>JAWWES010000041.1:50161432-50223274 GCA_035583135.1 Lophotriccus pileatus
GAGTTTTGGTAGGCGCTGTGCTGGCTTTGTGGGTTTGCCCCCCAGCACCCCTTTCTGCACAGAACTGTAAATAAATCCAGTACCTCGACTGTGTGTTTGGATTTGCCTATTGCACACCATGTGAAAGAACCTATTTTAGGACAACACAGAGATCACAGGAGTGCTTGCAGAAATACCTGACTGCTCTTACTGTTTTGGACTTGAATAAGTCCTGCAGCAGTTAGTTCCCCACTTTATGCATCAGTTGAGAACAGAAGAGGGTCAGTGTTTGAACATTTTTTTTCTTAAGCGTATTTATCTCATTTTATTCCTCTTTTCTGTGTTGCACAAGTGACTGTAGGTGGGTGTATGTAGCCCGCTCTGTTTGTAGCTCCTGCGTCGTGGGGTTGCGTCCAGGACATATAGCACAAACAGCTGTTCTTGACAGTTACCATGCAATCATGTTTTCTACACATTTACGGGAGCTTGTTGCTTTGTTTAGGGATGCTGTTGGCCATCTTGGAAAAGTGTGGTGCCATCCCCAAAATCCACTCTGCTAATGTGTCTGTGGGTGAAGGCACAGTAGCTGCTGGGTATCAAGACTTCATCATCTGTGTGGAGATGTTCTTTGCAGCCATCGCCCTGCGCCATGCCTTCACATACAAGGTGTATGTGGACAAGAGAATTGATGCCCAAGGTAGGAAATATGCCAGTGCATATGGCTTGTCTCTTTGGTAGTGAGAATGGGTGGAGACTGGTCCCTCAGGCAGCCAGCACACTGATATGACTCCCAACTTGAATGCTTGGAAAATGTCACATCCCTTCCTCCATGGAGTCTGAACAGATTCATTGTGCAATGGTTCTGCAGGGCAGAAACCTTGCCTGAATTACACTGTTCCCTTTTCAGTTCCCCAGTGTGCCACCCACAACAGCTTGTTGCAGACCTGAGGGCTGCAAGAAGTTGCATCGTTTCGGTGGAGTGGGTTTGTCCTTCTTCCTGTCTCACCAAAGGGGAACTCCATTGCTCCAGATTGTGCAACAGACTGAAGTCAAGAGGGACAAGGCCTAAAACAGGCTCTGTTTTGAATCTAGCCTGGGAAGATGAGACTGTACTTTGGCAATATGTTTGTCACGGAGGAGGAGGATCTCCCTGTGATGACTTTGTGAGGGCTGGGCTGCTAGAAGTCTTATTCTAGGGAAGAGGAAGGTGGATGTTATCTCTGGGAAAAGGGGTTTTTTGTGCCCAGTCTATGCACGTACATTCAGTGTTTTCCAAGTAAAGGGGTTCTTTCCTGCTGGGGTAGATCTGTGATGAGGTGTGGGAAGACAGCAGCCTGTAGATGAGCTTTCCATCCCAGCCAGCCCCAGAGGTTTTGGAAGGACAGTGGTTGCAGTGGGGGGAGATGAGATCTGTTGGTGATGAAAGGGTAAATTGCTGGCAAGTACAAGTGGGGAGTATTTTGGTGGTGGGCCTTGTTCAGTTCTTGTTATTTCCTCTTTCTCTCTGTCTCTGTCTCTCTCTCCTCTTCCTTTTATCTCTCCCTTGCTTTGGCCACTGGTCCCTGATGCAGCTGTTCCATCATATGGGCCATACGGTAGGTACAGCATGCTTTGTGTGATTGTCTCAGTTGGCTTTTAGCTGGGATGCTGTCCTCTCCTGAGTCCCAGCTTGCCTACAGCCTGTCCCTGTCCCTTGTTCCCCCTTCCTTGTAGATCTGTAACTCTGCTGCATCACACAGCTGCTTTAGGGTTGTCTGGATTATAAGCAGTAAAATGGCTGTATGGGCAGTGGAGTAACACACAACTTCAGAGAGTTCCTGTCAGAGCTGTGCAGGCTCAAAGGAGCTGGTTTGCGCTCTCGCCCCAGCCTCCCCTCAATTTTGTAATTGCCAAAGATGATCAGCATACTTTGCTTCTCAGGGGAGCTCATCCCCAGGTTTGAGCAGAGCCGGAAACCCACACTGGAAATGGAACCTAAAAACCGTGAGAAATGGCATTTCCTAGAAGGAGACGCTGCCTTCCTCTGTGCTCAGCACTTGAGTGGGACAGTCTCCAAGTGTTGCTTCCTTCATGATATCACTGTGACACCCTCTACACAAGGGGTGGTTTTGCCTCTAGTACTGCCTGTTCCCTCCTTTCCCTCCTATGTGCTGCTTTCCCACCTGTATGATCTCTTTCCTGTGGACACTTTGATACCGCCCAGCAGTGTAATTTCTAGTGAGTGGGAATGGCAAATGACATTTCTTCTAGACTTTTTAGAATTTCCTTAGTTTTTTTCTTCTGAAGCCCTTTACAGGAGTACCTCCCTACCTGCCTGTCTTCGTTGCACAGCCAAGCCAGCACAGGTAGTGCATAGTGGAGGTTGTCACTGTGGGTATGTCCCATTCTCATGGTGTGTCCCCCATTTAGTGCTGAGGTGGATTCACTTGGCTAACAGCGTCTGAATTTAGGAGCACCACGGGTAAAACCATTTGTGTGGCATTTCCTCAGCAGCTGCTTAAGGAAGTCTGTAACATACCATCTGTGGGATTTAGGATTGCATGTTCCCTGTTCTCCTTACCTTCTCGTTCAGGGGCATGGGGGAAGGCAGCAGTGTTCTTCACTTGTCCCTCCCTGTCTTACCCAAACAGGTCGCTGTGCTCCCATGAAGAGCATCTCCAGCAGCCTCAAGGAGACCATGAACCCTCACGACATTGTCCAAGATGCGATCCACAACTTCTCCCCAGCCTACCAGCAGTACACCCAGCAGTCCACGCTGGAGCACGGTCCACCCTGGCGCAATGGCAGTCACGTTATCTCGCGCTCCCACAGCTGCTCCGGTGCCCGTGACAACGAGAAGACCCTCTTGCTGAGCTCTGATGATGAATTCTAGGAGGGGAAACTGCTGGCACAGGCTGTCAATTTCCTCTTTTCTTTTTTTTTTTCTTTTTTTTTTAATAATTTATTAAAGCAGAAACACACAAGTCATATCACTTCCTAGAGAGTACAGATTGCAGAAGTGTGGGCACTTACCATTAGCTTTGTGGGTACGGACATGATGAGCAGTGTGGAGTTGGTGGAATGGGCAGGACTCTATTCTCGAGCCCATTCCTTACAGCAGCAATCAAATTAATTGAAGCAAAGCTCCAGGGTTTGGGGCTCTGGCTTCCCACACCTGCCCAGCTTGGTGTGGAGCATGACTGGCCAGAGCCTGGAGTTGTGGCCAAAAATGTTTTTGTTTTTTTTCTTAACAGGACAACCTGACTGCTTTGTATTTCTTTTCCCGAATGGTTGATGTAGGCACAGTTTTTTCCCCAGCTCTCTGGTACTAACATCTCTGTGATCCTTGGGAAATGGGATTGGGATGCAGCGATAAGCATTCCTGAGGACCAGACCAGAGACTGGTCTATATAGCCATTGCCTTGAGTGCTAAGTAAGGAATATCTGCTCCCACCCTCCTGAGCACCTGATTTTGAGCCCTGGAGTCACTTGAGAGAGCAGGGAGGGAAAGGACAGGACTTTTTTCCTATTCTTTGGCTCTGTACATCCCCTGATCACCATCAAAGCTGATGCTTGTTGAGGCTCAGTGGGGATGGAATTGCTTTCTCACAAGGATGGAGTTTTCTAATCACTAAGTGTCCAAGCTTCCCATCTCCCTTGTGTTCCTGTGGCTAGAAGCCTCCCTGGAGCATCTGTCTCCTGCTAACAAGACTGAGGACTGCCCGTGATAGGTGGTGGAAGTTTGTAGAGCTTTGGCCCCTTCACTCCTCTTTGGGAAGGGAAGATATGTAAACACAAACATAGTTTTTGTTTCCTGTCCCCCAACATCACAGCTGCACCTCTTAAAGGTGTGGGTTGCACCAGGTAGCTGCCCTCTGGTCCTGGTCTCTCACAGGTATCTCTCCCCATGCTTGTATCACTGACTTTCCCTGTGAGCTGCACAAATTTTGCTCTTAGGCTGGAATATTCAGAAAGGAACATTGCACACTCCTTTGGTTTTTTTATCTCCATAGCTGTTCTGGGCCAGACTGGAGCAGACTTGAAACCTGACATGACCTGGCTGGTCGAAATTGTCCCTTTTATTGTCCCAGGCAGCAGTTGCTGCTGCTGCTGCACATTTCACAGACCCTGCTGCAACTGAGTGTTATCAAGGGTGGAACCAGCATCCATGGAGGTGGGAGAAGCTTTCCCTTGCTTCTTTTGGGTTTTGGATGGGCCCATGGGTACTTAGTAGAGCCACAGTAGAAGTGATCCCTCTGTAGATCTATCCAGGGACCAGAAAATGCCTCTTGCTTGCTTAAAATTATCTAGGGGAAGAGTGGGCAGCACACTCAAGTGCTACAGATCAGATGCTCCTGCCTGCAAGAAGGAAGCCAATCTGAGATTTTGGAGCAAGCTACTGTGTTCTTCTCAGCTGTAGTTTCTCCTTTCCTCTCCCACTTGCCTTCCCTGCCATCAGCAGACCTGTGCGGTTCCACATTGCCCTCGTTGCTCTGCTGGGAGCACTGGAGGCTGGTTTAGTGCCTGCAGGTTACCTCTCCATTTGTTTCCTAATCCATCTGCTTGTTTGTTCAGTGTCTTGGAAGCAACAGTGAGTGAGGAGCGTCTCATTTCCTCAGCAGCCCTGCCCAAGCCGGGCAAAAGGGCTTAAAGAGAGGCAGGTTTGCTGCCTGCTGTGAGAATAAGGTAAGGGAAGGGCTGAAGGACAATGTCTCCTTCTGTACTTGTGTCTGAAGGGACGATGAATCAGGTGGGAGCAACGGTGCTGACTGTTGAAGGAGCTGGAGGCAGGATCAGTGGATCCAGCAGCTTCTGTGCTGTTGGATTTCCCCATGTGCACACATCCTGCAATGCCATGCTGTTAGTTACTGCTTTTCCTAAGTCTGTGTCTGCTTAAATGGACATGCAAATACACTCTGCCAGGCTTTGTGTGGGCTTGGTGTAAAACTTCCTCATGGATAAGCTGTGTGGAAAGCAGGGCTGAAGATTGAATGGGCTTTCCTTCTGTCTTCCATGGCTTTGATTAATGGTCCTTTAAGCATTAGGTACCTATGTTAAAGTTGCCCTCTCTCTTAGGAAAGTAGGGCATAGGGCATGATCCTACCCTCCCCTTTCTTTGCATTTGCAGGTCTTGATGATGTCCCAGTCACACACTTGGTGACTGTTCCCAATCTTTGTTGCATTTGGGTGGCCAAAATCCAAAATCTCAGTTATTGCCTCACTGAGCATGAAGGTGGTCCAGGCTTGGAGAAGTGTTTCTTAGAACTTACTTTGAAATGTCTCCTGCGTATATATGCTCTGCAGAGGATCTGGATATTCTCAAAGCATCTTTATGTAGCCATTTCAAGTATAATCCTTTTGCACCAGCTGCCTTCAGAGAAACCTGGCGAAGAACTAGTGCCCAAACAACAGCCAGCTGCCCTGCTTTATAATGTTATATACATATATATATTTTTTAACACCACACAAAATCATCCATCGCAGAGCTTGCTGCTCTCCTTCGTGACAGGCAAGTGCGAGAGCAAGGGTTGGCTCTGAAGCCACTCTGGCTTGGAGGAGCAAATATAAGATTCAGAGCTTGAAACCAAGAAGGCCAAGGTATCTGTGATCTCGCAGGTCTGCTCATGGTAGCCCAGGGCCCCAAGAAATGTGTCAGTTCCAGGAGTAGGCCCTTGGAGCTGCTCTCACCTGCTTCCGCTCTTCTTCCTTTCCTCCTTTTTGTTTACCATGTAACATACCCATGGGATTTGTTTATTATTTTTCCATATAGAGTAGTTCTTTGTATATAAATGACTGAAAAAAAAAAGTATGATAAATAAGACAGAGTCACCTAGTTTTGTACCTATTGTGTTTAACTGATGTGAGCTCAGCGACAAGGCGCTCTCTCTATTTTGGTCTTTGTGACGTTATACTCTGCAGAAATGAGCAAATATGATGACAAATAAAAAATATAGAGATAATATAGATTGTACTTAAACTGCCTCTGCGTGGTGTTGTCTGGGTGACTTCTCTGACCTGATTTTAAGTTTTTGCTTCTTCCAGGGACTGTTGCTGTGTGAGTCAGGATGTTTTGTCCTCAGGAGGAAAGGTCCAGGTGTCTGTAGGAGCTGATGGAGCAGCATCACTGCAGCACTCTGGGCTGAGACACCACTTGTGGCTCAAGGCATGTGTCAAAAACCTGTAGGAATGAGTCCTACCTTAGGTGCTCAGTGAGAAACACCTGTGGGAGAGAGGGGGCTGCTCTCTGACATGGGCCCGTACAAACAGTGGATCTGGGCTTTTCTTCCATGAGCAGCCTTGAGGCCGGGGCTCTGAGGTCAGGGACTATAACTGTTCTAAGGAGTCATGAGTGGTCCCCCATCTCATCTTTTTCGGGCATGTTCTTGAACATGTCCTGCAGCAAAGCTAGAGGGAGCTAGAAAATCTGGTCTCACTGAGATACAGCTCAGTCTCAAGTTCAAGAATGACTACACACACTCTCCCTGTGGAAAAAAAAGAACTTGCTTTATTTGTAAAGTCTACAAAATACAGAGAAGTCGGGTAGGACACATACTATAAGTCAGAAAATAAATAAGTTTTTTTTTTTGCTCTATATAAGATAAAATGTGATTTGCATATATAAAATATAAAGTACGGCTCTGTACCAACATCCTGGCTGTGCCGAGAGGCGGAATGGCAAAGAGGACGTGAAAATAACTTATGTTCGTGCAATAAATAAACCCAAGGGGAGTTGGGGTGGGGGGATGCTCACCACAGTGCCCCCTCCACAAGTGGCAGGCACCTCTCTCTGGGGAGGGATGGAGGCTGCAGCCGAGGGTGGCTGGCGTGGGAATACCCAGGCAGGGGCAGAACGGAGGGGCAGGGGAATCATCCACAGCAGCAGATGCCGAGACAGGTCTGCCTCCAGTTACCTCCCCTGTGCTGCCCATATTTAGCAAACCCAGCTCTTCCCCAGCATTTCAGCCTGCCGAAGAGCCGGTTGTCCCACACCGGTGTCCAAGCTGGAGGAAAAACAAAGGGAGGAGCTTACCTGCCTGCCAGGCAGCTCCCAGGAGCTTTGTGTCCGTCCTTCCCACCTCCTGTACCTCCACCCCTCTCTCTGCCTCCGCAGCTCTGTCCCTCAAGGGCCAGGAGCACCTTTCCATGGGCTTTGTAGGCGGTGGGGCACTGGGGAGCGCTTGGTGGGGCTGTACAAGCTGGCCAGTGCTGAGCAAAACAGTGTTTATCTCTGCTCCAGCTGCCTCCGCTTCCTTCCTGCCGGTGCTGCTGCAATTTCAGAGACACCAGGCCAGGCTGAGTGTCCCGTCAGCAGGAAGAGGCGTGAAGGATGTGCGTGATAGGGAAAGATAAAACAGCACCACTGCTTCTCCCCTTTGTGGACAACAGCCTAGGCTGACCTACCTATGTGCCCCAGCTCTCCCCTGCCCAAGACACCCTCCATCACTGTCACCTCTGGGGTCCTCCTGCACCACATGCTGCCACGGTGCTTTCCCATTCCATTCACGCTTACCAGACATCAACCTGCAGCTACATTCTCTCCTGCCTTGACCTACTAACCTTCCCTCGCCATCTCCATCCCCAGAGACTTCAGCCATGCTGCCACCTCCCTCCCTGCTCCAGCTGTGGTCCAAGTTGTGTGCCCAATGCTGATATCCCTCTCCTACGCCTTCTTCCCCTGCACTGCAAAACTTCTCTCCCCTCCTTTCCCTCTCTGGCTCCTGGGACTGCCTGGCATGCATTCAGCTCTCCCATGCCCTCTCCCTAAAAGGACACACCTGATGTTTTTCGGCCAGCTTGGAGCCATGGGATATTTCCCCACTGCTGCCTATGTGGGTTTACTGTCTCCTGTCTGCACCCCCAGGAGGGGAGGGGGCTGTGGGGGCCATCAGTGGGGTCATGTCCTCCACCCCAGCACCCACCCTGCACCAGCCCTCCCCACGTGGGGGAGCTGGAGGTCAAGAGAGAGGAGAAGGAGGATTTTGGGTATGAGTCCCAGCAGGGAGGAGGTCGAGGAAGGGCTGGGAGGCAATTCACGGGGGAAGGCGCCCCGGGGAGGACTGTGCCCAGCCGGGGGACAGAGGCCAGCACTAGGAGTAGGCGGCCTGGTTGGTGCCGGACTTGACGATGGTGATGACGCTGGCGGTGGCCACCTTGGCAGTGGGCCCATGGGTGGCCACGGTGCGGGCAAAGCCCTGCAGGGCCTCGTACTTGCCACGGAGAGTGTCGAGCTCCAGGCGCATGGCAGCATTCTCCCGGGCCAGCTTGTCCACCTCCCACTCCAGCTCCATCTTCTGTTTCTGCAGCTCTTCCTTCTGGCAGACACGCTTCACCCGGCAGCTGGCAGCGTAACCCCGGTTCTTCAGCGTCCGACGGCGCTGCTTCAGCCTCGCCACCTCCTCCTTGGAGAGGCCCCGCAGGTGGTGGTTGAGCTCCCGCACCGACAGACCCATCAGCTCCTCGTCCGACAGCAGCGGCGTGTTCTCCCCCAGCTCCCGCTTCACCTGCCGGAGAGAGGGGCGGTCGCCTGAGGCACCCCAAACCAGCCCCCTGCCTCCCAACCCCCAGTTCTCACTGGCACTCACCTTTAAAGCCTTGCTGGAGAGCCCGTCCGCAGCCATCGTTGCCTCACGCTGGCCCTGTTGAGCAGCCAGGAGAAAAGCTGGTTACAGCCAGCCCCATGGCCCTCACCACGGAAGAGAGGACACCGGCCCTGCTGGTTCCCTGCCCACTGCCCACATCCCCCCCACCCCGGGTCGTGTGACTCATTCCACTCGTTTAAAAAAAGTACATAGTAATAATATTAATAGCAACGATGACTGCAAGCAATAATAATAATAGAGGAAGGCTGGACTTCCCATCCCTCCTTCATCCCATCACGAGATGGTGGGGATGCTGCTCTGCCCACGGGACCCAAAACGCCCCAGCCGGCTGCTGGGAGGCCGAGGCTTCCCAGCGGGGAGGCAACCCGGGACGGATCCGCTCGAGGCTGAAGAGAAAGTAAAAGTAGCAGCCCCACGGAGCGAAACTTTGGCGAGGCCACCCAGCCGGGACCCGCGCGGAGGTGTCGCCCCTCTGCCCCGGTGGGCGAGGGCACCGCGGCTCCCGGCCCAAGGGTCGGGCGCCCACACGCTCGGGGGGGGAAGGGTCGGGGCCACGCAGGTGAGCGGGCGAGAAGTGGCCTCCCCGTGATTCAGCAGCACAGGGAGAAAGTCACCGAAGCGGCGCCTGTCCCCTCGTCGGTGTCCGGTTCTTCCCTGTCTCGGGGCTCGGAGAGCGGGAAGGAGTCCGGAATCCCAGGCTGCAGCCCAGGAGCCTCTCCCCACCTCGAGGAACTCCGTCCTCGTCAGGGGAGCCCTCGGAGGGGCGACTAGGGCCGGGGCAGAGCCGGGAACGCCTCGCGAGGGATGAGGGGCTGGAGGGGGGCGGCGGGGAAGGTGGAGCCGGGGCGGCTGAAAGCTGATGCAATCCGGGCCGGGGAGTCGCCGCCGGAGCCGGGGGAGCGGCGGCGGATCCCTCCAGGGCGGTGGCTGGGACTTGGGAGGAAAGCGCGGACGGCGCCGGGCGCGGACATCCACCCCCGTCGCCCCGTCCGATCCCGTCCCTTCCCAGCCCCAGACCCGGTCCCCGCCCTCGGCGGCGGCAGAGCGGCCTCCAGCCGGTGCCGAACCCTGCCGCCTCCCTGTCCCGGCCGCCCCGCGGGGGGAGAAGCGGAGCGGGAAGCGGGACGGCCGCCCTGCCGGCACTCACCTGGCGGCTGCGGCCGTGCCGCGGGGCCGGTGCCGATCGGGGCGTCGGGGGACGGCTCCAGCCCCGCTCCCCACGATTACTCACCCGCGGATTCTTTTCATTCATAAAAACACAGTCATGCGGTGACGTCACCCCGCCGCGCCCCCGCCCCGCCGCCGCCGCGCGGGGCGGACGCTGCTCTTAAAGAGCCCGTTGCCCCTGGAGAGCCCCGGCGTGACCGCCCTCGTCGCGCACTGCCAGCGTATTGAACAGCCGCGGGACGAACGCGGCCAAGCTCTAACAGCGCGGTTATAACCCTCACTCGAGGACGACGCACGCCCCGTGAAGGGCCCTGCCGGGAGCAGGAGGGCCCACCGAAATGGGCCGCTGCCGCTTTAAGGGGCGAGGCCACGCCCCTGCCGCCCCGCCCCTCACAAAAATGGCGCCCCCCACCCTTCCGCTCTCCTCTCTTCGGGAAAGCGGCTGGTGTGGCGCGTACCCCGCCCCCATGGTCCCTCCCCGTCAGCGGCGCCGCTGATTGGCCCGTCCCGGGGGGCGGTGCCGCTGATTGGCCCGTCCCGGGGGCGGTGCCGCTGATTGGCCCGTCCCGGGGGCGGTGCCGCTGATTGGCCCGTCCCGGGGGCGGGGCGCGCCGGGGCCCGCGCGCGGGGGGCGCTGGGGGCCCGTGGTGCTTTGCCCGGCCCCGTCCCAGGGTGCATCCCCGTTCCCATCCCTATTCCTGCCCCGTGTCATCCCGGCGGTTCTGGGTTCTCCTACGCAGGCGCTGAGTCACACAGCCCGTGGAAGGGCAGCGGCCGGGCGGAGCCTGTGGCCTCGTTTCCCTCGAGATCAGCCGCCTGAGGCTCCGGGAAGATGCAGTTCCTGGGGCGGCTGGTGAACACCATCAACAGCGTCACGCAGATATTCAGCAACCCGTACCGGGTGAAGGAGGTGTCGGCCGCGGAGTACGCCGGTCACGCCTGCCTGCGGGAGGAGGGCAGGGTGGTCCTGTACAAGAACAGCCTCGCTCGCTCCTGGGATTGCCTCCTGGTGAACCCCCAGAGCCCGCAGGTCGCTTTCCGGTGAGTGGCAGACCTTCAGCCATCCCTGCTGCAGAGGGAAACCAGAGACCCGGTACGGCTGCTGCCGGGACCGATTCACAGCTGCGGGGTGATGTGTTTGAGCAGCAGGTGGCTGTGCGCGGTGGGAGGCCCTTGGGTGTGCGGCTGGAGGAGCTGCCATCGAAACAGGACAGGCTCCAAGCGCTGTGGCAACACGCAGCTGTGAAATAGTTCAGGGCATCCATAGATACATGTACCTCCAATCACACCTGTTGCAGGTTCAGCATCTGGAACATAGGGTACTTCAGACCAGAAGCTAACATTCCTGAGGAATGGGAGATGCTCTCAGCTAATGAAACATTCTCCCTGCTTCCCTTGGAACAAGCATGAAGCCAGTTGAGGAAAAACAGGAAAGTTCCCAGCACTGCTGTTTGGAGAAGAGCTGTTCCTCTCAGAAACATGGGGTCAGGGTTGTTCCTTTGAGCAGGACCAACCCTGTGTTTGCCTTTCCTCCAGGCTTTTCCAGCTGGACAACGAAGCAGACGCCCTGGTGCTCTTTGAGCAGTATGCCCGGCAGCTGCGCCCTTTCTACGAGAGCTCGTGCCAGCCCTTGTCCCTGGAGGAGCTCCAGCAGCTCAGCGACCTCCTCCGCAGCCACCCCAGCTGGTCCGCGGCACACGTCGCTGTGGAGTTCGGCCGCCGGGAGAGCTTCCGGCACAATCACATCCTGAGGCAAGGAGCAGGGGGTCCCTGGTGCTGGGAGGGGCCGGGCCATGTTAGGGTATCCCTTCCTGATGTGCCAGAGCAGCACAGGCTGCTTTCTTGGGGGAGCTTAACGCCTGTGGTTCCTGCAGAGGCAACTTTGGAAGTGCTACCCTTGCTGTGCTGTGCCTCGGTGGCAGAGGTGGTGGCAGAGGGCCCTAGTGACCGCTGTGGGGCTGGTTGGTGGGTTTCAGGCTCCTGCTGCAAAGCCCAGAGCTCTCGTGTTTGAGGGAAAAGTGTCCTGCTAGAGATGCTGGTGAGGTTATCGCAACTCCTTGTGGAGTTGCTCTTCGGAGGGGGTTGTGGTTGAATTTGTAAACCAGAGGACTGACTGGAAAGTTTTTGGCCATAAGCCCTTGCTGTCTTTCCATGGTGGAGTTCACTGAGGATAGGGAAGACTAGTGAGGAGTCTGGGGACTGGAGGGCCCCTCTAGGTTGCTGGCTGTAAGCTGTCTCCTGTCTGCCTTTGTGCAGGGAGAACTGATCCCATACAGAGGCCAGAGGAAGGAGCACTGTGTCAGGGACAGACTCCAGGGCAGGGCTGCCTGATGGCCCCTCCCTGTGGTTCTTCCCTGGCAAGAGGCTGGGCTTTTGTGACCCTCGTGGTTCACAGCAGATGGGGCAGATAGGGCAGGTACGTCTGTATCAGCTCCTGGAGCGGCTGCACATCCTCCTCCTCACAGCCATTCCTTGTCCTCACGCCGACTTGTCTCTTGCAGCTGCGTGAACAGCACGGACAGCGAGGATGGCTGCACCCCGCTGCACCTGGCGTGCCGCAAGGGAGACATGGAGTGTCTGCTGGAGCTGCTGGAGTGCCACGCGCGGGTGGACATTACTGACAGGAACGGGGAGACCGTGTTCCACTACGCTGTGCGAGGGAACAACCCCCAGATCATTGAGGTGCGGGCGATTTCTAGTCCGGGGGAAAGTGGGACCAGAACCTGTGCTGTCCTCTCTGTGCTATCAGGAGAGAGACAGGAAAAATCTGCAGATGGGAGAGGAGAAAGTCAGTTCCCTCTGTCTAGTTAATGCTTGAGTCTGATATCAGCCTCTTATTTCCCCTCTTTACTGGTGCTGTTTCCCATAAAGGGGCTCCAGTTTCCACCCTGCACTGGAACAAGGATATTAAGCAAGTTTTCTCAGAAAGTGCTGCTGTTTCCATCAGACCTTCATCCTGCTTTTCCTCAGGCCCATGGCTGTCCCTTTCTTCTCTGCTCCCTGGAGGGTGTTTGGTTTTGGGTAGAGTACTGCTGTAGGGAAATGTGTGTTCGCATTGCCCTGGGTGATCATCTGTTGCCCACAGACTGAAGGACAGTTTGGAGCTGCCCTGGGCTCTCCTGAGCTGCAGGACCTGTTGTTTGAATTGAGTGGCTTTGCACAGGGGACAGCAGTCAGAGCCTCGGGGCAGAGACACTCTGAAAACAGAGGTGTTCTCAATTACTGAGAAGTGCTGGGCAGAGTGACGGGGTTTGTAAGGGTGTGGGTGGCCTTACGTGTGGTTCCTGAGATCCATCAGATTGCCAAGACTCAGTGGGAGTCTGAGACTGACTCTCTGCTATGGCTGCACCCCCGACATTTTCCCAGTACCTGTTGTGACAGCCCTCCCTCCACCCTCCAGACTGTGCTGGGGTTTCCTAATGCATGATGGGGGAGGAATGAGGATCGGGGCTTGCCATGGTGTGGAGCAGGGCACTTAGGAACTTAGTGTTAAAAAGGTATCCTCTTTATTTCTCTGAAGGCATCAACTTGGCTCGTTGTTACAGAAATACTTCCAGGTCTGGTCAGTCTCTTGTCTGTTTCTTTTCTCTATTGATTTCTTACTAGACCAGAGAAAAGAAACTAAATTCTCACTTCTCTCTCTTGTTGTGTACCAGGGCTTGCTGGGTTTCCCCAGTACAGCAGTGGGATGTTTTCGTGTAACAAACCAGCCAGCTGGTAACAGGTCTAAAATTTACAGGGAGAATAGGAAAATTCCTTCAAACATACCCCCACATGCATGTTTTAAACAGAATCCTGTTTTCATCTGAAAGCAGCAGTGGGTTTGGAGGGGAGATTGAGCTCCTGCCAGCTGATGGGGCTGCAACAGGAGGTTGGTTTCGGTTTGTGCTCTTGGTTGGGCTGCGCTTGACTCATGGTGAGGTGGTGGGAGTTTGCTGGACTGTGTCAGTCAGGGTGATGTGAGCCCTTTTTGGCTGAGAGGTGTCTCAGAAGGACCTGGGCCAGAGGAAGAGGGCACAGAGAGCTTTCTTCTGGGGAGAGAAAACAAGGAGTGCTTCCATAGCTACTGTGTTGCAAGCAAGTGTGGAGAGGATAGTGTGTAGCATCATGAGGAGACCAGTGCTCCAGTCTGTCCTCACAGCTCAGGAAGAGAGACGGCGCTTTTCCATGTCTGTCTGTCTGTTTGTTTATCTACTCTCTCCTCTTTCCAGCTCCTGGGCAGAACCCCAACTACTGGCTTGGACCACCTGAACCGTGAGGGGCTGACCGCGCTGCATCTCGCGTGCCAGCTGGGCAAAGAGGACATGGTGCGGTCCCTGCTGAAATGCCGTGCCAGCTGCAGCGTTGTGGGCACGCTGGGATACCCCATCCACACAGCACTCAAGTTCTCCCACAAGGGGTACGTAACTACCTGGGCTGCCAGAACACAGCTCTCCCTCCAGTCTGGGGACCTCTCTGCTGGCTCAGCACTGTCCGACACTGGACCCCTTTCAGGGCTGTGCTCAGCAGGAAGATGTCTTGTGCAGTCCTCTGCTGCATCACTGAATTGGCAAATGAACAGGGAAGTGCTGGTGTGGGAAAGAAAGAAATGCTTTCAGAAGAGAAAGGCTTTTCCCTGAATTAATATATTATTCAGTATTAGACATCGTGAGAAAGGCAGATTTCAAAAAACCTTTTGTGAAATACTTCTTCTCAAAATGAGCTGTGAGAAGATGATTTGCTGATGCTTAAATAGCACTGCTAATTGATGCACCTCTGTCTTTGAGTGCTCTGATCCTAATAAGCTTTCATTGCAGAGCCTAGTTTTTCCCATCTCCTGTAGGCTGGAGGTACTCTTGACTCTTAATAATACGCTCTGGAACTGAATCAAAAGAGGCACAATGTTTACTCTCTTGTTTGGTTTTCCCTGGAGAAATGTGATTCCCTTTGTATATGCATTACAATACTTAATGCTTGTAGGGTGTCTGAGCTCTGCAAACAGGGCTCTCAGGCCAACCCTGTCTGCAGCTAGCTGATTTTTAGGCATTTTGAAAAGTGCTTCCCAACATTAGAAACACATTCACAATCTCAAAAATGTGCTTAGGTCACTGAGTTTGTGCTGGGGCTTGATCTCTTGTGCAGGGTTCATTTGGTGGTGTTTTAGAGAGGAGAGCATATGCTTATATTTTCTAAGTCTGCCTACCCCACTTTCTAGGCATCAGACACTGGTCTATTCACAACAGGTATGATTTTTCACTCATAGAGAAGTACGCGTTCTTAATTTCAGCAAATATGTAACTATTTCAGTTTTATCCCCATGTTTCCATGGAAAAAGAGGAGAAGAGAAGAATTTCCTCTCAGGTCTCGGGAGTTTCCAGAAATGCCATATTCCTGTGTCAGAGAAGCATCCAGATGTTGCTCCACAGCTTGAAATTGGGAAGGGATTCTCCTGCTTTGAATGCTGTACTGCTTGTATGCTTCCTGTTGCACCCACCCTTTCTATAGAGAGCCAAATAAAAGTGCAGCTGATGAACTTGCAGGTGTTGCAGAGACCCTGCTGCTGCAGAAGGGTTTTCTGCCTTTCCTCTGGGTGGAAGGCAGGTGCTGATGTGGGCAGAGGTCTTGAGTGAAGACAGCAGCTACCCATCCAATCACCTCATTGTCTGCCAGGTGTGCCCAGGCCATCCTCGAGGTAGATGCCAGCCAGGTTTGCTCCAAGGACCCTCGCTATGAAGCTACTCCACTGCACTGGGCGAAGAAGGCAGAGGTAAATGGAGCCAATCCATGGTGAGAGCCTGTGCTGCCACTCAGCATGCAGTTAATTCCTCCTGCTGCTAACCTGTCCCTTTCCAAGTGCATGTGCAGAGCCCTGGGAGTGTCAGAGCCCAGCCAGCAGCCCAGTGTTTGATTCCCTTTGCCCTGTGTCAGTCAGTCCTGTTTGCCCCAGGGGACAGAGCAGTGGAGCCTTGCAGTGAAATAAACTAGTTGGGTCATCCCTAGTACTTCATCAGTGTCTGTGAAACAGCCGGCTTGTCCCTTTTCCCTTCTGTTGAGGAAATCGCAGCACTCTCCCTGAAGCACAGTTGCCCTGGGAGGGAGCTCTTTTCTTGTTACCTGACAGTTTCCTGGGAGCAAATAAATCAATGCCATAAAGACTGCAGGGGAAGTGTGAGGTAGGGACAGGGTGGTGGCCTGTGTGTGACGGTCCATGTTCTACCAGAGATGAGCAGATCAGTGATGTGCCATGCTGGAGCCACCTGAATGGTGCTTGTTGCAAGCAGAGGGCTTTCCTATAACAAGACTATTCTCCCTCTTCCAGTATCACATCCTGCTCAGAAATGTCCTGTGGAGTTTCAGAGCAGACCTAAATTTGCCTGGCTTATAAAGAGAAGTTCAGGGTGCAAACTTTTTCCTTCTAGTCTGAAAGAATCCTGGCCTGAGTAAGAACTGGTTTTTTCTCTGTTGATCTCAGCCAGTCATTACAGTTGCGTATAAATCCCAAAGCATCCAGAAGCTCTAGCCAGACTGCAAAAACACCAGTTAGTTCTGTGGTAAAAGACCCAGAAACCCCATCTCCAGTGCCTGCAAAATTCAGCTGGCATCTGCCAGCCAACTGTATTCATTCAGCGTAAGGCTCCCTCCTCTTCCCCTGCTTTGCTTGCCGTGAGACCTGGATGGTTTGAGCGCCCAGGTGGTTGTCCTCACGATTGCTTTATCTCTCCCTGACCTGGCACCTGCACGCTGGGCGCAGATGACGCGGCTGCTGCTGGAGTACGGCTCCCAGGTGAACGTGACCAGCCGGACGGCCGACATGGCTCTGCACATCGCGGTGCAGAGGGGACGCTTCGACTGCGCCATGGTCCTGCTGACACACGGCGCCCACACCAACGCCCGCGGTCGGGATGGCAACACACCCCTGCACCTGGCCATGAAGGTGAGCCTTCTGCAGAGGATGCTGGGAAGGAGGGAGAGGGTGTTCTTGAAGGGCTGAAACAGGGACAGACTCCTCTGAAATTCTGGCTCTTGCCTTCCATGTGGTGATCCCTTGTGGGTGGATCTGGCTAATAAAAGGAGGAGGGAAGGATTGAGAAATCATGTAGCGGCTCTTGAGCTTTCTCTTGTCCCTTAGCATGACCACCTGGATATGATCAAAGCGATCGTCGTGTTTGGAGGAGATGTCGAGATCCCCAATGATTTTGGGGAGACACCAGGACTGTTGGCAGCCAGGAGCAGCAAAGGTGAGGGAGCATGTCAGCAGCCTTACAGGGTGAACCCAGCACCCGGTCTTCCCTTGGTGGCCAAAACAGTGTCTTGGGGAGAGGTGAAAACCTGCCACGCACGTGTGATGCTTCTCCAGTATGCTTTTCCAGCTTGTAGTTGCTCACAGGGTAGGCACTTCCTTTGCTAGTGGTGTAGGCTTTGTATTATTAACCCTTGATCAGTTTCTCTTCTGTGAGACAGAGATGCAAAAGGAAAAGCTGGCATGCACTTGCACTCCCCCTCTTTCACACCACTGTGTCAGGCACTGCAGGCTCACAACAGGATGACGCAGTGCTGCTGAACTGCCCAGGTGGGAGCAGACACGGGCGGTTCTTCAGTGGCAAGGAGCATGTGGCAAACACCCCCCTTGAAGCTGCACAGCACTGGGTACTCCCGCTGTGCAAAAGTCCTGCTGCCTGGTGTTTGGGGAGAGATACCCAGGATGTGGTTTTCCCTTCCCCACGTCGTCCCAGAGGTTTTGCGAGGGTCAGGCCTGCTGTGAATTTGGCAGAGCACATTATCCCCCAGTGTGTGCATGCACTGATTCTCTTTCTGACCTGTGACTCCCCCTCCGTAACCTAAGGTGCGAACCGGAAGGTGCTCTTAGACCTGCTGCAAACTGTAGGGACCGAACGCTGCCACCCACCACCCAACCCCGACTCGCCAAGCCTGGCTCCATCTGCCACCTCCTTCCTGGAAGGCCAGCCTTCCTCACGGAGCAGCTTCAACAGCTTAGGTAAAGCCTTCCCTGGCCCTCCCTTGCTCTCCTTCCTTCTTGCTTCACAGTGTTGTCTCAGATCTCTTCTTCAGATGGGCTGTGCTCTGGGAACTGTCTTAGCTCTCAGTATCTGGTGACTCTGTGGTGACTCTGTCCTCATTCAGCTGTTGCAGGATCCCATCTCTTTTCTCTGCTTTCCCTGTGTGTGTACTCTAAACTCTTGTACTCCAGACTTTAGTTTTACAGAACTGACATGATGCAGCTCTGTAAAAAGGTGCAGGAAGGCTGATTCCCTCACCCCTCTGGAAGAGGTGTAGCGCTTAGTTGCTGGCATATACTTTATCCGCTGGGTCATGTACTTAGTGGTCTGCCTTGAAGACCACCCAGTGTTGTGCTGGGCACAAGGGGATTTAGAAGTGTGACTTTTTCAGATCCTGAAGGCCAGCAGCTGGGAGAGGGAAGGGGTGAAGCCTAAGGATAACTAACCCTGGTCACGGGGTTT
This sequence comes from Lophotriccus pileatus, assembly GCA_035583135.1. Lineage (NCBI taxonomy): Eukaryota > Metazoa > Chordata > Aves > Passeriformes > Tyrannidae > Lophotriccus > Lophotriccus pileatus. The sequence goes on from JAWWES010000041.1 coordinate 50,179,617, forward strand.
GTTAGGCAGAGGAAAAGCCTACTTTAGGACATACAACTGTGTCATAGCTTGTGCTCCATACTGTCCAGACTCTGTGAATAAACACATGGGTCTATTCTAAGTGCTGGGCTTTCCACCTCCGTGGAGCTCAGGCAGAGGCAGCAGGAGGGGTTTGGAGTACTGAGTGAGTTGACTTGGAGAGAGGCTCTCACCCTCATGAGAGGAGCATGGAGGGAGCCAGCAGCTTCTTGTGGACCTCTTCCTGTCACCACAAATCTCACTGGCTGCTGACACCAGGACTTTCTTCTCATCATGGCCTGGCAAAGGCAATCCCTGCCCAGTTTTCAGCTCTGATGCAGTGACAGAGCAAGACCCTTTTTTGTCTTGGACTCTGGCCCTTGAAGAAACTCCTCACCACATTCATTGGCTCCATGTGCTCTAGGCACTACCACCTTCTGGCCTGAGTGCTCGCAAGAGTATGTAACTTCTCTCCCCCTGTTCTTCTTTTGGTTTCATAGGCTGCCTTCTCACCTAGCCTGGATGAGTGCTCTGCACCCAGTGTGGTCTGGGTGAACATCAGCTGAGGGGTAATGACCAGCCACCCTGTCTCCACAGCTCTCCTGCCTAGGTTACCTCGAGGAGTAGATTTAGGTTTTATCTTAGCAGCTTGCAGTAAACTGCTTAGTGGGCACACTGCTAGGCTCTGCCTTCTCACTCACTGTGCTCATCATCTGCTTCTACAAATCCTTTGTCTTTGCCAGTGCATCTCTGGCTGCACATTCTAAAGGATGGTGTTACTCTTCTTTGGTGTGGAGTTTAATCTGGGGGGTACCTATTGGCTGTGGTTAAGATGGCTTGTGTCTTCTACAGGCAGCTTTATTCAGTGGGGAAGGGAGTTGGATATTCTCTCTGTGGTTATGGTGGAAATTGTTTACCACACTGATGGTCCCTAATATTTTTTTTTCTTTTGCATGTTCATGGCCCTGTAGGGTACCAGGACATTCTGTATGTTTCCACAACTCTCGGACAGTTGTTGAAGGCACCAGATGTTGTGGACATGCCCAGTGAGGACAGAAGAAAGTAAGTGAGGAACAGCTTCTATCCAGGCTCCCATGCAACTTGAAGGTGAAATCTGTGTGTGAATTCTCCCCTCCCACACCCGTGGGGGTGGCTTCCTCACAGCTGATATTTAATGTCCATTGCTGTTGCTGTTTTTGCCAATACCTTGTGATAAATTTCTGTTTCAATAAATGACCGCTGCCTGTCCTGTGTGCTGCCCTGGAGCTGCAGTGGAGCCTGAGCTCAGCAAGTGAAACCCCTGCTCCGTCCCTCTACTGTACCACCAGGCACCCAATGCCGCTTTGGCTTTGTGATTTCGCCATCTCCACACACTGCCCTGATGCTCACCCAGCTCCTCAGGACCTCATCTTGCATGCAATGGAGGAAGGGTTGGCACTGAAGTGCTGCTGGCAGGATTTAGGGCTGTCTGGTTTTTATTTATGACGCAATACTCATTACTGTGTAGTAAGGGACTTGGGTGCGGTTTCTCTGGTGTAGAGGTTAGAGATGGCTATGCAAGAGCAGTGGGTGTTGCACCAGCTCTGGCAAGGCTTATTGGGCGTGTCTTATTTGCACCTGAGAGACCACTGCTGGATTTATTAATTCACTGCTTACTCTGTCTGCAGCAATCTCGTTACTGGCATAGTTTCCTGCTCCCAAGGCCACATTCCCATGCAGTGTTCTGTGGCTTGTAATCTGTCCCACAGCTGCTAGTCGTCTGTGTCTGTCTCTCTTCAGTCAGGACCGCCTCCTGTGCTTGGATGGAGGGGGCATCCGGGGCCTTGTGCTCATCCAGCTCCTCCTGGCTATCGAAAAGGCTGCGGGCTGTCCCATCCGTGAGATTTTTGACTGGATCGCAGGGACGAGCACTGGAGGGATCTTGGCCTTGGCTATTGTACACGGTAAGGACAGTGCAAAAAATGGGCCCCTTCTCGCTCCTGTGGGCCTGAGCACATCTCTGTGGGCAGTGGATGTGGGGTGGGAGCTGCCTCTCTGAGTCCTGACTGACATTTTTTCTACTTGCTGAGGGAGGGATGGGATGTTCCTTAATGAAGGAAAGCCTAGACCTGGCTTTGCACTCTCTTCTCACATCAGCTGGCTATCAGCAGCTTTCTGGGTTTTGGGAAGTGAGTGGTGGCAGAGTGCAGCATTCTGTTCTTCCTGTGCTCTCCACAGAGGCTTTAGAGCAAGGTGATTCTCACTTTCTGGTACTGTGCTCCAAGTTTGCTCTTCCTCTGTAATCCTTCCCAGTCATGCTGCTGAAGACTAAGCAGATGACAAGCAGCTTGGGAAGGGGGTGGGATTGGGAGTGATGCCTCCCATCTCCTGCTTGTCCTGGAAAGTCCTAGCTCTGATGTGCTGTTTGTTCTGCCTGCCCTTCCTCCCGCTCCTGCTCCTGCCAACACTGTTGCCTGTCTCAGGGAAGTCCATGGACTACATGCGCTGCCTGTACTTCCGCATGAAGGACATGGTGTTCCGGGGGTCTCGGCCCTACGAGTCAGAGCCCCTGGATGAGTTCTTGAAGAAGGAATTTGGGGAAAACACCAAAATGACAGATGTCCAAAAACCCAAGTAAGTCTTGCCTGGGGCTGTGCTGGTTGATGCTGTCCTGCATGCGCTCTAGACCCCTCTCAGCAGACATGCTCAGCCTCTCCTTAGAGCAGATCTGCAGGAGCTTGATGTGCAGACTGTTGAAGCCATAAGTACTGTTTTTTCCATTTTACTCTTACTCTCTCATGTTCTATTCCCTAGGGTTATGGTGACGGGGACGTTGTGTGATCGACAGCCAGCTGAGCTCCACCTTTTCCGGAATTACCCTGTACCAGAGACAAAAACCTCCACTGAATACAAGACAAGCGCGTCCTTCAAACCACTCACTCGGCCAGAAGGTAAATTGTGGTGCACGGAAGTCCATCTGGTTGGCAGGGGAGGTTGACGGGGACATATTTTGTGTTCTTCCTCCATTGCTCTAAAAATCAGGGCGTCCCACCAATGGCTCACCCTTGGTCTTGACTTGTGGCGTAGTCCTAATGGTGGTTGGCTTTTCTCCTTTCTGTTCTTCCTTTGGCTTCTCTTGTACCAGAAACAGGGGCTGGCTGGCAAGGTTCATGAGGAAGTGGTCTGCTAGAGCAGTCCTGCATACACATAAGTGGTTCATTATCAGAATGGCAGCAATGAAGCAGATACAGAGTGAATTTGACGCAGGATACATAGAAAGTTCTGAGAACATCTTTTAAAGCCCCCTCCAAATCATCCTGTGCATCCAAGCAGAGGCCCCTGCTGTTGGGAGAAAGAGGCACAACTGTGTAGGGCAGGGTTTTCGGGGACTGCAAGCTTAGTGCTGGCGAAGGCGGCGTGCTCCTTGTGCGCAGCAGAGTTGCTGCAAGAGGCCTTTTGCTTCCTCCCCCTGCAGACCAGCTGGTGTGGCGCGCTGCCCGCTGTAGCGGTGCGGCTCCCACTTATTTCCGGCCCATCGGCCGCTTCCTGGACGGGGGGCTGCTGGCCAACAACCCGACCCTCGACGCCATGGCGGAGATCCACGAGTACAATAAGACGCTCATCAAAAAGGTGAGGGAAATCCTAGCCGTGACTGGTAACTGGGGGTTTTTTTTTGGCCCCGCTGAGCCTCCCTTGAGGAGGAAATGGGTTGGGTGATGGATGCATATTAGTGGATAAACTAGTTAGCAGTGCAGCACCCTGAAAGGAAGTGCAGGGAGGGGGATTGTGTGCTGGGAATGGTGGCTGGGAGGGAAGATACCTCTTCTGACAAGGGTGTGAGACATGGAAACAGTCTCGTCAGCGTCTCCTTGCTACTTTCAACAAGGATGCTTCAGCTGATGGTTGTGTGTGGCCCTTGATGGAGCTCTGCAGGGCCTTTTTCTGCCCAAAAATAAGTGGAGAAGACAAAGGTAGGGTATTCTCTGAAGCTGAAGAGGGAATGCCTTTTGTGGTGTGGCAAGTTCTTAAAAAACATGAATAATTACTGGCAGCTATTGTTCCCTGTAGCTGAAAGGGGAGGCATGTTGTCAGAATGACTGACAGGCAGTATTATTACTATTTTATGATCATCTGGTCCCAGGACTCATCTCCCAGGTAATCCCATGGGTTCGGGTGAGTCAAGGGGATAAGGGGCAGAACAGTGCAACTGTTGAAGTCCTGTGGGTTACATCTGTCTCACCAGGCCGTACTTAGGGGGAGAGAAAAGACTATTGAGCCTTTTGCCTTGGTTTTTTCAGAACTTCCTCAGGACTGCGGTGAAAGACATGCTCTGCCTTCGTTGTTGGTTCTAGTAAACAAATCTTTTGTTTGTCCACAGGGTCGGAGGCAGGAAGTAAGAAAATTGGGGTTGGTGGTCTCCCTGGGGACAGGGAAGCCTCCGCAGGTCCCAGTGAGCTCTGTGGATGTTTTTCGCCCCTCCAACCCTTGGGAGCTGGCAAAGACTGTCTTTGGGGCCAGGGAACTCGGCAAGATGGTGGTGGATTGTGTGAGTACTGGGAGGAGGATGGGGAAAGACCCCTGGGGTTGCTTGCAGGGAGGGAGAAAAGGTTTCCAGACTTCAGCTTCTTCCTTTTGGAAGTAAATTCTATTTCCTTGGAACTGCTCTGACCATGGATGTAGTGGGTAACTTAAGAATTGCAGGAGCACAGCAGGCCTGAAGAACTGTCTGCTTCTTTGAGGTTTTGGCTTCCAAGGCAGGTTCTTGCAGCTGAAAGGGGCTGAGGACAGGATGGTGGTCAGTGACCCTTAGGAACATTTGCAGCATTGATTATCATCTGAGCAACCTGGGGCAAAAAGAAAATTAAAAAGTCATTCCTTGGAAAACAGCAATTCATTTTTCTTTAGAAAAGCCTCGTTGTCCCCACTGGGGAAATCAGTAAATGCTAGAGAAGTGGGAGAGTCACTAATAAAAAGCAGTTGTTGAGAGCTGTGGTTAGGAGTGTGTAATAGGAATACAGGCTTGCGTGTTTCAGAAAGATCATGAACTGTTGTGCTTGAAAACATTCCAAATGAATGAAAGCCAGAAGGATCAGAACGGAAGTTTTGACTGTGATCTTAATTCTGCTGCTTTATCTCCTATTTAGCTTTTTAAAGTCAGAAAGTGCCTGGAGTCCCTCTGCTTCCCCTGTCTTTTATTTCAGGGCTCCCAGGGAAGCTGTGCCAGGATAGCCCAGGAAGCCTGTAGTAATCACAGGCTGTGCTGTTACAGGGCTTGGACAGAATGGATAGAGATGAAATCCCAAGGAGACTGTCATTCATGTCATCCTGGAAGTTTCTTTAAGGGAGTCTACTTGGTGCTGTGATGTATGGAGGATCTGTAGGGTGCAATTCCTTGTGTCCCAAAGATCAGGAGCACTGTTCTTACGTTAAAAATAAAAATAAATAAATAAAAAGCTGTCCCACCCTTGGCTGCAAGCAGTGCCATCCAGGATGAACTTGCTCCTGGTTTTCTCTTTCCCCCTGCAGCTTGTGCAGTTCAGCTTGATGCCAGGGAAGCCTCTTGCAGGCAGGGGAAGAGCAGTCAGGCTGTAACTGTGGGCCCGTTTCTCCTGCAGTGCACTGACGCAGATGGCCCAGCTGTGGATCGTGCCAGGGCCTGGTGTGAGATGACGGATGTCCCATATTTCCGGTAGGAGCTTCCTTTCCACTCTCTGCACAGGTCTATTTTTATCCCTCTCACTTCAGACCTGGCTGTGGCATGCGTCATCCCAAACAGCATCCCCTCCAGAGGCATGCCTGCCCAGACCTGTGCCCTGCCTGCTCCCCTCACGCCTCAGTGACACAGGGGAGGATGCCCCGGCCCTCTGCATGAGCTGATGCACCGAGCATGCCGGGCCTGGGGACACTTAGTGGAGGCTTGCGGGTTGCTGTCTTGCATGGTCCTTCGGGATGTGCATCCTCCCCCATCCCACCATGCACAGCCTGTTTTAGGCTTGTCCCTCATGTGCTCTGCAAGTCTGACAGATAAAGGGCCAGTGACCACCTCAGTGGCGGGAGCCCCTTGGCAAAAGTCTCCTGCTTGGCAGGCAGGCGCCTGACCACCTCCGCATCTGTGCCCAGCTGGTGATGCTGTCTTGGTGTCTGCAGGCTCAGCCCTCAGCTGCACACGGAGGTGATGCTGGACGAGGTGAATGACACAGTGCTGGTGAACGCTCTGTGGGACACCCAGCTGTACATCTACCAGCACCGGGAGCAGTTCGAGCAGCTGGTGCAACACCTCTGCCGATGACTGACCTGGAGGTTCCCGTTCTGCATCCCAAAGGCAAGGAGCAGCAGACACTGAAATGGCTCAGATTTGCCCTTCAACCAAGGTGTTGAGGTGGGGGAGGGAATAGTCATAATAATTATGAGGTACTAATAATATTTAATAGACAACAGTGCACATGCACATGTATTCCCAGACATCTATGAAATGCTGACAGTTATCCTTGTTCTGTAGCCCCATCTCTGCTGCTGTGCTTGGTTTTGCTGCCCTGCTGTCTGACTCAGAATCCAGAGCCCCCACCTACCTGTCTTGAGTTGTAGCAGCTGGAATGTCTCCTGTCTGTGCAGTACCTCCACTGACAATGCACCGTGCACCTTCCCACGTCACAGAATGGGCTAAGACCCGATAACAGCTTCAGGGATTGCTTGGCCCGCTGGGGCCAAGGTATTTCAGAGTGTATAATATGGGGAAAAGGGATTATTTTCTTTCAACATGCCCAGTTTGAAGGGGAGCAGAAATGCTGCAACTTTTTTGAGTAGATACGATATAGAGTGTTGCAGCTGGCCGTGGGAGAAGGGCAAACCTTTCCTGAGACAGGTCTTCTGTAGCAGGTTCTTTTCCCTCTGAGATGGGCTGGCAACACAGGTACTGACGGTGCCTAGGGTGGGAGCAGACCCAGACCCCCCCACAAAGGGCTTTTTGTGCCTCCTGATTTGCTGTGCTGCTCTTTGCTCAAGGGCTGAGATGTGAAAGCCTGACTTTACTCACAGCAAGCTCAGGGTAAGGGACGAGAGCCTTGGCTTAGCAGAGAGATCATTTATCTTAACGTGGAATTAAAATGCTCTGAGATCCTTTCCCTCCAAAGAAGCTGACCCTGTGACAATTTGGGTTTACTTTTTTTTACTACTGGAAATTTCACTGTGACTGCTACACTACTCATCGTTTCTGTCCTAAATTTTGCATATTTATAAATAACTTATGTATGTATTTGGAGGCATTTTGAGAAGTACCCCAAAACACTGAATTTTTAATCCCTTGCTTTTGACTGAATGGACCGCTATTGTGGACAGGGCTTCTGTGAAAAACTGACGTGACCTGAAATAAAGAGGGATTGGCATTTGTTTCTCATGTCATGCAGTCCATGGTTGTCCTCTCTCTCTCTACCCTGCAAGTTCCCAGAGGGCTTCTGAGCTTGCAGCCTCTGAATTTCTCACAGGTAGAAAGAAAATCAGGAATAGAGCTCCTTGAGACACAGGATTACACCAAGAGGTGAATGACCTGTCCATGCAGACATCCCTGGGAGCACATATGTGGTGTGAGTGGCTGATTGTTCCACAACAGTTGCAACCAGAGAAAAATGGCTTTCGACCAGCTGCAATATGAGGATCCTCTTGGAGCTGGCCAGACCTAAAAAGGAGAATACTGAAACCCTTTGGGATACAAAAGGCTGGAGATGGGGCTTAAATTTTGGTATCCCCAAGTGGTTCCCAGACAAGGTAACTTGGGCAAGCCTGCTGGATGTGCTGCCCAGTGGTTCCTACAGGACACCACTGAGGTGCTGAGTAATGAATAGGGCTAAAAACTGATTATCTGCCTTCTGATCTTCAGTTTCACAGATGAGATTGTGGAATTAAGGGGATTTTAGGAGGAGTAAAAATTTTCCTATATAACAGAGGGCCTTACCTTCTTGTAGAAAAACAAAACTTAAGATGAAGAGAGCCTGAGCTCCTTTTTGCTTTTTGCCTCTGGCTTGCACTCAACCTCCCTCTTTATAAGTCTGCAGGGACTTCCTGGAGCAGGTTCCTTGCCTGCAGACGGAGAGAGCAGGAGGGTTGCCATCACTGACCCCAGCCACTCACTCGCACCCCACAACAACACTGCTGGGGAGGAGAATGGGAAAGAAAGGGCAAACCTTGTGGGTTGAGAGAAGAACAATTTGATAATTGAACCAAAATATAATAATAAAAAAAATTATAAGAAGAGGGAGAGTAACAGGACTCAAGAGAAACACGTGGTACATAACCCGGTTGCTTACCACCTGCTTATCAATGCCCAGCCCATCCCCAGGCAGTGATCATCTCCAGGTAAATCCCCAGTTTATATATTGGACATGATGTTCTATGGCATGGAAAATCCCTTTGGCTGCTTCAGATCAGCTGTCCTGGCTGTGCTCCTCCCGGGTGTCCTGTGCAGCTCCTTACTGTCACAACATGGGAAACAGGAAAGTCCTTGGCTTAGAGTAGTAAGCCACTACTTAGCAACAACTACAACACTGGTGTGTTATCAACATTATTCTCATACTAAGTCCAGCACACAGCACTGTACTGGCTACTACTGGGGAGAAAATTAACCCAGTCCCAGCCAAAATCAGAGTGGCTCAGGGTGAGGGCCCTGTGAGCTGTTGTGCCCTTGGTCTGGAGACCAGAGGAGCATCCCTACTCCTCTGCTGGCAGCAGATGCTGGGGAGAGCAGGGGCTGTGGGCTGTGTGACCCACTCTGTATCCATCAGCTCCTCACCTGCCTGAGCCAGGCTGTGGCACGGTGCCCATGGAGACGTCCAGACCCATCCTGAGCAAACAGTTGTGAGCTCTGGACTGGAATGGGTGCTACCAGGGGAGGCTCTGACTGGGCTTTGCTTTGTCCTTCTCTGCCAGGAGTGTGCCAGGAGCACTTGCAACAGCAGTGCCAGTCCCAGCTCACCAGAGGTGAAACCTGGGAAAGGGTTCAAACAGAAGCCTGTTCCTGCTGTTAGGGAGTCTCACCAAGACTGGGTGTGGGAGGGAGCCTGGTGACGGACGAATAGTGGGCAGCGAAGAGTTGAAATTTGTTTTGGGCTTTCCTTGCATTCTCCCTGCCTGCCATTGCAAGCTGACGGGGATCTCCTGACTCCCAAGGTGCCTGCATGAGAGAGACCTGAGGATGCTCCACTAGCACACTGAGGCTGGACAAGCCACCTCCGAGCAGTGGCAGTGACGGAGGCAGCGAGCCATAAGGCGGATACCCGGGCAGGTGGCCGGCCCTGCAGGAGTCAGGACAGGGAGAGCTGGGTACCAAGCTGGCAATCAATAATGCAAGGAGGTGGTCACATGTCCTTGCTGGCTGTCACAGGATTCCTCTCTCCCCAGAGTCTGGTTACTTCCAGAGATCAAGTTCCAGTCTCTCGGCTGGTGAATTATTAAACTACATCAGTGCTCCCTTTGTACCACATCTGTACCTTCCTGCTGTCCTTCCTTGCCAGTGAGGGGCTCTTTCCATCCAGCTGGCTGTGCAGAAGCAGAGCCCTCCAGGCCATTATAACACCTGGTACTCTCCTTTGCTCCCTGCTTCTCATCGTGGGAAAGGGAATAGGCTCCAGAGATGGATGTGTCCTACAGATCCACCATCTCCATCTATAAGGTGAGTGCCGGCATCAAAGGCTGCTCCTGTTGGCGCAGGGGAGACGTGGGTGGGAGAAGAGCTGTTTTCTGCCAAAGGCTCCCTTGGGTGGACAGCTGAGGGCTAAATCCCTTCGCGGTCAGAACTCCAGCAGCTCCTGTGGGCTCTGGGCTGTGTTTGAGAGCAGATGGCTGGCAGGAGGAGACAATGGTGTGGGTCCTAGAGGCAGGTTCGGGAAGGAATTGGGCAACCAGCGTGGTTTGGGCATGGAGCATGAAGGGTGTCATACCTTAGTTGCTGGTAGGAAGAAGTTTGATTGGCTGCTTTCCCCCTCACTGGAAAGAGCTGTTTCATCTTTAGTGTTTCCTTATGCACTTCAGTGCTGAACCAAGGTGATGAGGGCTGGCAGAAGGGGGAATTGCTTATTCCAGTCTCTGGTCTTCTCTGTAGTCAATGAACACCTTTGATAAATACAACAAATAAATTCAGAGAGGCTGGTCTGAAGCAGTCTATCCCTTCTCTTACCAGGCTCCTGAGTCTGGCACTGTACCACATACTGGCCAGGAAAGAGTTGTGTTCATGACTGGATAATAAACAGTGGCCCTCACTCTGGCTAGCTCTGGGATGAGGGGAAAGGCTGCTCAGATCCCCTTGCACTTACTCCCCTGCCTGCAGTGGTGTTGGACCTTGGGAGAAAGCCATCTTCATTCAGGAAACCCCTTGGCTCTGCAGTGGGCTCCCTTGCCCCCTGGCACTGCTCCTCTGCTGGCTGGCTTGGGAAGACTAAGGGCAGCCAAAGTTCCTAGGCACCTGCACTGCAGGGAGCTGGCTTTGTGCTCGGCTGCACATCCCCACGGCCAGCCGCTGCTGTGGCTGAGGGAGCTCTCATCCAGCCGAACCGCAGCAGGGGGGCATCAACTGCTGATGTCTCTGGGGTGCGGGGAAGAACAGCATTAACCTGCTTCTGCCTGACCACAGAGTATCCTGGAGCAGTTCAACCCGGCGCTGGAGAACCTGGTGTACCTGGGGAACAACTACCTGCGTGCCTTCCACGGTGAGCGGGGTCCCGCCCAGCCAGGGCTCCAGACTATACCCCTGCATCCATCCCGGGCATCTGCTGTGGTGTCACCCAGGACAAGGTTGTTGATCCACCACCTCTGAAGTGTCCTGAGCTGCTATTAAGCACTCTTCTACTCCAGGACCTGCTGCTGATGGGAAGAGATGGGGTGCCCTTGCCTGTGGGCGACGTACCAGGGGGTGGCTGTTCTGTGTGCTGCTTGCTGGAGCTGGTGATGGTGGGAAGGCAAGCCAGACCCTTACCTCTCTCCACTCTCCTCTCCTCACAGCATTATCCAAAGCAGCTGAAGTGTACTTTAAGGCAATTGAGAAGATTGGGGAGCAAGCTCTGCAGAGCTCCACCTCACACATGCTGGGTAAGGCTCTCCTGCACTCCATACTCTGTCCTGTGATGAGCCACAGTTAGGTTTTTTTGGCCTTCTCCCTTAGCTTGTCTCTTTCCAGGTAGAGAGGGAAGAAAGACAGCTCCTCTAAATGGTGTCTCACTACACCAGGCCCTGTCCAGGTGGTGAGAGTCAAATTTATTGTGTGTCCTTGAATATCTCTCACGGTCCCTGTATCTCTCTGAGATCAATGACTGAGCCTATCTCCTGGGATGGACCTCCAGTGATGGACCTCTCATGGAAATCAGTCCTGGTTGAGGCCTCCTTCCTAGAGAGATGAAATTTTCATCACGGAGCAACCATTTTGTTCCTCTTTGGAGGTGTGGGGGAAAAGCTGGAGAGTGTGCATTGACAACAGCTGATGGGGTCTTGTCCTCCTGAGCCTGCAACCAGCTGGAATGGCAGCTCGGGGCTGAGAGGCTTACATTCAGCAGTGCAAATAACTCTGCAGCCTAGTGGCAACGCTGAAAATGTGCTCAGGGAAATGTCTACTGCTGAATATTTTAGTAAAAAGCTTCCAGCAGATGTGTCCCTTCTGCAGACTCCTGTTGTCATATGCATCTCCCAGCTGGCTCTTCTGCTCCCTGTCATCGGTCTCTTCCTTTCCTGGTTTCATAAGACCCACACTGGTGAAGCAGGACCGTGCACAGCATCAGCAGCAGGTGCTGTAGCTGCTTTCCCATAGGACAGCCAGAATTGTTCACACCTGCTGGGGTGCCACTGGCATTAGAAATAGCACCTGTAGGGGCTATGGCAGAAGCAAGGTTTTCTGCTGGCATCTGGTGCCGAAACAGTGCTGGTCCAGCCACTTTGTGGGCTGGAGCAACCCCATGTTGTCAGTGCCTGGGGAGGAAGGCTACCCCCCTCCCTCAGGGTGTGGAGAGCAGTGCTCTGCGATATCTCTTGGACTTTCATACCTGTTTCATCAGCCTGAGTTGCATCGTGCTGGTCTGCCTCCTTGGGCACACAAAGAAACGGCTGCAGGATTTTTACACCTTCTCCTGTCTTTTTCCTTGAAGGTGAAATTCTTGTGCAGATGTCTGATACGCAGAGATTACTGAGCTCTGATTTGGAAGTTGTGGTGAGTGGTTTCCTTGAGAGCTGGTGGAGGTGGGAAAAAAAGGGACTTCCTTAAGCACAGCTTATCAGCATTTATTGAATCCACCTGCCCTCGTATGAGCCTGCAGGCAGATGCCTGCCTGCCTGCCTGCTATCCCACGTGACAGAGGAGTGTCACAGAGCTGCCACTGCAGCTGAGGTGGCAGAGCCTGGCAGGTGTATGCAGGTGGCAAGGGAGTCTCTAGCACAGCAAGTTTTATTAGCCACCCCTCACCACAGTGCATGCAACACCCCACTTGGTGAAGGGGCAAGAGCGATGGCTACTTCACCTCTTTCAGGCTCAGACCTTCCATGTCGACCTGCTGCAGCACATGGAGAAGAACAGCAAAATGGATGTGCAGTTCATCAGTGTGAGTGATGAACTCCCTTCTCCTCCTCAGCCCTCCTTATTTCCTTCTCCCACCTACCCAAGGGTTTTTGCTTTAGCACTTTAAGTGTTTCCTTGACTTTTCTCAGCAGAAGTTGGGGTGGCTTTTCTTCTCCCACCAAGGAGCAAACCCCCCTTGTTTGGCTGATGACGGAGAGCTGAAGTGGGCAGGTGGCTGTTCTTTCCATAGTGGGAATTGCCAAATACTTCAGTGGGGCTGAGAGAGTCAACATCCCAATAGGAGAGTTCCCAACTTTCCCAAATCACAGCCTCTGCATGGCTGTGAGTCCTGTGCCATTGTGGCCCAGCTGACCATTTTGGTAGGTAGTGTCACGGAGGGAGACAGAGGCTCCTAGTGCTGGGGGATCTGGGTGCCAGTTCTTGCTCCTGAGACCTTGAGGTTCATCAGCACTCTGAGGCCATTCAAAATGAAAAGTAAAGAAAGACTTTTTATAAGAGGTCCGGGTGAAGCCTGATTTCAGGGGGACTCAGATGTCCAACCATACATCAGAGCAGGACCCTTGCTGCTTCACAGTGTGTCTGGGTCTCTGGTTCCTCACTGAGCCTGGTTTCTCCCTGGCAGGAGAGCCAGAAGCACTATGAGCTGGAGTACCAGCGCAGAGCCTCCAACCTGGATAAGTGCATGGCAGAGCTGTGGAGAATGGAGAGGGCTCGTGATAAAAATACACGGGAGATGAAGGTAACCAGTGTTTTGTAGACGGCAGGAGCACAAATACACCGCGAACAACCAATATGATTAAGCAATGTATCGTTTATTAAAACACACTGTGCACATTTTTATACATCTTTGTGCCCTCGTGGGCGCAGGATCAAAGTCTGGGGATTGGATAGCTCAGTCTGTCCATGAGTTCGTGTATTATGCTCATTGGATAAGGTGCAGGGTCGATGTCTTGCACCTGGATTCCAGCTCCCACCGTAACTTCTCATAACATGAAATAGTTGTTGATTGTAAACCTATTCCATTCTCATGGGAAGTCTGTTTCAGTTGACTATAAACTAATTCCATTCTCATGGGAAGCTAACCTAAGTCCACAGCTGTAAACTATAAACCAAGTTTTCTTCCCATGGGAAGCCTGAGGCTTCTTTCACAGCTGGTAATATGGGTTGTTCACTGGGTGCCCATTTTCCTGCAAATATTCCACAGTGTTTGGAGGAAGGGGAGCTGGAAGAAAGAACTGGATGATTTCTGTGGAGCCAGGGCTGATTTCTCAGTAACCTTAGCCAAGGAGTTGCCCCCGATATTCAAAGGGCAGCAGGTTTATCTGGAAAGTAGGAAACTCCTATTCCACAGGGTGATGCTGACCTGTGGTGCTCACTCCTGCCAGGCATTTTCCTCACTTAGGAAGCCTCAGTGTGCAAGGCTCTAATCCCTGGCACTGTGCTCTATCTCCTTTGTGGTGCTCCAGCACTGCAAGTGAACTGGGAAGCTCACTGACATGATGACCCCTTTCAACCCTTCCCATGCAATGGATTTTCACTGATCCCTTCCTCCCTTTTTCCCTTGTGGTGCAGGAGAATGTGATGCGACTGCGCTCGGAGATGCAGGCGTTTGTCTCTGAGAGCCAGAGGGAGGCTGAGCTGGAGGAGAAACGCCGCTACCGCTTCCTGGCTGAAAAGCACCAGATGCTCTACAACACTCTCCTCCAGTTTTACAGCAGGGTATGGCCCTGACATGTGGGGGAGCAGAGCTGGGGAGCAGGCAGCAGGGCTGGAGAGGGAGCCAGGGCTGAGCTGCCCCTTAGGTGAAGGCAACATCTGTGCATGGACTGGGCAGGAAACTCTTATTTCATTTCTTGCTGTGGGGTTCAGGCTGCCTGTATTAGGCTGGGAGAACATGGCTGGGGCTGAGGGTGGTGCTGACACAGGGTTAGTTGGGTGTGTGAGTGATGGAGGAGAGAAGGGTGATGTGTTTGTAGCAGTGTCATTTGGACCACGGGATCTTTGCCATCCTGAAAATTCACTCCTGTAGGATGCTGTTTGGCCACTCCCACAAACCTAATTGTGGGAGGACCTGGTCCCTAATTTAATGCACGTGTCAGCCCTAGGCTCCCTTTGTAGCTGTTCTGCCCTGTCCATCGCTCCCTCTTCTCTCTCTGTGCCCAGGCTCGGGGCGTGATCCAGACCAAGACACCGCGGTGGAAGGAGCAGCTGGAGGCCAGCCGCAACCCCGCCAACAGCCACTCACAGGGTCTGCTCGCAGCCGCCCATGGCCAGGGGTATCCATCAGGACGGCTCACACCCACCCACCTTGAGATGGTGAGGCTCCCACAGCTTCACCTTCTTTGATGCAATATTGGAACAGGTTGCCCAGAGAAGTGGTGGATGTCCCATCAGGGTCAGGCTGGAGAGGGCTCGGAGAAACATGATCTAGTCCAAGATGTCCCTGCTCATTGCAGGGGGTTAGACTGGAGGGCCTTTAAAGGTCCCTTCCAACCCAGGCTATTTACATGATTCTGTGGTGGTGAAGCTGCAGGGTAAGGCCAGGCCTGGGCTGACCATGGTACTTGCTGCCTTGTCCAGCTTCCGTGGCCTTTCCTGGCCAAGATGAAGAGAAGCATGCATATGGGCTGCAATGGGGGAATGTGCTGTGTTTGGCTTTCTGAGTGGAACTTCAGATCTTCCAGAGCATCTTCTGCCTAACAGAGCCCCTGTGGATGTGTGTTAAGCCTCCTTTCCTTCCAACAGCCCCAGAGACCCCTTGGGGACTTTGCTTCTTCTATGACTGGGAGTAGATCCAGCATCTTCTCTCCGGACCCTCCAGAAATGAGACTGTCTCCTCAGCCAGAGTCCCCCAGGCGGCCACTGCGGAGGACACCATCAGCCAGTATGACCCATATCTGGGAGCAGTGTTGTGGGGAGACAAAGAGGTTGGACCTCTCTGGGAAGAGGGTTGGGTTTGGGAAGGGACTATTGCTCTATCAGACCACCAGTCCTCAGCCACATTCCTGGGCAGGGTGAGAGTAGAGTGCTGGGAGATGGAGAAGGCAAGGCTGAAGTAGAAGGTGAGCTCAGCCTTCAGGGCAGGGTCCATCCAGGGCAAGGCCAGGATTCCTGGCTGGCTGTATGAAGTGGGGAACCCACAGATGTGCAATTTTCAAGACTCCTTGGACCATAAGAGCTGGCTCTTGCTGGAGTTCCATTTTAGTAAAGCACCTTCTCTCATGCTACAGATTTAATATTAGCTTGCCCTATGAAACCCAGCCACTTGCCTCATGACACACCTGCTTTTCCTTCCTGAGAAATTTCAGCATAAAATGTTTAAAAAAAAGTAAAAAAGGGCAGGGGGAGAGAATAGCAGAGTCAGGAAGAGGACTGTCAGGCAGGGCATCAGCCATGGCATGCAGTGTCTATGTTCTAGACATTTGGCAGAAGAGGACACAGTGCAAAGCAAATGGTTTTGGCTTCAGTTGATTTTTCTCTTGCAAGTTGCTTGCCATGTTTTGCCTGTGCTATGCTCTGCTTTCTCCCTGAGAGAAAGTCCATCTACTCCTTGTTTAGAGCAGTTACTTGCCTAAGGAAGCAGTGGTCCCTTTGAGGCAGCGTGGGTCTTACAGGAGGATGCCAAACTCCAGCCAGACTCCTTGGATACCTCCCTGCAGGTTTGCTTCCTACGGGTCGTACCTCCCGTTCGGGTTCCTTCAGCGAGGCCAGCAGCGGCAGCGAGGGCAGGAAGAGGAGTGGCAAGGGAAGGGTGCAGGCTATTGTGGCCCACGCCACGGGTGCCAACCGGACTCTGCTGCGGTTCGACCCCGGGGACGTCATCACGGTGCTGATGCCGGAGGCACAGAATGGCTGGCTGTACGGCAAGCTGGAGGGCTCGTCCACGTACGTGATTCTGGTGCTGTGAATTGGCCTGATGCAGGCTTGTTGGGTCTGGAGCTGGGGGGGTTGAGCCCAAAATTATCATCCATCCTCCCCTCCTGGTGTGGCCTGGGCACTGTGTCTCACCCACCGTCTCAGTGGGACATCACTGTGTCCTCAGGGATGGGGGGTCTCCGAGCCGAGGAGATGTGGTGGGGCAGGGCCAGCATGGATGAGCTGCCTGAGAAAGCTCCAGGGGCTTTGAATGGAAGAGTCAGGGACGCAGTGACCCCCCTCTTGGCTTACATGACTGACTCCTGTCATGGGATCCAGCTCAGGGCCATGAACTGCTGGAGTTACCTGAGAGGCCTTAGCTCACACTGCAACTGCTGCCACAGCCTCCAGCACAGGCAGGACATGGAAACTGCTGCACCCAGCGCTTACTGAATTACTCTCTGTGGCACTGCTGGCCAACACCTGTGTGCAAAGCCTGCCCTGTTTCACATGGGATCCCTGCACTGGGCTCTGCAGGAATGCTCAACCTCAGACATGAGATGAACAGGACCAGTGCCCCTCTTTGTGATGGGGGTTTTCTGGAGTGGAGCTGATGCAAAATCCTAGGAAGAGTTTTCCACAGCTTCCTTGTGGTTGCAGTTAGCTGGAGTGTCTCTTCCTGTATTGTGCCAACATTGCTCCCAGGAGCACAGATTTTGCATGGCCCCTGAGATAAGCAAGTCCTGCTCCAAGCTCAAGGTCTGTTTCACAATAACACCGTGCCCCACCTATGGGTGCAAGAAGTTCAGGAACCCTGTCACATGTGGTAGTGTCAGCAGTGGCTTGGTTGATATGTGGGATGGATGTTGATCAGGAGTGCTGGGCTGCTGGATCTGAAGAACCACAAACCACGGTTGCCTGGACCTCATTTGTCTGTTCCTGTGCCCTAGGTGTGGCTGGTTCCCTGAGGCTTATGTCAAGCCTCTGGAGGATGCACGGGAGACGGAAGAGCCAGACACCAGGTAACAGGAGGGCAATTGGCCAGGCAGGAGCTGGAGTGGCTCCTGACACATCACTATATGCCAGTGGGGTAATTGTTTACAGTGTGCCCCATGGAGAGCTGCAGGGCTCCTGTGCTGGAGCACCTGCCAAGAGCCTCATTATGCCTTGAGATCTCAGGCTTCCCTAGGTGGTTGCCCCAACATGAGCAGTGTTTTCTCAAAGGTGCTTGGGAGTGGGCCAGTCCAAGCCATGTGTATTTCCTCCAGAGGCTTCCCATGTTATGGCTAGCACCCGTAGTACTCCCTATTCCTTGCTCTTTGACTCCTACCCCACTGTCTTCTCTTGCTCAGGTCTTTCCCACTGCGAAGCAGCCACAGCATGGATGACATCCTGGACCGCCCCAGCACTCCCTCCTCTAGCAATTACTGGCCTGCCACCGCCCAGCCCAGTGTGCCGAACCCACCTCCCCTCTCGGTGGGTGCCAGCGGTCACCAGAGTGGGGCAGTCACCCCAGTCAGTTCTGGCTCCAAGGTGAGTGCAGGAGGAGTGACTGGTGAGTGTGTATGGAGTAGGCTACACCTGACTTTCATCCTCCAAGGCACGCTTTTTCTGCTCTGACCAGTAGAGAGAGAAAATCACCTTCCAGATGTTGGTGAAGGGACTTGCTCTCTTCCTGAGTTAAGGGGTCTTGTTAGCACTAGCCTTTCTCACCCCGTCTGTTAGCCTGCCACCACGTCCTGATGACCCCTGCCAGCCAACCTTGTGTGTGCAGATCCTCAGTGCCTGGCTTTGCTCCCACAAGGGACTGCATTTCTGCACCTGCCCTTCTCATTTCTTTCTCTTTTTGCTCACCAGGGACCCTTCAGTTCAGTGCTTTTCTCCATGACTTCCCAGCCTGATTTCTGGTGGCTCCAGGGCAGCACCTCTTTCTGCTAAGAGTAGGACCATGGAGTGATCAGGCTGGGCTGGGAGTGGGTGACCAGCTAACAGAGATGCCGTCCTTCATCTCCCTTCAGAGAATGGAGAGGAGTTTCATAGGGCTCCTCTTCTAAGTTCAGGCAAGCACTGAGTTAATGTCACAGCTGGGATAGGGAAGGGCTGGGAGTAAAGGCTGAGGGCACAGCCATTTTTGAGAGCCTCAGAACAAGTTATATGCAACCCATGCTTTATGGATGGCACACTGAGAAGGAAACCCTCCACTTAACGCTACTTCTAGCTGTGAGGAATTGACTGGGGAGACCAAAGTTAAAGACAATTAAAGGTGAGGACCTAAGAGGGGGAAGAAGAGTGCTGCCCATGGTCTCATAGAGGGCTGGGAAACTTCATCTCTGATCCCTGGTCCCAGGCCAGTGCAAGGTTGCAAACAATCGGATTTCTCAATGATCTGAAAACCGCAACATTTAATTACTCTTTTTTTTTTTTTTCCCTTTATGTCCTGCTCTGTGCTTTCAGGTAGCCTCAGGCTGCACAACACTGGGGAACAGACTCTGCAGCCTCTCTGTCCCTCTGGGTCACTGGTTTTTATTCAGTCCCAGAGCTAGGGTGTGGGGATAGACCTGGGATCAAGCAGCAAAGTGTGTGGAGCATTTGGAGCAGCATGGCAGAGTGCTTGAGCCTCATTAGAAGTTTGGAAAGAGTCAGCCTTGCTTTAAATATATGCCTGAGACATCTCCCAGTTGATCCACAAGCAAATGGGTGTGCATTTGGCTTCACAACTGGATCACAGATAGACACATGTGGCTTTCTTGTCTGCCACCAGCTACAGAAAGTGGTGTACTTTAGCGGGCCAGTTGTCACTGATCCCTCACTGTCTACTGGCCAAGAATAAAGGCCACAGGGCCTAGGTCCATCTTTCTCCATCAGGTTTGTCCACATTTAAGCAATATGTGGTGTAGGGTAGGGAGGTAAGATTCCCCATGGATGCAGGAAGCGTATGAGGGCACTGATGATAAACTCTTTGCCAGGGTGTGTGGGCAGCATGAGGGGGGCATCTCTGGCTGTGCTGGCAGGGTGAAATGTAGCTCAGACTGTCACTGTTTGCTGTGCTCTTCAGACACGACACTTCAGGGATCTGAACCATCTCCTTTCCTCCCTAAGAAAAAGGGAGGTGTCCTAGAGGAATAAGGAACCTCTGGTGTAGGAACAACCCTCCACCACAAAATTCAGGGTCTTATCTATAGCAGGGAATCTGTGGGCTTTTGCACAGCTTAAATGAATAAGGAGTCAGAGCCCTGTTAATAGGACTTGGGCTCCTAACTCACTGAAATTGTTTTGTGAAATCTTCCTCTGTGTGCTGTGTTTCCTGCCCCACATTTCTGTCTCCGTTCTCCACACCAGATTGCTCACTGCTGCTTTTCTTTTCACTGCAGAAATCAGGAGACCAGCCCCCTGAACTCTTCCCACGGTGAGTGAGACATGGAGCTCTGCTGTGGAATCCTCAGACGGGGGGAGCATTATTAGAACGCTATTATTATTTAATCTTTTGGGTTATCAAATGTGGGAGGAACAAGGATGTGTCTGGAAGAAAGCAATGCACAGCCTGCCTTTCAGGACAGGAGGCAGAGGCGGTCCATTCTGGCCTCTGCTGACTGGAAAGGCTCTATCCTAACTGATGAGGTAGGACCAGAGCACCCCGAGCATGTGTTCAGACCTGCGTGCTCCTTCCCATCCATTTTGCAAGAGCCACAGTAGCAGCTCACAGCCTGAGTGTGGAGCTGCATGACTGGGGAGCTCTGCCAGCTTGGGCAAGGGCTGAGGCATAAGGCTTTTAGTTCTGATGAGTCAGGTCTGTGGAGATCAGACTTGCCATAAATCCCTGCTTTCCTTCCCCCTGCAGTTGGGTTGGTGTCTCCAGGTTTCTGGCACAGTACCATGGCCTTTTTCTTCTCCCTGACTCCTTTCTTGGAGGATCAGGGGCTACAGGTAGAGAGTGCTGTTGGGAAGGACAGCCATGTGCTGATGTCCCTTCTTCATCCTATGGAAGGGGGGGGGTGAGAAGCCCTGTGGAGAGCCCAAGGGGAACCACATGGGAACTTGCAGCAGGGTATGTTAAGGAGGGAGAAAACATACTCAGCAAACAGCTTTACCACACTCCCCTTGGCATGGAGGTGACTGTCCAGAAGGACTAAATAGCCTTTGCTTGGTCAGAAGGATCCCTGCATAGCATTTGCACGTTTTTTTCATGGTCACCTGTTTCTTTTCCCTTTCCAGAGGTACCAACCCCTTTGCCACAGTCAAGCTGCGTCCCACAGTCACCAATGACCGCTCAGCACCCATCATTCGATGAGGCAGGGTTGCAGATATTGAAGAATTTCAGCAGAGAAGGAGGAAGAGGGCAAGGACTACCTGTGATGTCCATCTGGGCAGCAACCTAGTGCTACCACTCATTGAGTGACCTCTCTTTTACCTTCCCTTTCCTCTGGGACGTTGGGACCTGTCTCACCCGGGTGTCTGGTGTGCTTTTGCCAGCAGAAGATCCCTGCTGCCCTTTTTGGACTGATCCTTGTCCTGCCTCCCTATGTGGTGTTACTATACTTGAGTGAGAGAAGTCTGGTTTTACAGGTGTTGGTGGCCTGGGAATGGGATGCTGCTGGTCTGGGAAGGTGGGGGTTGGATGGGAAAGAACATCTGCAGCACAGGACAGTGCCAGTTTAATACTGAAGGTGAAGCTTTGCTAGCCCTGCTGTGGGCAGAGGAGGACTCTCACCAAACAGTTCCTTTGCTACCAGAAGAATGAACCCCAAAAGGAGGAGGCCACAAGATGGTTTCCAGTGACATGGTCTGGCTGACAGGGTCTGGTTTTGGCTCCTTTGGCAACCATGTCCTTCTGTAGCAGCACCTGCCTCTTCTCACCCCCAGAGCAGCCCCTTGCCTTGCTGAGCAGCCCTGGAGCAAGGCAGGATAGGGTGACAATGTCCAGCACCACTGCTCTGCTCCCTCCCTCACTGTCCTGTGGAAAATATGCTTTTTTTTTTTTAAATAAAATTGAGATCGTGGCTTGTGTAGCCATCCCAGCACCTGAGACATCGCCTCAATCAGCAGATGCAGGAGGAGGAGGAGGACGGGTGGTCCCCACCAGCCCTGGGGTCATGACAGCTGCCCATGGTCATGGCATTGGTGCTGTAGCTCCAGATGAGGCAGTTGCCGGTCCAGTGGACCAGGGTGGATGTGGAGGGCACCAGGAGGGCTGCACCACCCACTGCACCACCAGCTGCCCCTTGGGGCCCCCCAGCTGTTGTGCCACTGGATGGCAGCAAGGCCCCACTTCCCGGCCGCCACGTGTGGGCAGGCACGTCCTCCCTGGGAGGACAAGACCCCACGGCCATCTTCTCCTCGCCCACCCTGGGGCTGCTCAGTGCAGGGGAAAACGCTCCCCTGGGACCTGTGAGGGCCTCATCAGACGGGGGATACCCTACGTGTGCTGGGGGAGCCCTCACGGGAGCGGCAGCGTGAGCGAGAGGGAGCGGGAGCAATGGCCGAGGCTTAGCCGATTAGCCTTATTAATAGACATTAAACCCCGGCTGGGAGTGCTGCCAAGTTCCTGCAGCACCCCCGCTGAGAGGCTGAGGGGGTTTACAGCCCAAGCCTTTCCTTCCCCAAAACACCAGCTGGAGTGAGCTGGAGTGGGCCCCAGACCCCTCCCTGGAAGTAAACAGGTTCCCCCGTGTTGCCAGACGCTCTTTGTAAGTCAGCCACTGAGGGGGTTGTTTTGGAGGGGATTATTGAGATGCCAGGACTGAGCTGGATCAGGTAGTTCGAGCCATGGCTGGCGGTGATTCCTCAGCTGATGCACCTTGTTTTCCTTCTCTGCTGGGCACATGTCCTGCCAAACCTCTCCAGCTCTTTTTCATCCTTCTGGCTGGCAATTTAGGAAGTGGTTGGCTGCTTCAAAAGCATCACCTTCCCCCTTTTTGCCCCTTATTGAAGCACGGGTCCATGTTCTCATCCTCCACTGCCCCCTCCCCAGCACCCTCGCTCCTGGCTGGGTCCACCAGCAACATCCTCCACCCTCACTCCGCTTCTTCCTGACTCGATCCTTCTGAATCTACCCCTGCCAGCCTGCCCCACTCTGCTGGGGGAAAGGCAAGGAGCCCCTGGGCAGCAGGATTACCAAGGGATTCGGGCTGCGGCAGGCAGCCACCTCGTCCCCATTGGCTGGAAAAGCCTCTTAAAAGTGCAGAAGTGCTTTCTGCCCGCTCAGCACCCGCTGGTCTCTGCCGACCTGAAACCATAAGCAGCTGCTGACCCACATCCACGCTGGGAGTGCCGTAGGGCACTACTTGCACCAACAGTAGGCAAGGGGGTCCCCCACACAGGGCATCCTCTCAGATTGGCCACAGGCAGCTTTGCTGGGCATCATTGGAACTGGAGGAAAGAAGGCTGAGAGCGGGATTAGCTGTCTTGTGAGGACGTAGCTGCCCCGAAGGAAGAAGTGGAGCACAAGAGACTGCTCAACAGGTGCTAGATTCCTGTAGGCCCACCATTCCTGTGCCCACCATGGAGCAAAGATCCAGCAGGACCATCTAACCAGGCACCTTCATCTAGAGCTGGGAAGTGCCAGCCAGAGGGAGAAGGAGACGCTGCTGACGAGTCTGCCCACCCCTTGGAGGCTCAGCTTGTCAGAAGGTCATTGTTTCATTGCACAGGTCAGTGGCATGGGGGAATGCTTGCATCCTCGCTCTGACAGCCTTTGGGACAGTTTTCCCCAGGCCTGAACTTATTTAATCCTCTAAGAAATGATGTCCCAGAGCATCGTCTGTGGGCTGGGGAGGCTGCTGGCATGAATTGTGGCCCATGCACTTGATAAATAGACCCCACCACCCCATCCGTACTGTTTGGAGGTACTAAGAGCCATCTTAGCATTTATGTGGACCCTCCTGGATGCAGCTTGTCCAACACAGTGGGGCTTTGCTGGGCACCATCCAGCACTGGCTGCACTGTGCTCTGTGTGTGTCCAGGGATTGGCAGCCACATCTCAACCTGCTGTGGTCTTCTCCCTCCTAACCTGGGCTTGTGACTTCTTGTGCTGGCGCAAGTCTTCTCCTTGTACCCATTTTAGCAAGCTCTGTGGCAGTGCCAGCTCTGTGGTGCACTGGAAAGGATAGGTGCCTATGCTGATGAGCTTTCAGGTGCATGTGAACTTACACATGATATTTTTACCAGTGAATAAAGCTCCTTAACTAAAGAGAAAATGATAGCAAGCTGTAGAGCGCACAAAGGCAGGTGCAGGGTACCTGATGTGTCCACTGAGTGCAGCCGTGAGCTGAGAAGTGAATGTGTTGTGTTAGGAGCAAGGCAGCTCTGAACTGCCTGGCTCAGCACTGGGATAAATCTCCAGCAGAGGTGTGCTACAGCATATTGGCCTTGGAGGCATCTCCACGGGTGAGGTCCTCTGGTGCACTTCATCTTTTTCAGCCAACATAGAGCTGCAGGCAGGTAAAAACGCTTTAATGCTTAACTGTACGGTTGTATAGCACTGAGCAAGTGGCTCCTGTGGGGAAACCCATCCAGCTCCAAACTCAAACAGCACGGATGGATATTTCTCTACTTTTCAAAGTGAGACTCCATGGACTCATCATTGACAGGCGATGCTACAGAGATCTCTGAAGAGCATGTCACAGACAGACAAATATTTTCTTGCTAGGAAGCTGGTGGGGGGCTGAGGGTTTCAGGGAAAGATGAATAGCAGTGGTTTGATTCATCTGATTTGTGGTTTGGGATGCGATCAAGAGCGAGGCTGGGAGAGGGGGCTTGGATAAAAAGTCTCAGGGTGTGTCTGGTGGTTTGGCAGCCACTCTGTTTTGAAGTAGCAATGTGCAGCACATGGTGCAGTTCGTGGAGCACCAGCACTGATTGAGAAATCACTGTGCTTTGGCAGCTGGTCACCTTTTGTACAACTGGATCTAGTTTATCAGTCAGGTGAAGCTGGGAGAGGAACAGCAGGCAGGCAATGGCAGAAGCTGAGGAGACTGTTCAATCTGGTTGTCAGGGTGCAAGTGATCCAGATAACACTGGGAAGGGTGCGAGGGGGGAGTTGGAGGTATAGGTATGGTATGGAAGTATGGGATTATGGGTAGCTGGAAAGTGTATAATCATTCTTTTCTTCCTTGTAATTATTCTTTGCCTTAAAAACGTCTTTATAGCACTGTGTTGTCAGTTCATGCCTTTGTCCCTAGTCACAGTCCTTGAGATCTGGGATAGGAGGGAGAGATTGGAGTAGGCTGTGCCAGCCCCTGTGGTTCAGCCTGAGAGCTGCAAGGATATGGCCATCCAGCAGAGTTGCCCCAATCCATGCTCAGAGCCAGATTCTACTCCATTTTTTTATGGCTGATAGGGTCCTGAAAGTTTGGTGAACTCTGGTGACAGGCATCTGGGTGCTTGCCACACTGAATAACCCCCTCTGTGTTTTCAGGAGCAAGGGCCCCCTGTAGAGGGGAAGGAGGGGTACAGCTGAGAGTGGCTGACAGGGTACAATCACCTCTTGCCAAGCAAGGGCCCTTTACATGCTCTGCCCCAGCTTATGCCCTCCGTACTTCGGTCTAAAGGGTTTGCACTTGTTTGACGCGCAGAGCAACAGCAGCTACAGGAATCAGTAGTCTCTAGTTGGTGTGTGACTGCTGGCATTTCCCATGACTGCCAGTGCCAAGGGATGGTGACATTGCTGCCGTCTCATAGTCTTTCAGCCAAGGGAGCTGGGGAGGAGGGAGGACCCATGCTGGAAGTGTACTGCCAGAAAGATGGTGATGATAGAAGACAAAATGGACCAAATAAGCCCAGCTCACGCGTGGAGAATGCTTGTTTGATCCTACTCAGGAGCATCTATAATCAAAGTCCAGTGATGGTTTTGCATTATGGTGTGAAAATAAGCCTGAATGATCAAGAAACTGAGGGTAATGGTGCTGAAATGGGCATGGAAGAGACTTGGTACCTAAGGGTGAAATGAAAAACATACCCATAGCAGCCAGCTGCAGTGAAATTCCTGGGCAGCTTAAGAGCCTCGAGAGCAACTCACAAGACATCCCCTCTAATTCCCTCCTTCTCCCCACTTAGGCTTTGTTCCGGCCCCTCCATGTAGGTACAGAGCCCTAATCTCTCTGGCATGCAAGTAACCACCAGTTTTCCGTGCTTTCCCCCTTCACCTATTTTGAAAATCTGGCCCCTGACAGCAGGGAAGGGAGGGCAAAGGAGAGTGCTGTGCACCAGGACCTCCCAGAGGAAAGCACAATGGCCTTAATGGATCTCCTTGCCTCACTGCTGGAGGTTTCTGTAGCAGGGCATGTTCAGGAGGGTTCCCAGCTGGAGCAGACCAGCATGGGAGAGGCTCAAAGGAAGATTTTGGGAACCAAAAAGGGTTCACACTGCTGGTCTTCACCTTTCACCACCCGCAGGCAAGGCTAGATAGGGAGCAAGTGGGGTGCTGCAGATCCTAATGCCACATCAGATGCAGCTCTCCAGGCTCAGCTGGGAGCTGTGACACTGCTCAGCTGTGTCTGACTGGAGGTTATGGAGCTGTGAGCTGCCCCAGGCTCAGGGCGAGCTTCCCACCTTTGCCCAGCTGAGGCATGACCTTGCACCCCGAATTAATCCTGCCTTGCTTGGCAGGATGAAGGTGCAAAGAGCTGATGTGGTCCCTCTGGGGAGGCTCTCAGAGCTTGGAGAGGGTGAGCATGGAGAGAAACCTTGCAGTAAACGTTTGCCTGCTCTGTTTTTCTCTTCTTTTCTTTCAGCCCCTGCAGATTTTCTCTCTCTCTCTGTTGCCCTACTTCCTTCCTTCCCCGCCTTTCCCTTCCTAGACTAGACGATGGGGAGACCTGACCCAGAGGAAGGGCATCTCCCAGCTCCTGTGAAGCCCCCAGATGGTGGCTGGGGCTGGATCGTGCTCTTCGGCTGTTTTGTGATCACCGGCTTCTCCTATGCCTTCCCAAAAGCCGTCAGTGTCTACTTCAAGGAGCTCATGAAAGATTTCCATGTTGGCTACAGTGACACAGCCTGGATCTCCTCCATCATGCTGGCCATGCTCTATGGAACAGGTGATGCTTGGACACACTTTCCTCTCCCCAATTTGTGCCTTCCCCACTCTGCCAGGGGCCCAGACCGTGTCTCCATGGACCCTTCTCATGCTTACTGGCCTGGTCATGAACCAAGATGCAGAATACAGTTGTCCCATCACTTCTCTTCTAGAAGTGTACTGCATTTCATGTCCCTGTTTTCTCCGCCCCAGGAGACCTCAGGGATCACCCACCTGCCTCTTAGACAGTTGTTTGCTTCCACTGCTGAAGTGTTGTCCCCATCACAACATACCTTCTTGTTCCCAGGGAACAGGGTCTGAGGGCAGACAAAAGCAGACACTCTCCCTTGGCCAGGCCCCTTGGATGTGTAACTAAGCAGCCCAGTAGTGATCTCCACCATTACTGTTTCATCTTCCCTGAGTGCCCTGATTGGGCTACCTGTCATTTCCCAGTTGTCCCATCTCCTTCTTGTCTCCTACTCTGTCTCTTCTGCTTCCTCCTAGGACCAGTATGCAGCATCATGGTGAACCAGTTTGGCTGCCGGCCCGTGATGCTCATCGGCGGCCTGCTTGCTTCTGCTGGGATGATCCTGGCATCTTTTACCACCAATATCATTGAGCTTTATCTGACAGCTGGTGTGCTGACAGGTGAGAGCCCCAGGAGTTGGTGGGGGACAACATAGACTTACCTGGGGAAGAGCCAAGACCGTGGTGTAGTTCTCTTTAGCACTGCCAAGTCTCCCCTCATCTATTTGCACATAGCTAGGGGAAGCATCTAGTCCTGAATGTTGCACTTGTGACGGATGCATCTGCTGGATCTAAACAGGGAGGGCCTGTGGCTGAGGGGAGAGAGACAGGAGAAATATAAGTGGTGCTCAGCAAACATGGCAGCTGGGGTGGTGTCAGTATGTGGTGCCAGGGGAGACAGGCAAAGCTCCTGTGTAAGGCACAGGTCCTGCCTAAACATGGCCACAGTCACCTGATTCAAACACAATTCAAGCAGACAAACTGGTTTAGCCCACCTTCTGCCAACATGAAGGCACACATGTGAGGAACATGAGGCTTCTGAGGAACACACTCATCCCACCACGGGACTTCAGACTAGGATAGTCTGAGGGGAGTTTTCAGCTTGTTGGAAACCACACTCATGTTCCTGCACTCCCTGACTCCCTCTTGGCTCTCACTTTCGTGTAGGTCTGGGTATGGCGCTGAACTTCCAGCCCTCGCTGATCATGCTGGGCACCTACTTTGACAAGCGTCGGCCTCTTGCCAATGGACTGGCTGCTGCTGGGAGCCCTGTCTTCCTCTCCTCCCTCTCTCCACTGGGGCAAGTGCTGCTGGAGAAGTTTGGTTGGCGAGGAGGGTTCCTTATCATGGGGGGCCTTCTGCTTAACTGCTGCACTTGTGGGGCAGTTATGAGACCCCTGGATATGGGCATGAAGCGGAAGATGGGGAAAGCTCAGGACAAATATGAAGCCAAGGAGATGCTGCCCATAGGAGGGAAATCAGAGGAGGGAATCAGCACCACTGATGGAACCAAGAAAGCCAAGAAAGGCAAGAAGAAGCCCAAGAAAGGCAAGAAGCTTCTGGATTTTAGTATCTTTTCCAACCGAGGGTTTATCATTTACACTATTTCAAAGTTCATCCTGGTCTTGGGCCTCTTTGTGCCCCCCATATTGCTGGTCAACTATGCCAAGGACACGGGCGTACCAGACACGGAGGCTGCGTTCCTGCTCTCCATCATCGGTTTCATAGACATCTTTGCCCGCCCAGCCTGTGGCATGGTGGCAGGGCTGAAGTGGGTCCGCCCGCACGTGGCGTACCTCTTCAGCTTCTCTATGCTCTTCAATGGCTTGACAGACATCTGCAGTGCCAGGGCGAGCAACTACACGGGGCTGGTCATCTTCTGCGTCTTTTTTGGCATCTCTTACGGCATGGTGGGGGCACTGCAGTTCGAGGTGCTGATGGCCATCGTTGGCTCCCAGAAGTTCTCCAGTGCCATCGGGCTGGTCCTACTTATTGAGGCTTTCGCTGTGCTCATCGGTCCACCCTCTGCAGGTAGGTTTTTTGCTGCAAAACAAAGGTGATTCGTTTGGCTGCCATTTCACCGTATTGAAGGTTTTGGGCATGGACATACTATTTGAAGAAAGACTCTATTTCTCAACTTTAAATTTCCTCTGGAAGCTGAGAGGTGATCTCTGCCTTCATTGTCAATGTTGCATAAAATCACGTTATGGACAGGGTCAGACACATGCTGCAGGCAAACCTTTGAGAGTTTTCATCAGGACAAAGCAGGAGTCTTTCAAGGTCGCCATGTGTCCATGGTCATTTAATAGGTACTGTAAATAGCAACCTCAATTTGTGATGGCCCCAATCCCATGACACAGGTGTTTTGGTGTCAATCAAGTCAAAACAGTTTGTACAGCCCCCTGAGGCATTTGCTGTTACTTTTTTTAAGAGGATTAAGACACCCACAGCTTTTCAGCCTGTCTAGTCTAGATCACAGTCCCTGGTAAGGTCTGTGCCCCACAAACTGCCCATGAACTGTTGGGTGGAGAGACCCTTCACCCAAAAGATTGGTGTAGGTTAATGTTAAGTGTCTGATTAGGTCTAAAAAAGCCAGATCATGCCAAAGACTTATTTCCAAATGAAGTGCAGTTTCCTGCATGTGTGATTTGTGAGGAAGAGTCAGGGAAAAGGCCATGGGCAAACCCCCAGACAGGAACTACTCCATTGGTTCCTGCACTCGCTTCCTTCAGCTGTAACACATGGACTAAAGCCCATCAGTGAAGACCTTGGTGTGAAAGATCTGTACCCCAGCACATACCACCAGTTATGAGCAAAACCTGCCCTCAGTAACTCCACCCAGCTCTCAGGTAAAAATTGGTGGCTCTCTTAATGCTAACAATAATTCATGTCTCACTTTATAAGCCGTGGGGCAGCTGGCAGTCCCTGGCCATGGAGGGTCCAGAAATAAGTGTCTTGAAGTTGTCTGCAGAGAGATCATAGGGGGAGAGGAGGATTTAACAGTGCCTTGCTCAGAAGAGCAAGGCACGCCAGTGGGTGGTGACAGGGGACATTCCTCAGCCCTCCTGCCTCAGTTCAGCTGTGCCTTAGTACTGTGCGCACGCACAGCGGGATGCAGACTGCACAGGGTCACCAAAGATTGGTGTTGGGAGCAGCCAAGTTGTGGTTCCCACTTTCCTTGCTGCTGCAGCACCCTCCTAGTGCAGAAAGCTCGAGTGCGCTGACAAATCTGATGGCTTGGACTTCTGGGGAGCAGGACTCAGAGGGGAACAGTGCTCGGCTGGGAGAAGGGGGTTGAACAAAGTGGCTTTGTTTGGTGTAATCCTCCTGAGCTGCTTCCCGCCCCATGGGGCTGAGGGGGTTTGGCACAGGATAAGCTGCACACACACACACACACACCCGCCAGCTTGTGCACGCAGGCTCCTCACTCGCCATCCGGCTTGGGGGAAGAGGGGCACATTCACCTGGGGGGGATTTGCCACATGCCTCCCATGACTGCTCCAGGAGGCATCTCAGCATGTCCTGGGGCTGGTTTCAGGTCATGCACTGTAGTGCAGCAGGGGCTGGGGATCACATGCACAGTCAGGAGCATGCGGGACTGGGATGAAGTCTGCAGTCCCATGGCCACATCCTGACTGCAGCAGGGCAGCTACTGAGGCTCCCCAGCACCAAAGACTGGGAACCCTCCCTCCATTGCCAGCCCCAGTGCATTCAAAAGATACATTGAAAACATTTCTTTGGCAGAGAAATCATCAGCTGTGGGCCAATCAAAGGGATTTCTCTGTCAAAGAGTGGTTTCTTCTTCCCTTCAGAATGTTTTTCAGACATAATAGCTTAAGAAATAGCAATGCCTCTCAGATTTTCTTTTCTGAGACTTGACCAGCCAAGTCATGAGAGGCTTTGCTCACCTTGGCAAGAAGAAAGTGGCCCACCATGGTGCGAGACCATAACATTAGTGTGTCATAATTACTCAAGCTTCTTGAAACAAGGGAAAACACCATCCCTGCACTCTTATGGTACTTTCCCTGGTGGTACAGTGTGGCTCCTGCCCAGGGTGGTTTTTAGACATTCAGGCTTCTTGCTCTTCCATGGAGGAATGGGTTCTCAGACAAATGTAGGTGCTGCCCACCTGTGGTGGGCTGTCTGTGCAGGAGCGTGTGGGCTGAAGCTGACTCCCTCATTTCTTCTTCAACCACCAGGCCGCCTGGTTGATGCTCTCAAGAACTATGAGGTGATCTTCTACCTGGCGGGCTCAGAGGTGGTGCTCTCTGCTCTCTTCCTGGCCGTCGCCAGCTACTGCTGCCTGAACCGAGGGAAGAAGAAGGAGCCTCCCCCAGAGAACAACCCCTCTGCGGGAGGCGGGAGCGACACCGAGGAAGCAGAGTCCGACGTGCAGGAAGCCGAGGAGCACAGCAGTGACAACCACCAGCCGGCCCACAGCACTGACAACGCTGTGGTGGCAGCCAACGAGGAGGCCAACCACGTGGCAGAGGAGCAGAGCGGGGAGGGAGGCGGGTGTCCTGCGGGGGACAGGGAGGTGTTGGCACGAGATGGCTGCAACGCTGACCAGACGGTGGAGAGGGACAGTTTCTAGCCAGGACAGGGGAACAGGGATGTACAAAACTGGCCTTGCTTGCATGCACCTCAGCATGGGAGGGTAGGTGGGATATGGGGAGGAGAAAGCTGGGACAAAGGCAGATGTAAGAAGAGGGAGAGGTATAATAGCTGGTCCTTAAGTACATATGTCCACACACCTACCAGTGATACGTCTACTTGCATCCCGCACTCATGCTGGTACAACACAGGCTCAAAGCAGCCTAAACACCAAAAAGAAAAAAAAAAAAAAGTCTTTCCTCACTTTCAAACCAGCCCTGGAGAAAGTCTTCTGAAGAGGCTGCCAAGGACTCTCCTTTTCCTTCTGCATTGTCACAATACTGAACACAAACAATTAGAGACTCTTTGTAATCAGATCTGGTACGCTTTGTTCTGGTGTCAGTGTTTCCTTCACCCTATTTCCAGTGGTTGGGATAGCCTCAGTTTCACTGGCAGTGGGTTTAGGAGGTCGTGTAATTCATAGCTATCACCTGGGCCACCTTCAGCTACCACCAGCATGGGGGTAGACACCACATTCCCTGCAGTATCTCCCTTGGGCACTGCCAAACCGGGGGGCCACCAGCGCCAACCACCTCTGTCTGGTGCAACTTTTGTGGATGGTAAAGCTGGGGCAGTGACACACGATACTGCCTTTCCAACCAGGGAAACGCTGTGTTAGAGGCTGCTGCTGAGGTACAAGAAGAAGACATCTAAGAAAGGATAATGCCATTAGGTGTGCAGCCACAATACGGAGCCTCGCTGACAGGAATAGCACCAAGCCAGCTTTATCTAGGCTCAAGTGAGTCCTGTTGACGTGTGAAGGGAACAACTTGGCCCCTAGGGGGGTGGGGGTTTCAGGGCAGGTAAATAACCATGTCCCAAGCGATTATCCACTGAGCAGGAATGGTACCAGACGTGCCTGTGTTTTCCTTTTAAATAGAGAAAACCCCCTTACATAAAGGAATCAAAGGTAAGGCAGGAGGACAAGCCCCAGCCCCTGGGTGCCACTGAAGAGAGTGTTGGAGCACGTGGTAAGGCAGGCATGACCCCCTCACCCCCCGCTGCAGTGGTGGATTCAGAGAGGACAACCTTCCCTGGCATGCTTAAACCACTTCTAATCTGCTTTAAGGACTGGATCTTTTATAAACACCCCTGGACAAAGCTCTTTCTTCCGGTTTCCTGAACTGGTTCACCTCAAAGACCCTGGGGAGAACCTGTGACTATAACGAGGGATCAAAAACTAAGCAAAGGGCTACAGGGAAGGCAGCTCATGGGGCCATCAAAAGAGGTGTTTCATTCCACACCAGAATGACTACAAATTAATGGGTAATTGGCCAAACCTGCAGGACCCATAAAGCCATTTAAACACAGCAGGAGCAGGAAGGAAAGGGTTTCATTATAGATGCTCCCAAGCAAAAAGCAGTAAATGATAAGCAAAATAAAGCTTATTATAAAGTTGAAGAATGTCAGTTTAAGAAGAGACAGAACTGGAAATTGGAGGGGAGAAGGTAAACCCCATGGGGCTGTACCCTGCCCCACCTTGGGTAACACTTATGTTAGATCTGATTTTGAGCCAGTCATAGTGGTAACCTTGGGCTTTTTCCTATTCAAACTCACTTTGAAACATTGCAAATCAGAGTAAGTACCACAACAAACCCCAGATGGAAAGCCCTTTGAGAATGAGAGCAGTAGCAAGAGTGATGGGGCCCTGTAGGCCTTCACTCACTGCTCTGTAAGCTTGTTCTCCCTCCCAAAAGGTAAGATCCATTTTTCTGTTCCACCAAGTTGCTCTGCAGCTCTTTCTCCAGCCATCCCAAACCCCTGTCCCCCAGGCTGCGTTTCCCTTATTCACTAGTGCCTCCTCTAAGAAGGAGCTCACAACTTCCCAGAGGTCCAAGGTCCACAGCATGAAAACAACTGCTCTTGTCAGCAAGGCATGTCACTAGAACAAGGTCCCCTCTGTTTCCTTGTCACCATTCAACTTTTCCCACTAAGCCTCCTGCTCTTAAATCTTCTCTCAAAAGCACACAGAAGTCCTTAGGGTATGAGATCTCACTACAGATGGTGCTGCAAGACTCCCAGAACTCCTCCTAAAAACCTGGCTATGCTGCCTTCCACTTTGCCTTGCTGGCTTTCAGACAGGCTCCGCTGAAGCCTGTTCCTCTCAACTGCTCCATGTTTTGGCACAACAGCCAGCTCTGAAAGAGGATAAGGGAATTAGGCATCAGCTGAAGCTTGTGATGCAACAGCTGAGCTGTGTGGAAAAGCTGGCCATGGAGGGGTGCAAGGATGCCACCTTGGCAGGACTGAGGCAACTGGTGGCTTTAAAAGGATGGTGTTCCCCTGGGAAGCCAAGATGCAGAGAAGCTGATGTTACATGGAAGACTGGCCTTGCTACAGGATTTATGAGCCTCTTCCTCATGAAACCTGTGCTGCAGTGATTACCACAGCTTGGTATAGGGATTACACACCAGTATGAGCAAGAAAAAAATGGTCAGCACATGACACCCACCTTCCCAATGTATACCCATGAAGGACAGGAAATGGAATGTCACATTTTTCTTTATTAGAGACAACAGTCAGTACACCAGAGTCCATCTAAATTTTCCAGAGCAGCTTGACCATGGATGGATTTCTTGCAGGCACCCACCGAGATGAAGAAGCTCCAAAAACAAATCAAAGAGAAAAAACAAAACAAACCAAACATCTTGATCATAAATTAATGCCCTTAAATAACTTCTCTCATGACCACTGGAAAGAAATGACAGAGAAGCCAAAACCCTTGCACCGAGAAGCACACCACTCCTGGCAGTTGTGCTGCCCACTAACAGAGAAAGCGCCATCTGCATCTGGGGTTGGTCCACAGGGATGGAGGGAGGGGAAGAGAAAAGGAAACAAGCAGCCTCACCTACCTCAGGTTTCCTTTTCCTTCTTCCCTTGTGCTGGGGAATGGGATGTTAGCTACTGCTGTTGGCTGGTCCAGAGGCAGCACAAAATGGTTGTGCAGAGAGGAGAGCATGGGGTGGCATGCTAGTAATGCTTTGCACTAAAAAAACCTCAAAGCCTCTGCCTAAAGTGCAGGTCTTCCTCTCTCCTCAAGGCTTCCCATCTCTCCTCTGTAGTTTAAGGATGGGATATTTCCATCATGGCTCTAAGGTGGCTCCTTAGAAGGAGCTTGGAGACAGCGAGTGGTGAGGTGAATAAAACAGTGATGATGCTAACACTTTCCCAGAGCACAAGGGGAGGACCGAAGGGGGCTGTTCTCACCGTTCATAATCAGCTTCCATGTGCCAGAGGGGAGCGGTGCTTCCCACGTGCTCAGCGGAGTCCTGTCTGCCCAGAGTCACATGGCAGTGTGGTAGGGGGTTTTCCTCCCCACACCTCAGTACCCAAGTTGGGTAGCAGAAGTCTCTGGGGGCAAAAAGAATATCCAGGCAAACAAGCAAAGGAAAAATGAGGAAAGCAGAGGTTGGTTCCAAGCCAACCAGCTACCCTCACCCAAAGCATAGGAGGAATCCCAGGCTGGACATACACTGAAATCACAGAGGATGAATCGCCATGTGAAACACATGTTTTCATAACAGTCTGCAAAGTCTTTCCTCTGGCCGTGCCGGCACACTCAGGCATCATCAATGAGCTTTTCTCCATTTGCATCCTCCTTCCCACTACTCTCTCTCTCACTTTCTCCTTCTTCTTCTGCCCCATCTGTGTATGTGTCCTTTTGCCCATAGCTGAGAGTTGTGCGGGCAAGGTCCACCTCAATGGGAAAGACATCTGCATCTCGGAGCACGGCATAGCAGTCGTCGTAGTACTTGGACATCGTGGAGACAAAACGCTGGAGCTGGAACACTATGTCCTGCACTGTAGTGGAGACATGTTGGGAAAAAAAATCAAGTGAAAACCCTCTTCCCAAACAGTGTGAAGGCTGTGATCAAGCCTCCCTTGCCAGCATTAGATACAGTCTCCTACGCACTAATTCCTTTTGGACCCTGAGGGTGGATGTCTCGGAATAGCCACAAAACGGTTCTTCAGCAAAGACTTCCGAGCCAAGAGGAAGGAGGAGCATGAAGGCCAAAGCCAAGTCTGCCTGACCCCTTCAGGTTCCAGACTCACCGTGTTTCTGGTCCAGGAGCTCTATTTTCTCCAGCACGTCCTTCCTCATCTTGGCAAAGCGCGTGCGAGCCTCCTGACGGCAGCGCAGGATAAGGCGGTACTCGTAGTTCCCAGTGCTGACCCGGTAGAGGGGTTCACCCAGAGCCTGCCAAAAACACAGTACCATTTCAGAGACTCCCACAGCAGTGCTTGTACACAGTTTGCCTATGAGTGTGGACTCACACTGACTGTGGGTTATTACAGAACTCTCAGGCTCATGGGAACTGTAGTCAGGAAGCAGGAAACATGAGGAACACTGAGCCACACCAACAACTGGCACTCAGTGAGGTCATTTTGAAGGCCAAATACACACCTACCATAGCAAAGAAAAGCACCACTACTAAGCAACAACAGGCACCTTTCAACCCAGCCTGGAGAAGTGGCATGGCTTCTTATCTAGACTATTAAGACAGGCATTATGAACAAAACAAGTTTATATCGATCACAAAAAAAACCCTGCTCTCCTCCGCAAGCTTTGCCCTACGTGGATTGCACAGGAAACCTTGTGGTAACTACAACAATCCAGACACAGTGCTGGAAACCATTCAAGAAGGCTGCTGTCCCACAAACACTTTTGAGAGAAAGGGGTTAGGTCTGTCAGCAGAACAGCATTCTGCCCCTGCACCTGTAAATACAACACACGTAAAAACCCGCGGTACGGACTATGGTTTGCTAATGCACACTGCGTCTGCCAAAACCCAGAAATGTTACTCTGCTGGGCAAGACTGATATTCTTTCCTTCCTATTTAGAAGAAAAGATAAAATGAAAGATCGCGTTAGGAAAGTTTTTATTCCTTCCTGGCACTCGGGAACTAGGCATTCCAAAAAAATCAAATGCCTGCTCTGAGATAGATATCTAGGATAAAAAAAGATCTTACTTTCACGCAGGGAAACTGGGATGTAAGGGACACCTTTAGCTATCTTAAACAGAGCTGTCAAGGATTAAAGTCATAAAACCCTAATTTATAAAAACCCTATTGTTAAGAGATCTTTAATCAATTTTCCTCACTTACAAATGCAGTTTCACATGAGTTTTGCTGCAGAGAAGCTAAACCTCCATTTCTCAGAAACAAGCCCAGAATTAATGATAAGCTGTACACTACACACAAATGGAATCTGTGAAGATAACACCTTAATCCTCCTTACATAACCTAATCGTACTTAAACACTGAGAGAGGCAGCCACTGAGAGAACAAGCTGCAGAGATGTCTGGTCCCTCTACTATTCCACAGCACTACTGATTCATGGCAGTTATTGGCAGTGCTTCCCAGGCAGCATTTAAGGATCCCCACTTTCTAGTAGTTAAGAACAAACGTGTAATTCTTAGGATGCATTCACTAGTTGGGGTGCTGACAGGCACAGGAGGGCTTTTGCAATTGTACTGGTACTCACAATGCAGCTGTACTCTTCATCATCCATCTCTTTGACTTTCAGGCAATATGACTTTGCAGAATTTAAAATAATTAAAAACAAAACAAAACAAGAATGAAATATTAAAAATTAGAGGCAATTTCATCATCATCAAATGATACCCATAGGGTTGTATAATTTCAAGCCTTCCTTCAATGCTACAGTCACTGAGGAAAGCACAGTGGGATCAGAGTATATCAAACATCCAAGGTGGAAAGAAAATCTATGTAGAGAAAGATGGGGAGAGAACAGTGGGGGAGAGAGAAGGTGCTTAGTATTTTTATTACAGAGGCAAATACTTTATGTAAGTATAATCTTGTAAAAGAAAAATCCTGTGTTCATCTACTGTCTGGGAAAACAAGAGTACAATATGAGACAGGAATAAAGAGAGAAAAAAAGATTAACTGAAGGAAGGATTGAGGTTGGAAGAGATGCTGCCATATTCTTTTGCCTTAGGGCTGCAGCTCCAAGTATTTCTCTCGACAGATAAAAGGAAATAATTCTTAAACCTATAGAACAGGTGCATTTAGCAACCTTATCCTTTTTGGGTGTAGAAAACAAGGGGGAAGTGGAATGAAGAAAGAAAAAAAAGGCATGGTCTAACTGAAAGTGAATATGACTTGACAGTCATTTACTTTGGCTAAAGAAGACTACCCAAAATTATTAGAAAAATATGGACTGGAGATGTATTTAGAGGAGTTCAAGAGCATAAGTTGCATAGGAACTCTCTAAAAATAAATCCGGAAATTAATTCATTTAGAAAATAAATCATCTGAGTTCTGGGAGATCTTTCTTACCAGTGAGAAATATTAGGTTAAAAGCAAGTGTCTGAATCTGAGTAACCTGGCAGTAAACAAAGAACTATAAAAAATAATGCGTTCTCTCGTGGACTGTGGAATGACAGATATGTGATTGTGTAGGATATGGGAGTCTCAGGATGATTCTATGAAACTTAATTTCAACCAGTACTTAAGAAAACCCAAAAGCAAGCAGCTCACCAGATATTCAAACTTGACATCCAGGTATTTTTTGATAGTCAGCCTTGTGTCAGGAATGGCTTTATTCAGATACGTATTCAAGTCCGTAAGCATCTGCAAGGGAAACATCCTGCTGCTGAATATAAAAGTATGACTACAATTCATCAAATAACTTTCTACCCAGAGTATGTCATGAGACTGCCTCAAATTGAGACTGCCTTTTTTGAACGACAGCAAATTTGAAAGAAAATGTTTGATCATGACTCAGAATTGCCACGGTTAGAGCTTCCCTAACTGTCACTGGCAAGTGGTTGCAGTGTTAGAAATGCATGACTCACTTCTAGTCTGAATTCATCTGCTTTTGACTTGTCTTGTTTCATTTTCAGCTGGTCCTGAAAACAGCTCTGCTGGACTCAAAGTCTCACAACCCAACACTGTCCACCCAACATGGAACTGAAAGTGGTGCCCAAATCAACACTCTCTTTGCTAACTAAGTGGACAGATCCCCTGGAGACTTTCAAATATATTGACTGAAATCCTTAACTTGTTCCTGTACGGCTTATCTAAACTCTTTGAGTGACATCTTTTAATTATGGGTACCAATATCAGGTACTACACTGATCAAACTACCCCCTCGTTCCCACCTGGAGAGGAATATATTCATATGCAAAAGTCACAGGGACAAGATTGATATACTCTCTCTGTTACCTCTCACATTCTTTTCATCATAAAGAGTGCCCTGAAGGAAAGCAGACAAGGACCGTTCTTCCCACAAAGAATAAGTTTTCAGATCACACCTTCAAAGACAAGCTTCTGCCTTTCTAGATTCCCCTCTTCTCCAGACCCTTTACTCCCATGGTTAAATTCTTTACCGGCTTAATTGTTTTCAGAAGGTGAATGCCAAACTTCTCAATGTTGCGATGGGCATCAGCAAATTTCACAAAGGCTTCACTGGCAGCTGGTTGTGGCTCCCTTACACCAATGACAGAGAAAACATCTCCGAATGCTGGATGAGCGGAATAAATACAGACAGATGAAAAAAGAGGTCAGTCTTGGAGAAAAATCTTGCCTCCAAAACTACAACTCCCTCCTACAGCCTTACAGTTAGCTGGGGACTGATGCTACATATTCCCTAAAGACCAGAGGTTGGCAGGGCATTTCTTCAATGTCTCATGCGAAAGACAAGGCCTGCATCAGCACCATGGCCCTTCCCAGCTTATTTCTGCAACTCTTTGTTTTTTACTGAGTGTGGGAATCATGCATCTAAGTACTGACTAAAACTTCCAAAACTGGAGGTCAGAGATCTGTGCTCCCTTTGCTCAAGATTCTTTACCTCTATGTGTCTGAGACAGCTCAAAGAAAGCCCTGAGAAGACTCTTGGTGTGCTCTGTCAAGCCTGTGAAGGAAGCCAGAAAAAACATTTAAGTCACTTCACTGTAACGTAACAGAAGCATCCTTCTCTCCCATCTCGTGTCTGATGGAAGACGCAGTTTACCTTTGTATAACTCTGCAGTCCTCTCCAGCTCCTCTAATCTCTTCACTAGCCCATCTGAATAGAAACAGAATTACAGAATACAGAATTACAGCAATCCAATTCAGGACATGGTGAAGAAGTGATTGAGTGGAAAAACACCAGTTTAACATATTTAGTTCAAATTTCCCTCACCCCTTAATGCCTGTCCTGTAGTACAACAGTAGGGGAAGCTTTTTAAATATCTGAAAACCTATTTTATAGTGTGGGGTCATCACTATTGGCATTCACTAATGGGTCCCTGCTTTAAATTAATTTGACCTTAGCTGACATCTAAATGCTCCCAGTGACAGGTTGTATCACTCAGGAAGGGCAGAGGCAGAGCAGAATGCAAGAATTATAGGGAATAATGTGGACCATGCAAGTTACAATAGAAAGCAGGTAAACACCTGAGGGTGAGTGTTCCATTAAGGAAATGTCCTCTTGGACAATACTTACCATTGCAAAGTATGGCTCGGCTTAACCCCAGGGCATCTGCTGTCCCTGAGCTCATGTTCTCTACTAGTCGATGCTTTACCTTCTTCAACACTAATGGCCAAAAAAGAGTTGCAAACCAGGATCAGTGTCATTTCTATGGGCATGAAAAGCTCACTAGCACACTTCACTGGTTTCCCAGGTACTGGATAAAACTGCACTTAACCCAGTATTGAGGTGGCAAGCAAAAAGAGAATACCATAGAAACAGGACAGTCTGGTCCAGCCATGCATAACACATTTTCTCACCTGCTCTCACATCCTATATACTTCAACCAATAGAGCTCCAGCAACTCTTTTGGAAGACTATTCTAATCAATCACTTTGCTATAAGCAACCTAATGTGATATTTGGAACTAAACTTTGCTTATGCTACCCACGGTATTACTTAAACTGAAGTGAGGAGACAAGGCTGAAAGCAAGATAATCAGGATTTCATGCTCAGTGTTGCCCCTTTCCTTACTTTTATCTTCTGAACCCCAGTTAAACCTTTCTGTCACCTCTTGATGAAATGGTGCAAATCATACCCCGAAAATTACTGGAGACAGTTATGCTCTCCTTGGCATCAGATGACTCAGCCACATTTATTTAGAGGCAAACTTGGGGTGCCTGCATATCCCAAGAACTCAAGCCACAGTGTTCACCATCTCTGGAAAATTCCATATTCTCACCACACTTCTGTTTGCTCAGAAGTCCATCTCACTACTCAAGATTTTCCTGAATCCCTGTCAATTCATTAGCACCACAATCACCATGAAAAGAAATGAGAACAAACAGAATAGATGGATTTTTTTGGAAAGTGAGAGACAGCTGTGTAGGCTTAGTTCAAAACAAGCACTTTGTCTTAGCAATAAAGGTTCCCCTCTCTCTCACTAAATATATATTTGTACAAAACTCAGTGCTGAAAGGTATTTCATCACTGTTGTCCAAGCTGAGAGACTGCCACCGGTGTTTTTCAATTGACATGTTGCTGTGTACAGCTAAAAATCTCAATAAATCAGCATAGCTCACGTGCATTAAAAATAAATTAATCAAATTATTATGCAGTTAAGATTCATCATCCATGCTAAACACAGTAGAGAAAAACAAGCCTCTCAGAACAACAGTCAAGGCTTGACTTAACTTTCAAGATTATTTCAAGAAGTTAGGAATGGACTTTTTTAAGCCTGTAATTTTCTTTGACAGTATTCATTTGAAAACAACTGAGTCAAGAGCAAGAAAGGAAACAGGAAAAACTTTCATTTTAGCTGAGAACAATTTTTCATCCCTCCCCACCATTTTAACACTGTAGTGTGAAAGAAACCAGTCTTACCGATATCCAAAGACTTGCCCTGCTTTGGGTCAGCCTGAAGCTTGTTGTAGTGTATTGTCACTTCTCCCTGTAGAAACAGCAAATCCAAAACTGCTGCGCTGCAAACAAGTAGCAGTGGCTTCCTCAACCCAAGGACAATAAACTGTCAACTACGACCCAGAAGCTCCAGTGGCCCCCTCCTACCTCTCACCTTTACCATCTGTATCATCTTGGCCACTTCCACCTTGGTCTTCCCTTTGACAGACTTCCCATTCACTCCTGTGATTTCATCGCCAGCTGCTACAGTGCCATCTAAGGCTGCTGGAGTGTTATCAAACACCTAGCAGAGAGGAGAAAGAGGACAAAAACACAGTCTGGAATCAAGAGGAAAAGAAAGGTGAATGCAGGACTAAAGAACGAAGCCCGAACAATTACATTTCTCCTATTTAATTCAGTTGTACTTTGTTCATGGTGAAGCCACAGTTTTCCCCCTTCCCAAGCTAAGAGGTGGGCTGATCATCTTGTTCTCTCAGGAAGTTCTCACCTCCAGGTTCTACCTCCTCAGCTGTATGATTTCCTGATGTTGAGAATGTCACACTGTTCCCCTGTGAGTTCTAACATGCTCTCTTAAGAGCAGGATAATTTCAGAAGTCTTAATTTAATTCTTCCACACCTATTAGGTACTAGGATAAGAAAATCTTACTCACTGCAAAGTGAGATGTCATCTCCTACTTTGATAAAAACAAACAGCATAGGTTTCTCCATGCTTTCCATCTCTCAGGCCAACAGTGTTTTACAAAGATGGTTTACTCCTCCTCCCTGAGTGCCCACCTGAACAATGTAGAGACAGGGGCAGTACTGTGCTCCTCCCCCAATGCTGATCCCAATCAGGTTCTGAGAGTCCTTCTTCAAGGTCACTGTCCCAGGTACAGTGGGGATGCCCCTAGAAAGAAAAAGGAATAAATGAACAGACAGGCAGAGCTGCCTGTGTATAAAACAACTCCTGTATCTGAGTTGCTACAAACCGAAAGCATAATGGGCGCTGCACATTTGAATTCATCTCTTCATCTTCAGGAACACCTTCTGCGCTATCCTTTTTGGGACTTCATGCAAGGATTAGAGGTGGGAGAGACACTCTCATCCATTGCTAGGCACTGAGGAAACGCTATCATTTAGTGCTGTAGTGAGAGGAAAACTTGCACAGCATAAATGAGATGCAAGTCAAGTGCTTGATGTTAAATTAATTGCTAATCTCATCAAACCTTTTACTTGCTTAGGAAATGACAGTGTTCTCCTCCTTATAGACCAAAAGACTCCAGTTTACACTTATTCTTGCCTCTTATTATCTTTCCTCTGTTGTGTTTTTTTCTCTGGCTAAGGCCAGTAATTTACAGAAGACCTGCCAGCGCTGCTTTGGAATCAGAAATGCAAGGCAGCCATTGCAGAGCAACACAAACATTCTCCCTTGCTCACCAGCATAGTGATGCCTCATCCCCAGTCTCCAGAGGGAGCAAGAAATCAGGACTGAACAGCAAGTATGACATGCTGCACACAGTGACAGGAGTAGGTACATTTATCAACTCTTGTTAGGTCTTGGCTGCAAAAACTATTTCCACTGTTAGAAAAAACAGGAAAAGACAAGTGAAATACTCACAGCTTATCTTCCTCAATATCATAGTCCAAATCTGCAAACATTGTTTTGGTGAAGTGGAGCCTGCTTGTCTGATGCTGCTTTTTTCAAACTCCCTGGGAAGAAAGAACAGAATAAACCCCAATAAATGAGTGACCTCAATAGAAAACTGCAGAGAACCAACCTGTCACCCTTAGTGCCCTCCTTCTCTTTTTTTTTTTTTTTTTTTTTTTTTTTTTTTCTGAACGTCACATTGTGGTCTCTGCTCTTATATCAAAGATGACATGTCAAATGTCTCTGGTTCTCTGCTTCGCATAAAACAGGAGAGAAAGTCCTCGAGTTTGAATATTGCATGTTTCAAAACCTGTATGTTTAAAAAAAACCCCAACCCTGACACACGTGTAGCATTTCCGAAGCACAGAAAAAACGTGGTTCTTTCATGAGGTGCTTCTTCCCAGGTTCGACCTGCACCACGGCTGCTAAAGACATTTACAGTTCTATCCCCTACATCCATCACAGATCTCTATGTGGTTCCTGACCTCGCAGCCAGTCACGTCACTTTTTGACGTTCACCTCCTGCCCCGGGAGGCCGCGCTAAGCTTTTCACAGAAAAGCCTCATTGTTT
Source organism: Lophotriccus pileatus (assembly GCA_035583135.1). Taxonomy (NCBI): domain Eukaryota; kingdom Metazoa; phylum Chordata; class Aves; order Passeriformes; family Tyrannidae; genus Lophotriccus; species Lophotriccus pileatus. The sequence goes on from JAWWES010000041.1 coordinate 50,222,713, forward strand.
CCCCATGCACGAACACCGTTTCGTTTCCCGTTTATATTCGGGCAGCAATTAGCAGCCACCCTTTGCTTGTGGCCTCCTAACTGCACCACATCCGACCCCAAGGGGCGAGGGCTTCACCGGCAGCCCCCCGCCGTGCCGCATCCTTCCCGGCGGCCCCAGCGCATGGACGCGGGGCAGGGGAGGGGTCCGGGGCACTGGCCCGGCCGGGGAAGGGGGTGCCGCAGGACCCCCGCCCGCCCCACAGGGGCCGTCCCGGGGCGGAGGTCCCGCGTCCCGCGGGGGCGCCGCTGAGGGGCCCGAGCTCACCGGAAGCGGCCGCGCGGCACCGTCAGACCCGCCGACACGTCACCGCCGGGGCCGCGCGGAGCCCCGCCCCCTGCGCGCGCCCTCCCCCCGTTGCCATGGGGACGGGCACGCGCGGAGGCGGTGCCGCCCCGCGCCCGCCGCCATCTTGGGAGCGGCGCCTCCCTCCCTCCCTCCCTCCCTCTTTCTTTTCTTTTCTTTTCTTTTCTTTTCTTTTCTTTTCTTTTCTTTTCTTTTCTTTTCTTTTCTTTTCTTTTCT
>JAWWES010000041.1:50223374-50234544 GCA_035583135.1 Lophotriccus pileatus
TCCTTTCCTTTCCTTTCCTTTCCTTTCCTTTCCTTTCCTTTCCTTTCCTTTCCTTTCCTTTCCTTTCCTTTCCTCTCTTTCTCTCCTTCTTTCTCTTTTTTTCTTTTTCTTCTCCCTCCCCCCCCTTCCTTTCCCCCTCCCTCTTTTCTTTCCTTTATTTATTCCCCCCTTCTCTTCCCCCCTTTCCTCCCTCCCTTTCTCCCTTCCCCTCTCTCTCCCTTCCTCTCTCTCCCTTCCTCCACTCCTCCCTCCCTTCCTCCCTCCCTCCCTTCGGCATTGCACTTGGGCTCACTGAGGAGCTGAGCTGGAGCTGCCACAGCAGCAGAAGGGGGTGGGAACTGCAGAGCTGAGCAGGTTTTGTGGCACAGCAGTGATGGGAAGCTGTTATTAGTTATTAGTGGATTGTGGTGTCACCACAATGTCACTTTGGATGCCAGCACCAGGAGGGGCATCCAAACTGTGCCCACCTTGAGGAAAACACGCTGTCTTGCACTTGCCACTGGCCAAAACCAGAGAACTTTTGCTTCTGAAAGGTGATGTGCCCCACACAAACACCTGGTGCTGACTGGGTCAGAAGGACTTTTGTGAATGTGAACACGTCCTGGACTGATGATTCTGGTGACAGCAGGGACACAAAAGAGCTTTGAGGTTCAACAAGACCAAGTGCCAGATCCTACACTTTGGCTCCCAACAACCCCCTGCAGTGCTACAGGCTGGGGACAGAGTGGCTGGAAAGCTCCCCAATGGAAAAGGACCTAGGGATGCTGGTGAACAGCCGGCTGAACACGAGCCAGCAGTGTGCCCAGGTGGCCAAGAAGGCCAATGGCATCCTGGCCTGTGTCAGAAATAGTGTGGCCAGCAGGAGCAGGGAATTGATTCTTTCCCTGGACTGGCACTGGTGAGGCCACACCTTGAATCTGGTGTCCAGTTCTGAGCCCCTCAGTTCAAGAAAGATGTTGAGGTGCTGGAGTGTGTCCAGAGAAGGTCAACAAGGCTGGTGAAGGGTCTGGAGCACAAGTCTGATGAGGAGCACCTGAGGGAGCTGGGGTTGTTTAGTCCGGGGAAAAGGAGGCTCAGGGGAGACCTCATCACTCTCTACAACTACCTGACAGGAGTTTGTAGCCAGGTGGGGCTCAGCCCCTTCTCACAGGCAATCAGCAATAGGACAAGAGGAACTAGCCTCAAGCCGTGCCAGGGGAGGCTTATGTTGGACATTAGGAGGATTTTCTTCACAGAAAAGGTGATTAGACTTCAGAGTGGACTGGACTGCCAAAGGACGTGGTGGAGTCACCACCCCTGGAGGTGTTCAGAGAAAGAATGGAAATGGCACTAAGTGCCATGGTGGTATTGACTCATAGATTAGACTCAATGATCTCAGGGGTCTTTTCCAACCTAATTTATTCTGTGGTTCCGTGAGAGTGGTTGGCACAATCACCCCTACTGCCGGCAGGCCCGCGGTGACCTGCGGAAGCAGTGATGTGGGAGCCAGTCAGCACAGCCATGTAAAAACCGCTGCGCTCCATGTGTGTGGCAGGATCCTGCATTTTTTTCCTCTGGGATGTGTGTGGGGGGAGTAGTTGGGTGTTTTTCTGCCTCCACCAAGACAGCACCATCACTGGAAGAATGCTTTGATTTCCCAGAAGCATGTGGTTGCCTTATTGCATTATGTATCATCTCTTCCAGCCACTGCTGACTTCTGAGCAATTACCAGGCTGCCAAACCCAACTCACTGTCACACACAAAAACTTCCCCCCCCCCCCCCCCCAAAACACTGAACTTTTTGAACAGGAAACACCTCCATGACCAGGAACAAGGACTGGCCGACGGTGATGACCTCTCTTGCTGTCTGAGAGGGTGGTCAGTGTTTGCTGTGTGCAACCCCATGAGCCTCTTGTCTGCATACATCAAAAACCTGGCTGAAGCCACCCACAGTGCTGGAGTACAAGGGCAAGAGCATATTGTTAATAATCATTTTGAAGTCCTGTGTCTAAGAAGTGATTTATTTATGAAGAGAAGTTGAATGAGAAAAGCAGTCCTTCAGGGTGGGGGCTCTGTGAAGAGACTGACATGCTGACCCTGGCCGCTGACAGGAGTTTTACATCAGTGAAGCTCTAGAATTGATGGGCCAGGCCCTGATCTCTGCATGAGGAGCTTGCTGGGACTCAGCAGTGCAACAGCACTTGACTGTGGCTGAGGATGATACAGAGAAGACAGAGCCAGCCTCTTCCCGGAGCTTTTGCATAGCAAAACACAAGAGGCAGGGGTTGCAAGTTGTAAGATGGAATTACAGTGCAATAAAAGTGGAAAAAAATCACTGTGAGGGTGGGTAAACATTGTTACATCAGCCCAGAGAGGTGGTGGAATATCCATCCGTAAACGTAGTGAAAATTTAACAGGGCAGAGTCTGCCATGCTGAGGTCCTGAGAGAGACGCTGCAACACAAGCACAGAGGTCACCCTGCAGAACCTCCCCAAAGCCGACGGCTAATACAGGCGAGAGCTCATTAAGCAAATGACACACGGCAGATCTTCGGCAGAGGCACAACTGGAGCCCGCTGCCCGTCCCACGCCCGGCAGAACTGCTCCAGGGTTGCGTGTCCCTGGCTGTCCCTGCGCTGTCTCCCGTGGGCTGTGCAGGGTCGCTCCCCTGGCTGCGCTCCATTCCTAAGGGGGCATTGCCACCGTGTGGGCACTGCCCGCAACTGCTGCTGCAGGAAGGGGCCTGGATTCGGCGTTTGCGAAGTTGGGATATTTCTCCTATTTTACTGCAAGGAGAAATAGAGTAAAAGGAGTTTCCCCCCCGCATCTATAAGAACACCTGCCTAATGTAAATAATTTGCTTGTGCCCAAGGAGATTGTTCAGGGCCTTGTGCATGGCTGGGCAACAGTATGATTAAAAGAAGTTGTGAACCTCATTTCTCCTGCCGTCCACTTCCTCTCCTAGAGCTGCAAGGGAGAAGAACGAGCAGTGAATGTCTCCTTTGCTAGCAACTCTTGCCATTAGAAAGAAAGATAATAGACAGTACTGGCCTGAGGTGAAAAACCAGACTAGCTGACACTGACAAGGCCAAAACCCGCAGGTCTGACGTGCCTTGCTTTTGTGCTCTTCCAGTGATGTGTGCGTGTTGTGCATGTCCTTCAGTATGTCCCTGAGCACTGGCCTTTGTATGGGTGTGCTGACTGACCCTGCCTTTTGTGCACAGCTGCCCCAGTGTGTCCAAGATCGATGGGATTCTTTCTGTGTGAGATGGAGAATGACTCTGCGTGTGCCCTACAGACATGTCTGTCTCAATATCAGAAATCCAGCTGATTGCCTCCTCCAAAGGGAAAACAAGTAATGAAAATGGTCACCTAACATCCAAAAAATTAAGGCTAGCCAACCTTTAAAAAAAAAAAATCCCAGGAATCTGTTAGTTTTCAAGAATAGGTCTGAGTAATTGCATCAAAAATGTGAAATTCAGCTCTTTCCTGAAAAGTTGGCTCACTGCTTACAGTTTACCAATACGCCTTGGATGAAGAGGGCTCCATTTGCACTTACAGATATTTTCTACCCCCAAATACACAATCCATGAAAACTTTGACTCTGAGAGTCAAAACTCCCTTCTGCTTGTCTTTCATCATGTGTAATAAGGAGTCTGCAAGCAGATCACACGTTGCATGACTGGCTAGATTCTTGGCACTCAGATGCATTTCTGTGTACTGGGGCTGTGCTGAATCTCATGTTTCTGGCTGCTTTTCTGCTACTGTTTTCAGTGTCAACACAACTAACTCTGAGCTAACATCCTCCTTGATTGCTGTCCCTTGAGCCATGTTGTCTGTTCTGGGGACAACTTTTCAGTGAGTAAGTGTGGGGATTGTATTCCCTACCCACCACTCCACAGCCTACCTGCCCTGTCCCTGCCCCACTTCTTCTGGGTGCTCCAGACACCTGCAGTGGCCTCTCTATGGTGCAGGTGAGAGATGGCCTTATTGAGGTGGAATAGGAGACTGGGTTCTTTAACTGGGTGCTTTAAGTTTCCTTCCTCTGAAATTTCTCTCATTTGGGATTCTCAGAGATTTACCCAGAGGGAAGTCGGGTGAAATGGACAATGCTCTGTGACAGATGCTCTTTATTTCCACATGCACCAGACACGTTTCAGTCCCCCACAGATTTCTCCTCCTAGCCAGAGATAGATCTCAGGAGCATCTGCTCTTGCCCACTGCTAAACACTGCTCAGTGCTGACCTCCGGAATGTACAGCTGTTACCTCTATGAAAGCATTACTTGCAAAGGCACTATTTGAAACCTGAAAAAACCCAGTGATTTAAAGCTTAATAGGTTTTCTGAGACCTTGCAGGTGGAAAGCATGAACACTGGCTTGGTTGACAGGTTTTTATTTGTAAGGCACCTATCAGCCTTTCCATACCAGGGGCATGACCACACACTGTTGCACAGCCTGGGATCACTGCTGGTCTTGCAGGGTGCTATCAAACCTCGTGGTCCTTGGGATGAGCCCTTGGGGTGTTGAGCTCCACAACGGAATGACGACAGGGCATATGGGGGATCACATCTCACGAGCAGTGGCAGAGTGAAGGGTGGGAAACAGGCAGAGACTTGCCCTCTTTATGCATGGGTCTAACATGCCCAATTACCCCATCCTCTCCTCACCTCTGCAATGTAAAAGACTCTTGTTGAGAGCGGTCATAATTCATGGTGAACACCCTGCCTCCCCCTTACTCCCTTCACACCCACTGCTCTCCATTTTCCTTCCAGAAAAAATGTGTCTTTGATGAAATGAAATGGCTCAGTCAAAGAACCCCTCAAATGGTTGGAGACCCCTGCAGTTGGCCACCCTTGCCCACTTCCCAGCTCTATTTCTGGTCGAGTTTGGAGTTTAAGTGGGCTGACCTTGTGCCCTGATAGCCCTGGGGGTCAGTGATGAAAGCGGATGGAGGCTTCACAGTCAGATCTCTTGTGTGTGACTCTTTTGTTCCCGGGACAAGGGTGTGCAATGCCTGAGACAGTGCTTAATTGTTCGGGGGCACTGCTTTACCCGTCATGCCCTTCCCCGGGGTGGCCCCAGCCCTCCTCGCTCATGCGTGGGAGGGAGGCAGCCTCCCTACTCGGGGTAGGGACGAGGAAGTGGAGTCTGGGTTGCTCGACATCATTTCTGGCTGTTTATCAATCTGGGTAATAAATTTTGTGGAGTTCCTGAAAGCAGAAAGAGAAATAAAGTGTTGTGTTTTTTTTTTTTAAAAAAAGAACTTACTAGCATTTTGTGACTCCTGCCTGTCATTGCGTGTATCTTCCATTGTCCTGCTGTGCAGGTGATGTTGTCACCTTGTCCTAGGCAGCTCCTGTGTCCATCCACTGTACTCCATGGGATGCACCCTGTCACCAAGAACTCCCTCTGCCCTTCTGCAGGTGTTTAATGAGGAAAAAGCAAAGTGTCAGGCCTGAGGCACTGGGCTCAGTCTGGGTGGACGCAATGGGTTCACACCAGGGAGTGCAGAAGCACTTCATTGGTATTGTGGAGGAACAAGCCCAGGGCTGGCTGTACTGAGGCTGCTGGAAAGATTTGCTTGACCTGAGCTGGGCACCACATCTGGCACTGCTCTGAGGACATTCAGAGGAGTGTTGGGTTTTCTGAAGGTATGCCTGGGCAGGGAAAGGATGCTGGGCAACCTGTGGGCATGACGATAAAGAACTAAAGGTTTACAAAAGCCTTGCCTCATGGAGGTAGGTCAGCAGAGCTCAGCACCTTGTACCCCTCAATACCTCTTTGGCTGCCCCTTCAGCCTCTTTCTTTTTCACAGCAAGTCCTTCCTGTGCTTTGCAGCTTCATTACAGCTGGAGACTGGGGCAGGAGCATCCACAGCAGGCCCTCCCCTCTGCCATTTTGGGGAGTGCAGAGGAAATGGATAAAAGGAGCGCAGGGTCAGGGTTTAATTACCCCATTGCGTGCAGAGACGAGTGATGGACAGAGGCTGTCAGTGGGTCACTGATTAGCCGCCACAGAGCAGACAGAGGAGGGGGAGACGTGATGAGCCCCTGGGACAGATCAGTGGTGGGGAGAGCTGTGGGACATGGAGATGGCAGCTCATTGCAGGAGACACTTTTTCTTTTAGTAGTTTCCCCAGTCATTCATCCCACTCTTTGTCCCAGCTCCATCAGGAGCCCTGCAGGTTCAAAAGTCTCCTCTGAGGCCCTGGCTGCTCCACTGGTTTGGGATAAGTGGGGCTGGGGTGGCAGTCCCCTGGGGGAATTGAGAAGAAAATGAGATGTCTCCTGCCAACTGTGCTTAGCACTTCTCTCCCTCTGGAAAGGTGGTGAGGAAGGATGGAGGGAGAGAAGAAGGGAAGGAGGAACAAACAGATGTGAGGGAAGGAAAGGGAGAAGGGTGAAGGAAATGGCTGCTGGCAGGTGAGATGTAATACTCCTCTCTGTAGGGGTGAAGATCTCCTGTAGAGAGATCAGCCCAACCAAAGTGGAAACCGGACTGACTGCCTGTCTTCAGCCACACTGCCTCACCACTGCCTCCTTTGGACATGGCAGAATGTCTCAGGTAATAAACCTCTCTGGCATTTGCTGGCTCTGGGATGGAGAGAGACCAGGATTATTCTCTTGGCAGATTTGGTGACCTGGTTTTGTGTAGCTGAATGCAGAAGTAGCAAGTTTCAGCAAGTCTTAACTCTTCTGCTCCTAACCTCATATGTATTTCCCCCTCCTTTCCTTCTCACTGTCATATCAAGCCCTTGTTCATCATCCCACCACGCTGCCTCTGAGCCCAGCCTCCCTTTTCCTACATTTCGACAACTGACTCAAGTCTTATCCCTGACCCTGCCCTCAGTCCTGCCATACAATGTCACACCTAACCTTCTTCCACTAGTGTTGTCACCCTTGGTCTCAGGACTCCTCTTTCTTCTCATTTTCTCTAAAATTCCTCTACACACTCTCTTTTGGGTTGTGACCTCAAGAGTCTACCTCCATTCACAGTTGCCCTCCAAGGTCCTGATTCCCATGTACCCTCTCCCTACTACTTCTACCCTTTCTTCTCCCTTTCTCATCTTAATTCTCACTCATCCTCTACCCCTCTTTCCTGTCCCCTTCACCTCTGATCTCCCAGGGTTGTTTGCGTGAATCGTTTCTGGAATCATGAGATCATTGTTTTTTTCTGTCTCTGTCAGTGGGAACATCACATTAAGGAGCGTGGATAAGTGACCAGGGGCCATTGGGGTGACTCTGGCACCCCCTTTCCCCACCCTCCCTACCCCCCCTCTTCTTCTGTATCAAAGGAAGCTTTGTTGTCCAAAAGCAGAAAGAGAAAAGCAGATAAAAAGGCGGAACATGTGATCTCATTGGCTTTATTTAGCCATATAGCTATCCCTCCTCTCTTTTCTTGATTCATCCAAAATTATCTAAGCAAGAATCCATAATCCATCCTTGGGCTTCTCATCTGTGAAAGAAATGGTGGTAGATTTTTTTTCCAAGAGACTTCAGCAGCTGACATTTTGGTCTCCATGGGGTGCAAAGATGACCTTGACAGGGCTCTCTAGACAGTGTAATGCCTTTGACTATAGTAGTGCTCACTTGGGGAGTGTGGGATCCCACCCTGTGAAGCAGAATTGAAACCAGGGAGAAGGAAAAGCTTTTCCTTAAAGTTTCACCATTGCTTAATGGGGGTTTCCAAGAGGATCCAGCAATGCATGACTTCATCAGGGGCACTGCTTGGTGGGGAGGTTTATGTTTGTAGCATTATATGCATAACATTTGAATTAACAAGTTTCTGGATTTTCCAGAGACTTGGTTTGTTGACAAGAGTAAAATTCTTCATCTCAGGGTCCTTCAGCTGTTCTTTGTGATGGAGATGATCACTGTTTATCTACTAAGGCTGACTGCACACTCCTGGCAAGCACTCTGTACATAGAGCTACTGTGGGAGTGGTGGGGCACAGCTGGGATTGCAGTAAGGATCTCTATGTCTGTGTTGGGATTCATTCACATGCTATTAAGCCAGGAGGCAGGAAAAAGGATTATTATATATTTCTTAATTGTTACACATTAGATGAGTTTGAGGCTTTACAGTGAAAGCTGCTCTGCACGCTGTTTCAGAACAGATATGGTTGACTAAGCACAAATCTTTATTGTGAGCAGAGTCATATGAATATAAAGAGTTGGTCAGTGCGCTGTTTTCATGATGTTTTAACCAGCTTGGTTAAAATCCACCAGACAAGAAGTCCTTCTAATGTGGGAATATAATGGCCCTTTTATCTGTATAGTCCATTCCCCTTCACTACAGGAGTAAAAATTCTCCTCATAAGCCTTACATCCACAGCTTTGTATCTGTGTGTGCGGGACGTTGCTAAGGCTGAAATTTCATTATATGTTTCTAGAACCTTCTAAAACAGTTAAGGCACTGAGTGGGAGAAGAGTGCAGAAAGCTTGGCAGATGGACCTGAGCAGCATATGCTGTATTCACCTGAAGGATGACATGGACTGAAATGGACTCGGGACAAAGGGTGGTCAGAGAATTCAAGAGGGTGAGTAAAGAAGGTGAGCAGAAAGGCAGGAGGATTTGCTTCAGGTGAGACTGAAGAATTTTATTTTTTGCAGAAGGCAGTATCCGTGAAGTATATACCCAAATGCTGTAAAAGGCAGGGAGGTGGGAATGTGGCTAAGGAATTGTTTCTGTAGCAGAAAGGTCATGGTAGAAGTTGCGATGACTTTGGTGTCATGTGATCTTATACGTATATGTGTATGTGTGAGGTGACTCAGTGAAGCAGCATGTGCAAGCAGACTATAGCTAGAAGGATGCCTGTAGGAATGCCTGAGGTATAATTTCAATGGGATGTGGGAAGACATAATGTTCCTGAGGATTTGCCACAACTTCTCTGTGGTAGATCATGCACAAGAAGATTAACAGCAATAGTGCAGAGAAACCATGGGACACTACAACCCATCCAACAAAGAGGGATGGCTCCAGGTCACAAATGGCTGAATCAGTAAATGTGGAGGCAAGAAAGTTACTTTTTTGTGCCTCCCATGTATTTTTTAATACATGCCGAGTTCCCATAAAAATCTAGACCTGTTGAAGCTGCCACTCGACTCCTGCCAGTTCTGGGTCCCTATCATTTAATTTTCCTGAAACAGGCACCATGACTCAATTCACAAGACATTTCCATTAGCATGTTGGGCTGATTCAACTTATATCCTGCCGTGTTGTGTCTGACTCATTTACCCCCGCGTCTAAGAAAAGCCCGGGGGAAGGCAGAGGGCCCTTCACATAGATGCTCAAGGTCTCTATCAGATAATAAGGGAAGAAATATTTGCCATGACCAAGCTATGGCCATTTTTTGCCATTCCTTAGTCACTTGGCAGCCAATGGAGGGAAGAGGCGAGAGCAGGGTGGGGGAGAGTAAATGAGACAGAGAGATGAGAACAAAAGATCCTTTTGTAGTAATGAGAGAGAGAGAAAAGGGAAAGCATCACCAAATGCCCAGAAGCCATGTTTGTAACAAGAGACCTATTCTCTTAGCTACTTGGAAAACAACTTAGAGTAAAAGGCCCTGGTTGAATTAACCCTTCACGGAGACGATTTACTGAGCATGAGGGATAGAGGCATGGCCGTGGGAGGCGTAATCTGTGTGGCGAGTAGCGGTCTTGGCTCTAGGGCAATTTAAGAAAGAGAATGATCTGAGAAAAGGAGGTAGGGGATGATGTTGGGTGGTTTGACCATACCAGAGTTTTAAAATGTCAGGTGTCCTTTCTTCATAGAAGAAAGTTTTGGGAAAAGATCACTGTAGGGGTTTTTGCAGCATATGAAATGATTACTCTTTCCCACTGACATTATTTTTAGGGATACTGGCAGCTAGGACTGTGGAGTAAGGAAAACACCACCCATAAAATAAATGGTTTACTGCATCATAATTTTGTTCCATCATGGCCTCTGTGAATTCAGTTTCTATTGTTGGCCTTCAAAAACTCTGTTCTCACACATTTTATATCTCTTGCTCATGTCTTAGTCCTCCCTTTGACGGAGAAGAAAAATTTTACTGGAGTTAGGGGTTCTCTGTACCAATGAACTGAAGGTAAGCCAAATCCTCCATTTCCAAAGTAACAACCATCTGCATTTAATTGTGAACTCTCTCCCTTCACCTCCTCCCTGTTCTTTATAGGGAGGTTTCCTCTTTTATTGAGTGGATCTTAAGATGAAAGGAGACTTTTGTGATGATGGTACCAGAAAAAGTTCTACCCAAGGAAACAGAATCTGCACCTATATGAACATGGTGGATATAGGCACAGGCTGTGTCAGTTTGAATACAAGCTTGCTTCTGGGTGCTCTACGAAATAGAAGAAGCAAGACAGATCTGAAAGAAAAGCTTTTTCTCCTTATAACAGTACAGAAGGGACAACACCCCTACCTGTGGAGCCTCCTAACACAGTGCCAGGCAAAGGGTTGCAAAGAGCAGTCTGGAAATGGAAAGGCAGTTCTCCTCTCTGCTTCACTGTCTCACAAGGTCAAGAGCAGTGTCCACTCACCCTGGGTCACCCATCCCCCTTGGCCTGATGGCGCAGATGGGGAGGATGCAGTGGGTGCCCGTGGAGCCTGCAGTCAGGTGGGCTCCGAGCGGATGTGAGATGCACGCAGCTTTACAACTGTGCTTTCGTAAATAAGCCATCACATGGGACTCGTGTGTGTCTGTTAGAGCAGCGGTTTGAAAACAACCAGGAAAATCATGTGGCAACAGAAACCTGCAGGCTCCCAGCCCTCCCCCACTCCCTGACCTTCTCCCTCCCTTCCCTTTCTATCTCTCCCTCTGTCTTACTGAGATGGTATAACCACAAAGGCTGGAGTTGAATTTTGCTCCCGCTAACCTCATCCAGGGCTTTGGGGTGTTTGTGTTGGCGCTTGATCTTGGAGTCCAACCTACCTGTGCTACTTAGACCACCTGTGCTGTGTAATGTTCCCTGCAGTCCTGCCAGGGAAATGTTCAAATTCAGTCTCCTAACGGGATTGGAGGACATTTACCCAGAGGGGATACTAAATATGATTAAACTCATTGCTCAATGGGATTTTCACTATTGCAGGTGTGAGCCTGGCAGAAATTGACTTTTTCTTGGCACTATGGTTTTAATACCTGATTGGCACTTACCTCCTCTCCTCTCCTCTCCTCTCCTCTCCTCTCCTCACCT
>JAWWES010000041.1:50235189-50280537 GCA_035583135.1 Lophotriccus pileatus
CTGATCTGCTCTGCTCTCCTCTCCTCTCCTCTCCTCTCCTCTCCTCTCCTCGGGTGCAAGGTGATGGGCATGTTCTGTGTAGGTTAGATTTAACTGGCTTTTCCTTAGACTGTGTTAAATTTGGATCTAAAAATGGGCCTGATTTGGACTGAGTTAATATTTACAGCTGATGGGAGTGGGCTGATGAGAAGAATTTGCCTGGATATAGTGCTGCTAAAATGGCGTGAGTGAATTCACCGTGGCTGGTTTAAAAGCCTTGTTTTGCTTATACCAGAACCTGTCACTCCACTTGGGAAGCAGTTTGCTGGACAGCTTTCTATGGATAGGAAAAGGATTATTCAGCAAGCGCTGAAATGGAATTCCCAAAAAGTGACAAAAATCTTTAGTTCCTCAGTGTCCAGCTTCTCCAGACTATCTTCTTCTCCCACAACCTGTGAGTGATTCATGCCAGAACATCTGCATCTTCTTCCCAATTTAATGCACCAGGCCAAATCTATTCATCAGTCAACAATCTTAGCTTTAAAAAGGAAAATCCTCTCAACTGGGAATAATAGAATGGTTTGGTTTGGAAGGGACTCTAAAAATCCTCTAGTTCCAATCTTCCTGCCATGGACAGGGATGCCACCCCATTACATCAGGTTGCTCAAAGCATAACCTGACTTTGAACAGTTCCAGAGATGGACAGGGATGGCTACCAGTGTTTGAAGTCAGAAAAAAGGATCTGAAAACCTCTCACAGGACTTGCATTTTTATTAGGTTTTCTGGATAGGACAAAATTTCATGCATTGTAATATGGTGTGTGTAACACATTGCCAGAGTGTTACTTATCAAGGGGGTAAAATAAATACTTCACTTGGACACAGGATTAAGCCCCAAAAAAAGGAAAATTAAGACTGTTTCTAAATAAACAATGCCTCAACATAAAAGACTCTACCTGGAGGATCTGGCAAGTCAGTCTAGGTGACAGTGCTGCCAAATCCCTTCCCTCTCCACTTGTTCTGGCTCTGCTTTAAAAAAAAATACAAAGCAGAAAGAAATGTGTAATGACGGGTAGGAGATGTTGTGGTCCCGGGGAGAAGCAGAGCCCCATCTCTTTGCACAGTTAGCAGAGAGTAGAGCAGGAGAGAGGAGGGTAGCACAGTGCTGTACAGCTGCAGGGCTGCTCACAACAGGGCAGAGCTCCCAGAGAATGTGCTCTTTGTTCCCTGCCTTTAAAGGGTAAGAGAAACACTTATGCATGGCAAATTAGCCCAAAAATGTATTTCTCTAAAACACCCGATTGTCTGGCCAGCTCTGCAGCTGCAGGGAAGTTCCAGGGAGAGAAGGGGGAGGCGGCGGGAAGGAGGAGGGAGGCAGGGAAGGAGGATATTGATGGCTGAGGGGGGGGCAAGGCAAGATGATTGTGCGAATGAAGAAATTCTCATGCCTTGATTCAAACAGAGCTGACCAGTGAGCGAGGGGACCCCTGACAGAGGGGCCACGTTGGTGGCCAGGGGACCACGGATACAGTGTTGTCCCCTGGGGGATAGGGAGAGGAGGGGACATGAGGCAGCTGTGCTGTGGACAGCGTGGGAGCAGGCACTGGTGCAGCCGGCGGTGCCGGGGAGTCCTGCTGCCCGCCAGGTTCAGCTGTGCCATCTGGGCCGGGATGCTCAGCGAGCAGTGCCATGCTCCTCTAGTCACCGTGTCGCACGTCCCGGCGGGCTATGACTGCTTTGCTGCTCCTGAGCGAAGTGCACAACATTCAACTGTCTCTGAGGTACAGGGCCTGGGCTGTTCCCAAGAGTCAACACTCAGGTTTAAAACACCCCAAATGTACCTCTTGATTAGGAAATTGATCTGGGCTTTTTAAGAATTTCCAGATTAATGGTGATACCCATTTAAAAACTCCCAGACTATCTTTGGCAAGTGATTCCTTAAACTTCCCTGCGGTTTGGGAAGCAAAACCTAGTGGTAAGATTCTTGACAACTGCTCAGACTGTGAAGCTCATAGTGAGTGCCACAGTCCTGTCCCTGCCCCAGGGGATGCCCCTGAAAGCAGTCAGGTGCACCTTGAGCACAGCTGAGACTTCAGTGTCCAAGGAGTGTCTCTCAGGTGGTCTGGGATGAGATGTCCTCTTCGTGCACATGATAAGAATTTGTTTTCTTTTCTATTACCTGCTCATGTGGAAGGAGAAGTGGTCCCTGCTGCAAACTACAGTGGTTTGCAGGCACAGCCTTGAGGCAACCTAACTGGTCCTCATCACTGCCCACTGAATGCTCTTAGGAGCATCTGCAGCGTGATCCTGGTGCTGCCTGCAAGGAGAGCAGCTCAGGCTAGACTTTGCCTTTGAGGACACTCAGGGATGCACTTGCCTGCTATAAATCCAAGTGCCAGTGCTCTGTCCTTTCTGTGACATGTCATGACCTACTCTGGGCCAACACTAACTTCTTCAAAGCCATAAGTGCCACCCGCTATGAGGGCTGATGAGACTGAGAGATGGCCTTAGGTTATGCAAAGCTTAGGCTGCCCATGAGAAAAAAGAGAGCCCTGAGAGTCTCAGAGGGGATTTTGCTTCAATACATTCCTGTGACTATCCAGCACAGGTATAGTGTTAATGTTGCCACCAATTCAAGTTGGCACAGGCAAACTATACTCTGTTTCCAGTTTGCTGTTATACTCATCATGTGACCAGATCTTTTCAAAGAAAACCCTGCAACTCACTGGGTTTGTAATGCAGAAGTCCTGTGAAGTCCCCTCTCACTGGACTAGGGGAAGGGAAGGACAAGTTGTCCTGAATATTTTATCTGAGCAAGTGGTGATACTGACTGATGCTGGGAATTATTCACAGAATCATGGAATGGGTCAGGTTGGAAGGGACCACAGGAGGCCATCTGGTCCAGCCTTGCTGCTCAAGCAGGGTCATACTAGAGCATGCTGCATAGAATTGCATCCAGATGGTTCTTGAATTTCTCCAATGAGGGAGCCTCCACAAACTGTCTTGGCAACCTGTTCCAGTGCACAGTAAAGAAGTTCTTCCCCATATTCAGGCGGAACTTCCTATGCATCAATTTCTGCCCATTGCTTCTTTTTGTGTTGCTTGGACAATTGCCTATTCATTCTTTGAATCTTGCCTATTCATTCTCTCTTTTCAGAGGAAGATGTTTCAGCTGACACTGGGTGTGGAAGTACCTGCTGGGTATGGAGCAGGATCTGAGCAGGGGAAAGCCATAATCAGGTTTGATACTTTCTTAAAGCGGAGAAGATCACCAGGCTTGTGTTGAAGAGATGTGATGGGCAGAAGAGGACGTGGGGAGCTGAACCACTCTTTAAATGAGGGGTTGGGAAGCTGCTGGCAGCTGCACAGTCTGTCATCACTACCTTGCGTATCTCTATGCAAGGAGAGATTTAAGTGGGAGAAGAGAGTATGAAAAATGTTAGCTTCAATTAAGTCAGCAATATTACTTAGCTTTGACACGCTTCATTTTCCACTCAGGTGAAAAGGGGTCTCTTGGCATGCGCTGCTGTATATCCATGTGATGAGGAAGAGTCTGTCCTGTTCCCTCCTCTCAGCCCTTCACATCACTGCCACCCCTCACACGTCCCTTTAGAAACACTCTGAGCTGCAGCTGCACAAACATCTGCAACCACTTTAAATGAATTTAAGCCTCTAATTTTTAAGGCCACAAAGGTACAGCTGTGCCAGTGCTGGGCTTTACAGCTGACCTTCGGAGAGTGGGTGGCACAGACTGATGGCAGGCCTGCTGTGAGTTCTGAGATCACCTGTGCCAAGGTAAGACTCAGGGAAACCAAGAACCCAATCACACTCCAGCACTTTGAGGAGACCCTGAGACCTCCCAAGAATGGCAAGGATGTGGTGTCATCTGAATGTGGAATGACTGGTACCAGGGAAGCATTTATTGCTAAATAATTTACCAAGAACTGGGACTTCAGGGAAATGAAACCAGTTGCAAATCAGGACATAATTCAACAAGCACCTCTGACTGGAAAGTGAGTGTGGGAGACAAATTTTTAAAATATCAAAACATTTCATTTCAAGGCAATTTTCCTGAATTATTCTTTTCTAAATGCCAAAAGGCTGTGAATGGACATTTTCAAAGTGAATTTCTGACATTTCATTTCAAGCCAGCATTCTGCATTTAAAACTTGACCCAGGTTGAAAGATGAGAGGTCAAACACAAGAGCCTAATAACCACAAAATAAAACCTGCTATTTCAAGTTCATCAGAATGTTTCAATCTCTGAGTTATGCCATTTGAAATAAAAAATTAAAAATCTCCACAGAGCTCCTGTGTGTGTCCAGATCAACATGCCCCTACGTGACACCTCTGAGGTGGTGGAATCACTGGAGCAGAAACAGACGGTGTGATTGGGCAAAAACCCAGCCAGCAGTGGCCTGAAATGAACCAGAAAATGCCCTTGAGCATCCTAGACAGAATTTCACTCTTTTATCAATAAATTTCACTTTGATCTCAATAAGGCTGTTTGTGGTGGGATATGCATCTCTTAGGGATGTTTGTGTATGTTCAGCTTCATGGGTAGCAACAGAAAGGGCAATGATGAGCAAAGCCTCTGTGTCTGTGGCAGTTTTACCCATGCTGTCAACAAGCTTTAGTCAAAGTGGCAAGCAAAGTGTAATCACCTTCCAGCAATCCTGGAAGCACTGTCCCACTGATCCCCATGCAAATTAGTGGAGCTCTTCATGGACATGTGTCCATAGGCAGCTGCAGGTGAAAAAATGCAAGTGTAAGCAAGGTCTGGGCACAGGAAAATCTCTGCTAATTTGGGAAGTGGCCCTGTTATATATATGGGTGGGTAGGTTGGGGGACAATAGGATGAAGGACACGGACAGTTTTTTGAGAATGCTGTGCCTCCCAACTGCCTCTTCTGTATGAAGGCAGGTTCAGTCTTGAGAGACGTGAGGATTAGCCTTCCTTCCCCTTCCCCACTGGCCCCAACTCCTCACTCCCACTGCCCCATCCTCTCTGCCATGCGCACGTGGTCCCAGCTGGCCATGAATAGAGTTGGCACGGGTGGGCCCAGCCTGAGCCACTGGGGATCACGACTCTCGACCTGAATAAGCAGCATAAAGGCACAGAGCAGCCCCGTCGCGGCTCTGTCCCGACCCATCCTCCCCAGCTGCAACAGCATCCGCTGTGGGCCCAGACCAGCCATTCTTACCACGTCCTTCTGTGCCGTTTGTCTTTCTCTCCCTCTCTTGCCTCCCCCCCACCACCCCCGCCTCTTTTTTTTTTTTTTTTTAATCCCCTTTTTTCGAACATATCATTACAGGAGCAACAAAAAAGATGGGACAATACAGCCATTGATGAACTGCTCTCGTCCTCCAGTCCCGATCCCCCCCACTCCCTCCCTCCCCTTCTCTGGTGCGTGCCAACACTCTTTCCACCCGCCCAGGGCTGGAGCCAGCGCCAAACAACCTCTGCTAATAAACAAGAGGAACCAGATAAACCAGGAACACAATAGAGGGATTTGTTGCACTTTAGTGATGGTGGGAACAATGTCAACTCCGTGGCGCAGCTGCATGGACCCCCTCCCATCCTCTCCCCCCAACGCCTCGTGCCCCCCGTGTATTTGCAGCCCAACACTGTGATTTATGAAAGGCCAAAGGTCATCATGCATTAAAGGCCTTCTTTCTTGCATCATTTATTAACCCCTCTATGACAAGGCACACTCATTGTGGCAGTGGTGGTGGCAGTGGTACAGGGAGTGGGGCAGGAGCAGGGGAGTCTATCCCGGTGGCACCATGCATCGCTCGGAGGATGCTGAGATGCAGGGCCAGTGCTTAAGATTGGTTATACAGTAACCTGGTGTGTGGGGAGAGAGGGGAAGGCTTTGGTGGGATATGTTTTGGCCAGCAAAAACTACTCATGCACTCCAGCACGGCTCTGTTCGCATTTCATGCAGGTCACCATCTGCCCAACCTACGCTTACTGCCAGGCTGGTGAGCTCAGGTCACAGTCTGTGCTCACGCCTGGGGCTGATCTGAAGGGCTGCCCTGAAGGCCCCCTATTCCACATGGTAGGGTTTACCACATCGCATCGTCAGAGCCTCGATTCATCCTGTGGTACCACGCGTTGTCACATAGGCTGCCCATGATGTGGCCAGGCAGAGAAGAGGAAGGAGGTCATGGTGTAGGATGGGTGCCTCCAAAGTCTCCTTCTCAGGATAGAAGAGATGTGGCCAAAGTCTCTTCTTGTCTCACCAGAGCTGGTTGTCATTACAGGTGATGTTGCAGTGTCATTGTGCAGCACTTTCAAGCCTTCCTGTGTAGCCATGAAGCAGTGCCATGAAACAGTCACATGACAAGTCCTTAGACTAATCTTTTTCTCCTGAAATTTCAGTGACCAAGGCAGTTTGGGTGAGACAGAGTAGCAGCAAAGGCTTCAGCACTGAACTTTGTGGTCCCCTAAGCTACAGCCTGCTATCACCAGCTGTGACTGAGGGCTCCCTGGAGACCCTCTCCATGGGCAAATTTACTTGGGAGGACAAACCTGGCGGGCATCACAGGCTGGGGGTGATGAGTGAGCCCTGAAAACGGGGGTGCCTCCTGGAGTTCAAGTGCAGTGTGAGGGCAGTGCTGGCACCTACTTGCCTGGCACATCCCTCCAGACTCAGCAGAGGGGAGGCTGTGATGTTGACAGGTTGGGACATCTCACCCCTCCTGGGGTTGAAGTGATGGGTAACAAGAGACAAGCTTAGGAACTGTTGGGATCTCTTTGAGTATGAGTGTCAGGGTGAGCTCCTGCAAGGGGAAGAGGGGACATGGAGACTGGGATGAAGGGGAAGATAGTCCCACTGCCCAAATGCTGGCTGGTAACTCTGGTTACCGCCGAACTGCTCTTGCCCTGGCTCTGGTGCCTCGGCCTCAGGCCGTGCTCCCTCGTTCACTCTCCCTCACATTCCTCCGGGAGCTGATCAGGGCTTGAATGACACCCCAGATGACTCTTTGCTATTAATTCCTGTGAACAGAAAGGGCTCCTTGTTCTCCCAGTCCTACTCTCTGGAGGAATTACAGGGGCCAAGGCAGCAGGCTGAAGCCTTCGCGACTTAACCCTTACCCTGGCTCCACAGGAACCTCCCTGCATCAAGAGGATCAGCAATAGGTGAAGTTCACTCTGGAGCCACCTTGACCACCACTGAAGGAGCTCACTGGGGTCGCTCAGCACTGCTACCACCACAGGTCCTGTTGAGAGGGCCCCCTTTTCTGATTGTTCTGCCCAGTATTGTACAATTCCCTTCCTTTCTGGCTCTTGGCATCTCTCCTCTGCTGTTCAGACCAAAAGCATCCAGCTCCCTCCATTGCACAACACTGGATATGCCAGACACCGTCCAAGAAAAGGCAAAATCCCTGGCTCTACCCCTACAGTCCATGCTTTTTGAGGTTAGCCTTTTGGAAGTACACTTGCCCCCTCTGTCAGGACACGAGGGGGTTAACAGCCAGGCAGGCTCTGTGCCACCTATCAAAGCAGGTAGCAGACAGACATGCTTGCCCCATTCCTCTTTGATCTTCCCAGACCCCAGTAATGCAGGAAAATTGTTCTGCTTAGCCCTCACAAGTCCTTGCCATGCACATGAAACATTGGACTGGACAAGGTGATGGGCTGGGAGCTGCCTAGGGTATTTGCAATGCTCAGAGATGATTCTCCTCTTTAGTCCCCATGAAGTTTTCGCTATACCTCCTCTCTGGTGCAGCTGGTGCCTTACTGTACTGGTTTAGAGCAAAAAATGCTGCTGAGCAAAGTCTGTTTGGCCACATTGAGGCCACACACCAGTAGCAGCAGCAGTATGGTATCCTGCACCTGTGGCAGCCCTCATCATGTCCTGGAGAGGGAACAGTTTTTCTCCTGCTCTGAAGCCAGATGAGACTCTGCAACCATGTCCCAGACCCAATCTCCAAAGAGTTTTCAGAGGGCTCCCATCCAGTCCTGGGGTGGTGGAAGTGCAGGGCCATGCTGGTAATAACCAGTATCATCCAGACCTTGTTGCTCATGGGGAATGATAATCCTGAACGAGGTCAGCCACTGCAACATTTCTTTTGCTGCCCTGCGCAGGACATTGGGTTGTCAAACAACTTATCCAGCAGTAAATGACTCCAGACATTGCCTGCCTTATGTTTCCCCTGATACTCCGTGACAAAACCTACTGCACAGCCCCTGCAGCTGTAAATGTCCTGTAATCACACAGATGCTGTGTGGTGCTGCCAAAACCCAGGTATGGCTGCAGGTATGGCTGCGCTTCCTGAGTGATCCACACGACCTTCTTTCTCCTCAGGCTGCCTTGTGAGCAACCAGTTCACCAATGCCCACAAGTGGAAGCTCAGAGGCATCTGGGAGGGTCTAGGACCAATAGTGGAAGCTTCAGCCAAAAACGGTGCAGGGTGATAAAGACCAGAACCCAGCAGTGGTTTCTGTGCCCAGCTCCCTGTTGGGAGGATGCCTATGGCACAAGGCAAATTGAAGGGCTCTTTGGAGATCATGGAGAATCCAGGAGGGTGACACAAACATTGGTTTCTGGGACCCTCTGCTTCTGCTCTTCATGGAAAGGCCTTGAAAACAATCCACACACTGGGAACCTGGGAGGACAGTCGTGACATCGGGTGGGAAAGGAATTTGGAGAGAAGGGCATGAGGAAATGGTGGAGACGGGGCTGGGCTTGGGTGCTCCAGCAAAGGGTACGACCTGGTCCTGATCTCTCCCCAGCTGTCATCAGTCATGTCCCGTGATGTCTCACGAGTGAGACCATCTGCAGACTCACAGATTTTCCAAGCATTATAGCGGCCTTTCCCTTTGCTCCTCCCTGCTTTTTCTTGGAGCATCACACTTAGGCAATCATCAAAGTAAAAGAGTAATTGTTTGAAACCTTTTAATTTTTCCAGTTCTTTCATGACTTCCTCTGTGGATGGTTCAGATGGTCACCTAGCCATCCCCTCACTAGCCTTCACTTGCCCCCAGGACTAGTAGTCAGCTTTCCAGCTATTTCATGGCCATGGTAACGAGGTGTGATAGGGCCTAGTGGCATCTCCACACAAAAAAGGGACATGCAGTCCTTACTGAGGATGTAGGATATACAATTTCTGACTGGGCCAGTGGGACTTCCAACACAGGGCAACTGTCCCTGCCATCTGCAACCCTCCCATGACCAGCTGGGTTGCCTGGTCCTCTCCCTTTCTCCTTCTGCCTTATGGGCAGGAAGACATTCCCCCTTTACAGCAGTGGGCTCCCCACTCCTCTTCCTCACCAACCCCTTGCTTCCAGCCATGTCAGGTAGGAGCAGCAAGCTTCATACCGGCAAAGATGCAAATCCCACTAGGGAGGCAGGGCAGCTCAAGGGCTTGGTTTTGGTGAGGGAAACCTGGCTCCCCTCACTGGCTTGATGTTGGTATGGTCATTCCCCATCCTTCCCACAGCATCACAGGGGGATACAGCCAGTGCAAATCCACACCAGCCTGGTGCAGACAAGAAGACAGCAGAGGCAAGACTCCCTCCCACACCCAAATGCCAACTCTTGCCCCCCACCCCACCTGCCCCTCCTTGCCTCACGTGCCCACCTCCACGGGAAGGGGATTTTGCAAAGAGGAGGTGGCGCCTGCTCATCCATCCATCCCAGTGGCCGTCCCCATCCTGGCCACTGCTGCCGCCTCAGCTCCTCTTAGCCCGAGTTTCCTCTCCCGTCTTCTGGTCTGGAGCAAGCTGGACGCTCTTAAAAAGCTTTTTATGTGCGTGCGTGTGTGTGTGTGAGTGTGTGTTAATCACATGATTGTCATTCACCTGTATCCCGAACAAAGACGGTGCACTGTTTAGGGCCCAAACAAGAAAGCCAGCAAGGGAAGGAGGGGGGTTGTTGGGAAAACTGAAGGGGCCGTTGAGAGAGCGGGCGCGCGCGGGAGCAAATCCTTATCAAACTCCCAATTCATGGGTCTCCCTTTCCCTCAGCACACTGTGGGTATTGTTTGGCTGAGGGGTGTGTGTATGTGTATTTTTTCGAATGTCTCTGTCGTCCCCTCCTCTCTCCCCAGCTCTGACGCTGTTTTACTGTATGGAAAGATTTCATGGAGAACCCCTCCCATTTTCCCAGGCAATTCTGGGACAATACCAGTCCTGTGCCCCTTAGTTGGGCAGGGGACAAAAGCTGGCCCTGGCTCTCGTGCTGGGAATTCTGCTGCTCCTCTACTGTGGACAGGCTCTCCCCTCTTCCTCCTCTCTTGCTACAGAAGCAGAGGAATAACTGTCATCTGGCAAAATCCCTCCCCAGAAACCTCAGTGGTCCCACCTGTGTGATGGATGTGTCCTACCAATGTGGTCCCTTTGTTGAAACCCTACTGAGGAGGTGCTGCTGCAATGATGCACCTTGCTCTCCAAGCAGTCAGCCTGGAGCAGGGTGTCTTTCCTATCACCCTTGGGAGTGGTGTGGACACAGAGGTACCTGATGGGACACTTCTGCTTCCCACCTGCTTTTAACTATTTTCCTCCTCACATGGCTTTTTGGTGGAGAATTGGCATCCTTACACCTTTCTTTACTGGGGACTGAGGCCCAAAGAAAGCAATTCACTGACATGTTACGGGAAATTTGTGGCTTGGCGAGGTGTCTGGCTTGTGAACCTCTTCTTTCACAAAGGACTGTCCCTTCTTATGGACCTGTAACTCCTCATCCAGAGAAACATATGCTGAAAAGAAGGGATGGAAATCTGCTATCTGAGCATTCCCCTAGAGATCAGTTTTATTGGGAAGACTTGCATTTAGAAAGACCACTTCTGCAATGTCAGCTGCTGTGGCCAGCAGTGGCTTTTGGAGAGTCCTCCAAAAGGACCCCTAAGACTGTGAAAAGGACGCCCAGGAGGAGAAGAAAGAGACATGCCACCCTAGTGATTCCTGAAACAGGAATGGTCTCTTCTTCTTCCCCTCTGCCTATCTTCTCACCTCAATTGAAGAGAAAGATCACACATCTCCCTGCTACAGTACAGTTCTATTTTCCACAGCTCTGTCTCCTGCACCTACCTCTTTGTAATACAAGAGAAGAGGTGATATGTGAACAGAAGAGATTTGAAAAAGGATATACAAACACTCACTGCTGTGAGAAGGGGCTGGAAAAAGAGGGGAAAGGGCTGCAAAGAAAGAGGGTTCAGAAGGTGAAGGCTGGGTCAAAGGAGACAAACATCAAAAACTGGAGAAAGGCAGAATGAAGGTAAAAATCCCTTCCCTGTCATTTAAATATGAGCAGACACTGGGACATTAGATTGCAGAGACAGTGTGGCTGGTACACGCTCCTTTGAGCCTGGCTGGTACACGCTCCTTTGAGCCTCTGCAGCTGAGGCACCCACAGCTCTTCCAAAATGGCATGAATGGGACTTGGCTTCTGTCTGGCAGTTGGAAGCAGTCCTTGACAGGGATGGTGAGCAGTGGGACAAACACTGGTCCAGAGCCCTGGGGGTTACTGAAAGCCCTTCTGGGTCTGATTCCTTTCTTGTCCAGTTGGGAGTGGTGGGTCAGCACCATGTTGTTCTCCCTGCAGAGCTTGCCTATTGCATTTGGGGTGTGACCTGAGCAATCTGTAAAGCTTCCCTCAGCCTCTGTAGGGCTTCTTTGTCTCCTGACTGGGGATCCTTTCTATCAAAGCACTAGAGAACCCTTGTCCTCTCGCTCCCTACCACTCCCTACCTGCACCCTGTATCTCCACTCTGGAGGAAAGCAACACATTTCTGCTCCGTTGTCCCTTTCCCATTCACAAGAACCAGCCACCTGAAAGGAGGGCAAATAAACACAGTTTTCTGGCCATTTTCTGTCTCATTGTCCCTCCCCAGCCCACGTTGGAGGTTGGCTGCAGCCAGGGGAACAAGCAGGGCAGTGTTTCTCAGCAATGGCTACGTTCCTGAGGGGTAGGAGACCAAGTCCCACTCCACTTCCCCTACACCTCCTATGCAGGGCCCCTGCAGATTGAGGATGACCTATTTTGGATGTGGGAAGATGCCATGAGCTCTGCAGTATCCCTGACTCTGCATCCAGTGGACCATGGATAACTGTGTACGAACTGACCTTGCCCTGCTAATTTTTGCTGGTTTTTCTGCCAAATTGCTCCTGTCTGTACTGTGAGACCTCTTCTTGTGACAGCTACAACTGGGGTGTCGCTTGGTAAGAGAACTCATCCCATACTGCAAGACTTGAGGTTGACCAGCTGGTGATTTGGCCGAGGAAGAGGGGGCTTGATGCTGTTTTGCTAGGCTCTCCACTGGGTTTTCTTGTCATCACAAAGTTTCTAGAGTGACTATCTGCTGTAGGAGTTGAAAATGTTCTTGAAATCCCTTCAAGCTGGTTGCCTGGTTCACATCCATTAATCTTGTTACATTTTATGATTTAGCACTGAAGTGTCTTCAGATTGGGTCTCCAGCGAGGAGCTGGGGCCAGAGCTAGGTTCATCTCATTGATAACTCGGGAGGGCCTGCAAAGATCAAACGAATTTTCATGGGTGACTTCTCATGTTGGTGTTGGTCTATACTAGCCCTGGTAACAAAGAAAAGTGAAGAAATCCACTACCAGAGGCATCTGTGAAGGAAAGCAAGCTAGAAAATGGAAGACGTGATAGAGAACGTTCTAACCCACTGAGTGCCAAGATCCTCTTCATGTCCCAGTGCACTAGCAGCAAGAATGACAGTGAGTGAGTGTGAGAGAGTCCTTCTCATCAGGAGACCTTCCTTTCTTTGTGAAAGACCCCATATTTGCCTTCAGAGGCAGCTTAGCATGTTGGAGGAAGCAGACCCTGCTTGTCTCAGCAAGATGTCACAGAGATGAACACGTTGTGACAAGCCTACCCCTAGATTGCAAGTCTTAAGAAGGTTCAAATTGGTATCCACTGTCCAGCAGCATGGTATTTTCCTTGGGCTTGATGTCCTCCACCCTCAGGACACACCTGATCTCCTGCATCCCCTTCCCCACCCCTCAGATGCAAGTCTGAATGATGCCCTTTTAGCAGTGCCTTGACCAAAGGGTCCTGGGCCAACTTGTTGCAGCGCAGCAGGGTCCTTGTGAGACTCTGTGATGAGGACTGGGGGACTCATTTAGCACATGGGGAACACTAGATCCCTCAGGAGTAACCATGCTATCAGGGGAAAAGAGTGGGACTCCTGTCCTGGGGATGCACACCCATCTCCCCAGACCACCCCGATCCCTTCCAGCATCCCACCACCCCAGCTTCCCAGGGGTGAATCTTCCAGCACCATCTCTGGGGTGGCCATGCCACTGGGAGAAGCTCAATGCCAGCAGTTCAAGCAAAGAGGCTGGCACCACAGAAAGCAGGGAACATGCTGGTGACTGAGGTGGGGTGGGGGGCTGCTTGCATCCCCTCCCCGCTGTCCCAGACCGACCGTATTCTGGCTCTGAGGAGTTCTTGGCTCCACCTTCCGCCCTTCCCTCCCCCGGTGCTAAGCAGCAAAGCCAGCCAGAGACATCCAGCCGGGGTATTAGTAAAAACCAAGCCTCCCTCCAGGAATGGCACTCGCTTGAGAGCCTCCCTGTGCTGCGCGCCCCGACGCCGCTGGGGCTGGGAGGCAGAACAGGGGGGCTATTGGGATACAAATCACAGCCCTCGCAGGATTTGCCCGGCACACCGGCCAGCAATGTAAGTTTTCCTACCTGAGCTCGCTCGCACACGCGCACACATTTGTTCGCGCTTTTTCCCCCCCACTTTCTCTTACTTTTTTCATTTTCCCCAACAATTTGTGTTGCCCTCTGAAACTAGAGGGATAGCAGCCCTTGCTCTGCACTGTGGTTTTTTTTTTTTCAGTTAAGTCAGGGGCATGCTTTTCTATCGCTTTTTTTCCCCCCTTTCTTATTTCTTTCTTCATCTCTGTTTTTTGTTGTTGCTTTTTTTTTTTTTTTTTTTTAAATTCCTGAATGGGGAGGATAGTAAGGCCTTTATTTTTAGAGTGTTTCTTTCTCCAAGCGGGAAATTGCTGCACGGCAGCAGGGACTTTTAGAGGTGACTGCAGACAGAAGGAGAGAGGCGGAGTGTGTGGGGCAGGCAACCCAAAGCTTTGGCTTGTCTCAAAGTTAAACTTGGTTGTGTTTGTATCTGTATATATAGACATTTGCATGATGTGAGTATGTATATGCGTACATACACATAGACAGGAGTGTGCGTGTGGATGCAGGGTAGATGTATTTTAAGCCTTTGGTTTATCAGCTGCAAGAGGAGGGTGAGGGATGAGGTGTTCCCGCAGAGGCACTTTCCTACAGCTGGGATCAGGGTCTCTGGGTGTGGATCCAGGGCCTGGGCTGGTTACCTTCATGGTGGTGCCACCCACTCAGATTCCCTGGCAGCTGGGATATAGGTCCCTTCTGGCTTATCGATACAGTGCTGGTGCTTACGCTCTCATGACCCCCCCTCCCCCAGGGAATTTCACTGTAGATCTTTGAAAGAAAGGGGCATTTCCCCACACAAGTTTTGTGGCTGTCCCCCACATCCCACTCCCCAGTGGGGTGCTGTGCCAAGGCAGGATGGTCCATGTCTCTCTTCTTTCAGGTCCCCAACTTTCCTTATCCCTTTTACTGCAGACCCTTCTGCACATGTCAGTTCCACACAATTGCAGAGATAGGGAGCAATATCCCAATTAATCAGGGGCCCCGACCCATCCCCACCCCCATCGATCACGGGTTTTGTGGTGTGCATGGCAATTGCTTTGCTTGCGCTTTTATCGAGCAGCCCCTGTCTCGTGGTCAGCTCTTCAGAGACCTTGGAGTCCCTTTCAGCTTTGGTGGTTGCTTCTCCTTTTCTCTTTTCCCCGCTCTTTCCTTTCTTTTCTTTGTTTTTGTCTTCCTTCTTCCCCTCGCCAGTGAGAAGAAGGACAGTGAGAAGGAAGAGAGAAGGCTCGAGAGCAACAATGGCTGATGACCAAGATCTTTCAGAGGTGGAGATGAGCCCAGTGGGCTCTGAAGACCACCACTGCCTCTCGCCAGGACCCTCCATGGCGTCGGACAACTCCCCGCATCTCACCGGCTCTGGGAACGGGGAGATGGGGAAGGTCAAGAAGGAACAGCAAGACTCAGAGGCGGATGATGACAAGTTCCCGGTGTGCATCCGCGAGGCAGTCAGCCAGGTGCTGAGCGGCTATGACTGGACCCTGGTGCCCATGCCTGTCCGGGTCAATGGAAGTAACAAGAGCAAACCCCACGTCAAGCGGCCCATGAACGCCTTCATGGTCTGGGCACAGGCTGCCCGGAGGAAGCTGGCTGACCAGTACCCGCACCTCCACAACGCCGAGCTCAGTAAGACCCTGGGGAAACTTTGGAGGTAAGAGCGAGCGGCGGAGTGGGGGGTGTGAGGGCTGAGGTCCGGAGTGCCCTGTGGAGGACGGTGCGGTCATGTGGAAGGATGGAGACTTAGCGGCATGGAATGCATTTCACTTGAGGGGACTTTCCTTCTCTATGGGGAACTTTCCTTCTCTACAGGGAGCCCCCTCACAGGAAGCACAGACTGGAGCAAGAGTGGTGGTTGACTGTAAAGGATTCCTCAGCACATCTCTCCTTTATCCTAGGTGGCAGTCCTTTTCCTGTGTTTCCCACTAAGTTTCCCCATTGTTCCCAACTAGGACAATTCTGGTCCTCCCCTGCTTGACTGCCTGGAGATCTCATTTTCTTGGCTTACCCTCCCTGCTGGGCCAAGTTGTGCACTAGCAGGAAATGGGCTGAGCTTTAAGACTTAAGCCTTAAGTCACTGGGTCTGCTGCGAGCCTGTTTGAACTCAGGTCTCAGCGCCAGCAGGGTTTCTTTTCTGAGCAGTGCCACAAAGCAAGAGGGAAACCAAGTTACAGTTGAGGATGAAGGCCAGGGGAAGAGAGACAGGCAGTCAGAGCCCCACATCCATCCTTCCCAGTTTTTGCAGGCCACAA
Organism: Lophotriccus pileatus; assembly: GCA_035583135.1. Classification (NCBI taxonomy): domain Eukaryota; kingdom Metazoa; phylum Chordata; class Aves; order Passeriformes; family Tyrannidae; genus Lophotriccus; species Lophotriccus pileatus. The sequence continues at coordinate 50,251,088 of JAWWES010000041.1, forward strand.
AGGTTCAGCGAGACGGGCAAGGAGAGACCTGGCTAGAAAGGGGGTTTTGAGGCTTAGCAGAGAGGAAGAGACCTACAACAGTCCCAGACTTATCAGGCTGTCTTGGAATATGCTGACTCAAATGAGCAGCATCTCCCTTTGCGCCCAGAGAAATGCCCATCCGTCTTGCCAGCAGACACATATGTGTCCTTCTGGCCCCACCAGTTTGTGTGCCCATTTTCATTTTGTCTTCCTGCAGATCCTGGGTCCTTTATGTACCCTCCCCTCCTTGCTCCAGCAGACCGATGGGCTGCCCTGATTGCAGCCGTCCCATGAGCGTGCAGAAAGCCGCTGTGCCCAAGCCAAATGTGTCTGGCTGGCCATGCCACTTCCATCCCATCTGATGGTCTCTCCCAATAACCCCATCAAACTGTTACAAACACTTTCTGACACAAGTGCCCAGTACAGTCCACTGCCTCGCACCAACCAACGCAAACCAAGGCTCATTCTCTCTCCTGCTCTGACGGTATTTCATACAGGAAGCTCTCAGTCTTGGGGGGGCCAAGAAACATTCTTCCAAGTAGAGGCAAAACACAATCTGTATACCAGCTGATAGCAAGGGCAATTAATTTCTGTCTTCAAACCTCCTCGCTTGCAAGGAACTAATCCCTTGGTCATTAGATTGTCCCTCTGCTATGTCAGCCCGTTTACCGCGACTCCTCAGTGTCTAGTGTAACCTCAGAAAAGGGATTTCTTTGGCAAGTCAAAGGCAGGCTGTTGATTGCAGATGTCTAATCTGGCGCTCTTTCCTGCTTTGATCTCCTCTGCCTTCTCTTCCTTGTATCACGGCACTTGCTCCCACTTGGGGCTCTGCTGCCAGTAGACTGTGAAGCTGTGTTGGAAGGAGTGTGTGTATGTGTGTGTGTGTGTAAAATCCACCTTTTTTGTTCCAAAAATGTTGATTTCAAGGTATCATTTCTCTACTGCAAAATAGTGCCAGATTTTAGAGAAATGGCCTCCTTCTGGACACTGCATTTTCCTTGAAAACATAGCAGAGCAGTGCTACTCCACGGGTACTGCATTCAGAGTGCAGGGAGACACAGCCCCCAAACATCCATGCACCCAACTGCCTCCCTGCTCCAAGGGCATGGCTCCCGCTGCTGGCCACATAGGACTCAGAACAGTAGGTCACTGCTGCTGGACAATGGTCAAGGTCCCCATGTTTCTTAGGGCACTGTACAGCCAGGAGAAGTTTGTGGGGTCAAGCCTGGCGTTCTTGTGTGCTGCTGAGTTTGCCACCTGGGTGCTTTGCTGAATGTCTGAGTGTCTCTGAGTGTCCCTAGTGCAGGCTGAGGTTCTCTAAGCTGTGCCAGCCCCTACAGAGACTGTAAAGCAGAGAAAGCTGGGTTATGAGTACAGTCAGTGTCTGGGCTCGATAAGACCTCATGTGTGTGTCTTTCTGTGAGGCTGGGGGAAAATACCAGCCACAAAACTCCAGGGGAGGTAGCCCAAAGGTTATAAGGGTGGTGGCCTGGAGCCTTGCCTTCCAGTCATGGTATGGTTGGGTCTTCCTCCACTGAGGTTCCCACTGCCCTTATCTACACTGTCCCACATGTATAGCTCCTACGCATCAGTACAACTGGAAGCGGCCAAGATTTTTTCTGGGTGGCTTAGTCTCAAACTTTTGACGAGGGTCCCTGCAAAGGGCCCTGGCTCACCCCTACAGGGTGGCCACCCAAACCCTTCTGCCATGGCTTGTAACTCTGGAAAATGTGGGTTACTACTATTTCCATGTGGGCTGTTCTGACCTTATACAGATAAAAGGCACGTAAAGCAGAGGCAAATGCAGGTGAGCATAGAGACTGCCTGAAGACCACTGTTAAACCAAGCATGTCCCCAACAATTGTCACTGGAAGGGACTGGGAAATCTCAAGAGGTAGTTAGCAGATGGAGCGGCAACCCCAGTGCCATCCCACATGCCCCTCTGCTTTTTTTTTTAAGCCCAGAGTTTGCTCCAGCTCAGTGCCACCACCATGTCCCCTACAGGCCCCAGTTCTCATTGGAAAGGTCATGCCCTGATGGCTACACTACCTGCCCGACCCCAAATGTGGTGCTAGGGGGCTTATGGCCCCACTCACCTTCCCAAGTCTGTACCCGCTTAGGGTGTGTCATGGGTGCAGACACACCCTAGGATGTACTAAAACTGAAGGGAATGTTTCTGTGCTTGGTGGTCAGGAAATCTCTCCTAGGATGCTTTCTTTCCCCAGTGCGGGACAGGGAGCAGATCTCAAATGGAGGCCGGCTGCTGAAAATGTCAGCATGACTCTTAGCCAAAATGCCAGCCAGCACCACCTCTGGGGTGGAAAACAAGAGAGGCAAGGGAAGAAGGGGAGGAAGGCTTGGTAGGGAGGAGCAAGGGGCCCCAACGAGGGTATCTTTGCATGAGGGTAGCAGCACCCAGGGAGTCGGTTCACGCGCACAAAATCTAGGGCCATGGATACATAGGAGAGAGCCTGCCCAGATGCTTTCTGCTCTCAGCCAGCCCTTGCCTTGCCTCAGCCCCAGTGCCCAACGCCATCACCGCACTGACTCACTGGCAGCTGAGTCCCAGCACAGGGTCAGGCCTCTGGCTGAGCCAAGGCGCCTGGCACGCAGAGCGGCGCAGTGCCAGGCGGCAGAAGGAGAGGCTGCAAGGGGTGGGCAGAAAGATTTTAGCCCTTCTTTCTCTTCCCAGAGTGCGGCGCTGGATGCTTGCCCCTCTCCCCTCAGCTCGGGGGTGAGCATTTAGTGTCGGGCTCGGATAACCCCCATGAAGGGCTTTGCTCTGTGATCCATAACTCCTCTGCCCGTGCGAGATTCCTTTGCATTATGGCCTGGGGAGCATGGGGGCAGGAGGGGGAGGGCAGGAAGCAAGTGAAATCCAAATCCCCCAAATCTCCTGGCCTTTGCCTGCTCGCACCAGTTTCACTTTGCTAAAGCCGATTTGAGTTCTGATCCCGACGGGAGGGAGGAGGGAGCAGGCAGCCTTAGAGACCAGAAGGTAAAAATGCAGGGGGAGTGGACTTGCCTCTGTCCTGCTGGTGGCACTGCCTGTGGGCTGCTGTCAAGAGGAGAGGAGATAAGGCACTTGAACATAGCTCACAGGGCAGGGATCTGACTCCTGCATAGCCTCCAGCAGCTCTGGTTCATGCCATACACGAGATGGATTTCAGAGGCTGAGCTTTGCAGGTGTTGCCTCTATTCTCCATATCCCACATTCTTCAAGGATGAAGGTTTTGCCAAGGCAAGGTCACTCCCAGTCCATGATGCCTACAAAGGTTGGCCCTTGGAGGGCCGTCTGGAGCAGCACAGGCTGAGGGATTAGAGCCCTCCCGGATGTGTGAGTGTGGTATACAGTGGCAGGAGGGAGACAGGAAAGCTGGTGTTGGATTCATGGTGGCTCAATTGCTTTAATCTCCGGGATTAAGGCAGTGGAGGAATGTGGTGTGTGGCCGCGACCTGCTTAGGCCGCCTGGAGTGAACCCAGGTCAGCACCATGATGGGCTCCAGCCCATGCCACACACCTTCTGGCTGCCAGATGAGGGGATGCACAAGAATCAGGAAGAAAGGGAGTGCTTAGGAACCAACACATTACTTGCTGGTGACCCCTTTGATCCCCCAACAGATTTACCCGTGTTTTCCTCGAGCCATGCCTCCTCTTCATCTTCAGTTTTTTGGGCCAGGTCAGACCTCTGTATCTTCCTCAGAGCCTAGATCTTAACAGAATTGGTCACATTTTACTGCTAAGGGCTACAGGGGTGCAAGGTACTGGCACAGTTCCATCCCATGTAGTTCTTTTGCTGGGGAGAAAAAGGTGTGGACATAACATAAATGAATTTTTTTTTTTTTGCTATTTGTGAGCCCTGACATTCCTTAACAGCTGTTGGGAATTTCCAGTCATGGGAAGACTTGTCCCTTCTGAGAGCATTGTTTTTTGGTTGGAAGTAGAATGACCTTGAGTCACAAGAATATTTGAGGAGGAAAATCATAAAATGAAATTGAAGTGCTTCTGGTTGAAATGCTGCTGAAGCCTTGAGCTAGGAGTTTGATCTTGTCTTCAAATGCTCTGAGCTACTCTTCCTGTGAATTTCACCACTTCCTCAGAGAGCCTATCTTAACTAGAGCAGCCCATGATCTGTTAGGAATACAGAGAAGGAACTTACATTTCTGCAGTGCCTTTTGTCCAGAGACAAAAGCTCATCTATTTCTATAAGGCTAGCAACATAGCAACTAAATTTTTACAACTGCTTGGCTGAGTTCAAGAAAGGTTGGCCCTTTGTGCTTCAGCCTTTTGCATTATCCATGTCTGAGGTGAGAAGGAGCTACAGGAATAGCAGAATATACTGTTTCTGCCCCTTCCAAAATTCCTTTAAGTCCCTTCTAGGATACTGCAAGATGATTAAAGGCCTAGCAAGCTCCACACAACAACATGAATACTGTGGAGCCAACACCAATCACTGCCATTTGTGTTCAGTAAAGTCTGAAACTTGGAGCAGAGCCTATGGAAGAGTGGGAGGTTAACCTGGAACAAACAGAGTCTGGGGAAGAGCAAGAGTCATGGGGAAAGCAACACTACAGATAGTGATGGTGTGCCACCCTGTCTTTGTCCAAAGGATGATCCCAACTGCCCTTGCGCAAGGTTTTTGAGAGCAGCTCACCCAGCCTTATTTTACACAGCTATGAAAGGCTGTGCTTTGCCCTTTGGCAATATAAGAGAGGATGTTGAACTTACTGAGGTGAGAAGCATCACACGGGTGGGAAAGGGGCACCCAACACTGGCACCAATCAGTGTCAGGGCTTAATGAATAATAATGAGTAGGAGGAAAACATTACTGCCTCCACTGAAACACTCCAAGCTTTTCCTGTTGTTCTGGGAAGTACCCTCAATGGGGCAACACCCTGGCATTTGGATTTACATGCTGTGTCCCATAACACTGTGTATAGGTGTTTTTTTCTGATGTATCTGCCCCACTCCTTCCCCTCTTCCCCTCTTTGCCACCGTGGTCTCTGCAGGCTGCTGAACGAAAGCGACAAGCGGCCCTTTATCGAAGAGGCGGAGCGGCTGAGGATGCAGCACAAGAAGGACCATCCAGATTACAAGTACCAGCCCCGACGGCGGAAAAACGGCAAGGCCACACAGGGAGAGGGTGAAGGCCAGGTGGAGGGGGACGCTGGTGGGGCTGCTGCCATCCAGGCCCACTACAAGAATGCCCACCTGGATCACAGGCATCCCGGTGAAGGGTCGCCCATGTCCGACGGTCATCCAGAACACTCCTCAGGTGAGTTCCAGGTCTCTGTGAATCTATTGATCTCTTACCTACAGTCAACTCAGAGGCTCAAAAAGACAAGTCATCATGGTGAAAGTCTTGGCAAGGGGGCTCACACTTTGCTCGTGACCCAACAAACTCTGCTGGTGTCAGCAGTACTGTGATGTGCCTGAGTTTCGTAGCCACTTGCATTCCTCTGGTCTGGTTGCGCCATCCCTTTTTTCCACAAGATGACATAAAAAGGTTTGGTTTAGGCTATTTCTTTCTCCCTCCACTGAAGCCTCCAAGCAGACAGCTGCTGGCATACTGGGAAGAACAGAGCTATGTATAGAGCCAGGCATTAAGCAGTAACTCACCTCTTCTTTCTCTTTCCTCCTCGAAATGTGCTTCATGTTGCAGGTCAGAGCCATGGGCCCCCCACACCGCCTACCACCCCTAAGACCGAGCTGCAGGCAGGCAAAGTTGATTCCAAACGGGAAGGGCGTTCCCTGGGGGAAGGGGGAAAGCCACACATTGACTTTGGCAATGTGGACATTGGGGAGATCAGCCATGAAGTGATGTCCAACATGGAGACCTTTGATGTCAATGAATTCGACCAATACCTGCCGCCCAACGGACACGCTGGCCACCCAGGCCACGTCGGGGGCTATGCGGCAGCGGCGGCTGCTGGCTATGGCCTTGGGAGCGCCCTGGCTGCAGCCAGTGGACACTCTGCCTGGATCTCCAAGCAGCATGGAGTCTCCTTGTCCACTGCCACTTCATCGGTGGTGGATTCCAAGGCCCAGGTGAAAACGGAGGGGTCCACCCCTGGAGGTCATTACACTGACCAGCCCTCCACCTCTCAGATAGCTTACACATCCCTGAGTCTGCCCCACTACGGTTCGGCCTTCCCCTCCATCTCCAGGCCACAGTTTGACTACCCGGACCACCAGCCCTCGGGACCCTACTACAGCCATTCCACCCAAGCCTCTGGCCTTTACTCTGCCTTCTCCTATATGGGACCTTCCCAACGTCCCCTTTACACTGCCATCTCTGACCCTGCGCCCTCTGTGCCACAGTCCCATAGCCCCACACATTGGGAACAGCCTGTGTACACGACTCTCTCCAGACCATAGGGAATGGGGAACGGTGACTGAAGCAGCGATGGAAAGGCTCCGAAGAATCAGCACAGGCAGAAGAGCCTCTGAACTCCAAGATCACTCAGTGCCATCCAGTCACCAGAACCCACTGAGTATACAGAAGTGCCTTTCTTGACCCCAGCTATCACCGGCACACCCGCCTAGAGGAAGGTTTATCGTCCTTTTGCCCTTTACAAATTTCATGCAGGCCACATGACTGGCTTGCCACACCTTATTGGCCTTCTAGATGAGGAGGATTCTAGACATGGAGTGACTGGTCTGTGGTGGGTTTTGTGTGCACCCTGGACTGTACAGTGAGAGAGACTGTCCCTTCCTTTCCCTCCCCAAACTGCTCCAGGGAGTTAGCAAGTGTTTCCAACAGGCTACAGTGGCCAACACTTTGTCACCTACTGCAGGTGAAGGGTGGTTGCTTATCCTTGGTGGCAGTGTAGGAGGAGCACTAGGGAGGATGGCACGGATGGCTTCCTTGCAATCAGCATCGTGCAGCAGTCCTGCCTAAGATTCACACATGCATGAATCTTGAACCCCTTGGAAGAACAACCTACACCTGCTTCCCTGCTGATTTCCACAGCTGCATCCTAGCTTTTCTTCCCACTCCTCTCTCCATCCTGTCTCTGTTTAATCTCACACTTTTCCCGGCATGGGGATTGTAAGGCTTGCCTGAACAGTGCATGGGACTTGGGAACAGCATTGTCAGTCTTAGTGTTACTCGTATCACAGCTTGTGCACACATGTGTTCATGTGTGGAGGTGGAGGAGAAGTGGGGAAGGACCAGTGAATCACTACGGTGCTGTGGGTGAATCCTCTTTTCTTAAAATTACTCATTCATTCATTTATGTTGGGCATTTCTGGCCTCTCAGTCTTTTCTAATCTCTTCAGAATCCCAAACAATCTCTAAGCAAACTTGGTCCTCGCTCTTCCATGTCTTGACTGTGCCTTCCTGAAATGAAGAGGCACCAAGAAAGCTACTATGCACTTGTCAACACCTTGAGTTGATTCCAGTACTATTTGAACCCCCACTCCAAACCCAGGCTGATGGGGTCTGTGTCCCCACTCGTTTGTTCATCATGCCTCCCAGTCAGTCAACACCTCCCTCCCATCTACACTGAGGATGGAAAGAAACTCCTGTGGCTTTAAGCAAGGCAGATAAAGACCCAATCTTGGATGGGTGTAAAGAAAAGCCTATTTAGGTGCAAAGGAACCTATTTTCCCCTTTGGGTTTCAAACTCGAAGCAACCAGCTCTCCCAGTCAGACTAATCTCCTTTTTTCAGCCCAACACCTGAGGACAGTCTGCTTGCTTCTCCTTTGTCACCTCCAGGACTGGGGTGGTTTGTCATGCCAGGGAGTGAACTGGCACAAAAATCGCTGCAGGAAAAGATGACTCCTGCCAATTGATCACAGAGACATTTGTGGGACGTTCCAGTGCATATTCCAGTCTAGAAAGAGACTTTAACCAAACGTGGACTGTGATGGGCGCTGCTGTATCCCTCTGCTGATATGACTGTCAGATGCCCCTCCTGCCTCCCTTAGATATGGATGACTTATCCTTGTGGTGTCTGAAAAAGATCATGTAGGATGTTTGCTCCTTGTACGCATGTAACCTCTTCCAGCCCTGTCCCCTTATTTATGCAAGTAGCACCTTCCTCCCTCACCTCCCTTTCCTCAGTCTCTATGCTGTCCTAGCACCATTAACTCTGCATTAAACATATGGAATAATAAACTTAAAAGTTTCATTTTCACATGTCTGGGTTTTTTCAACCTCTTCTCTGCAAGTCTCTGTTTTTTCCCCCAGTAAATGTATGATGGGTCACACCACCACCACAAGGACCCTGTGCACAGCCTTCCTCTGCCTCTCAGGAAAAGGACACAGGACACTGGCTGACCAGACCCCTTTATGGAGGTGAAGCTCATCTTCTGCTCACACCACAGCTCCAATCATTGATTCTGTAAGAAGTGCAGTAACACCAATTTTTATCCTTCAGCTGAGATTCAGAACACGCAATTAAGGGCACTATTTTGCATGTGCTTCACTAAAAAATTTCTTAGTGTGATTGTTAATGCTCTCTAGGATAGAAGGGTGGGATTTCTCATCTTGGTTCCTCATCACCAGGCAGCAGATGACGTACCTTCTAAAAAAGGTACATATACAAAATTTTGTATTTTGGAAGCAACCATTAGTTTCTCTGTAGAAACTCAACCCCCCAGCCTCTTTGCCTTCCACAAGCAAAAATCTAAATACAAACTCACACACACAGAGTATATTCCAGATTAGATGTATACACCTTCTTACTTGTTGAAGACATTCTGGGTACAGTCAATCCTGAGAGGGTATCTGAACTTCTTGGAAAGAAAATTTGTAGCAGGTGTCACTGTGCTTAAGAACACCTCTTGAGGCCAACAGCAGGAAGATAGGAGCCCAATTAACAGAGACTCCACAACAATTACAGGTTGATTCCGAAGGGTTTCAATGCTAATGCATGTAAGCAAATACAGTCAGTTTGTGTTCACTAAACACTTTATGGGTGAGTAGAGTGAGCAGGACATCTAGGAGCTGTAGAACACATTTAAAGCTTTTTAAAAAGCACAGCTCTGTTTGGATGAAGTTCTGTATAGGGCCAAGAGCATCCATAGCAGAACAGCTTAATGGATCTAATAATAGCAATGCCAACTAAAGAGTTCCATGCCAAATAGGATTGACCATTCATGGAGAGGAAAAATCTCTACCCCAAATTACAGGCTTTATGAAGAGCCCAGAAGGGAACTACTGCACTGCTGATCAAGTCAGGAGTGTGTGCAGGGAAGAAGGGAAGCCATGGTGGAGTTAGGGGTATGAGAACTGATCACAGGGATGGCAGAGAGAAGTGACATGGCGTGAATGAAGAGTGGAAAAAGAAAGTTCTTAACCACACCTAAGTACTCTTCTGCAGCTTCTCATAAAGCAAATCAAGAAAGCAATTAGGCTCTGCCTCAACCATTCTCCAGTGTAAGGATATGCTTCCTGTCATGTAGGAGGGTCCTCACAACTAAGACAGGACTGAGAATGCCACTGGTAACAGAGGGGTTAATCACTCCTCTTGCAGTCTAGCAGGAGCTGGCCCGGCATCCTTCCCTATCCCTTTAATCGTATCTGATACAGATGCAAGGCTGGGGAGGGGAGGCGGGCAGGGAACAAAGAAGCCATTTAAAAAAAAAATCAAAAAAAGGACAAGAAAACGACCCTGCGCTCCATGGCAGACGCCAAAATGATTGCACAAAGGCACCATTTCAGGGCTGAAATTTCACCGCACCAACGTGATTAAAGGATTCCATGGAGGGAGGGGGGAGAGGGCTGAAGGCCACAGTGCTGCAAATTAACCTTTTCTTGGTAAGGATGGCCTGGACCAGGAAGCAGTTGTGTTCCTCACAGTCAACCCCCTTCCCACACCTGCAAGCACCTCCACATCCCCTTTGACCTGTCATTTTGCCCAGGGACCCATTCAATTCTTGCATCATTGCCTTGAAAACCAGCCCCTCCTGTGCACATCAACAGAAGATGCTCAGACTGGTGCTTTTACAGGGAGCAGTAAGAGAATGACATTTATGGTTGGTTATATGAGCCGAGTTCCCAGGCAGGTGGCTATAAACTCCCTTTATGTGGTGCTCCCTTTATGATGCTCACGTGCAGGCACTGACCACATACAGAGAGAGCATGGAAAATGAACACTTTATATACAAGCACAAGCTTCAACACAGATTTGTTGGAAATACTCTTTCTGGACCAGTGTAAAGAATAAAAATTAATATAAGGCAGAAACCATAGGTGAGGTGCACCTTCCCACTTCTTTTCTTTAGAAATAAAACCTGAAAATTCTGAGAGTGCTTTTTAGTAAGATAATTAAGAAAGACTTGGTGTGGTCTGCCCAAGAGCTCAGATCTTCTTCACTAGAGCAAGAACCTTGATGCACACAGAACAAAAAATGAAAAGTAGGTAGCTGCTGGCTGGAAGCCCTTGCAAATTGTAAGGCATCCACCCAGATCTTGACTCGAGCATGTTACCTCCCTGCATATCAGAGGTGAGAGTGCAGGTACCTGAATGGGCCAAACAACCGATCTTTCATCACGCTACACATTAAAGGAACTCCAGGATTTGACTATTGTTGTGCCACCGTAAGAACCACCAGGGTGTGTACAGGTGAGTTGGCTGGAGAGCACCCACCCCTCCAGATGATGAGTCCCACCGCGTGTCAGAGGACGGCTGCACAAGGAGCGAGCGAACCAACAACCTACAGCTGCCAAGCTGGTGGGGCTGCGAGTGGCGACTGCGCTTCCGGCTGGGGCAGTGCCACTGAAAGGGGATCCCCACTTCTGATAAGCAGTGGGAGCAGGGAAACAATAGGTGATTTGATGAGAGCTGCTCTACGATACTCCTGAGAAGCCCCACAGTCAGCACCGGCCAAAGAGGAAATTGGGAGTTTCCACAGCAACCTGCTCAGGGCACAAAGGCCCAACTGTCTAGGGAGAAGCAATGGAGGTGGCTCAGCACTCCTGTTTTAAGAAGGAACAGAGATGGAAGGCTGGAGTCTTTCTGAAGTCACAGTACGTGCAAGATCACTTCTGTACAGCAGGAGTTTAATTGTGTATCACTCCAATAACCAGGGAGGAGCAGTGCTGGAGGAGGAAGAAGTAGTTACTGCAGATTTCAGCCTAGCTAAAAGACAAGGGGGAAAAAAAGCTGCAAAAAAAGCATTGCACCTGAGTCGCTAATCTTACTAATATAGTCCATGATACAGAGAGAAAGAATAATAGCCAAGCTGTCTCTAACAGAGGGAAGGAAATCATCTTGGGCATGTAGGACTGAATGAAAGAGGAAATGGGAGGGGAAAAAAACCAAAACACATTTAACTTAAAATGGGGAGATTTATAATTTATTTACACAAATACTAAACAAAATTAGAAACACCTCTGAAAAAGAAAAACCAAAAACGGTGGCCAGAGTCTGATCAGTCTGTGATAATTAATTCATCCACACCCCAGTCTTCATAGCTCCCATCTGGCAGGTAACGACGGATGATTATGGGGATCTTGCGTGCTCTGAAGGGAAGACAAGAGAGATGAACAGAAATATCAGAGCCTTCACTCTATCACTTGAGCAGGCAATGGGAACTGAGGTGCTTGGTGGCTTCAATAAGCTCATCATATTTAATTGAGAGGTGTGCAGCACCAGTGATTTGATATGATATAGTGAAGTCCCAACAACCTTCTGTCTTTTGTAGGTGCAAAGCACTGAGCACCCTTAGACTGCTGAACACCAAAGATCTACAGGTCAGACCTCTGTTGCCAGTGCAGGAATTGAGCCCTGTGCTCTGAACCCACTATGAGACAACATCAAGCATCTAACACTGATATGGGGAGGGGGGGGAAATAAATCAAGGGACTTGAACAAATCCACTTTTTGTTTGATGGAAGATTTTTCCCCACATGACACTACAAAAGTGGCAGAATTCTGAGAACTTCCAGGACAAACTGATATTTACAGAGAATTTTGCATCCTGAGAGCACCAGCTACATTTTAAGAAGGAGACATGAAATAGGGACTATTCAGGAATCAAACCCTGTTAACAGTTGGGTTGGAGCACAACATCTGCTAACAGTGCTTCCAATTAGAAATCAAGAAAATATTGAACACAATGTAACTTAAGGGAAGTAGATTTAAGTCAGCAAAATGTAATCAGTCTGGAATCTAACCAGGTTGAAACCATCAGGTTTCAATTCTATCAGTCTTGAAAGGTAATGCAACTTCTTTACATTCAGGGACACTTTTTCCTGTAGCAAAGTAGCTCCAGTGTTCCAAGACTTATATCTGAATTTTGGCACAGAACAGGATGCTACCACACTTTGTCACACCCTGACTTATTTTCCAGAGCTCACACTCAGGCAGTGACCAGAAGCAAATCAGTCTGAGCTTGGAGATCTGACAGGAATGTGACCTAAGGAGCTTCTGGCAATGACAAAGGGAGCTGTAATAGATATAAAACCTGCAAGAGCAACTTCAATGCACTGCAAAACTGGGGGAGCAGAGGGACAATTTAGTTCAAGGACAGGGACCTACTCAGTAATGGAATCCAGTTGCTTGCAGGATACCTGCATGTGATATAGATCACTGACTGTGCAGGCAAACTGTGGGACAGCAGGGAGCTCTGCAGCGGAAAAGTGGGCCTGCAAGTGGTCATCCAAAAGCTGCCTCTGCTACAGTCAGAAAGGATTTAGTCACCTTTCTCTAAGCAGGGGCCAAACCCAATAAGCCAAGTGTGCAAGGGTGCAGGAAACAAACATTCTCAGCAGACTGACCCTTATTTTCATTTTTGCCAGGACTTCAATTGAACACAGGTCTGTTCAGATGGCTGCTTTGAAACAGTTCCATTTGGGGAATTAAACTGAATCCAGAAAGATGAGGACCTTGAGTTCCCATCACAGAAATAAAGAACACCTGGAACTGTGAAGTAGAGGAGGTCCAGAGCACTCCTAATCATCAGTATTAACACAAGCAACCAGGATGGAAGAGAGCAGCTGTGGAGAAGCTCCACGGTGAAAAAAGGGGAAGGCAACTGGAGAGCTCACTGTTATTGAAGGAAGATAAAGTTGTCTTGGAATAAACTGCTAAATGCTGGGATGAGAAGAGGATTGCTGACTTTATGGGAATCAATAACTCACCATCAAATCTGTGACTTACTTGAGTTCTTTCATGGCAATCAGCAAGGGGTCTGTCTCTCCTTCCAGCTCAACCATCACAGGGGCACACATCCTGGGAAGAACATCAACAACCACTTAAGTAAACACACAGAGAAACAAAAGGGACAGCTAAACATCTGCCTGCCTATGTCACCTGTACAGTGGCAAATACAGTAGGAGGGTGGGACTGGCAAAACTGATTTGCTCTGTTACGCACTTCATAGAAAATTCTCCCAGCTGGCTACAAAAAGAATTTTTACTTGAGTGTTCTTGTCCCATCTTGAGCAGCCTCTGCTGACCAGCTCCTGCTCAAGGTCTCCTCTCGTTGCCCCCTGCTGTGCTTAAACATGAGGAGAAGAGTGGTTCTACAACTAATCCAATGGAAAAAGGTGGAACTGCTGTATACTGAGCACGCCTCCTGCAACTCCAGCACATCTGTTATGTTCTGACTTGTTCATAGCTTCCAGGCTTTGATCAGAGGAAGAGAGGGTAGGGATTTACAACACACTTTACCTCTAGGAAGCAAAAAATTAAGCATTTTGCAATGGATTGTGATGACACCCATCTACTGGGCAGCGGCAGCAGAGAAAGCTCACTTTACATGTGGGTGAGGCCACGGGGGCTGCTCACCTGGGTTTGGCACCAAGATGCAGGTGAAGCAGAACCAGGTGGCAGAGTGTTGTGGATTAAAGGCCTGGCATGGGCCCATCTCATCTCCCCCCATCTTTCTGGCCTTCTACCAATTGAAAGAAAGTGCACAAAACAGGTTCACAGAGCAGAGGCTGTGCAGAGAACAGCTTGGAAAAGTGATAAAGAAAGCTCTGACCACCATCTGAGAACTTCTAAACGATGCAGAACAGAGGCCTCATTTCGAGGGTGGATATAACCAGGATGAAACTCAAAACCTTGTCACTGCCTAACAATCTAATTCGAAATGTAGTTTTCCAAAAGCACAAAACTTTTTCATTTTTATTATTATAACAAGTCTAAATAGGAAAACTGATTAAGTTGAGAGCAGCAAGCCTTGACAGCACTTAAAATAGGTTCTAAATGTTATTATCTGTTATGAGGCCTTACTATTGCAAGTACTTTAAAAAACTTACAGCTTGCCACAACACAACTGCACTTAAAATGGATTTCAGGTTGGTTTCTCCTCTCCCAATTCCTACAGCCCGGTGGTATCAACTGGAGACATTTCGAAGCATCCTGCTCTCCAACTGGCGAAGCATCCTGCTCTCCAACTGGCTTTTACAAATCAGTTATGAGCTCTCCAGTCCACACTGGCTCTCTTAGGAAAGACAGAAACCAGAATCGGCATGTCCCATTCTGTACTAATTTCTGCCTGTGACCTAGGAAAATTCACTGGGGCTACTAAATGCTCCCCCTCACAAGTAGCACAGTCTCAGCCAAGGAGAGACACAGAAAGTTCAGGTGCAACTAAGATCTCCACGGTCCTGGGCATCAGTGATGACCAAAAGGACGACATGCAAGCTCAGCAGTCATGCAAAGGATCCAGGAGTTTTCAAGGGAAGAGGAAAGCACGTGCCAGGGCAAAGGGAGGCGCAGCCGTGGCGGCGGTGGGGATGCAGCGGGCAGTACTCACGCTATCTGGAGGGCACGAGTACCCAGGACCCTGGCTCGCTCGTACTTGGTCATGTAGGGTGTTGTAATCCGCTTCTGGTTCGCCTGCTGCCGCTCTCCCGAGGGCAGGATTTCCACGTTCTCCTGTCCCTCCTGGCAGAAAGCAGATCGGCACCGCAGCTCAGCTGCGCCCGCCGCCGAGGCCCTGAGGTCCCGGGAGGGCCCCGGGGGCCTCCCCAGCACCGGCCCAGCGGGACCGACAGAGCCGCGGGGCACCCACCTCCTCCGCGTTCTCCAGGTCCTCCAGGCCCTCATCCTCCTCCACATCGTCGAAGTCGTCGCCATCAAAGCTGCGGGAGAAACACGAACGTCACAGGCGGGGCCGCCGCCTCCCCCTGCCCCGCCCCGAGGCGAGACCCGCCGCTGCCGCCCCCCTCCGTGCCCCCGGCCGCCCCGCTCTCACTTGTCTTCGTTGTCAGACATGTTGCCCGTCCGGCGGAACTGGGAGGTGCTTCCAGGGGCCGATTCCGGGCCCTGCCGTGACGCCGCCGGAATTCAGCGGTGCCGTTGCCATGGCCACCGCCGCCGCGTCCCGGCCGCGCCGCCCGCCGCCATGGAGGCGCTGGGGACACCGGGCCGCGGCGGGGGCTCGGGGGCGGGCAGGCCGGCCGCGTACAGCCCGGACACCACGGAGCTGCTGAGAGGTACCGGCGGAGCGGGCCCCCCTCGCGCCCCCGTGGTCCGGCCCGCCGTGCCTCGCCCGAAGAAGAGGGTCCCGCCGCGGTCTGGGTACCGGGCGGTCCCGTCGCTGGTGTCGTCGCCACGGCTGGAGCCTCCTAAACCCGCGTGTTCCCCACTGGGTTCGGGTCGTGACGGGGGGTGGCCCCGGGACGGGTTCCCCAGCCCGGCCCCGCTGCCTCTTCACCCACACGTCGTGTTTTTCAGCGATGATGGAGGAGCTGAAGGTGACGCATTCCCAGAGGCGATACCTGATGGACTGTGTGAAACGTGAGTGAGGCGCCCGGGCTCTCCCGACCGCTGCTGTGCTGTTGGTGAAGAGCTTTTGCCGCTCACCTTGAGACGAGGCCGTTCGTCCACAGCCTGCTTGGATGAGCAAGTGCTTTAAAACAGCAGCATGGCAGCTGCTGACACGCTGGGATGTGAGGGGTGAGGTGTCCCTAAGGGTCTTCCAGGAAACAAGACACAGCTAGGTGACTTGAACCACAGTCTGCCTCATGTCAACATGTACCAGTGACCAGGTTGAGGCATCTGTGGCATCTGGAGTCTTTGCTTGTGTGCTACAGTAGATCAACAGGCAGATCTTCTGCTGGCAATAGGCCAGGATCCCCATGGTCCCTTCTGTCTCACTCACTGTTATTTTTGGTTTGTTTCCCAGGAGGAAATGCCCTGCCCGTCCAGTGGCCCCCCACATCCAGCAAACAGCCAGTGCCTGCTTTCTCCCCGCCAGCCTGTCAGCGAAGCAGGCTTCCAGCTAGACCACATCTCCGACCTGCCAAGGTGTGCCAGGCAGGAGATGCCTATGCCCGAGAGAAGTTCAAGCCACAGCCCACAAGTAAGTTGGCAAACTTTGCTAATAAATACACGGTGACCCCTGGACCCTCTCTTCCCCTTCTGTCCGTCCCCTGCCTGCAGTCTCAGTAGTGGCAGGATGGATCTGAATTGCTCCATGTCTTCACACTTTCAGTCTTTAGAAATGCTTTAGGAATGTATCTCTGAGGGAACATCTACTTTATGTGCTTGCTGACTTCTGCCCCCCAGATCAGGGTGGGGACAGGCAATAGGGACCTGCACAGTCCTTGATTAAGAAGGAAGCACTATGTGACTTTCTAGCACATAAATGTGAATCAAACCTCTGATGTCAGTCTGATTGGCTCTGTCCACCTGTGTGGTGCTTGCACAGTTCAGTCCTGGGGTGGGCTGATGTTAATGTAACACTTCCTCTGTCACCATCAGTGGGGAAGTGGCGTAGCCAGACTCTTCCCTGACGAGAAAGGCTGATAATAAATTCCTTTCCCTTGGCATTCACAGGAGATTTGGAAAAGGAGAAGCGAAGGCTTCAAAACATCTTAGCGACAGGGAAGGATGAGGTGGAGGAGGAGGTGAAGCGGGTGCTGGTTCGGACCAAGGAAGAGGAGATACCTGAGCCTGATCGGTTTGAAGAATGTACGTCTTTATATCCCCTGGAGGGAGCAGGCGGGAAGCCTGGGAAGCAGCTCCCTCCGAGGGCTGGGGTGGCAGGCTGTGTTGCCAGTAACCTGAAGCCCATTGCAGAAGGAGGCACAAAGCCCAGTTTCCAAGAGAAAGGACTTGCTGCTGTGCTGCTGTGATCCAGCCATCCTTGCAGACCTTATACTGCCTAGGTTTCCTGGCAGATTAAAGCTCCCTGAGCTGCCTGCACAAAATGAACTCTGACAGCAGGGGAATACCCTAGGGATGTGCAGGGTGACCTGGGCAGCAAGCCCAGGTACTCTGGGTCCTTTCCCCAGCAAGCATAACTCAGCATAGATTAGGTCACTTTCCAGCCTGACCATGGTTTGGGCTGTTTCACTCTAGGATCACAGCAGTTACACTAGCAACGCTTAAATGTTGAGCAAAATTTTAAGCAGTGAAAAACTTTGGCCTGCAGAGTATTCTGGGATAGCAGAACCCTGCCTAATACCTCTCTGTGCTTGGATCTTCAGTATATACCTACACCCAGCCAGCCCTTCAATAGCCAGGACAGCACAAAGATGGGCCACGCCAGAATAATGTGTATGGAAGGGCTGCTTTGGTCCCTGCTGCAGGGAGACAGTGCAGCTGGCATCACACATGCTTGGTGTCCTCCAAAACTTGTCACAAGCTGAGTGGTGTCCTTGGCACATCTGTGTCAGGATTTGGACCAGCTGGCTGCAGGTCTGTCCTGCAAAGCAGCAGCTAATGTTCCATGCCTGGTCCTAGGAGCAGAGATGGTTGAGATAACTGGGTGATGTGTGTCAACTAATGAACCTCAACAGCAGGTTCTCTCTCCAACCACAGACTGGTTAAATTGCCCATAAGCAACAGAGAGTTGTCTGTACAAAGAAACCTACCATTCCTGGAAGTTGAGGAGCGGTAAGAAGTTGGGCAGAGGGGACATTTCCCATTGTGGAAGGGATTACTGGGGTATTGTTGAGACGTACAAAATGAATGTTAAGAACATCACCCTGCCTCTGATGGGACTGCTGTTCAAGCAGAGCTAGGAAATTGGTTCAGAACGAGACGGAAACATGTTTTCTTGCCTTTTGGATGCATCCTGTTTCCACAGTTCTTTCTCTTATCCATTAGTGGTAAATGAAATTCAGGACAGGAGGGAATTCCTGGCGCAGATGGAAGCTCTAGGACAGGACAAGGAGTATAAAAGGATTGTCCTTGCTGAAATCTCACAGGTACGCAAGGGCCTTGTCTGTACAGTAAGTGGAGGGAATGCCTTGTGTCAGAGACCATAAAGCAGAGACCTCCAGTATCTGAGCAGGGAAGGGGGCAGAGAGCTGTTTGCCTTCATGACACAGCCAGGCGTGAATTTGGGGAATGGTGGGTAGAGGTTTTTCAACCTTTCTTTTCATCTCTGCATGTAACTCAATCAGGGAAATGGAACTTTTGTTCTTGAGATTGGCAAAAGAAGAAAAAAAAAAAGCTGCTGGCTTTCTCCCTGCTCAGCCCTTTCCCTTTGTACTTTGCAGAAAATGCATGAGATGGAGATCATTGACAAGAAGAGAAGTGAGGAAATTAGAAAGATGATGACAGAAGACTTCCCTGGTGGGAACAAATCTGATCTCCACGAGTAGGCCAAGGACAAAACACAAGTGCAATTTGTTCCCACCTCTTCTTCCCAGACTCTTGGCATCAGAGTCTCAAGGACTAGTCTGTTCCCAAAAAGGGTGCAGCACCATCTGTTGCCCTGCGGGCAGGACCAATTTGTACATAAACGGCGACAGAAGTTGTAAAATCCTACCCACACACTGGATCCCCTCTTGCTCAACAATATTAAACACATGGCAATCAAAACATGACAAAGCAGAGCCTCCTTTGCCTATGCAATGCCTCAGTCCAGCAATCCACCCATAGAAATGTCACTCCTTCCTATCTACCCAGAGGTGGGGGTTTCTCGTGACTGCATGATGCTAACACACACACTGCCACCCACACCTGCAGCCCACTCGCTCCTGTCCCTCCTGACTCAGGGAACTCAGGGAATGGCTCTGCTGGCAGAAGGCAGGGAGGAGGATGCAGCTGTGTGGCCTTGCGCAAGCACGAGCCCCCCCGATGTTGCTGCAGGTCAGTGTGACTGTGCATCAGCAAACTTCTGGCAGCAGCTGAGCTGGGCAGTCACTCAGGAACACAGCTGTGCTGAGCAGGGAGGGGATTTCAGAGCAGCGCCGGCTGGTCTTGGCTGCGGGTTTGCTGTGGTTTTTTGGTTCCTGAAAGCATGGTATGCAGAATAGCCATCGGCTTCCCACAGAGATGGAAATGGCTGCTTGCTCACTTCAGACATACCCACACCTTTGATGCCCTGCTTTTCCAGTGCAAATCCCAGCATAAAGTCCAGTTTCCGATTTTCTTAAGATCCCATCCTCTGCTTCTAAGCAATACTCTTGTCAGCCACTCACCAAAGCCAGGCAGCGTGCCCTGTCCACCATGACTACACAAAGGAATCAGAAACCTAAGCCAGGATGATTTTTTAAATCCAATGTTCCTTTTATTTCTGTTCAGGTGAATGGAAGTCACGGAGTTAGTACAGTATAATTTACAAATCAATCTTCTGACCGGGCATGGGGCCAAGGGGTGTCGGGCTGCAGTGATCCCAATGGCCTTTGGCAACAGTGACATGACAGCAGGCTCTAAAGCAGGTTTTTTTCTCCTTGGAGAAGAGTTGTGCTTTGGGATCTCTCCTCCCCTACCACTGCTCCTCATCAGCCTGTGGGGGTAGGGAAGGGTGAGATGGCATCACCAGCGCAGGGCTGAGCTGGCCAACTCCCAGCCATGGGGGCCACACTGGGACTGAGGAGGGGCTTGGGTCCCTCTGGTTTCGGGAAATGAGGATCCCTTTCCAGAATGCTATGCCAGCCACCTTGCAAGGCACTGCTCTGAGAGCATTTTGGCTAAAGCCTGTTGGGTTTTTAGAAGGGACTGCAGCAGAAGGCTCAGGGCTGGTTATGTCTAATTTGCTAATGAGAAGGCATGATGAACAGCTGACCAACCAAACACCCATGAAACTCTACTTCTGGCTGATCCAACAATTCAATAAATAATTCTTCTCGTCTTGGAAGAGAAGGCAGGAAACAAAACCGGAAGGAAGAAGGGATGGTTGGAAGAACACCGCCCCCCATTCCATCCTCCAATGTACACACACGCACACACACAACAAATAAAATAAGGGGTTTAAAGTTTTAGGATGGGTTTGAATTCATCTAGTAAAGGAAATGTAAAAAATAACCAGCCAACACCTGCACACTTTTAAAGTATACACAGACAAAGCTGGGTAAAGGTCAGTTGTGACCACGCCTCTCTCCCCAGCCACTCAAGGGTGGCACTGGTGAGCAGGGACACAGCCTCGTGCCCCTTGCCAGCACTGAGTCAGTCTTGAGCTTTTCTGTCCTTGCCCAGAAAAGGGACGTTCCTCCCTCCCCAGGAAGGCAGCAGTGGTGTTTAGCAGCAGTGGGGGTCCTGAGTAGGGCGTGTGCGCTACGTCCCAGCAGCTGTACACTGTCCCCTTGGGTCCTCTCAGCCTTTGTGATAGAGCCCACTTCAGCCCTGGCGCTTGAGGGAGGGGACAGCTCAAAATAAATAGGGCATCAGTTATTTTTTTGGCTATGGCTCTAGAGCCTTGTGACATGGGAGTGTTTTCTTAACCTTTTAGTTTAGGCCAGTAAAACCCAAAGAATCCTGATTCTAATGTCAGAGTTTTCTCCCGAAGTTAAAATTGGGACAGAAAGGGCACGAGAGCAGGCAGGCAGGGAGGGACAGGGAGGCCCAGTCCCCTCCTGGCAGAAGTCAGAGGCACGTGGAACTGTCACAGTTAGAGCGGGAGAAAGGATAGGGCGCAGTTAGTGCAAGTTTTCCCACAAACACGAAACTCCTTGGCTTGCTTCTCAGTTAATGACAAGGACGCGCAACGGGGTAACGTATCTGAGAAGCAAATCCATCTTCTCCCCGCCTCGTTAGCAAGGCTTCATGGAGGGGTGGCCATGCCCCTCTGCAGCCTTGGGAAGGGGAGCGCTTTGGTCAGACTCCCCCACTCTGGGCTGGGGGCTGGCGTCTCCCTGGGGAGGGAGCAGGGGGAGAGGCAAGCCAGCTGCAGGGGAGGC
Organism: Lophotriccus pileatus; assembly: GCA_035583135.1. Taxonomy (NCBI): domain Eukaryota; kingdom Metazoa; phylum Chordata; class Aves; order Passeriformes; family Tyrannidae; genus Lophotriccus; species Lophotriccus pileatus. The sequence continues at coordinate 50,272,146 of JAWWES010000041.1, forward strand.
CAGGGCCGTCTGGCAAGCACTTCCCTCCCACTGCTGGTGTTCTCCTGCTCTAGCTTTTCTCCTTGGGTGACTTGCTCTTGGAGTCATGCTTGTTGCCCAGCAGCTTAAGCACCTTCATGGGCTTGAATTTGCCTTTCTTCTTGCTCTCAGTCTCTGTCTCCCTGTGAAATTCTGGGATTGCAAAGGGAAGGTTGTTACTGTGGGATGTCAGTGGTGGTACAGACACATGCATGACAACAGGGCCAAGAGTGAGAGCCATGAATCAAAGCCCTCCACTGTATGCACACTTCTTTCTCTGATAGCAGCATAACTGTGCCCTGAACTTTAGCGGCCCTACAGGAAATTTTACCGAGTTTACAGAAATAAATTCAATCTCTCCTGCACACAATTTCACAAATGGCTCATGCTGCCCCTTGCTGGGGTCAGTAGAGAAAACATCACTCCAAAAATCTTCCCAATTGTTTCTTACCTTTCCTTTTAATCATGGCTTCCAACATTTTATCCTCCTCCTCTTCTCTGAAAGAAAGAATGAGAAATAGCTCAGCAATTCAGCCCTGAAAACAGCTGCTGTATTGTTAAAGGCTAGAGAGCCTCCTACTTAGAAGCCACAGAGGGCAGATCCATCACTGTCTTGTGAGCATTTGCTACCAGCAGGTTAAATCCCACATGCTGAGCTTACTGTCCTGTCTTTCCCACACAAAGCATTCAAAGAGACAAATATTGGGAAGTCTGGGAAAGACATCAGCAACATGGACATCTTGGGACACCTCCACTAGTTGCTCATGTGGTGCTGAGTCAGACAGGCTATGCTTTTCCCTTCTCCCCCAGCCCATCCCACTCCTCACTCACCTCTGCCGGTCCTCGTCCAGGCAATTCACAATGGCATTCCTCTGCTCAATGATGGTCACCAGCTCCTGCATCAGCACCTTCTCCCTCCCTCGGTCCTCGTCAGTCCAGTCCTTCTCTACCCACCCAAACCCCAAGGAAGGACAGGCAATTACAGGGCTGAAGGAGCGCTGAAAATCAGAGCTTCAGGGCAGAGATCCCCAGCATGATCCCCTCTACCCTGCCATGTTGTGGGGCCAGTTGAGCTGGCCATGCTTTGGGGACAGAGCCCTGCATGTGGCATCCCATCGGGACGAAAGGAGCATGTCCCTGCACAAGGCTGGGGTGCACAAGGAGATGAGACAGTGGCTCTAGACCCAGCTGTTTGTGCTGGTGTCCCTGCAGATCTGCCTCTTCACCTGAGACCCACCTGGACAGAGGGGAGATGATGCCCAGGGGAAAAATGAGCCTTGTGGGGTCCGTTCTGACTCAGAAAAAAGGGGTAACCACACCCAGAGTGGTGCTTTACCTGGCTTGTTGAGGAGGCACCGCAGTTCATATTCCACGTCTGACTGCCGCTGCTCCAGGTTCTGCTGCTTGAAGCTGCAAGCGAAGGAGGAACAGTTGGGAACCACTGAGAGACTCCAGAAAGGAGGAACATCATCCCAAAGTATGGGGTCAGCTTGGAAAGAACCACCCAGATGCTGATCTTGTCCTGCATATCCAGGGAGCCAAACACCAGCAAGGACCAGCCCTGGCTGCTCAAGGCCTTCCTGCAGGAGATACTGCAGGGGCTCTGGTGACTTGCTGTGAATCAGTTGAGTATATTTGGACAGATTTGTCTGCTTGCCCTTTCTCCCTCCCTTCTCTAGGCAAGGAGGCCCTGCCAGGCTCTCCCTTGGAAACACCATCTCAGGAGGGCTGAGAAAGGGCTCCCCAAAAGAGCATCAGTGCCTCTCCACACACTTGCATATACTCACATGTAGATGAGCTCCGACTCGTGGCGCACTAGCATGTGCTTCTCATGGATGAGTTTGAACCAGTCCACAAGCAGGCTGTCCTCAGGGTTGTCTGCCAAGCAAAGGGACAATTCAGAGCCATTCCCAGCCCTGGTGATGGAGAATCCCATCACCCTGCAGCAGGCTGGAGAGGTGTGCTGGGCTATGGCCAACCCAAACTCAGCCTGTTCCTGAGTCTTAGAGAGAGACCTTAGCTTTTCTGCCACATTTTAATTCTAGGGACATCTCCATGTTCAGGGTATGGTTGTGACCAATCTTGGAGCCCAGCACATCCTCTTTTGCTCTTCCAACCCCAGCATCAGCAGGGAGGAAGTCACTGCTACAATCTCCTTGGCTGGAGAGGGCGCAGCCCTAAGGTCCATCCTGCCCCACATCCACAGAACAGCCCTCCCCGCGTACCATTCTCAGCACTGCGAAGCTTTTCCTCCAAAGCCACCCCACGGTGCTCCAGCTGGTCCAGCTGATGCTCGATGGCATCCATCTCCCCATAGATGTCTTCTTCAGGGATGTACTGATCTGTCTGCACCTGCCAAACCATTAACCACCAACCTCAAGTTTCCAGGGGTAACTGAAAGGCTGGTCAACACTAACAGGGCCAGAGGAACAACAGGATATTCCACCTAAGGGTGGATCTGAAATCCCCACCCCATTCTGGAGCAAAGGGAGACCATGGTGCTGCCATGAACAGGGTCTAGGGTACACACCATCCTCCCCAGTCACAGCCACCTGCTGCACCCCTGCCCACAGATGCATCAGCAGGGTGCATGTATATTGCTACAGCCCTGGGGGCTAGCACAGAGCTGGCTTTTCCCTCCCTGCTCCTAAGGGCCCTTTTACCTTGCGCTTGATCAGTGGGAAGCCATGACCTGGTGCAGGAGGACGCACTGGCTTGGAGCCCTTGGGAGGTTTCTTTGCCGAGGGGGAGGCGGCAGGTGATGGCTTCCGGTTGAAGGGGTTCTCTTTGCAGGAAGACTGGAGAGGAGGGACAAAAGGAGATACATGGGCATCCAGGAAACAGAATGGATACAGCATCCCACCAGCTGTGAATGAGCAGACAGGGCAGCCCTAGGGTTTATCCTGCCCTACATCCTCCTAAAGCAGGTACACAGCACTCGTCTCCACCAGCAGCCAAGCCATGGGGCAAAAAGTCAGCTGTGCTCCTGTTTGGCATCAGTTCCCCAGCTTCTCTCCAACAAGCACGCTGAATTATTTTCCTTCACAGTTCCCTTCCTATCTGCTCTGACCACATGACATCCTGCTTCTTCTCTAGCACGTGGGGCAGGCAGAGTACGAGCAGAGCCACCATTTAACAAACCTGAACCTTGCTTTCAGGGGGTCACACATCAAACCTACCAAAGGGGCAAGCCTGGAATCACAATCCCCCTGTGACCGAGTGATGGATGGGGAAGAAAAGCCCCCTGATCTGGATGGGAGGAAGGTCACCATCTCACCTTCAGCTGTGGTTTGGGTGAGGAGGGCATCTTAGGGCTTCCAGCTCCCCCCTCTGAAGCCAAGAGGATGGGTGTAGGGCTGGCCCCAGCTGGAGGCTTGGGGGGCAGCCGGCTCGGGCTTGTCTTTAAGCTGCCAGTGGAGATGCTCCTGCTGGCATGCGGGGTGCTGGGCTGCATATCCCCACTGAAGCTGGCCAGCTCGCTGGAGGATGAGAAGGAGGAGTTGGTGGAGAGGCTGGCTGGGGCAGCAGGGCTTTCGCTGGAAGAGACGCTGGCCAGCGGCGTATCAGCACTAGAGGTCTTGGCAGCTGTTGGTGTGTGGACAGTGGGCTCGGAGGAGCTTTTGGGCACTGAGGCTTCATCGGTGTCTCCCAGCACCTTGGCTGAACTCTCAGAGTTGATGCTCTCAAGGCTGAGGGCTGGAGATGGGGTGGAGGACGATGGCTCGGAGTGCGACAGCCTGGAGATGGGATGGTGGGCTGCAAAGCAAAGGGAGAGCTCAGGGAAGAGTGAAGGGAGAGCCAGGAGAGAAGCTAAGGGTGGTATACACTGGAGACAGGGGTCAGCACAAAGGTCTTGCCTGCAAATGCTGTGCTCCAGTGGGTAGAGAGGACATGGCTAGTGCAAGTTTTAGCACAACTATCACTGCATGGCCTGGCCTGCCAGTGATGCTGAGGCACCTGGGAAGGGGAAGCCTCCAAGGGGATGCACATGGGTTGCAGAGGAGGGATAAGGGAGCAAGGGGAAGCTCACCTAGCGGGGAAGCATTGGGAGCTCGTGGAGCTGGCCGCTTCTTCGCCTTTGGGCTGCTGGTGGGAGTGATGCCATACCAGGGGTGGAGAGGCTTGGCAGCAGCCTCGCTCTGCTCCTGCTCAGGCGTGTTCCTTTGGGCATCAGCACTCTCCTCTTCTTCCTCATCCTCCTCCTCAAAGGGGTTGTAAGGTTTGGGCTCTGTAGCATCAGACCTGCTCTCCTCACTCCTGACTTTCCCCACCTCCTCCCCATCCTCCTCCTCTGAAGTCCTACTCGGAGTCTCATGGCTGTTGCCTGGGGGAGGAGGGGGAGCTGGCTTCTTCTTGGGCTCTGCTTGCACTAAGGCCATCCATGGTGGGTCCTTGGCTCTTGCAGCAGTTCCTCCACTGGTAGAAGAGAAAGAGAAGTTGAGGTGGCAGAGAGCAGAGACAAGCAGGGATGGCGAGATACTGGAGAGGGACTTAGCTCTTGGGGAAAAGGACAGATGGAACAGGATATCTCCCATGCAGAATTAGCTTTATTATCCAAGGAGTCTTCCCCAGACACAGTGTCTTGCTCTCCATGGGCAAACCTATGGGCCTGAGGGAAGCACAGCCTGCCTGACTAGCCTGGTGGACCCAGTGTTTTGGTTTCCAAACATTTCTGCCTCCAACTGCTAGGCAGTGGCAAAGGCTGAGCTTTACGGGCATGACTGGTCTCCCCTCCCTGACACCACTCCAACATCCAGCTCTGCTCCTCAGGCTATGGACAGATTGGGAGTTGATATCAGACATCTGCCCTCTGTGGCACATTCCCCTCCAATATGCAGAGGGCTGTTCATCCGAGAGTCCCAGGGATGCACTCTTCTTCGCTAACTCCTGTGGCTGAAAGCACCACTGGTCCTCTGGGGGCACAGCCCACACCATGGCTCAGTGAATCAGTGCTGGTCAGGAAAGTGGCCACCACTTGCCGTGCACGCCCGCTCTTCGGCCATTGCAAATGCGGGGTGTTTGTGCAACCTCTGTCCCAAGGGCAGGCAAGAATGAACCAACAGCAGTGGACTCCTGGGTAAGAGCCCAGAAGGTGTAAAGGTTGCAGCTAGGCACTCACAATGACCCTGGACTGGACCTTTCCCAGGACAAACCCTCCACAAAGCAGACAAGTATCCCCTTCTCAGCACACTCAAGCAGAGCCATTTCAGAAGGCACTTGGCCATCTGCATTTGCCACAAAAATGCCTTCCTGAAGCCCTCAGACACTTTGCAAACCCTAAGAGACAAAGGGCCTGGGAAGTATGGACAAACACTGTTAGCCTGACCATGATGGGCTGGCACCTATAATGTAAGGGACATGGTCAAAGCCTACATCCTCCTAAGAGCAGGGGCTGATGGAGGTGGTAGAGAAACCTACAGCTCTGCTGTTCCCATAGCCCCAGCCTGCTATGGATTTTCAGGTGATCTGCAAATAGAAGGACATACCGATCAGAGGAGCAGGGTCTTCCTCGAGGTTTTGGGACAGGGGGACTGGGTTCAGGTGCTCGACCTAGAAAGACACAGTGTCAGACTGTCACAACACCAAAAGGACACGAAGAAAAAGGTTGAATCAACAAGGCACTTCTTACACATCTTCCTACAGGTGGGCGGCTATTCCCACTCTCTAAAGACCTCAAGGCATTTCTCCTGCAGCTGGTGCAGCCAGCTAATCCCCAAACATTCCCTTTGCCTTTTTCTCCTCACCTCACCCTCAGAGCTGCACCTGCAGACTTGCTGTGCCCCTTTTATCCCCACACCTCCAAACTGCTCTAGCACCACCACCTTCCCTCCACTGGCAGCAAACTCTGTAGAGCTCTGGAGAAATATAAGGGAACAGGCAGGCATGAAAGCTAGCACTGCTCTCCCTGCTTTAGGGATGGCTGGCAGTCAAGGGCTCAGTGTCTGAGCCTGAGATTTATTCAGAGGTAGAAGAGTGTTGGGCTGCAGAGAAGGAATGAAACTCATCCAATCTGCAGCCGACCACCTCGGCCGCTGGGGATGTGGAGGGTAACCCCTGCCACTGTGCCCTCTTACCATTCACTATGCCAGGCCCACCCTCGCTGCTCTCACCCTGGAGAGTGGACCTGGGCCGGGGGATGGGGTGAGAGGTTGGAGGGGAGAGGGCCGAGGCATCGGTGGCCTTCCTTGGGGCAGGGGTGGGACGCGAGTCTCTCAGCTGTCCATCCAGTGAGCTGGCTTTGTCCTGGGTGAGCACTGCGGGCTTGCTGGGGAGGGGAGGTCTGGAAGGAGTTTGGGAGACTGGTGCCCCACTGCCTGCATGAGCAGGGGCCATCGCTGTCTCTGCTTTGCTGGGCGTGCTGTCCTTCTCTGCTGGGCCAGCCAGGCCCTCTGCAGGCGTATGGGTCTCTGCCATGCTCTCCAGGGAGTTGCCATTGTCCTTCCCCACCTCTGCTCCTGCAGGGAGGGCATCCTCTCTCGTGTTGTCAGCCCCAGTCTCAGTTCTCAGCTCTGGTGACTGTCGGTCTGGGCTGGGCCTCCTCTCTGCCTTCCCACTCATGGCCAATTTACCACGATGCTGTGTGCAGACAAAAGTCCCCGCCTCTGACCCGGGCTTGTATGACCCCGGGAGCAGCGTGCTGGAGCACTCCTTACACCTGCCAACAAGAGGAGAGAGCTCCATGAGACGGGGAGATACCATCCTGCCCCTCATGGAAGGCAAGGCACCTGGGAGATCCTTGCAGTAACATGGTTCCCACCCCTGCTACTAAATCCTTATGTGGTCTTGAGGGAGTCATTTGGGAAAGAAGAGGAACAGAGAAATGTCACCATGCCACTGTATGAGCCCATGGGGAGTTCATAATTCATATACTGTGTGCACTTGGGTTCCTCCTTCAACTCAGAAAGGATTTAACAGATGTAGAAGGGCAATAGTTGGTATTGGCATATGGTGTGTTTTTCCAGACTTGGAAGGGGGAAAGGGATCAACCATTCACAGACATGAAACAGGGAGTATCAACTGGAATTAGGGAGCAGCTGGTTCAGAACTGGCACAGGGAGGCTTATGGGCTCCTTTGCAGGGGTCAAGAGTCTAGGTGGGTTAAAGAACCATCAGACACATTTGTTTGTAAAACAAAACCCACAAACTCCAATTATTAAATAAAATGACATCACTTCAACTCAGGAAATTCCTGCACTGGAGGCTTCAAGAACAGACAGGAGAAACAGCATACAAGGCTGGCCTGGTCTCATGTTCACCCTCACTAATGCTGACCATAGCACCCAACAGGGCCACAGCATTTGGCTGTAAGGACAAGGGAATTAAGCAGTGGGCCGTTCATACACTCTGCCTTGCCTGTTGAAATTGGGCTAATAGCTTCCCTGTCCTTTGCTGTCTGCCACATCTCCTTAGATCATCCACTCTTTCCCTACTGAGCCTCTGAATGCTCCCTAATGAAGCCCTTCAGGCACAAGAGTAATGCACAGCACTGGCAACCAAGTCAGCCCTTTTCCACCTGGGAAGAAAGGTGGATAGCACACATGAAAGACAGCCACGGGCAAGGGGCTGATCAAGCACTCCCATGAAAACCAAGCTTGTTCCTTCTTGTCTGGTGCTTGCAGCAGCTAGCTGCCCTACACTGCAAGCAGATAGCTTTGGTGAGGAATTCTGCTCTGGGCATCCAGTTGACTGGGATTTCCTTTGAAATGGAGAGCAGAAGTGTGAGGACACAGAAGCTCTAGAGAGAAAGGCGTACAATAAAATGAAGAGTGTCATGTTTGGACAAGGGGAGAAAGTGATTTGCTTTGGATATATCTCCATCAGCCCACAGGAAATGCTGCCAAAGGACTTCATGACCAAACAGCATCCATGAAACAGCACAGGAAAAAAAAAAACAAAACTGAAAAAATGATAAGAAAAGCATGAGGAGGCAAAAAATTTGGGACAAAATTACAGGGATCTCACTGCTCAGTCTGAAGGGCCATCAGCTATCCTATGGCAGATATAGCAGTTCTACTCCTGGCCCATGAGGACAATGGAAATGATGCACCTGCACCCCAAAACTCCTGCTTTTGCCCCAGCTGCAGATGGGAAACTTGATGGGCCTCAGCTTAGCTCCCCTCCTGCAATGCTGTTTCTATGGCACATCCCCAGCTGGCTTAGGTAGGTGAAAGAGGCCTCCTGTATCTTCCCAGTGCCTCAATATTTCTGTCCTGAGATGCCAGCTCTTGTCCTGTAGCCCATGGGAGAGATCTCATCCCTTCATCATCAGAGTAGGGAAAGCAAAGTGAAATGATTTCACAGGTAAGGACCTGCATGCAGGGAGTAACCACAGAGCTGCTGACGTCTAAACTCTCATTCCTCAGTTTGTTAACAG
>JAWWES010000041.1:50280637-50325002 GCA_035583135.1 Lophotriccus pileatus
ACAGGTAAGGACCTGCATGCAGGGAGTAACCACAGAGCTGCTGACGTCTAAACTCTCATTCCTCAGTTTGTTAACAGCTGCAGCTCTCCAAATGTTCCCTGACAGCTCAGCACCACCCAGGCAGCACGAATGCCTGTATATCCAGTTGAGGATGTGGAGTGTAGGTGGAAGGAGGTCCGTAGGATGATGTCATAACTTAAACCTCATTGAAAAGTGAAGGGGGTTGGTCCTGGGTAGGCAGGTGGCAAAGAAGCAGAGCATCCTTGTTCATGTGACAAGAGGCTGGGATCCCAGAGGGAAACCACAAGTCAGCAAGAGAGGCAGGGAGGAATGGCATACAGGGCTGGACACAAGGGGCTAATCAGACCTCTGGGGCAGGGGGTTGGCAGGAAATGGAGCACCTTCAGCATCATTTCAAGAACTGTTGTTGATGCCCCATGTTGCCCAAGGACACAGACGTGCAAAGACGGGGTGCAGCTGGCCACAGACCTGCAGTTTGCCGAGGAGAGTGGCCGCCCCACCAGGCCTGGCCACGACATACCTGAAGCAGTGGCGGTGGTAGAGCTTGCCCTCGGCCAGGTAGCGCTGCACCAGGTGGACGTGCTGCTGGCAGGCTGTGCAGGTACTGCTGGGCGTGGTGCGCTGCGACCGTTCCGGTGGCTCCGAGGGGGCATCATCCTGTGACACAACGCACAGCAAGCTCAGGGTGGGGGCCACGAGCTGCTCCCCAGACCACAGATCCTCCAGAGCAGCTGCTCCCTATGCAAGGCACATCGCTGAGGGCGTGTGGCGCAGTTCAGGGGCTGACCTCAGGGGCTGACAATGCACAGAACAGCTGTCCCCGAGGCCAGGCACAGGCAGGCTGCCTCTTCCCAAATTAGAATGGGCCACTTCAAAAGGTGCCTTGCCCCCATCTATGGCTGAAGGACTGTGGAAGGGACTAATCTATACCTCAGGCAGGAGGGCCCTGCAAACGCTGGAAAATGTCCCATCCCAGACATCTGCTAAAACCTGAAATAAAAGGCATCTTTTCTGCTCTTCTAGTCCCATATTCCTGCTCTTTCCTCATCTACAGAGTTATCCTCAAACAGGAAGGAGAGTGCCCTGGGTGACTCAAGAAACCAATTCAGCACCAATCTGCCCAACCTCTTGCCTGCCAAGGACAAATTACAGTCCACAGACTCCTAGACAGAAATCACTCTCTCCACTGGGTCTCCCAAGGAACTAAAATCCCAAGTACCACCCCCCTGCCCAAAACACAAAGGCAGCCCCCTGCAAAGATCCATCATGCTCTGACAGGCTCTCTCCCGTATCCTCACCCAGAGTGCAGGGAGCACCACTGTCTCAGGCTGGCTTTGAGTCAAGAAATCGGGTACCTGTGGTGGTGAAGGACTCTCGACGGCAGCCACAGGCTTCTTGTGGGACAGCAGAGGAGGTGAGGAGGCAGCAGTTGGGCGCTTCATAGACGGAGGGACGCTGGCTGGAGGCAGAAGGGAAGGCGGATCAGGCACTGGGAGCAGCGGTGACTCACACCACCCAAGTGGGGGAAGGGCAGGGGAAAAAAATAAAATCATCCCGCCTTGTGACATAGGACGGGACTTGCTGCTCCCAACACTTCAGTGCTTATTTTAAGTGGAAGAGATGAACACAATCTAATAATGGGTCCACCATAAGGCTGCCAGAGAACCTGGCTGTGCTGTGGATCCCCTTCTGTGGCCCAGGGATACCAGCCTCCCACTATGATTTTATTTACTCATCAAATGCTACTTGGCTCCCTTGGAATTGACTCCCTAAGCAACGGTTAAAGCCCAGAGCACATGGGGTAGCTGCTGATGTATTACTTTGACCCACTGGGCCCCAAGGCTTCCAGGCTGTCAGCAGGTCTGTGAAGCATCTCTTGCTGTCAGGGCTGGAACTCACATACCAGTCCCAAGCAGATTCCCTGGCTGGGAGACCAGCACCCCTGGAGAAGTATATGCAAGTGAAAGAGATTTATCTGATGTTGTGGCTCCAGAGCAGAACAGAGGAGACCTGGAGCTCTTGTCTGTGAGCTCAAGTTGCAGTTGTAGGGACAGAAGAACTGATCTGAAGCACTCCACCCTGGCTCCACTCCCTCTGTCCTCCGTCACTTTACAGGCACCAATGTGATAAAAACTAGCTGCATTAGGCAGGCTCCTACCTGGCTTTCTCCCATTTTAGTGGGTTAGAGCAGATCACAGAGGGGTCTGGTGAGCACCAGGGGTGGTGGCCCAACCCAAGCAGCAGGAATGCAGGAAGAGGGAGGAGAAAGGCGTTGCTCTTTCCACAGCCTGAGCTGTTACATCACTCCCCACCTCTTGTGAAACCTCACCCTAACGCACTCCCTCCTCCAGGCCTTCCTCAGGGGCACCAGCAAGATGCAGGAGAGGCAGGTACTACCTGCTCCTCTCCCCTTCCCCACAAACACACACGGCTCCCAGTTGCCATGGGAAGGAGGAAGCATAAGGTAACGCTGGGTTTCCTGGGGGCAAACTGGAAGCCAGAAGGGTGGGAGGACACTCACCTTGGCTGGGGTTGTTGAAATGGTTGTAATACTGAGACACGTAAGTCATGATGCTGAGGCAGTCGGGGACTTTCATGGAGACCATATCATTGGGATCTAGAAGGGCTGGGATGCCCAGCTCCCTCTCTGCCAATTCAAAGGCCTGGAAGAACAGTAGGGAGGCATTAAGGAGAGAAAACCAGTGCTTTATGGAAAGTAACAAAGAAATCAAGTTTGAAGGGCCCTGAGGAAGGTTAAGTAGCAAGCCTATGGCATCCCTGATGGACAGAGGCTCCAGACATGCCACCTGACTAGAAAGGCAGCATCAGAAGTAAGGTTCAAGTTTTCATTGAATTAAAACCCCAGTGTTTTTTCAACCCATGAAAAGGGCACACGACCAGTGCCCTCACGCAAGAGCCCAGCAGGGCCTTGGCTGGCATCACGAAGGGCTGAGGGCTGGCAGACACTTCCAGCAACACTGCCAAACACCAGCTCTACTGAGCAGTGTCCCCAGCCACCCCACATGCTCATCCCACAGGAACACTGACACTGCCCATCCTTTCATGCTCTTCCCCTCCCACTGGCATAGCCATCCTGACTCAACATCCAGCAGCCTGCCATGCACAAGCCACTTCAGTACTTTTCTGTGTCTCAGCAAGCAGAAACAAGGACATTGTGATAAGAAGCACACAGCTCCTGCAATTGCATACACAGCTACCTGAAAGAAAGGAATGAAGGAGGGAAAAAGCTGTTTGAGAGCTTCCCACTTAGCAGTGTATGTGGATTACTGACTATATACTGTGCCAAGGGCAGCATACCCTCATTCATTATCAAGGGAGCAGGGGTGCAAAACTGTGGTGGGGACTGAGAGAAGGTAAGCCAGGAGGAGATAATAGGGTTTTGGGCACTGAATGGCAAGGTACCAAGTGCACAGTGTGGGTAAAGGCTGAAGGTGCCTCATCTTTGGGGTATGAGATGCTGTGCAGGTGTGGGATCTAAAGAAAAAGGATGAAGAAATAAAAGAAAGTGGATATTTGCAGTTCCTAGGGGTGTAAAATTCCCCCTGTTGACACCCTGCTCTGCTCAGCCTGGCTTTAAGGTGGTTCTCTGGACTGAGCCTTGCTGAATGCATGGCTGCAAGCAGCGAGGAGCAAGGAAAGACCCACTTAATTGGACAAGATACCCGTGGTGTGGGTCTTGAATGGAAAAAGACAGCTGTTAATGGCTGCAAGAGGCAAACTGATCTAGGAAATGACGTGCCAGGACACAATGGGAGAGTCCTAATCCTGTAAATCCAAATCACAGAATGTCTAGGGTTGGAAGACACCTTGGAGATCATCTAGTCCAACCCCTTGCTAAAGCAGGTTCACCTAGAACAGGTTGCACAGAGTTGTGTCCAGGCAGGTTTTGAGTATCTCCAGAGCAAAAGACTCCACTTCCTCTCTGGGCATCCTGGTCCAGCTCTGTCACCCTCACAGTATTTTTTTTTGCTTGTGGAACTTCCCGTTTGTGCCTGTTGCCCCTTCTCCTGTTACTGAGCACCTCTGAAAAGAGTCTGGCCTCTTCTTTTTGATATTTGTATATAGCTCAATTCATCTTGGGAAGGTGATGGGTCAGGTCCCTCCACAACTATCAGATGGAGCCTGCAGCAATTAGGTCTTTTTCTCATTAAAAAGCCAGGGCTGTTGCTGCTCTGTCCTACCAATAACTCCTGGATTTGGACACCTCCCCATTCCCCATTGCCTGCTTTTGCTACTGGCTCCAGCTGTCCCAAGCAGTCCAGGTTTCCAGCATGACCTTCCTCCCTGCTTATGCCTGGAATAAAACTAGCTTCCACTGCCTGCAAGTCTGGAACAACTGAGGTCAAGATGATGTTGCACCGTTTAAATCTTCACCTGAGATGTTGTCTTGGCAACTGTTAGGATAACCAGTACAGGCTGGATGCTGATGTTTCAGATTCCCTTGTTTCCAGAGAAGCTCCTGCCTGTTACTTACAACCACAGATTTTTCTTACACCCTCACCAGCATCACAAATGCCTCCCACACTGCATGACCTCCGTCAAATCATTCTCACGTCCCTTCTTCCTTCTGTTGCAGAATGGGGACTTACCAAGCGGTTATTCTCATAGACATCATCCTTGGAGAGAGAATCAAAGTCTCTGAAATGAGAAAGCACAAAAAAGCCACATGAGGTGCAGAGGAAAAGTGCCCCTATGCCGTCACACACAGGTTTCCAGGACAGCCAACCTTACAACACTCAACACTTAAGACCCGAGATAAACAACACCTTGGCAAAGCAGATTTCAGGTTGCAAAGGGACAAAGAAATCAAAGGGAAATTGCAGTTAAAAAAAGAAAGCAAGTCCCAAATGGATGGTGACCAGGAAATTAAAATGTCATTCTCGTCTCTCGTTACCGGCTTCTTCTGCCCTTGAGATTAAAGGCTGTGGAAATACCAGGGCCATGTTTCAATTAGCACCAAACACTGCTGCACTGAAGGGTGCACAACATCACCCCAAATCTGCCCTTGGGAGGCCACCAGCACAACAGCAGGAGGAGGATGGGGATGCAGATCCCTTACCTCAAGAGAAAGAAGCACCTGTGATAGATATCTGCTCCTCCAACAAGGGTCCTTAGACAAACCTCCCTGCATCACCGCAAGGGATTTGAGGTCACTTCAGAATTTGAGGTGACACAAAAGATCTTAAACTGTGCTTCTGTCCTTGCTATCCCCCCAACCTTTGCAGTGCACACATCCTCAGCTGCAGTCTTTAGAGCTGAATGCAAGGTGCTCAGGACACATGCGGGAACCCCAGCAGTTCCCAACCCAGGCATGTTGCGCATTTCCCTTGTACCCCTGGACCTCTTTTGGGGGATCAGGTCAGCCAGGCCACAGGGACTGACTAACTGCCTTCACCAGAGGAGCAGAGGGAAGAGAATTACAGTAGTCTGCAGGCTTTCAATAGAGGGGGAGCAATACAGAAAGATGTTTTTTGCGTATGCATGTGGGTATAATGTGCGAAAACAGCATCAGGCTGAACTGCTAACAGCCCCTTCCTGCCAATGATATCAGCTGTTACCAAAAAAAACCCCTCATGCAGCAGCTTGGTGTGCTGCAAGCTGGATTCACAGGGGAGGACACAGTCCAGAGAGGTTGGTGGTCCCCCAATGGCCCACAGAGAGGTGCCAAAGCTTGGGAGATTGACCCAGAAAGACAATTCAAATTAGAGGTGGGGAGTGTGAGCCCCACCCCAAAGGTGGTGTGCAGGCATCACGCAACATGGCCAATCGTCAGCCATTCACCCATGGAGAGGGGCTACAGGAACCTCCCTTCCTCTATCCCTCTCTGGATTTTATTGCCTTTTCCTGTAACACCAACACAACCCATCCCGGTGTCACACAGCAGAGCAACCAGCCCCTTCTTAAAGCCCCTCATGCAGCTTTCCCAAAGATGCAGCGGAAGTCTGTGATGAGTTTAGGAAGATTTTCCCAGCTGCTTGCACCACCATAATATCACACTTCCTCTGTTCAAAAGCAAGAGGCTGCTGGTGCTGTTTTCTTGCAAATAAACGAAGCTGCAGCTGCTCACTGCTGCAGGAGCAGATGCAGCAGACACGCAGAAGATGGCCTGGATATTCAGCTCTGTCACCCTTCTGAAAGCTGATGTGAAAACATATACACAGCGCAGGCTGCTCAAAATACCGCAACTTTTCCTTCTCTACACGCTGGTGAGCAAAGGCTTCAGCTGCAGCCTTCACTTTGATGTGAAAACTGCTGCCTTTTTTGTACTTATAAATAGTCTCCACTGTGAGTTGTTTTTTCCCAAAGTTTTTGTTTTGTTTTTGCCTAGAGAACGCCTTTTGAACCTTGCCGTGTTTCTTTTTCTTTTAAAGAAAATGCCAGCTTGGAATACAAGAGAAGCAATGACAACCCAGTTATATATCAACTGCCCTCTAAACATTCATGACCTTCATTTTGAATGCCCTCACTTTCAGGATATGGGAGTGGTGTAGCTGGAAGCGCGAAGACTCCTTGGTGGACTGGGCTGGGAGAGCATTTTCTGTCAGAAAAAACAACACGTCCATTCCACTCTGCTCCAGCGCATGAGAGCTGTTTTAGTAAACCAAGGCGAATCCACCAGGGAAAGTGGATGCCAGCAGAGAGGATGTGAAGCTCAAGAAGTAAAGAGGGGCTACCAAGCAGCAAGGCATTAGAAAATTTTTTTCCACTAACGTAGGATTGGAGACTTGCAGCTTTACCCGAGATATTGAAGTCCATCAACACGAGGCCCCAGGGATCAGTTTATTCAGTTCCTCTCTGCTGCGCTTTCCAGCTCCCTCTCTGAACAAGCCAAGCAGGAGCATGTTGACCTGCATCACTCCCCACATGAGCACTCCCATATGCCACTTGGTCACATGGCATCCCTGTGGCTCCAGGCACATTCCCTGTACCAACATGCAAGGAGCATGGTCTCTCAGGCATGAGGGAAAGCCATCCCAGACACATCCCTGTCCTCTCTATAAACCACCTCCTCTGCAGACAGCCCAGAACTTGCCATCTTGCAGTTCTGTGACATGTGGCTGCACGTCACATTATTTCCTTGCCCTGATCTCAGCAATCTTTCATCCAGCCCCGCTCAGGCTCCTCTCCTGACAACACACTGGTCCAAGGGATCGGATGTAAGAACAGGCAAGACTCTGGCTATCCCAGCTGAACAACTGTCTTGACTCAGCAAACCCCAGCGTCATACCATATCCTGGAGTAATATTTCCATGCAAATAACGTCCCAGGCACTTACCTAATTAGATACATGCAGAGCCACTAAGCACTCTGGGGTTTAGGGCAGCTGCCAGGCAGCACAGCAGACCCGGGGAAGGGGGAAGGGTGTGCCGTACAGCTAAAACCAGAGCAAATTCCTGGATTCCTCAAATATAAATCATGAGCACTGTAATGGCAGTGCCCCATAATAAGCCATTCAGCTTTCCAGGTCTTGTCAGGGAAACGCAGGCAGTACATGGGAAGGAACAAACAAGATTTGTGATCCTGCCTGTAACCAAACCCTCGGCTCTAGGGACACAAAACAGTGTTTCTAAAACAGCTCTCATCTCCTGTTTTCCTCAAGTCTCCATCTCTTCCAGCACTCAAAAGGCATGTGCCATGCTCTTTTATTCTTCTCACCCCTGGATGCCAAGATCCTCCCCTGAGCTCCAGGGAGGCTGTACAGCTCGGGACGCTGAACGATGCTCTTTGCTTCACTAAGCTGCAGCAAATGCCCTTGTAAACACTAATTTCATGCTTCAGATTTCTAGAGCATTGAGCAAACAAACTCATTAATCCCCAGAGTCCACTGTCAAGTTGGTCTGGATGTTTCCAGCTTAACTGACAAGGGAAAACGAGAGATTAAATGTCTCATCTTGAGATCACACAGCCAGCAGCATGGTCAGAGGCTAAATCCAGGTTTCCCATTTCCCTGAGTGGGACAGTGAAGCTGTGAAGTCCTGCAGGTGTGTACAGCAGTGGAGCTAGAGTCAGGGATTTTCATCTTCATGGTTCAATACACAGGTCCTGCAGACGTGTACCTCAGTCTTGGTGGTCACTTAAAGACACCTTTAGCTGGATTCAGTAGACACTGAGCATTTCCAGTCTACATCCTTAAAAAAACCCAAACCTATATTGTTTCCAAGAGCTCTGTAGGACCTGCTCCAGAGCTCTCCAGGGCAGCATCTCTCTGATGCCATTTGCCTTATCCCGAGGCAACTGTGTTCAAGTCAAGGGTCATGTGGAAAACTGCCCTCAGTCTCACTTACCCCTACAGTCTTTCATGGCAGCCTTTTCCTCAGCCTGTCCCCTACCAGCACAGCAGCACAATGTGGGTGCATCCGGGCAGGGTCAGACAACCAGGACAGGCCGACGGCCACCACAGCAGCAAAAGGCCGGGGGGATCAGAGTGGCAGAGGAGTGGTGTCACACAGGTAGAGAAAAGAGCTTCAGCTCAGCTCCTAAATGGATGAGCCTATTCCTCCCCTATGCAACCCAGGGGAAGCCAGCAGGAAGCAGGGAAGCAGCTGTAATACAGAGCAGCTCCAGCCCTTGGGGAGCAGCGCAGCTGCCTCGTGCGGGCCAGGAGAGCCCCGCACAAAGGAAGACCACACGGGGCCAGAAACACACTCGCAGACGCCTGCCAAGTCCCATTACCAGGCTGACTGAAATGCACTTTAGAAGAAAAGAAGGGCAGCCACTTTTCCTCTGCCGTCAGGAGATTTACTGCCTCTGATCCAATCTTCCCACTTCCAAATCGGGACAGGCTGAAGAAGCTGGAATCAGATGAAATGATGTTGCTCTCCCGACGGCCGTCTGAAAATCCTTCTACAACATGCCATGTCCTTGTAAGGCCCTGGGCTCTGTCTCTACAATTCAGCTCGTGCAGAGGACCTGTGAAGCTTGCAGTTAGGACATCTGCCAGGAGCAGATTTAAACCCACTGACAACTAAAGAGCAGCGGCTGCTGCTTAATAGGATGGTAAATATGGTTAATGGGAAACCATCAGGTGGCTTTAGTGGTATTTATCGTAAGCTTTTGCTGAACCTCTGCTTTTCAGTTCCCAGTTACTGTGCCACTTACAAAAAAAAAAAAAAATAAATGCAAGCGTTCCTGTCATTAATTTGAGTCTTCCCCTCCAGCAGCCCTGCAACTGGGAGCATTTTCAGAGTCTCTATTCTAGCTGGTCAGAGCGAGCCATGCCACATGGGAGCTGTTGGGACATAAGACCACACAGCTCCCTCAAGACCCAGAGGGATGCAAAGGCACCATGTGTCTCAGCTCCCAGTGGTTCCAGAACATCATGCTGGGGGTTTTGTGGCAGCCACCTGAGATACAGCAGGCAGGAGTTTGTTTTCTAGCCTACCTGTTCAGTTTCTGTGTGTAAGGACACAGGCCTGCTTTGCCCTCTCACAGGCACCACAGCTCCACAGTGGACTCATAGTCAACCCTCTGCCTGACAGAGGTTGCTGTCATGCCAAAAGGCCATCTCAGAAAAGAAAATTTGGTCAATTTGGGCAACCTCAGAGGAGGAACTGCCAGTGCCAGAGCAGAACGTGGCAGGGGACACATCACCTCTGTTGGCAAAGGAGTGCATGCACGCTGGAGGCACGGTAAGGTGGGGCAATGCCTACCTGCATTCAAAGGGCTACCAAGGATTAGAACAGATGGAAGCCGGATTCCCAGCACTGCCGGGGCACACAGGGTTACAGCGCAGGTCGGGGCAGATTCTTTGCAGTGGCTCAGCCAGTTTCTCCAGCCTGACACTGTGCCCCCAAGCAATCCCAAACTCACTGTCTGCCTCCTGAAACTCACATTCCCCCTCGGAGACACCCAAGCTGGGGGAGGCTAGCGAGGCTCCATACCCCTACTGGCATTTGCTACCTCCTGCTTTCACTGCGGCATCTACAGAAAACAAGCTGGAAGCAAATGCAAGCAGTAATCTGGTTCAGGGCTCTACACATTTCAGAGCGACTGCCTCTGGCAGCTGGGAATGTCCCCGAGCCAGGCAGGCCTCTGGTCCTCATGAAGTGTGAATGTCCACCTCTTGCTGAGGCGAAACATCCCCGCTCCCACCTGCCAACACCATGCCTCCTCCCTGGCAGGCACAGCTCTCAGTGGGGTGTACGGATCTAGCCCGCCTCCACGCTCTCCTTGGCCTTAAATCACACAACTTCTGCTAACCCTGACCTTGACGGGTCTGCAGGACCAGGTCAGAAAGGTGTTTGCTGAAACACAGAATGACAGAACGGTTTGGGTTGGAAGACACATGAAAGATCATCCAGCTCCAACCTCCTTGCCACGGGCAGGGACACCTTCCACTAGGCCGGGGTGCTCAGAGCCCCATCCAGCCTGGCCTTGAGCACTTCCTGGGAGCATGGCATCCTTCACCCCCAGTACCCAATTATTTCAGAAAGCGACGGAGCCACGGCTGTGCTCTCTGCCCCTGGGTCCCCGCACGTCCGTGCCCAGGGAGACTCCGTCCCTCCCTGCCA
The DNA here is from genome assembly GCA_035583135.1 of Lophotriccus pileatus. NCBI lineage: Eukaryota > Metazoa > Chordata > Aves > Passeriformes > Tyrannidae > Lophotriccus > Lophotriccus pileatus. The sequence goes on from JAWWES010000041.1 coordinate 50,291,191, forward strand.
GCCAGCCTGGAGCCGCTTCCCACGGCGCCTCCATCCTCCCCAGCCCCCTGAGAGCCCCCCGGCAGCCCGCGGGACGGCTGCAAAGAGGCACGGGCGGCCCAGCCCCTCCAGAGACGGGGCTCCCGGCGCCCCTGCCCCCCAAAACCCCCGAGCCCCCCCGGTCCCCGGGCGGGTGCCGGGGCCCCGCGGCGCCCCGTGGGGAGCGGCGGGCACGGCGCGGCCTGCACTCACAGGAGGTCGGGCCGGTGGCGGTGCAGGATGGCGCAGAAGGCCAGCCCGTCGCGGAAGGAGGCGCTGAGGTCGCGGATGTCCACGCCGCGGTAGCCCTCGCACTGCCGGCGGCACCAGGCTTGCAGGGCGCCCCGCGGACCCGACATCGGCGCGGCCGCTCCCACCGACGCCGCCGCCACCGCCTGCCCGGGGCGGGGCGGGGCCTAAGGAGGCCGGGCTTAACGGGGCGGGGCTTGGCGGGGGCCGGACACGCGGCAGCCGGCGGGTTCCCGGGCTCCACGCTTCCCGCGAGCAGGGCAGGATGCTGGGGACAGTACCCGCTCGGGGAAGGATGAATCCCAGAGGAAAGCCCTGCACAAACGCCGCAGCCTTTTTTTTTTTTTACACTCAGTCCCAGAAGCAGGGAGAGGACTGCAGGCAGGAACTGGAAAACCCACTAGGCAACCTCATTTCTGGATCCTCCTCAGGCTTAGACAGAGCCTGCTCCCCTTCTCAGCAGTCCCAGGGGCATAAGCCGTGGCAGTGGAGTACGTGTGGGACGTAGGTGGCTCCCAGGGTAGGCTCAGGGCCAGGGAGAGCTTTGAAGATAAGGACACTTGGAGTCACAGGCAGTGCTTCACAGGAAACCCTGGAAGAACCAGAGGAAGAGTACGATACAATCTCAGGAACCCACGACATCGAGGGGATGGGTTTTCACAAGAGCTGGCATGCACTCTCAGTGTGATGGTTTGAGAAGAGGGAGGAAAGCACACTACTAAATGCTACTTTATTTTGCAAAACATTTTTTTCACTTCCAATTTGGCAAAGAGGGGCAATAGCTACTCCTCTGGAAGACCAAACCATCACACTGATGTTGAGCTTCTTGCTGCCAGTTCCAAATCTGTAAGAGTCCCTCCTCTCCAGTCCTTTCTCCCGAAGATCTGCGCAGCACCCCTTTCCTCTATTACACTGTTTCATTGTATCAGTCCATGGCCCCACAACTGTAACAAGTGGAAAATAAATTGTCCGAATGGCTTGAGCAAATTGCCACTTCAGTGCCCGAGATAAGCTATGGCTTTTCACAAGAAAAACTACTCTGTAGCAAAAAAGGAAATGAAGCATTGTCTCAGTTTTGTAACCACCGAGCTGGCTGTTCAGCTTCAGCCAGGCCTGCCTGACAGCGTCTTCCTGATGTATCCTAAGGGACAGCAGAATCAGGGATGTTTTCTTGACTGTCTCTTCCAGGTTCCATAATCACACTCACCCCCTTCACAACTGTAGGTCAGAGACAGAGACACAGAGTACATGACCCCACACTGTGGTTCCCTCTGATAAAACCATTTTGTCCAGAACCACTTCCACTAAGCAAACCCCGCTGCAGCAGGCAAGGCCTGAGCTCCAACCACCCCCCATCTCCCTGCTGAGTGCGCCTCCCCAGCAGCAGCGGGGCTCTGTTGATGCTGCTGAACGCCCTGCATTCCTCCAGCTTCAAGCAGTGCCAGGCACCGCAGCTCACTGAGCCCATCTTTCCACCCTGTGAGAGCTGCAAGCTCCTCCTGGCTCCGTTCCACCAAGTGCCAGTCCCGCTCAGTTAACCTTCGGCAGTCCCTCAGAGAAGGCGTGGAGCCAGGGAGATCAGTGGAGGCTGCTCTGGCAGACAGAAACAAAGCAGCAGCATATTTATGCTACCTGAGATCAGCCTGTAATCACTGGACTATTTCAGATGAAAAATATATGCATTAAAAGTCGGTAATTCCAACATGCTGATCACAGATTAACAACAGACCAAATTCCAGTAACACACTGGATTCCTTTGCTATGCTATGAACTATAATCGATCACGGAGGTATCTGCCAAAGGTTCTCCTGTTGCGTATCACATCCACCTGAGCACATGTTCTGGGAAAGATTTAGGCTTTGGAGAATAAGAAAGTAGGGCAGTCGCTGTTGACAGCTATGTTTACTGTACTGCTGTTGGTAAATATACAGAAGGTAAAGTGACAACCCTAAAAACAAAAGGGAGCAGATTCTCCTTGGTATGAACACAGCTCTTATCTGCAATGCAGTGGCATCTCAGTCTTTTAACTTCTTAATGGTATGGCTGCCTCAAACCCTCCAGAACTGGAGGTAGTAAGTTCTTAGCATCCATAACAGTAATGGCAGCAGCTAGAAGGCCAACAGGAATTGCCCATTTAATCTCACTCTATGCTGCCTGTGCCCTGCCTGTCCAGGATACTTGACTTTGTGGTGGGAAACAGTTTAGTTTTGAGCAGTATCTAGGACACTGGAAACTTGACCCTCATTCAAACAGCATGTAATCCAACAAAGGTTAATTATTCCCTACTTCTAAACAGAATCACACACAGAGCCAGACCGGACTGCCAGGACACCTCTCTCAGTGGAAAGGAACAAGAGGGAGGGGTACAGAGAGCCAGGTTGTGTATCTGAAACACGCTTTGTGCAGCTTCCCTATTACACATGCAGGTTTTTGTCTTGCACCTGTTTCCACCACTCAAACACCAAACTATTTAAAGACAGCAAAAGGAGAGGGGAGAGAGGGTGTGGAGGGATGCAATTCATTCTTTGCATTCTCTTCCCCAGTATTTACAAGTCCTTGATTTTTATGGGGCTAGTTTTCAACATTTTCCCCTTTCAAGGCACTGCAAATTTGTGGCTGGAGAACTGGTAAAATTTGCATTTAAAGGGTTTTAATAAATGAAAGGCCCTCGGGGAGTTTTCCAGAGAAACTGAATTTCATTGAATTAAGGCCAGGTCTTGGGCATCACTTGTGCTGAAATAAAACACAACCTGCAGCAAGGACATCCCATCAGATGACCAGTTAATACGGTTGAATGCTTACAAAAATCCTTCCCCTTCCTTTAAAAACACACCAATCCTTTTTGGAGTGTTTCTACATCTTAGCAATTAAATCTAAAAAGAGGGGTAGAAAGGCAAAAATACAAACTTCTAGGAAAGCAGCTACAACTCAGGCTTATTCAATGTGTGGTGTAATAGCTCTTTCCATATCCTGTGAAGACACTGTGGAACAGCTCATTTTCTCCCCATTAACCAGTTCTGCAGCCTTCCCTGTTTGCTGTGCATAGTGACTGTACAGAACCTTGAAAGAGATCTGTTCCCTTCTGTTTCCTGCAACAACATGGACCAAAGAGAGCACAAACCAACAGCAGCTGCCTATGCCTCCAGATGCAGTTATATTCCTCCACAGAGGAAAAATAGATCAGTACATCAGATACCAAATGCTCACCAGAAAAATTCCACCAATTTATTAGAAGTCTTGGTGATATAGTTTGAGCCAAACAAGTCTGCATACTTAAATACAAAAAACCTTCAGAGTCACAGGAGATTCCAGAAATGCCAGAACCCTGAGCTCCCCTCGCTCAACACAAAGAGAATAATCTCTCCCACCCACTTCTCTGCTCAGGCCTGCACTGCATCCACAGGATTTTTAGGGTCTTTGGCCCATCTTCTTTAGGGTTCGGTTCAGCTGAAATTAGAGAAAGCAAAGGTCAGAAAAATACATAATGATTCACATACACTACTGTTCCCCTCAGCAGGGATCCAATGCATCCTTCCTCTCCAACTCCTTGACAAAGAGAGCAAGTGCAGTGTGTGAAGTAGAAGGGGAACAAGCAAAACTCTCTCCTCCTCTCCAAGACAGCAGAGGAAGATGTGGGGAGAAGAGAGGATGCAGACTTCTAGCACTGGTATTGCAACCCTGTATCGCTTGAGTCTCCAAATCTCAGGATTTTGCTGTCTGAGCTTCTAGTGCACAACAGCCTTTGTTGGGAAAGTGGAGCAGTGACAGAATGTCACCTCCTGGCCGAGCTTAATGCTGAAGTCATTTGTGCTCCAGGAATCTTTGAGGCTACTTTCTAGAGCCATAGTTATGAGGTTAGAGACATGATTTGGGTTCTATTACTGATAGGAACACCACAATAGTCAAGGGACAGTGGAGTCAGTTAAACTCTCCTCCTTTTCTACTGTGGCTCAGATGAGCACTTCTCACAGAAAAACATACCATTCTTCAAAGGCCAGCAGCTGCTGCTTAGAACACCTGCCTTTGCCCAGTGCCTTGCAGAGCAAGGGCTCACCCCAGCAAGGAATCACACAGCTGTCTCACACAAGTATGGCTCCCTCAGAGCCTGCACAGCCCAATGCTTGCTCCATGTTTCTTAGAGAGCTACACAGCTCTGCTGCCCAGGCCTCACCTCCTCAAACTTGTGGATCTGGCGGATGAAGAAGTCTCCATAGCGTCGAGCAACCTTTGTGTCTGCAATATGGATCATGTCCTGGGAAGAGAACAGCACGAGGTCAGGAAAAGGACTGTGCTAGCATGGAGACAGCAAGTACTGCTAAACATGAGGAGCAACCTAAGGGGCTTCACTACAGGCCTGGTTCAGCATCACACATATTTAACCTGTGTCCTCCTAGGCAGAGCTAAATGCCCTTCAATGAAAAATGGACCTGTAACATAACAAAAAAACATCCCTGCTTCATCAAGGGAGAGGTGTGGGGGACATCTATGAAGTAGACAATTCCACCTGGCCCAGTGATAGCACTGTCACTTAATTGTCACCTCCCAGAACACACTGACAAATAAACAGTTCCCTCTGTCCTGGGAAAGATACTTAGGACCTTTATTTTCTAGGTATGATGACTGCCAAAGCTGCCTGTGACATCCCATCAATCTTTACCCATTTGACACTCCTATTAAGCAGGGCTACAACTTCACTGTGGGCAGCCAAGCCCCTCCCATGGCAAAGGAAAAAGGGATGTTTCACAGAGGATGGAGCAAAACCAGGTGCTGCCACTTCCAGAATTTCCTGGGTGAGAGAATTTCGTAGGCAGCAAGGGCAGATACCAACCTTGTCAATATAGAAGTCAACCTCAGAGGCGGACTGGAACTCTCCGTCAAGGGCAGATATGCCACTGGTCCATACCAGGTTCTTCATCTTGTGCTTGAAGACGAGCAGCTGGATACGAAACTCCTGCTCTGTCAGGTCTAAGAAGCCAGCCAGCTTTGCCACTGGCATAGTGGTGTAGAGCTTGAGGAAGCTACGGATGGTGGAGAGCTGGGCCTGCTGCTGAACCTCGTCAGCAAAGACCTTGAGCTGCTGCAGGAAGGGCTCCTTGTGGTAGTTGGGGTGCACGTTGTCGTAATTGGGCACCACAGGGGAAAGGAACTTGGGGCAGGCGTAACTGAAGAGCTCCTCATAGACCTGTGCGTCGCCCTTCTGCATGCGCAGCATCTTGTCCCCGTACTTCTCCCGCAGCTGCAGGTGGATGCTCTCGTCGATGCGCATGGGGTACATGGTGAGGGCGATGGCCAGCAGCGCGTGCATCTGCTCGTTCTGCTTGTTGATCTGAGACAGAGAGGAGAACCTGTCAGCCTGACAGTGAGCTCAGGCTCCAGGGTGCTGAAGGGAAGCCGGGAGCTGCGTCTTCCAGAGACAGACCTTTACCCAAAGCACTGATGGTCCTCACACTCAAGGGGGATGGCACACTAAGCAGTGCCTCTGGGCAAAGCAGACAGATCAAGGCTTTCACCAGTGAAAAAGAGGGCTGGACAAGAGGAAAGTACAGAGTGAATGCACCCAGAGCCATACAGAACCTGGATGGCCAGAAGCACATTGGACTGCTTTGGTGCAAAGAAGTGTAGAGGAGGGAAGGCAGATAATTTAACAGCCATGTTCTGGCAAGGGACAGTTATCAGGGAGGTCAGTGAAGCAAAAACTGTGAAGGAAGATTTATCTGAGTGTGCAATGAAACAGATAACTGTGTGGCTGAAAGAGACATACCAAATTTTTAGTGTCACAGAACTAAGACCAGCAGGATTTGGCTACACAAAGAGAAATAAATCAGGATGGTGAAAAGATGACAGCAGCAGCAGGTGGTAAAACAGGCACCAGAGACAGCTTAGGTGGAAGGAGAAAGGAACTTCTGTTACAGCCATATCTGTGAACAATTATCAGATAACAGAAATATATCCAACAACGGTAGCAATCTGAAGTGCACGACTAGACTAAGAACATGACTCAGTCTGAAGAAGCGTCAACAAGAAAATCATTGCCAGCTGATACTTAGTAACAACCTTGCCTAGAGGGACAGTGCCAATGGAGTTGGGGCAACAGTGTGTGGAACAACAAAAGTAACTACTAACACAGCTAAGAGGAAATATTTACACACACGGCAAAGAAGTTCAAGGGATCCCCAGTCACCACCACCAGCAAAATAACGCTGGACTATTCAATGTAGGCTATCAGGTGCTGGAGGAGAGGCAGGAAAGACAAGCTTTTTCTTTTGGGAAGTCTAGTCTATTCTATCTCTTACCATCTCGTACTTGTAGGTTGTCCTCTGAAACATGCTCTTGGTCCTCTGGATGTAGAGCAGGATGTTGGCAAAGACACGGATGGCATCCTGGTAACGCCGCATCATAAGGTATGCGAAGCCCACGTAGTAATAGGTGGTCACCTGGCACTCAGGCACCCGGGAGTACATGCTCTGAGAAGGAGGATCAACTTGCAATATTAGAGGGGAGACAACAATCCAAACAACTTGTTAGCCAGAGCCCAGTCACCTCTGCTTTCACTCCCTTCCCAAATACAGAAAAGAAAGGGTTAATTCAGGATGCCTCACCTCCCACCCATCCCCGCAGCAGCTTCCTTGCTGTTAATTAGATCATCCCATTTCCTATGTTTTCCAGCTTCAGCTTCCTGCAAGCAGAGAACTCATGCAGTGTGCCTAACATCGGTCTGCTCAGTTCCCTTTCCCCCTGCTTCGTTCCATATCCTGTACCAGACAGCACGTACATAGATCCGTGCCAAGCACTGGCCCAAGACCATGTTACTGCTGGACTTCGGTTACCCACAAGCAGCATCCAATTCTAGGGCAAAACCACACAAGGTGGGAACAGGGATGGTGAGAACAAAAGTCAAAAATATAAGAATGAGCCACTGATCAAGACAGGAACAGTGTGTTCAGCTAGTTACCACTGTGCTACCACTTACAGTTCCAATAATATTCCCTGTAACAACACTGCCTTCCCAACACAGAAAACATCCTAAAAAACTAGGCAATTGTGCTGCAACAGCATCCGGCATTATCATATGGCTTGATTTAATGCCAAAGCTCCAGCTGTGCCCAACTACAAACTCCTGACAACTACAGCACATATAAACAGTAGCCTCAGCTGGAAGATTCATTATGGCAATCTTTCCCCAGCTTGTTTGAACAGAGGCATTTGGAAGACTCCAAGAGAGAGGTTAGAACATGCTGTACTACCTTCTTGTTGAGCTCGATGTTCTCCAGCACCTTAATGGCTTGGTAGTAATCTCCCAGCAGAGAGTGCAGACGCAGTAGCCCAACCAGGCTGAAATAGCCCAGCATCTTGTAGAGGGAGTGGCGACCATATTCACCGGCCACGCTTTCAGGGTCACCTGGGAAAATAAGGAACCATGATGACACCCTCCAAAGAAGCAAGCTTGCCTTTCAGCACCTCTGTGTTTACAGGCAAAAGGAGCAAGGCCTGAAATGTATCACCAGCACTTCTTACCTAAGGCCAACAGAACCTGGTCCTAGCCAATCCAACCCTTGATAAGGGGTTTGATCCAGTTCCCAACAAAGTTAACTGAGTTTGGTCAAATCAAAGCAAGGCAGCACAGACACCAGTGCTGCCTGGCACCACCCAGATAGCTCACCTCCACTTGTATAGACCTCCAGCTGTCGGTTGATGTTGGATTTGTCCACCAGAGAGTGCAGCACATTAAGGACACTGTGGACGTTCCAGATCTTGGGGTTGGAACGAAGGAAGTCAATTTCCTCTTCAGACTTCTTGGCTGTCTTACAGCGGTACTGGCTGAAAGACTGGAACTACAGGAAAAAGCAGAGATTCAATGATGAACAGCTTGTTTGCAGATGCTCAGCTAAGTGCACTAAGCTTACAAGTTGCTCACACAAATGCAATACAATAAACTAAAAGTTGCATTTAAAAAAAACAAAGTTTCATCTGAGATCACCTGGAAATCAAAATGGTAAATTATATCACCTTTAAAGCACATAGGGAAAAAATGATAGAGTACAGAGGGAAAAGGCCAGAAAACAGATTGAAAGATCTCTTAGGCAATTAGGACAGGCAACTAAACACAAATTTGCTGTCTGAACAGATAGCAAAGAGAATGACCAAATCAGAAGATGAGTCTGGATACACACATCTTTTTTCTATATATGCACATATCTTTCTTTTCATCCTCAAGCTTGACAAGACAGCATTTGATGAATTATAGGTAGCTCTATAGTAAAAAGTTACAGATAAAGGAATTTACAGAGAAAAACCAATAGTATTTGAGATCTGTACTGCTGCACTCAGAACAATAAAGTAAAAATATTTTCTAATGTCAAGATCTTAGACCGGAGCTTATTTCAATCTCTCAGTGCGAGCGTAAAGGCCCTACTGACTAAGAAGCACAAAACTTGTGTTCTGAAAAAGAAATATCTGCAAAAGTTCAGGACTCCCTAAAGAGCTCACCAAAGTTTTTTGTTATGTGCAATGGTATCCTCACTATGAAAATCACAGCGAGGGAAGAGATGGAAAATTCATACAACTAATAAAGGCAAAGCCACCCCAAAATGGCCCAGACTTATAGCCACATACCTGGTATATGAATTCATCAATGATATCCCAGAGCCACTGGTTGGGCAGTTCGAGGGGAGCAGGGCCATCAGCATCTGCAGAAGAATAGATGAGAGGCTCAGTGCCTTGAGCAAGAACAGTGGCAGAACTGGAGTAGACAAATTAAAGAACACAAGAATTTCCCTGAATTTCTTGTGAAAGCAGCAGATGAATGAAGCTTCCAGTAGGGCTGTGATACGTAGCTTCTACTACCTCAACTGCCTTTACTTTCAAAGACTATGAACATGCACAGGGTTAATCTCTAAAGCGTGACAGCTCTGCAGCAGTGACTCTCAGAAGCTGTACACAGACTGGAGGGGTTTATCCCAACTGATCTAATCTCCACAAAAAGCCTGGCAGGGAGTAGCAAACACTAAAATTTGTTCCAAGGGGAATCAACAGCAGTAAACAGTTGTGAAAACACTGCAAGTTTCTTTAGTTTACAGTTTCATTTTAATTTTTAATAGAAGTAGATCAAGCAATTCTCAGGAAGAGAGAAAGCTAAATAAGTTTTATCCTTTACAGTGTTTCAGAAAGCACTCGGAACTATTTCCACTTTTTATAGTTTTAAATTCGTGGATGTAAATTGCTCTTCATTCAGCACACTCAAACATACAGGAAGCTCGTGGACTACTTCTCCCTGTGTGATCTATAGGCAAACATGTTGCAGTTCTTCTGACCCTTTCTCCAGCTCCACCCTCTCCATCCACTCTCCCTCTCCAAAATTAACAAACCAGACATGGATTGCAGCAACTCACTGAGGATGTAGTTGAAGAGGTTGCAGTAGTTGTAGTAGGATTCAAATCTCTGCTCCAGTGTGGGCCCTCCCTGCAATGAGAAGTCAGCACCGTCTGCTTTGTTATGAGTACCAAAGAAGGAAATTCACATGGGCAACAGAATACAAAGGGCAGTGAATAGTCACAGCAGCGGAGGGTCTCTTTCAGAAGTGTTAAAGCCAGTATTCAGCTAGGACACCCACCAGCATCACCCAGAAAGCCTGAAATTGTATCACTGTTGTCCCATAGAACAGGGCTGACTTTTCCTGTCCAGGTAGCTTCTCCCAGGACAACCGAGCAGGCAAAATTCCTGTGAATATTGTGCATTAACCTTTCCTCTTCCCCTTTCTGCTGTCTAGACTTAAGAACTTCCTATACCTTCATCAGCTTTCTTTCCTTCTCCCTTTATGAGAGGCCTTAATAAATAATAATTCTGTTTCTGGACAGCATTTCTAAACATTTTAACCTACTGGTAAGGAATCATTCTCTTCCTAAAGTCATCTCTCTTGTTCAACCTGGAGACATTGAGTCTGAGAACCACTAACAGCACAGTTTGAGAAACCAGTTTCTCCTGTTAAAGCCTGGCTTGGGTTAACACAGCAGTCTTTTTAAAGTGCTCATTTCTCCACCCTCTGGTCCACAGTAAAACTGCAGTTATTACTTATATACCCCGTAAGTCATGTGTCTGTTCAGCTTTTTCCCCAAGTACTGTGATTTTCTCATTGACTTTAAAGCAGCCTAAGAAAAAAAAAGGTGAGGGATTTGTTTTGTTTCACATAGCTTTATTCCTTCCACTTCCTTCTCCTGTACCCTTTATGCTGTCCATACTTCCCTCTTTGCAATGCAGTTTGACCCCATTTTTTCAGTCACAAATAATGCACCTTCCTCTTGTGACACCCCCTCTGACCCAATTGCTCATCTGAAGAAAAAAGAGCCACAAAGAAACACACAAAAAAGCATTTAAAAGGAAAATTCAATCACCTCCCAAAACCTCCTTCTTCCTTAACTCACTAACCAATACACTAAATGTCAGTAACAAACAGCCTCTTGAAAACTCAGATCCGTCTTCTGATTCATTTGAGCTACCAGGGAACCCTGCACACTCATTATGACCAAGCCTGAAGAGACAGCCAACTAGCCTCAGAGAGACAGTCCAGTCTTTCTTGCTTTCCAGCAATCAGTGAGTCCTTACTAAACTAACAAAAGGCAAGAATTCTAAGCTTCCCTGGAAGCAATGTAACTTACAGCTCACAAACCCATAAATCCTGTCTTGCAAAAACTGTGGGGCCATGGAAACAATGGTGGCAGCAAGATTTGGCAAGTTTGCTGGCACAAAGAAACCGGCATTCAACCCACAGGAAGACAAACAGCCAACACTCACGCTGACTTTGGCGTAGATGTGCCTGTAGTACAGCTCCTTGTATAGGATGAGGAAAACAGCATCTGGAAAAGATGACAGAAGGGGACATGAGCAAGCCACAAGGCCTATTAGCCTCCTGCCACAATCATAAAGGGAACCACAAAAAGGATACTTCACAGTTTGACTCCTTGACAGGCACCTGCTGAAGGAGTTGCCAGAGTGAACTCTGGCACAAACTGAACTCTGAACAAAGACAACTGACTCAGGCAGCACCAACGCTGTGCACCTGCTCACTCATGGATCAGAAGGATTTAGTTCCTTCTCTCTCTCACAACCAAAGAAAAAGACTCACCGTTCCCAACCTGAGGGGCAATGGCCTCAGCCTCTGGCCATGGGGTGTTCTTAAAAAACCTTTCTGTCAGTTTTGTCCAGCTGAAAGACAGACACACGTGGTATGAAAACCCACTTTCCAGTATGATGGAGTTAGAGATGACAACAGAGACACCTTGGGCTTAATGAAGGCTGAGCTCCACTCCCACCCCTTGCAATTCCAGTGTTGAGGCAAAGAACAAGAACTGCAAACTAAGCAGTTAAGTCTTCAATTTATCCCTCAGGCACAGAACAGCCATGCACGTTACTTCCACATTTTCTTTATGGCAAGATGAAACAGCTAGAAGCAGGAGTAGAAGAGTATCTGTAGGGAACAGACACAAAAGTTACACCTTGCAGCTTTCTGCAAACTGCCTGGCTAGCATGAGCAAGGTCCCTTTTTGTAGCCTCCATACCTGTTAGGCCAGGGCTGATATTCTTCTTCAGAGGGGTCACAACTCACCTATACTTACATTAGCCTAACAGACTGGAAATATCTGGGTTTTTTTTCCCCCAGTAACCAAACCAAACTTATTTTAGAGAAAGCACAAGTTTAGAATAACACAGGTAGCAGCAAGATTTGGCAAGCCTTTCCTTTTAAGGGCACAGTGCACTGTCATCACAGTTTAAACAGTGATTCCCACTTGCAGGGAGGATGGTGTTGTACCTGTTCTCATAAATGTCCTGGATCTCGTACACCTTCTGGTCAATAACATCACTGGAAACTCGGCTGGCCTGGAGCTCGTACACCTTCTGGTCAATGAGATCTGACACCGTCTTGTGAAAATACTGAATGAAGTTTTTGATCACTTCGGGGATCACTTGGTAGGTCTGCTGCTCGTACTGGCGCTCGTAGGCCAGGTCTTGCTTCGGGTCTCCTGCGGGGAAGGCGCAGCAGTGAAGCAGCGGCCGCACGGCCCGGCCCGGCCCCACAGACCCAGCCGGGCGCCGGGGCCCCCGCGGCAGCGCGGCCCAGGCCAGCACTCACCCGTGTGCATATCATAGTCGTTGGAGTACGCGTAGGGGTCGTAGGCAGCCTGTGGGGAGAGGACGGCAGTGAGTGCCCGCGAACAGCCCGGCCGCGTCCCCGACACCCCCCGCGCCCCCCGCCCGCACCTCGTTGTCGTAGTCCTCCCCCGGGTAGGCCATGGCGGCGGCGCGGCGCGGAAAGAGCTGCGGGCGGAAACGGGGGTCTGGGGCGGGCACAGGGGCGGGGCTCGGAGCAGCCGGTTGATCGCTTCCATTGGTTAAAGCAGCTGTCCGTCTTCAGCTCTTTGAGCCGCCATGGGCTGCCTGTAGTCCGTCCCTCCCTCTGATTGGAGAACGCGCCTGCCCGTCAGGCTTTCCTGGTCACCGCCTCTCTCCTTGTCTTCCTCCTTACCCGCGCCCTCCCTATTGGTTGCTCGCACGGGGCGAGGCGCCTCCCATTGGTCGAGCGCATACGGCCCGCCCTGTTGTTATGGTGACGCCCCGCCCCTCTTCCCAGCCGGGCCTGTGAGGGGATGGAGGGCGGCGGCGATGCCGACGCGGCGCCCGGCGCGGTGCCGGGGCCGGAGTCGGCGCCAGAGTCGGGGCCGGAGCCGGAGCCACAGCCACAGCCGCTGGTCGGGCTGCCGCTGCTGGAGCCCGGGCTGCCGCTGGGGCCGGCGACGGGCGCGCCCCTCGGGTACCTGCACGTCCTGTGGCAGCGGGAGGAGCCCGCGGGCAAGATCCCGGCCCGCCGCCTGCGCAGGGCAGCGCGCCTGCACCGCCGGCTGGGGCCGACGGGCAAGGAGGCCCACGGTGAGCGGGGGGCGGCGGGGAGCCGCTGTCACACCCCGGAACAGCTCTGCCTTCGGCCGGCTCTGCACGGGAAGCGCATCCGATCTCTTCGGGGGGCGGCTTGGGAAGGCATCCCTGGTTGTGCCAGAGGAGCATGCCGGTCAAGAGTGGGAGGGCTTCCGGAGGACACGAGAAGATCTGTTCTTACCTGATGGCTTGATCTCCGGCTTCCCCTTCTCTGAGGCCGGAGCAGCAGCGCTATTTGGCCCCACACCTGGGCTCGAGCTCCAGGATGGGATGTTTCAGAAGGGAAACGCGCCTTTTTCCTCTGTGCTTCTTAGTAATTGCTTTCTTTTCTCCACAGCTCTGAAAAGGCTGCGTGAAGCTGCCAATAGCAATGACTTAGACACAGGTAAGGCTTCTGTCAGTCCCACTTGGGATCTCTTCCTGGAAGGGCAGTATGTCGAGGACTCTTATTTTTGGAGAGGACAAAGTAGGTGCTAATAGTTTGTGGACATGGTGCTTTAGATGCTTCAGATATAGAAAATGCTCTTTTGGAACCCAGTTTCATTCTCCGGTCAGAGTGGGGCTGGTTATAGTGTTCACTTTTTCCCTGCAGCTGGTTCATAGTGTTAATTTTCCAACTGTATTGAGCTAAATCAGCACTGCACTGTCCCAGCTGCTTTGGTATGTTCCTTTTGCCCAGTTGTAAGCAGCAAGAGAGTAATGTTTTGGTTAAGGTGGAAAAGCTCTGATTATCTAAGCCATGCCCTGTAAGATGAGGCAGTGTGACCCACTAGATTAGAACCAGGACCAGAGATGAACTCTGTCTTTCACAGTGACCTCAGAGAAGGCTCATGGCCTATCTGTTACTCTCTTCACCTTTCTAGACTGTGGATTAGGTGGGGTTTGATATGAAGTGTCCAGCAACAATCTCAGCCCCTTATTATTGTCCCTCCTTAGACTGTACTGTCGCCTCAGCTGTGCTGGCCTTTCATCAGGCCAGTCAGTGAACAGAATTGGAAACTGGTTCAACTTGTAGAAAGTCCCAGCCCATTAGACTAGGGGGGTTTCTGGTGTGCCTCACCCTTCAGCTCCACAATACACCTCGTTTCACGAACTGATGGGTAAAGTTCATCTGTGAGTTCCGCCAGTACAGAAGGGCTGGGCTTCAGTCAGTGAGTCAAGAGGGAGAATGAAAGAATGTGGCTTTATGGAAGTCTTGGTTTCAATCCATCTTGGATGTGAAAGGCAGGTTCCCCTATTTACAGTCTTGATGTGTTTTGTGTACTCTGAAACTTGAGGAAGATTAATTTATTCTTCATCAACAAGTAAACATCTTTGCTGTTTCGTGTGGTGGCATTGGGTGGGAGAGGTTGTGTCATTCCTCATGGCTTCAGGGGAGGACTAGGTAAAGTGTTCCCCATTAATGTTTCTCACTGGAGGCACTTCAGTCTCCTTGTCTTCCTTCTGAAGCATCAAACATCCCCTGTTAACGCCACTTCCATCTTTTCAGGTGTTCCTTTCAGTTCTGTGCCACACTTAAAGCAGGAGGTGTACAGGAAGAAATTCAAATGTGGCTATAATTCGATCTCTGGAAGCTGAGATGAATGGTTTTCAGTGGTCTGAGCTTTCTGCCTCCAGTACTTGACAGTCTTGGCTGTTGCAGGATATGCTGCTAAAGATCTCAAAATATAGTGAACCTGTCAGCATTTTTAACTGCTACGGAGTGAACTTTATTTTGTTTATTTCAGGGTTACTCTGTCAGGGTGATCTCAAAACAACAGGAGTAATAACCCTTACAGTTGCAATAGATGCTATTTTTATGTCCCTAATCTTTGCAGCCTTTACTGGTCTCTTTGCACTGTTCTTGGAGGGTTGGTGCACTCCTCTGCCTGCTTCCCATACTGTAGCCACCATTCCCTTACTTTTGCTGCACAAGGTATGGCAAAAAACCAGGAGTATCAGATGGATCTAGGAAGGGGCATAGTCAAAACAGGTAGTGAGAAATGGCTTTTCTCACTACACGTGTTTGCACTGTGAAACTTCTGACCACGGGTCCACATTGGTGTGGAAAGTTTACACAGGCATGGAAAAGGACCACGCGAATCCACGGAGAAAGTCCACAGAGGGGTAGTAAGCACAGGATGCTAACTCTAGCTTGAGAAGTGCCTGAGATACAAATGAGTAAAGCTGAGAGTTAGCCCCACATCCTTGCTGTCTTTTTATATACTCTTCTCTAGGCATTTGCTGCTGATTGTCCTTGGAGCTTGAAAGTTTGGCTAGATGGATCCTTAGCCATTACAGCTGTTGGCTTATCTTTCATGGCAACATGTGGAAGGTGGTAAAGGCTGAAACAGAGGGTGGAGTTTGTGCTGCCTCAGCTTGTTCTGCTGAGCCAGGGTGCTGATGGGAAGTGGTTCAAGTCCAGTTGAGTGGATGGATAGCGTTACCCCTCTCTGGTCAGGTGCCTCTTCAGCTTACCTGCTTTCTTCTCCTCCTTGGTGCTGTCAGTGCAGCAACTCTTAGAGGATGGAACTGACCCCTGTGCTGCAGACGACAAAGGCCGGACAGCCCTGCACTTCGCCTCCTGCAATGGCAACGATCACATTGGTGAGTGGGGAGGGCGAGTTCTGCCTTCCAACCTCTTTGTGGCCGAGATTTCAAAGGATTCTCTTTATTTTGATTCAGCATGTGACAGAGATTACTCTTTTGTATCAAAGTTGCCAGCTGAACTCTGTCCTCCTGCTGGAGGGGGAGCAGGACCTCCCAGTTTTCAAGCTGTACTGATGAAGGAGGAAGGGTGTCCTTCCACCCAGTTCTTCCCCTCAGGTAGCTCAGGGGCAGTGGCGCTGCCTGACTTTGAGCTGGGTCCTTCTGCGTTGCTGTACAAACCCCTGTTCCCTGTCTCAGTAAGGAAGCTGATGAGCTGAATGGAAGCACCTGTAAGGCAGCCTGGTGGCTGCAACATGGACCTGTAGCCCACGTGAGCCTGACCTGTGGGGCAAAGGGAAGGGACTGATATAGCTGTTTCCTTGTTTCCAGTGCAACTGCTTCTGGACCATGGGGCTGACCCAAACCAGAGAGATGGGCTGGGCAACACCCCGCTACATTTGGGTAAGTGCCACAGAGGTGAGCTTTGCATGCAGAGAGGTGAGGTGAACACCACCTTACTGTTCCTTCCCTCTACGCCTTCCTCTTCCCTGTGCCTAACAGTATGCATCCCCAGATTTAAGGACCTAGAAGGGACTCTCTGAATTTCAGTAGCTTCACTCCTCACAAAGTTTTTTTCCTCAGAAAAAAGGTTTGAGAGAATTGATTTCCCTCTCTGCCAGCCCCAAGGACTGCAAGCTTGGGGCTTGGAATACTCAGGCTTGAGTGTGAGGTTGTCTTAGCATTTGGGCTGTTCCTCCTTCCTGTGGCAAAGATGCCCTTTGGGAAGCAGCAAGCTCTGTGCTTGAGCAGGAACTTGTTTTTGCTAGTACCTCTGAGTTGTGTGTCCTGTGTTTTCCCTCCCCAGCTGCCTGCACGAACCACGTTCCTGTCATCACCACGCTGCTGCGCGGAGGTAACATTTCCTCTATAGCAATTACAGCCTGTCCCTTTCCTGCCTGCCCTGTTGGTACTCCCCAGGGACACCAGATCTTGACAACAAGTCTCATTTTCTGTCCTTGCTCGTGCATCTTGCAGGGGCCAGAGTTGACGCCTTGGATCGAGCCGGCAGAACCCCGCTGCACCTCGCTAAATCGAAGCTGAACATCCTGCAGGAAGGACTGTCCCACAGCCTGGAGGCCGTTCGCCTGGAAGTGAAACAGGTAAAAGAAACGATGTCACGTTCTGGTAAGGTGGTGCAGCCCCTGGCAGCATCCCACACCTTTTATTTAAATACTTGTCTGTAGGTTCTTAAGCACTATGGGGAGAGTTTGACTTTCCCTTCCATTTTCAGAGACCTTCCTTTTTCCCAACATGTGCTCTAAATTTTTGCAGGACCTCCCTTGGTTCTGGTAGGCCAAGGATGCATTGAATATCTTAATTCTCGGGCTGTATGGAGCACTCCTTTTCTTCAACCACCATGTAAGACAGATGCCTTGTGGCAGGAGAGGGACCACAGCATGAAGCTGTAGCTATGGTGTACACATGCAGGAACTCTATTTCTAGCACAGTCTACCCTGCTCCAATATGTGGAGCCATAGAAATATAAAAGCAGTTGTGGGGTTACAAATGCACAGGGCATGGGCCTCATGTCAGGAGCCTTATAGGAGCCACGAGGAGTTTCACTCCCTGTGCACAAGCAGATCCTGCTGGAGTGGGAAGTCCCTGCTCCTCACAATGAGGGAAGCTAGCTAGCCATAAAGAAAAGCTTGATGCTTTTGGGACTAGACCTTATGCTGCTTCAGCTGGGCCTATCTCTCTTTCCTATTCTTAAACCAGACACGAGGTCACAACTAGTCTGTCTGTGGCTGAATGCCTCTGGTGACTCACTGGTCTCTTGTGCTGCCATTAGTGCTGTGCAGTTGCTTTGCATGTGTTCTTCTCTAAGGATCACATACGCTGCCACGTGCTGCAGCGTCAAGGCTGTGTGCTTGGTGATTTAACTGCCATTTAGTTTTTCCTGTAAAAATGCCCCAGCCTGGTGCAGCTCTCTGATGTTTGCCTCTTGGTTTCAGATTATCCAGATGTTGCGGGAATACCTGGACCGTCTGGGGAGGCATGATCAAAAGGAACAGCTGGATGACCTCTGTTCCAGGTTACAGATGACAAGCACAAAGGAGCAGGTAGGCAACGTTGAGCTACTGTGACTCACCTTGTGTTGTGGCTCCTGTGTGTGGGAGAATGCAACTACATGAGCAGTGGGGAACATTGAAGACACGGTTATGGAAATGTTCTTGTTCACACTGGGTCAAGTGGGCAAGTTATGTGATGACTCATGGTACTCCTTTAGGTTGGAATTCAAAACGCAGAAAGCACTGCTGTGCCTAGCAGCTCAGGAGAGAAGCTGAACATCAGATGGGCTGAGGGCACAGTCATTTTAAGGCCAGGATCAGCACAACCACACTGGGTTGCAGGGTCTTTTTGTTTTTTTTCCTACAAAGGATTGGTCCTTAGAAACAGGCTTAGAGGAAACAGCCCTGATACCCCACTGAGTTTTGGGTAGTGCAGCAGCATGCTTTTATTTTAAGAAGTGGTTGAATCACCAGGGTGGAGGTCAAGCATCAATATCCTGAGGGATGGGTAGAATTCCCGGTGCCTTACATTAGGGCTTGTTTGATGATGAGCATAAGAGCCCTTCTACATGATTGTTGGGACCAAAGGGATCCTGTTCTAGCATAAGGTCAGCACGGGCATTACTGGCAATCCTTGTTCAGGGGTGGTCCCTGCTGCATTGGGGTTTATTCTGTGGTGGTGAGTGGCTGCACAGCTGCATTCCCCTGCCTGACAGCCAGCTGTGTTCTTCTGTCAGGTGGATGAGGTTACAGACCTCCTGGCCAGCTTCACATCGCTCAGCCTGCAGATGCAGAAGATGGAGAACAGGTAATGGGCTTCCAAACCATCTTCCTGATGCAGCGGGAGAAGCCTTAGAGAGAAAAAAAGGAAGCTGAAGCTTGCTTCCCAGATCGCTGAATAAACATTGCTGCCAGCGGCCTTTCCTGCCAGACTGACTCTCCAGTGGTGCTCAGACTGTTCCTGTTGGTGCTGCCACAGCTGCCTCACGGGGAGGCAGCAGGCTTTGGACAACAGAGGCAACAGACAACAGTGCCGCAGCTGTGACTTTGGGGTAAAAGAGCTGCTCCACTTTTTGTCAGATGGGCTGGTGATGAATAGGATACCTTTTCCAGAGATATTTTGCCTTCTTCTGAGTACTTCAGTTTGATGATGTGGGTGGTGGCTGATGGCATGTGCAGTCACCAGCCCTGACTAATGCACTCAGCAGCTGGCTGGCATCAAAGAAATGCTTGGAACAGGCAATTTTGCCACCTCCATAGTGCTCAATTGCATGAGGGAGAATACCTTGGACAACAGAAGGCTTTGTGCTCTGAGAAGTACACATGCTTAATTCTGCATGTTAGCCGCTGAGCAAACATACTGCCTTGAGAGACATGCACTGAGGCTTAATCCTCACCTTCCCCAGAGTCTGTGGTCAGAAGGCAGAGAATCTGTCTGGGTTACACATGGGATACAAAGTTTTTCATCACTAGACTAACAGCTTTCACTGGCCTCATTTTTTAAATCACTGCTGCAAGTTAGTGTTTAGATACTACAGTGTAACACTTGCAAAAAAAACCCAGGTACACAACTAGCAAGTCAGAGCTGCCCTGATGCAAGAATAAGGTTTGGAGGGTGACAATCTTACCACAGTTTTAGGTAGACATCTACATCCTGCAGAAAAAAACCCACCATAACTGACTTTTCTGTTTCCTGTTACTGGCAGTCTCAGGCAAGAGGTCCAGTTGTGACAGGAGGTGTTGCACATGCAGCCGTATTATTGAGCGGAGGTGGAGGTGGGTTTATGTGTGCCTCAGCAGTACCAAACCCGCTGCTCAGCCATCCTGTGTTTCTTGCTTGTCATGGAGAGCCTTAAGTGCAGTGTGAGAAACAAATAATGACTTCTGCTGGGAGTCTAAAGTGATGAAGCTATGCAGTGAATTGATTTTGTTGCTCTCTCACTTCTACCCCTGTGGTTAGTAAGGAAGATTTAGATTGCTTTGTTTTGGAGCAGGGATCATGAAATCCCATTGATAGGGTGCCAACAGCAGCAGAGGAAAAGGAACATACCCAATAGTAATCTGAGTTCCCACCTGTGTACCACACCACTGTGGTAGTGCTGGTAGCCATACCCATCCCACAGCCTGGGAATCACTGGTTTGGAAGAGTTCCTTATTAGGATTCAGGTTAAACATGCAACAGCCACAGTTTGGAGCGTTCTTCAGAGACCTTTAGGTCAGCATGCTCTCTGATATCTGCCTCTTGTCCAGGAAGAGATTAAGTGGACCTCTGTGTTCAAAGCTGGGATACCAGAAATAGGCAATGCTTTTAAATGGGTTCATCCATGGGGTGCTGGAGGACACGACTGGGACCAGCAGTCTTGTGGTTGGGCTGGAGCTGCCACTGTGAATAGTGGCACTTCATTGTAATGTGCTGGGTGGGAAGGATGCCGAGGAGGTGGAAGACAATCTGACCTTTTTGTATTTTAAACTTCAATAAAATCCTGTCAGCCTTTTAAGACTCCTCAGCCAAGTTCTGTTTTTCAGAGCAGCCCATTTCTTTCTTTGCCATATGTTCCAGGCCCTATACACAGCACTGGGCTTGGTAACTGCTACTCTCATAGCTGGTACCGAAATCAGAAGCGACAACAGAAAGTTGTTTGAATTCAAACACTGCTCTGTTTGCAGATCGAAGTACATGGTTTCTGACTGACCTTTTCTGATCCTGACTCCCACAGCCAAGAAATCCAAACTTTAAATCTAGACAGTTGCTGTGAAACCAAACAAATAGAGGAGAGAGAATCTCAGCAGGAGTGCTTCTGCACTCTTGCAGAAGTATGGAGCTGGTGGGGAGGTGGTGGCTGAACTTGTGCCTTGCCCCATGCTGGATGAAATGGCTGTGCTGTGAAGAGACAGCAAAGGGATGAGAGGCTGGAGAGGGACATCTGGGCAGTGCAGATAATTTCCAGTGTGGTCCCTGTGTGAGGAGCAGGTGACTTTCATGTCCAGGCTTTACTTACCCTATTTCTTCCTGTCTTCACAGCCTAGTCTTGGGTGTCCATATACACCCAGCTGTCAGCACTTCTGCCCTCAACAGCCTTGTTGCTGAGGAGACCATTAAGGTGCACAAAGAGCAGGTGGCTGAAATGCTCTTTAACCCTGCAATTACTTTAGTTGCTGATGTTGTCTGCTAACTAGACACTTCTTGGAAGCTAACCTAAAAAACAGGAATACATCTACCTGGGACTCAGAGTGAAGCTTTTAGCCTCAGCTCACGTGATCTTATCAACAGCTTTTCAAGCCTTTGTCTCACCTGGTGCTGGTTTTTTTCATAACAGCTCCTGACAGGGGAAAGGTGGGGGTGCTGCAGACAGCCAGGAGCAATTATCTTGCTTCTTGTACAGCACTGCTCCCTCCATGGGAGGAGAGGCAGCACAATCAATAATAAAACGAGCAGGGTTATAGGAAGTTTTGCCACTGCTTTAACAGTAACACGAGGTAAGAAAGAGAAAAGGGTATCTGGTTTTCAGTGGGGAAAAAGCTGCATCATGTAGGAATCACATTCTGTGAATCACTGCAGGTAGTTCTGCTTTCCTGCCTCAGGGCTGAAGCACTGGGCTGCTGAGAGCCATATCATGTGTTTGGCACTGGATGGAGAAAAGTTTTATGTTTCTTTGCGTCAGCCAGTCATGCCAGAGCCTTAACTACCCTGGTCAGCAGCTGTATCTAGAACAAGTTAGGTGCTGGGGGGGCGGGGGGGGGAAGAAGGAAAGAAGAGGTTTCAGGGGAGGAGGAGAAGGTGGCTTCACACTGCCAAGAGCTGTTCACTGTCACTGTCTGTTTTTTTTGCTGCTCCTGGCCTAGAAACTTTAGCTTTTCCCAGCAGCTCTTCCCCCCCGTCCTTGCACCCTGGGCCACAGATTTCCACGCATAGATTTCCCTGCACAACCCATGAGGCTGGTGGCGCTTTCTGCATCTCCCAGCGGTGTCTGCTGCAGTAATGGTAAATAGAAAAAACAGCACAGGCTTCCCTCTGCTATTTGTTTTGCCATTATAATCAATTCAACCTCCTCATTTGTGCTACACCATCAAACGCACCTCCCGGACCCCTTCCTCAGCAATGATGCATCCCAGTCCTCAGGGCCATGGTATCAGCCGGGACTTGACTCTAGGCCTTGCTTCCCCCTCACCACTACCTGACCTTCAAATACCCTCCATTTCCCTTCGTCATTCAGAGCATGGCTCGGCAGGGATGTGCTGAATCCCCAGCCACTGAACCCAGCAGCAACCTCCCTGCCTCTGGAGCCGCTGCTGTGCTGTAAGATGTGACCAAAACCAGCCAGCTTGATCTGGCTCATCCAAACAAGAAGACTGAAAACCTGCTTGTGTGTCACTGAGGGCTCACAGCAGAAGCAACAGCCCTGAACAAAGCCTCCCAGCAAACCCACATGGATGTTACTAAGCAAAAGGCCTTTCTCTGAAGCAGCCACTTGCCCATGCAAGTGAATGCGAAGCACACACTGTAACGTGTGTGAACATCAAGAATTTGTTCAGCTCTTCAGCAGCTAAAATAATTAATCTCTGACATGTGAACTCCTTTATTTCCTCCACCTTTGCCTTTCTAGCACACACCAAATACAGCACTGCAATTATCTGTGCTGCTAAGGAAGCCCAATGAAGCATCTCTGGCAAACCTCCCATCCTTTCATCTGCTTCCTCTGCTCGCTCTGTGAGCAAGATAGATCTCTTCTCCTTCATCACAGAAAGGTACTTACAGAAAGATGTCTTCTTCATGTGGTGTGCCTGGCCCACGTGGGAGAGCAGCCCTAGGCAGTTGAGGGCTCAGGGTATGAGTAGGTGGAAGAGTCAGTAAGTTTTGATTAGGAAGCTGATAAAAGAAGTAAGGCAAACAGCGTTCCTTTGGGTTTTTTTCTGAAAGCTCTGAAAGGGGAAGAGAGCACATGGTTGTTGGAAGAATTAACATAATCAGCTGTCGACCTGCTAAGGCTGGTGGTGGATTAGCAACCAGCAGCTAAACCCAAAAGCAAGTAACCAGAATTCCCACCCCAGGACTGCCAGATTTGCACACAGGGGTGTAAGCAGGATGATTCTTGGCACACGGATCTGACACCTCGCAGCAGTGTTGGGCTCATGTCACACATGCCAGGGAGATGCCAGACACCAGAATCAGTGCACAGTTGGCAGGACTAAGTTGCTCCACAGAGAGGAGGTGCTTGAAAGCCCCAACCTGCTTACACCACTCCCATTTCATCTACTCTGTTTCAGCTCTTGGAACAGCAGTACTTGGCTAATGTGGTAAACCAGCCTCTGCAGGGTTAAAGATGAGCTTGTCAGCCTGGGTGATGACAAGTAGGAAAGAAAATACAAGTAAGGAGTCATTAATTAAGGCAAGAAACTGGGAGCAGAGACTGCAGAATGCTAATCAGTCTGGAGGGAAGGCTATGTGGAAAGCAGCAATCAAGCTCCTTCAGCTTTAATTAAATCTAACTATATCAAGGATGTGACATCTTTATTTCACCTCTGCTTTTGAGCTGAGAAACCGGTTGGAGCATATACGCTGTTACTGGGCAGACAGTAATTTCCTCCTGGCTCCAGAGCCTTCCCAACCAAGACTCAGTGCCTGCTCATCCTGCTCATGTGCTCCCCAAAATCAGGACTTAGCACCAGGCAGAGCTTAGGGAAGTGGCCCAAGGCTTGCAGCCACTTATGTTAAATGCACCTTCTCCTCAAGGTCTTCCTTGTCTTCTCTGTCCTGTTTTATTTAGGCTTCACCCCAATATGCAGCAGTCAGTTCTGAGCTGATTTGCTTCCTTTGCACACTGGGACCAGGAGAAGCAGGATCAGGGGTGAGAAACAGCCCAGCCGCATCTGGGCAAGAACAGGCAGCATCCAGCTGGACTACATCAGTCTTCCTGACTCCTGTTCCCTTCTCCCTCCAGTGCTTTAGGCTGCGTAGTGAGTCTTCACCCATAGAAATGATGTATGTATTTATGTTGCCCAGAGGTGGGTTGAGGCCGTGTGAGCTGGCCACTAGCCATGGCATCATGTGCAAAGGGTGGCTGTAGAACTTGCTGGCCCAGGAAGGTGGGTAAGGCAATCTGGACATGTTTCTGAAAAGCATTAACTGCAGAGGAGTGGCAGCCATCACAGAGGGAGGGAGGTGGGAAAATCGCAAACAGGGATAGGAGGCGAGGGAGGCTCAAGGTGCAGGAATTAACATCAAGCACTTGAATGGAAATAGAAAACCGATTCCCAGTGCAGCTCTTCAGCAGGCCTCCACACAGAAAAGGGGGTGTCCTTGGAGCTGAGCTCCAGCAAGGCGTACAACAGCTTCAGCAAGCATTAGAAATACCACGTCACCTGGGAATTTAAGAGCAGGCAGGACAAAGCAATAAGGAAAGATTTACGCAAATGGAAGTAGGGAACAGAAAGAGGAGAGAAATAAGGGGGAGATTGTGGCTCTGCTCGCACACATCACAGCTCTGCAAGCTGCCTGATGTCGCCCAGCCCTGCTGCACAATGTCTACAGCACTGACAGCGTTGCAAGGCACTGCTGGGACCAAAACACCTTTATTTTGACACAACCTCCAGCACCATACATGGGGACAAGAGAGGACACCAGCAGATTCTGCAACCCTTGCAGGGCTCAGGACATCACTGATGGGGCTGCATAGCAGGACACCATGATGGGGCTGCAACTCTGCATTTGATGCAGCCTCATGCTGGCAATTGGCTCCCAGTGATGATCCCTCTCCTCTCTGCCAGCTGGGACTGCCCAGCATGAGTTTCCTTGCTGTTTTAATTAAGTAGAAAGAGAGGAGTGTGGTTCCTCCTGATTTCCAGGCTAGAGTGTCTGCTGTAGCACCCAGTCCTTGTGTCTCCACCTTGAAAGTCAGCCTGTAGGGCTTTGCTGGGAGGGATATCTCCATGCACATGCTGGCTGTGGGCAATGGGATGTAGGAAAGTGAACTGCTGTGGAAAGAGAATGACCTGCCTCGTTCAGGGCAAAGGTGTTCATTCTGAAACCTACTGGTGCCATGACAATCTGTAATTGTTTCCCATCTTTCAGTGTGGAAGTCTGTGTTTCCCACAGTGTCACTGCTTTCCCTAAACGTTTTTTGCCAAGCTTTCCCTCTTTCAACCTGCTCTTAAGAAGTTATGGGTGCAGATCTGCCTCATGTTAAGAGTTATATACTCAGGATCCATACAGCACTAATTGAATGCCATTTGCAATTAAGGAAATAAGGGCTGTTGCAGTCACTTAAAGTTTACTGTGAATATTGAGCTGGGGTTATGGCAGGTCTCAGACATGGCTACAGAATTGTGGAGAAGGTGGCTGAGGAGCTCTGGGGAACTTTAACTCAGTTTAGTGGGTCTGAATGAGTGAGCTCGTCTCTCATTGCCAACATAAAGCCATCTCAGTGGGGATAAGGTGTGGGTCTGATGATCCTGGAGAAAAGCAAAACCCTTGTCATGTGGTCAGAAACTGTGATGCTAATGGAGATTTCTTTCTTGCCTCTCTAGCCCGTTTCTAGGGCTTCTTTCTGGTTTTCTTCTACAGTATCACCAAAAACTCCCAGGTCACAGGACTGAGGCTCGGGGGCTCTGTCTGTACCAGCAGATAGGATCTGTCTTGCTCACACTTTCAAGTCAGGTGGCGTCACACACCTTGTGTCCCCAGAGCAGAGCTGTTTCATCCAGCAGAGGGTGGCCTTGGGTGGCTGCAGTCACCTGCAGCACATGGCCTTGGCGCACTGGGAAAGCTGAGTATCCTGCTTGGTCCCCCTCCCCTCTCATGACTCATGTCATGGCCATGTGACAAAACAGGAGCTGTGTGAGGTCAGCCACATGCTCAGACCTGGCTCTGCCAGGCACCACAGCAAACCACAGCATTGCAGCAATGCAAATCCCACCAGCCCCCCTCCCTCCCACATGCGCTAGACTGATCAAAGGCCTTGCTTGGACGTTGTTTTCATGGGCTTCTCTGGCAGCCTGATGGTGCAGAAGAACGCTGGAGAAAACTGCAGTGAGGCTGGAATCCCAACACGGCCAAGTGATGCTCACCCCAGCTCTGGAGCAGCAGGACACTGCTGGTGTGGGGAAAAGCCTCCTGCCAAAACATGAGTGCTCTGCCAGCACATTGCTTCCCACCTCCCTCATGCCCTCTTGTCCACCCTTTTGCCCTCTGCTTGTAGCACCTCACTTTGCACTGCCTTCTCACCACCACTTTCTGTCCCTGGAGATGGCTCTCACCCAGCCCCATACATTTCTCATGCCCTCCACCATGTACTCACCATTCCTCCCTTTCCCTCTCTCTACTTCTGTCTCCTCCTGTGACTCAAACATCAGCAGTGCTGGAGTCATACTAAAACCCTCAGCTTTTCTGCTTCTGGGCACTTCTGCAGTGTCTGCAAAGTCAAATAAACCAATTGCTGCCATGCTAATGAGTCTGTGGTCAGATGGCTCATGCAGCCTACACCACCTCCAACCCACACTGCAGAGCCCTGTGCATGACAGAGATTGTATCCAACACACAGCAAAAAAGGCAGGAGAAGAAAATTACCAGGTTTATTAAAGTCAAGCAGGGGAGAAATTCCAGCAACTTTCGATTTCTTGTTTTGCCCTGCCACCCCCACAGCACTTCCCACTGTCAGACTGGGAGGTTTCTTGGCCCTGCTGCAGGGTGTCATTGAGCTGCTGCCACAGCCAAAGGTTCCTCCACAGCTGCTTGGGGCAGCAGGGACAGATTAGGGGAAAATTTTTCTTCCAGGTGGACATGGGTCCCACAGCTATCCCACAACAGTGGCCACTCTTGAAAGATGTCCCAGCCCCCTCAGTGGTGTTGGCCACATGCTCTCCTGGAAGCCTTTTCCGCTATGTAGAAAGGAGCACTAAGGATTGAGCTAAGTGCATATGGGTGTGATGGGCCTGTTTCTTTCTCCTTTGCCTCGCCATGATTGTCACCTGGCTCCACAGCTCATTTTGCAGCTTGGCAACTTTCTTTTGCTTTGATGACAGCCACCAATTCACTCACCATTGTCATCGTCACATAGAAAAAAAATGTCTGGCCAAGTGAGTAAACAGTGCCTGTGGGGCTAATATCGCTGAATAACATCACTGCTCTGAGAGCAAAGAGGACCTTTAGCCCCAGAAGGAAGGGATGAAATTCCAAGTAGCAAACAAAGATCAAAGAGGAGGCAGCAATTCCTCAGGAAATTGCAAAAGGAAAATAGAAAGTAAGCAGAGGGGTGGATCAGGTAGAACAATGCAGTGAAAAGAGGATTTACTGGGTTTGTTTAAGAAGAACTGAGAATGGCTATCAGGAAATGTTTCTGAACTTCAAGGAACTCTAGGAATTGGGCCAGTGATCTATAAGATCTGCTTTCAAGGACTAAAGCCAGGTGGGGCAGAACTCTAGGAACCATCCTCCAGTGAGTACTTCTGATGAGGCAGAGTAGAGAGCAGAGACGGGCCAGATGGTGCTTTCCTGCTTGAACTGCAGAGAAGCCACTGGTGCAAGGGGGAGGCATACAGAGGTACCTGCACACAAGCCTTTCCATCATTCCTACAGTGGCATAAGTCATTTGAGAACAACCACCTGCGCTGTGCAGATTGCGTCTGTCGGCACAGACAGCTGACTTGCTTGTACACCAGTCAGTATTGGCAAAGTTCCTTCAATCTGGGTGCAGGGGCAAGGGAAGGGGGCAGAACCAGACGAAGGCTGCCCCTGGCACATAGGAAAAGAAGGGCATGTGGGCAGAGGACAGTGTTTCTCCACTTGGGCTCTCAGGAAGAGAGGCTGCCAGCTACTCTATTCAGACTCAAGTCCCTGTGAACTCCACCCTTCCCACCCATGCTCTGACGTGACCCTAACAGACTGGATTTCCTACCAGGATATTTTCATTTCAGTTGCCTCCCTCCCAGAGTTTCAAGTTGTTGCACAAAAATAGCAAGTTAGGAAGCTGGGAAATGGAGTCCTTAAAACCTGTTGCAGGAATGCCTCTCAGGTCAGTTGGCATCACATTAACATGTCCTTCCATTCTGCATCTGGTCAGATGGATTGTGACATTCCTAGGTGAATGCTGTGGGCCAGAGAGTGAAGGTGAGTGGGGCAATAGGTTTACCATTGCCGCAGGATCTTTAGGTGGCTCTGCTGCATCCGTTCCCCTCTGCCTCACATTATTTGGCCTGTTTGGGAATAGAGTGGCTACTCACTGGCTGGAAAATACGTTTCTTCACTTTGTTCATCTGTGGTGAACAGTCAGCAACTCCTGAGTTCCTCTTAGAGGGGTCATGTCTAGGGAATGGCAAGCTGTTGCTGAATGTTCCTCCTCCAGTATTCCCTTTTTGACAGAGACCATGGCATCTTGAAGCTGCTGAGTCCATGCTCTGGCATGACTGGCACCTTCATGGTCCCTCTTCCTGGTGTCTTCTGGGACCTGGCTCACCTCAATGTTGCCTCCATAGAAATCCCTGGTGCTGTTGGTGAAACATCTGTCCACATTGACCATATGGAATTTCCTTCCAGCTCTCTTCTTCTTCTTCTTCTTCCTGGTCTTGTTCTGGAAGAAGAGGCAAGTGAAGACCTGCTTGAAACGCTTGCGGAAATGCTTGGAGATGAGGGCGTAGACAATGGGGTTGAGGCAGGAGTTGGTGTACGACAGGCAGTGGGAAGCCAGGCGGCAAGCGTAAGTGGCTCGGTTGAAGGGGAAGTGGCCAAACCAGAAGCAGAGGATGACCAGGTGGTGGGGCAGCCAGCAGAGGCAGAACAGGATGGCCACAGCCACAATCATCTTGGTGACCTTACACTTGGCCTTCCGGGACTCTGAGATTCTTTCTATGGGGTCTACGGAGGTCCACAGGAACTTGACGGTCCTAATGTATGCCAGGCTCACCACGGTCACAGGCAGGAGGTATCCAAAGACAAACGTGAGGATGTCCAGAACCTTTCGGCGCTGGTCCTCCCAGATGGGGACACAGATGGGCACCCCATGGTAGTGGATAATCTGGTAGTAACTGAGGTAAGGCCCGGCGAAGAGCAGCGACAGTGACCAGATTACTGCAATGGCCACTCCTGCGTTTTGGGAGGTGCGGAGGTCACGGGACTTCAGTGGATAGCGAATGGCCAAGTACCTGGCAATGAGGGGAAGGAGAAGGATGGGTGAGATGAGGTATTTCTCCTGCCCTGTGGGGCTGCGATCTGTGCACCCCTACCCATGCAGCCACCCATCACTCCCCTCCCACACCTCTTGGGAGTGAGGGTTACAATGAATTCAGAACTATATCAGGGCCATTCTAACTGTGAGGCTGGGATTTCCATCACCCACTCTGCCGTGCTAGCTCAGGAAGGGCAAGCAGTGTGACTCCTGAACCAGGGAAGAGAAGGATAGGAGCAAGACTCTACTGTCTCCTCTGAGGTGTGTTGCTGTTCTGGTGCTTTTGCTGTTCTTGGTTACACATGGTGGACTCCTCTTTCCCAAGTGAGGGCCAGTAATCAAGCTGAGAGCTTGGCTTCGTGGAGGGCAAGGGCATGGGGAGCTGGCTCTGCTGGCTCTGCCCCTGGGGAGACCCAACCTGCTTCTTACAGGACACTCCACAGGGCAGCCTTTCTCCCACCTCTTAGCTCAGGGGTGGCAAACACATTGTCTCTGAGCTGAGAGACACAAAGGGAAGGGGAGACTTACCTGTCAATGGAGACGGCAGCAAGGGTAAAGCTGCTGGCATACATGGTGAGGTAGATCAGGAAATGCACAGCCTTGCAGGCAAAGGCCCCAAAGAGCCACCCATCCAAGGTGTAAATGGTGGCCTGGAAAGGGACACAGCAGATGATGAAGCACAGGTCAGCCACGGCCAGGTTAAGGATGAAGAGGTTGGTGGTGGTGTACTTGACTTGGCCATTCTGCAGCAGCACAGCCAGCACCAGTCCATTCCCCACAATACCCACAAGGAAGATGAGGGAGAAGATGATGGGTACAATAATCCCTGCTGCTTGAAGCTCCAGGCTATCAGAAGAGATGTTCCATCCCTCTGGCATCTTCCCACCTGACCATGGAGACCTGTATGGGGAGAAAGAGAAAAAGCCCTAAGGTGCCTGATCTCAGCCTTTGACATCCATGTTTCTCCCAGAGATGCCAATCTCAACCAGCTGGTTAAATGATGATACTAAGATCCTCGTGATGTTGCTGGCAAGAATGTTGTTGGGATCAGGCAGCTCACATCTAGCTTGAGCAGAGCTGAAGCCCCGTTCTCCTGCCCAGATCCACATTCCCACCACAGCACCTCCTGTGCTCCGAGTCCCCTGATGGGTGCCTGCTGCCCTGCCACCTGGCCTCCTCTATATTCCTCCTACAATCCCAAAGCTGCTAAACCTCTTGGGATTGCTTGCTTTGGCAAGTCTAAACCCTGGCTGGTATTCAACAGGGCTTATCCAGGAGGCCATGAGGAAGGGGGCTCCCATGGGCTGTGTGTGGTCCTGGCACACTCAGCCCAGGGCTGTGCCACCTCCGTCAGAAGGGACCTGATGCCTGGATCACACCCCACAGCAGCAGCACCCCAACATACTCTTATTGTGAGGGAACTCCTTAAGCTGGGGCCACCTCCATTCTGGAGCTGGCTGCTCCTTGCTCCCTGTGCAGTAGCTATGCTCCACAGAGGAGAGGCAAGTAAGGGCATCTTTTCAGGATACTGACAGGTGGTAATGGGCTGGATGGTGGCAGCTACATGAGGAGCTGCCTGAAATACCACATGACGAACATTGTAAAGGAGCATGTTATTACCACAGCCCAAGGTATTGTGATTTGCTGCAAAACTTCCTCCAGCCCTGAGTAACACTGCGTTCAGGCAGAGAGTGCCAACAGCCTATCTCCAAACGAACCTTCCCCTTGTCTGCTATCACTGGAACAAAATGTCCTTCTCTGAGCAATAACAGACACCATTATCTAGCTACTGTTGACATTCAATTAACTGGGTTTTGGGTCATGCGAGCTCCTTCACCCCATGCTCCCCCACGCCTCAGCTCACGCCACTTCTCTTTCCCAGCTCCTATGTGTATCACACCAAAAGACTTTCTCTGCCTCTCTGGCTCTTCTGTCCCCTCTGTCCTACTGATAACCATCCATCTGACCCCATGAGATCTCCTCACTGGAGCAGAGGAGCCGGCCTCCCTCCGGGCATGCATGGGCACCAGGGTGTCTCTGCTAAGCAAGCCCAAGGCCACCTCTCAGCTTGGAAGCCAGCACTCACCTTTTCAAGGAAGGGCCTGGAGCTTTACCACTCGCTTGGGGAGGGGGAGACCTCTGGTCCAGCCCAGGTAATGGTGACAAGGAAGATGCAGACTACCGAAGAGTTTATCCAGGCAGGTTGGTGACCCCAGTCACTCCTGCCTGGTGCTCCGCTGCCTCCCTCTGCCTGTCACCAGCTCCGCTCTCTCTCCTTCTGGAACTCCTCTCCTTTCTCTCTGTCTCCCCCTTTTTCCCTCCCTCTGCTCTTGCTGCTGATCCATAGATCTCTGTTGATTTTTTTTTTCCCCTTTCTCTGAGGTTGGGTTTGGAGTTAACTCCTCTCTGCCCAGCTTTCCTGTAGGCTCAGCTGCTCCCTGTTCCAGTGAGGAGGGGGTGGCAGAGAAAAAGCCCACTACTCTCTGGTGGAAGAGGGAGGATGGAGGGGGGAAGGGTCCCATGGACCCCAGCAACCACCCCTCAATCCTGGATATTCAGGATGTGTTATCCAACACCTCCAGGGAACATGAATATTCCACCACAGCGAGCCTTGTCCCTGCCCTGTCCTTGGTATAGGACCCTAAACCCTCTGGAGCATGAGCAATTAATTGCTATTACTAGCTGTCATTAATTATTGTTAATAGCATGGCTCTGAGCAGATTGAGCTTCTCACAAAATGTCTTACCTGGGAAAGGAGGAGAGTGCAGGTTTTGGTTTCCATCCAGCCCAGATCTGCACACCATCAGTGCTGCCAGGGCACTGCAGGGTGGGGAGGTTCCATCTCCAGAGGTTCAGCTCCATCACAGTTGCCTGGGACAGCTTGTGTGCTGGCTGATGTGCCAAGAGATGACAATGACCCACACAGCCCTCCTGTCCTGCCACCCTGCTGCCATGTCCACCCTGGTGACAGGACCTCTACCCCAAGGACTTCCAGGTACGCTAAGACCGAGAGTGCAGCCTGGTGATCCTTTCCCAGCAAGACTCAAAGGCCACCAGTTACCCTTCTCTGGGAAGGTCTTGGTGCCTCTTCCAATGATGGAGCAGGATGCGGGCAAGGAGGTGCTGGCCCTGTCCTCCCCACAGTAGCCCTGATACCACTCTGGGCTCAGTGGAACCCCTTGGCCTGACAGGAGGGGTAATACAGCCTCTCCATCCCACATGCCCCTGTGGCAGAAGGGAGCATGGTGTCGCCGCTAGCTCATTATCAGCTGTTGTAACCAGGGAAAAGGGGAAGGCCGTGCCTCGGGACGTGGTGATAACCCAGGGGCTGCGGCAGAGCACAAGCCTGCACACTGCCACAGCTCTGCTCACCATGGAGGGACCACACTGCAGCTGCCTCCTCCTCTTCCTCCTCTGCCTGCTCCCACCACTGGGCAACCCAGGCCCACCACAGCCTCTGGAGGAACACCAGGACCTGCCACTGATGCTGCCCAGCACTGCTGACCCCACTACCCACCTGCTGCGCGGCCACCCCTCAGCCCCAGTGCGGCCCTACAGCCTCTCGCTGTCCCCCGAGGATTACCGCTACTCCCCCAAGCCCCGGCACCTGCGCCCTGGGCGGCTGCGACGGCTCCTGGGCTCGGCCTTCGACCCCTTCTGGATGGCGACCGAGGAGCCCCGGGGTCGCAACAGCAGCATCCTCGAGGAGAACCTGGAGTCCATGAGCAGGGACCTGGCAGAGGGTGCTGGGCGCTACCGCCGCAAGCTGTGGCGAGAGCTGGAGGGGTTGGAGCTGCCCACCTTGCTGCCCCCTGGCCCGGGGTTGCCCCCCGAGCTACAGGGGGTCCTGGCCCGCCGCCTGCGGCAGTGGCTGGTGGAACAGGCTACCTGCCGCCTCACCTCCACCTGGGTCGACCTGGGACCTGTCTTCTGGCCCCGCTGGGTGCGCCACACCACTTGTGACACCGGACCCCCCGGCTG
Organism: Lophotriccus pileatus; assembly: GCA_035583135.1. NCBI lineage: Eukaryota > Metazoa > Chordata > Aves > Passeriformes > Tyrannidae > Lophotriccus > Lophotriccus pileatus. The sequence continues at coordinate 50,324,216 of JAWWES010000041.1, forward strand.
CTCCTGGCCCCCTGGCATGACCTGCCGTCCCACACAGCTCACTCACATCAAGCTGCTGGCCTGGCACTGCTGGGTCCCCCAGCACCCCGGCCCACCAAACTGCACCTGGCGGCAGATCCCCTACCCCGTTGTGGCTGCCTGCAAGTGTTCCTGCCGCTGAGGGGGCTACGGATGGACACCCTGGCACCTGTTCTTGTAGCCAAAAGGCCTGAAAAGGCAAGAGTCTGCTTGGATTCACCCTTGGATCTGGGGGGAATCCCCAAATGGAGAAATAAACCTCCAGAAAGGAAGAAGGGATGGCTGCTGTCATTGCTCTTTCTTGCCAAAACCCCTGGGTGGGATGCAGCTGCTTCACCCCTCGCCCACCGCAGGGAGGCATTAGTGCCAGTGGAGGCTCGTGTGCAGCGTTTATCTCCAGCAAAGGATGCAGGATGGGAAAATTGTGGCACCGAACAGCAGGCTCAGGCCCTGTTTGCATCAGTGCCAGCTGGCTGAGTCCAAGCTGGGGTATCCCTGCCTGCCTGGGTAGGGCAGCAGGCAAGGAGCGAGGGCAGGAGAATGTCAGGAGGAAAGGGGTAGAGGGAGGTGGGTCACAGCTCGGGGTGGAATCTGCGGTGGGTAGAGAGGTTGTAGGGTGTCAGCAGGCAGAGGGCCAGTTTTGGGACTGCAATGAGGCAGCCTAACAAGGATAGAAGTGGGCAGGGACCCAGGGCTGGAACCATCTGTAGGGCTGGGTGCATATGGAAATGGGATGGTATAGGACAGTCCTCTGCTTTGGGTAAGATAC
>JAWWES010000041.1:50332685-50353412 GCA_035583135.1 Lophotriccus pileatus
ACAACACTTCTTTTCTTTTTTTTTTTTCTTTTTTTTTTTTGAGAGGGGGGTGTTTTTTGGGGGGGATTTTGTTCTGGCTTTTTTTGTTTTGTTTTGAAACGTTTTGAAAGGTTTTGAAAACACACGATAAACAATATCACAGCAACAGTCCCACCAAGCCAAACAACCTGCAGCCACCCATCCTGCTCTATGAATAGCTGCTCTGTGCAGTCAGTTGAGTCATGGCCTTGGGGACATATTTGTCCTTGGCCCTGGATGCCTCCCACTGCCGGGAAGGAAGAGCAGGAAGGATTTGCCACAGCCCCCCCAGGCACCCAGAGAGCCCCATCGGGAGGGGCAACCATGGGGGGCACCCAGAAATTGGGGTCCTGGGCACAGCAAGCTGGTGATGGCTGCAGGGTCTGGGTAGGGGAGAGAAGAGTGTAGATGGAGGGGCTGGTTGTGGCTCTCAGGCTTTTTTTAGGGCTGCAACTGCTGCAGAAGCTACAGGAGAGAGTCTGGCATGGATGGGGAGTGTTGTGGTCAGAGAAAGGCAGCCATGGGTTGCACCAAATAATGCAATTGGTTTTCCTGTGCATTTCCAGGATAAGTCACTAAAAATTAATTAAAAAAACACCCAAATCATAAACTAGTCCATGTTGCAAGAACTGTGCACAGGAGTTTATCTGGGTGTCCCCAAAGTCCCTCAGTGTCACAGGGAGGCTCTTGGGCAAGCCCTGGGGTGGATGGTGGCCATCTGCCAGGTCATCTCTCATGCCAAACCTTGTCCACAGGTCACCCTCCATCCTCTGGCACCCCGTTCCCCGAGGGGCAGGTGGACTCACTGCTCTCCATCATCTCCAGCCAGAGGGAGCGCTTCCGGGCCAGGAACCAGGAGCTGGAGGGGGTATGTCTGGTGGGGAGGGGGCTGGGAGTGTTGCAGGACCTGCAGCCTTGGGGCTGCTGCTTTGGTGACCTGCAGGGAATTTAGTATCAACCACTGCAAGCAAGAGGAAAATACATTCTGCTGTGAGCAGGCCCAAAGCCTCCCCCAGCCCATCCGTGTTGCTCCAGTTTGAGAGCAGGTCCAGTTGTAACTCAAAGCCAGGGGATTTTAATTCCTGAGAAGGGACTGAACCCTGGCTGGATGCATCCAATCACTCCTGCCTCCCACCCAGTTAGATCCCATTTTCCCCTCCTTGCTGCAGGAGAACCAGATGATGCAGCACACAGTGCACGCGCTCCAGAGCGAGCTGGACAACCTCAGAGCTGACAACATCAAGCTCTACGAGAAGATCAAGTTCCTGCAGAGCTACCCTGGCCGGGTGAGTGTCCATCTGTCTGTCTGTCCATGCTCCAGCTGGGTTCACACACATGGACGATCCCTGCAGTTAGAGCCTGGAAAATCATCCGGTCCTACCTGTGCTCATTCCCCACCACCCTGAACTTCTTGTAGCCAGCAGAGAGAGCTGCTCCCTGGGCAGCCAGAAGGCAGCCAGTCCCAAGAGAGAAAAAACCAGCACAAAACCACCCCAGTAACACCAGGAGGAGCCTGGGGAGGGGAAACAGACTTAGTTGCAACCTGCTCTGCTCGTGCTGTGTCCCTTAGGAGGTTCATTTCTGGGAATCACAGGGGTTTTGCAGGCAGGTCAGGCTGCCTGGAAGCTTTCCCTTGCAACCACTTCCCTGATCAGAGCCAGGGTGTCCTGACCTCGGGCTTTCCTTATAACTGCAGAAGTTCCACTAATGGGGGGGGACGGAGAGGGGCACCAGTTCCCTGCCATCCCACCCCCTTCTGTGCTCCCTCCCCCTGCTGCCCGGACCGAGCCTGCTTTATTGACAGATACTTTAATAGCATTTGGGCATGGGAAACTCCTACAGCTGTGAGGGACCTTATTTGGTTCTTTTATTTATGTCTCAGTGATGACGCCAGGTCACCCCCTCTGATATTTTTTCCCGTTTCTCCTGCGGAATATCATACCCATGTTTATCCACTGCCACAAGGCAACCCCTGCATGCCATTGACATGAGCTAAAAGAGCAAAAACCCTCCGTGGCAGCAGCAGAGGCAGGGGATTGCATAATTCACCCCCTAATCGGGCATGTGACACGTTAAAAATACTCCTCAAAGATCATTCAATAAGGCCAGGCCGTGGCGAATTCATCGCCCCTAAATCGGGAGCTGCGCTCACCACGGTGACCTGTGGGATCGGGTTGCGGGCTGTGAGGGCACATTTGCTACAGGTTTACACGGCAGAGTAACAACCAGCCACGGGTGGCTGGGCAGGACAACCCACTGCCCGCAGGAACGGGTCCAGAAGGGCCTCGGTGAATGGCTGGCAGGGCAGGGAGAGGGCGTGGATTAGCACCAGAGCCCTTGAACCAGAGCCTGCACCAGGCGGTGCCCATGCCTGGGGGCAGCACGTGCTGTTTCCAGGCTGGATTTGGGTGGGAATGATGTGGAATCTGCAGTTCTGGTGACCTGGAGAGGCAGCGTTGGAGGAAGGAGGAGCAGAGATGCGCAGGCTGCATGAGCATCCTCAGGGCTTGCTGCTGCCAGGGCTCTACAAGGGGAGCCTCTGTCCCAGGAGAAGGATAAAATCCAGCCTATCTGAACCCACCCAGATCTTTCACTTCTTTTCACTTTATTCTTCTTGCCCTTTGCCCAGCTAACATGGCCCAGCAGCAAAAGAATTCAGAGAGGGATTTGCACTAGCCCAGGTGGAGCTCTCTGGGGTGACAGAGGACAATTATTTCACAGAAAGGGCAAAAACTAGGGAATCACAGGGGAAATAGGGAATCCTCATGGAAGAATCCCCTGATGTAACAACCTGGTCTAGTGGAAGGTGTCCCTGCCTATGGCAGGGGGGATGGAACTAGGTGGTCTTTAAGGTCCCTTCAACCCCAAATCATTCTGCAATCTTATGAAGAAAGGACTTGGTTCAATAACTCCTGTTGTGCTTCTCCTTTCCGAAGGTGTCTGTCACAGCTCTGGGCTGTGCTGCTCCATCTTTTGGGGGTCACTGCTTCCAAATGAGCAGCCCAGGGGCACTGGGGGGCTGTGTCCCTGTGCTGGGTGTCCACACACCCCTTGCACCCCGGTGCCCACAGGTTCTCACCCTGCCTTTGCTCCCCCAGGGCGGCAGCAGGGACGACACGGAGCAGCGCTACTCCTCCCAGTACGAGGAAGGCCTGGACCCCTTCTCCTCCTTCAGCAGGAAGGTATGAAAAGCCCCTGGCACTCTCCCATCTGCTGTGGGATCATTGCCCAGCTGAAATCCAGGGATAGCGCTCTGAAAGAATAAAACACGCTCGAACGCCATCCACATCAAAAAATAGAAAATAAAAGTCAGTGTGCCCAAATGATGTCCCCTGTGGCGGGGGGTGGGGGGAAAATAGGAGCATCCTGGGGCACAGAGCTCCTTCCCCGGTTTGCAAACCCCGATTTTAGCTCTTTGAGCCTCAAAAATGAGCTTCTTGCATGGTTTCCTTGCAGGAGCGCCAGAGGAAGTACCTGAGCCTCAGTCCCTGGGATAAGGCCACGCTGAGCATGGTGAGTGGGCTGCCCTGCTGTGCACCAGTGGGAGGGGGGAGGGGGTTAGCCCAGGTCCTGCATGAGGAATGGGGCTGCTGGCCTCAGGCAGTGGGAGGGCCCCATCGCTGCTCCCCCAGGAGAGGTGCGGATCACCTGGGGCCGTGCGGGGGCTCCGTTTAGGAGCAGTCACTTGCTTCCCTTGCTGCCCAGGGCAGTGGTGGAGTCACCATTCCTGAAGGGATTTAAAGCACATGCAGATGTGGCACCTGGGATGTGGTTCAATGGTGGCCTTGGCAGTGCTGGGGAAGAGTTGGACTCGATGATCTTGGATGTCTCCTCCAACCTACACAATTCTGATTCTATTCTGTGATTCCAAGCACCTCACCTCTGGTTTGTAGCGTGGCAGGGGGGCTCAGAGCTGCACCCCCAGCCAAGGGCTGACCAGGGGCAAAGCCTCTTTGCTCAGCCTGATCTCCCTCATAGGAGACTCCCCCAGAGAGCCCCAGCACCCCACACAACTGGGGGGCAGGAGTGTGAGGGGCTGAAGAGGGTCCCACGCTCCGGGGGAGATGCTCTGCCTCACACAGCACAGCATCCTCAGGCACACCGTGATTTCTTATTGCATCCTCCATAAAAACCTCTTCCCAAGCCCTGATCCTTCCTGCTCCAGTTCTTCCTTCCAAAAGGCATGAGGGAAAATACTGGGGAGCTGTGCTTTCTGCAGCAGCAGAGGGTCCTTGCCTGAGCTGCTGCGGACAGAAGAGCTGCTGCTGCCACTGCAGGTTTGAGCTGCCATCTCTTAGGGATGAATGCTACTTTCTGAGCTAAAAATGTGGTTATTGAGGAGATCTGACTTTTTACATTTGAATTTGAGACTTTAGCAGCAGGCTCAGGATTGGGTTTTGGCTGAGTTAACCCCCAGCTCTCCAGCGTAACGTGGGACCACTGTCTGCAGCAGCCCCAGAACACAGAAATATCTTGTAATAAAGGCAGAGTTGTCATTTGCATAAAAACCAAGCAAATGCCAACATGAATATGGATAGTGTGGCGTGCCAGCACCACGGAGAATTAATGAAAGGCATTCACAAAAAAACTGACTTAGGGGAGTTATTCCTTGGGAATATTTAAGAACATAATCTTGTTTGTTACAGCAGTCTCCGCCGTGGCTGTGAATAGCAAAGATGATTTCAGCCCAGAATGGGTTTGGTGGGAGATCTGTGGGTTTTAATGCCAGCTTTGGAAAGCCCGTGTGATGGTTGGGGAATGTGCTTATGTCCATAATGAGTCCCTGGTTCTTGCAGTAGGAATAAAGAGTGGCTGTGAAGGAAGGCAGGCACATCCTTAGCAAGCTGCTCTCCCCGGCTGTGGCTGCTCCTGACTTTGGCTCTTTTGAAAGGATGAACATGAAGGTTTTCCCCACTGGGACCCCGGTGTCATGTGCCAAAAGGGCTCAGACATCATCAGGGGCTGGCTGTGGCCCCTCCAAAATGAGGGGCTGGAGGGCAAATCATCCCAGCCCTGCAGGGTTTCAGTCCCTAGAGAGCTTGGACAGCCCTGTGGGCTGGCACAGGACTGGCAAAGGTGGAGGGTAACTCTTTGAGGACAGACCTTGCAGAGCCAGGGACAGGGAACACCAGGGCCAGCTTCTGGGAGCAGCCTTGGCTCCACTGCCCTGCGGAGAAGGTGGTGAGGAGACGCTGCAAATCACAAGTTGTTTGAGCTCATGAATTAAAAATGTGCAAGACTTAATTACTGCCAGGGTTTCTCTCTGGAGCCGCGCTGAGCCACGGCAGGCACTGAGTCAGGGCTGGCACAGCAGGAGCAGGTAGAGCTGCTGGAAAAAGCTGAGGTAAAGCAACTTAAAATAACCCCCCAAGAGAGTTTTCAGAGGGGGAAAGCCCACAGCTTGCAGCCCCGGATTCACCTCGATTTGTGCAGTTTTGGGCTGAGAGCACAGGCACTTGTGCAGCCACTTTGAAGGAGCATGACTGCTTGGAGGTGGGCAAAGCACCCCACCTCAGTGTGTGTTTATGCAGGGTCTAGCAGGAACAGGGCCCCAGTCCTGTCTAGGGTCTCTCTGAACCTGTGCACAGGGAGAAGTGGTTTCCATTGACCCCCATTAAAATGGGATTTTCTGTTCTGCTCCTCTGCAGGGGCGGCTCATCCTGTCCAACAAGACCGCTCGCACCGTTGCCTTCTTCTACACCCTGTTCCTGCACTGCCTCGTCTTCCTGGTAAGTGTGGGGGCCACAGGGGGTGGACATCCCGACAAAATGTCTGCTAGCATCCCCTCCAGGGGGAGTTTGGGCTTTTTAAGGATGTTATCCCAAGCGAGTGCATTGCAGCTGGTGTGTCAGTGGCTCCGCAGGCACAGCACAGACAGGAGTGTGGGCAGCACAACTCAGCAGGGATGTGGACATGCCAATAAACATCCCCCTCAGCTTTACAGGGCGGGAACCCCACCCTGGCTGGGCACAGGCTTGCCCAAGGGCAGGAGCTGGAGGCTGGCTGTGTGTTCATGTCATTCCTGGAAACAGCCACGGGCCCGTGGTGACACTGTGCTGGGAGCTCACATACTTAGTGTATTCCCAAGCTTGTTGGGGAGCAACATTCTGGTTAATTTTTGTGAATCTAATACCATAGCAGTTTTTAGGAATAAAATACATCCCCTTGAGCCCACACTGCCTGTTTCTAGAGCATGTGCAATTCCACTTTCCTGTGCTAGGGTCCATCCTTAACCTCCTGCACAGTGGAGCTCAGTTCTGTTTGCTGCCTCTCCAGGGATGAGCTCTGGCTCTGTTTTACAAACTATTACACTGTTATACTCTCTATTATTGAGCTCTAGTTCTCCCCATGTTCCTTATGTGTTCTGTGGCTCCAAATTTCCCCAACTGTGCATAGGGTCGAAAATAGAGAAGCAGAGGTTTGGTAGGAATGGAGGCTTGAGCCAGCCCGAATCCCCTGGGAATTTGTCATGATGCAAACTCCTTCTATATCCTTATATCCTTGCACAGTTTCTGGGAGTTTATTTTTCATTTCGGGGGGGGGGGGGGGGAAGCCAAACAAATCATCAATAATTCAACGATGAAAGGAGATAAAAGACAAATCAGAACAATATTTCTGTCCTGATCTCAAAGTTATAGTGTTATTTTGGGAAGGAAAGGAGCAAAGGAAATAAAAAGTTAAACACCATTAAAATTTAAAGATCTAACCTAAAAAAAAAAAAAATAGAAAAGGAAAATTCATAAATATTACATGGCTGGAATGATCTTACATCATCTAGACACAAAAGGGCCTGAAATCCAGCACCCAGCACTGCCTGGGCTGGGCACACTCTGTGTGTCCTGCAGGGGATTGATGAAGCTGCATCTCCTCCATCCCGGTGGTGGGAGCAACATCTTTGCCATTGATCCCAGGAGACCTTAATTAACCCTAATTTAGAGGCCTGCTGGTGGGTGTATCACCAGTGTTTTCCTGGTGGTAACAACAGCTTACAAATCCCCAAGGCTTGAATGAATCAGTCTGGGGTGGGAGGGCTTCTCCCTCTTTCCAGACCCCATCACTGCCTCCTGAGACCACAGCTTTGGAATAAAAACACAGTGCTATGAAGGGAAAAAGGAGCCAAGCCGAGCAGTGCCCTTCCTTAAGGCTGTTCCAAAATACATTTCCAGCCATGTGCAGCCTCGAGCCTTACTCTGAACCACCACAGCCACAGCAGCACTGCCCCAGCAAAAATAACCCACTGGAAAAGGCCATCCTGGCGGCAAACACTGAAACACACTGGGGTTCTCCACATTGGTGATCATAGGATCATGGTTTGGGTTGGAAGGGACCTTAAAGATCATCCAGTTCCAACTCCCTGCCATGGGCAGGGACACCTTCCACTAGACCAAGTTGCTCCAAGCCCTGTCCAACCTGGTGTTCAGCACCTCCAGGGATGGGGCAGCCACAGATTCTTTGGGAAACCTGTGCCAAGAAATCACCACCCTCACCAGGAAGAATTTCTTCCCAATATCCAATCTAAACCTGCTCTCTTTCGTTTTGAAGCCATTCCCCTTTTATCCTGTCGCTCCATGCCCTCGTCAAAAGTCCCCCTCCAGGACAGGATGGCAGGGATGGGCTGGCACTGTGGTGACACAGGGTGCTGTGAGGACAGGCAGGGACGGCAGGTGAAGGCAGAGCTGATCACATTCCTTCCCTTGCAGGTGCTCTACAAAACAGCCTGGAGCGAGAGCGTGGGACGGGACTGCACCGCCTTCTGTGCTAAGAAGTGAGTGTGGGGACAGGCTGGGCCAGCCCAGCCCCGGGGCTTGGGTTTGGTGGGCAGAGCAGGGTGCTTGGCAGCAGATTTTTTTGGGCAGCACTCTGTCCTGGAAACAAGGGCAGTTCAATGGGCTTTAAACCCAGTGAGAGAAAGTACATGGAACAGGGCAGTGGGGTATCCTCCAAGCCCCTTCCTCTGAGCAGTCCTTGCCCAGGAAAAATCCTGATGAAGGCAAAGGTGATCCTGGAGCCCCGGGTCAGATCCATGCTGTGACTCCCTGTGCAGGTCCAGGCACTGCTGCCCACGGCTGGAGGAGAGCGCGGTGCTCATCGTTGTGGGTAGTGCTTGGACTTGGAGGTGCTCCTGCCCGGCCACCAAAGCACTTTGGTCCTTGCTGAGGGTGAACGTGGCTCTGCTCTTTCCCCAGGTTCGCTGACCACCTCCACAAGTTCCACGAGAACGACACGGGCGACATGTGACAGTGAGAGCTGGCGTTGGCTCCGCTCCATCCTGGAGCAGGATCTGTCCCTTCTCCCCTTTCAGCTGCTTTACTATAGCTTTGCTTTCTGCTTTGTAGGATGAAGGCAGTGATTCTGATCCCTGCTCCCACCCTTGGAAATCTAAAGCCTCAGCTAAGGGAGAGTTGCTTTGCAGGACAGGGCGTTTCCAGCCCTCCCTGGAAGGGCTGCAGCAGTTCCCGTGCCCTCCCCGTGTCCCAGAGAGCTCAGTCTTTACCAAAACACGTGGAAAATGCAAGAGCAGAGGTACTCCTCTCACATCCACATCTCTCTCCCATCCCGTTTTGACTCCAGTGCAACACTGGATGGACTAAATTTAACCAGAAATGGGAGGAAAAACCAACCTCCTGAACTTGCATTTTCAAGTGTCACGCTATTTGAGAATTCCTATTTTGCTCTGGCTCTGGGAACCTCCTGCCCATGCTGCTGGGCACCAGCAGATGCTGTTCTTGAACTGGAACCCTCAGTGTGGGAATAGTTACGACTAGTTAGGACTTAATGGGCATGAAGGGAGGTGCTGCTGGTCAGGACTGATCTCACAAGGATGCTCCAGACTCTCCCTGCTGAGATGTTTCTGACTCCTTTAGGAAAACACAAGTCAAATCAAGCAATTGCTGGTGGCGGGTTTGCCAGATGATGAACACTGGGCTGCTAATTTGGGTTGATCTGGGAAGACAGAGGCAATAGGAGATGCTCCAATTAAAAGGAGCAGGTCCCAGCAACCCCCATTTCTTCCTCAGCTCGCTGTGACTGCGTGGTGAGGGACAGTATCAGCTTGTTAACGTGGTCCTCAATTAAAATTCCCCTCTGTAGACAGGAGAATAGCATTGCTTCCAATTAATATTTCATTGCAGATTCAGATCTATTCCCATTCCCGTTGCTGGGAAGCCAGGGCCTCTAACACAGTGTGCAGGCAGCAAGAGGCTTCACATCTGCCACAGGCAGCCCGGGTTTATTTATAGGAGCTGTGGCCTGCGGCAAAATGTAAAATACTCATAAATTCGAGGGAGGGATAAACCCTGAGGGACCAACCTGCACCTGTCCCGCTCAGCACGGGGTAAACCGAGCCAAAAGGGAAGGGAAGCACCCACAGATGCCAGCGAGGGGTGATGGGGTGATGCTGTAGCTGGAGACCTCTTCATAAACTTATCAGCTTCAGATTATGGGGGAGATGAGCTTTGGCTGCCTGAAATCAGTAGCTGGGAAACGTGATCCGGGGAAGGGTGGTCTGCTTGTTGAGGCTTTGTTGGGAAGGTTAAATTTGCTTTTTTTAGCAGCTGTATGTTCTGTCTTGGAATTGCAAAACTTTTGCAGCTATTCACACTTGTACTCTTCATAAATGACTTAAAATAGATGTCAAGTTCTGCGGGACAAGTGATAAAATAAACTTAGCCATGCATTGACTGGGTGGCTTTTGTGCTCTGCTTCCTTTTTTTTTTTTTTTCGGACTTTTGATATTAAACAACTGAGAAATGTCCTGCTTGAGTCCAAGGGCAGAGTGTGCAGCTAATTTTAGAAACCCATTACAGCAGCTAAAGGCAGTGATGTCTCTCAGCGCCAAGAAGGGCAGGACCTCTGTCCCTGTGTGCTGGAGTTGGTGTCCCAGCTGCCATGAACACAGGCATCCCACAGGCCTGGTGAAAGGCTCTGGTGAAGGAGGGACCACGGGGATTGAGCCCAGGCAGATCTAGCCCCTGAAATATTCTGTATATCCCCACGTGGCTGTTGGTAAAGGCACTCGGGCTGAATGGTGTAAATTTGGCCGGCTAATTTTGGGAGAACCGGTCATGATCCCCCTTTTCCTCATCCTCCTTTTTCTCTGCTTTTCCAGCCCAAGGGGAAATGAGCAGCTCCAGCCTGGCAGGGCTGGGCCGATTTTGGGCTCTGTCCTTGGGTTTTAGGCACAAGCCTGGCAGAGTGAGGGTGTCTGGGGAGGGTCAGGTGCTGTGTCCTCCACCATAAAGGGGCAAAGAGCAGAGGGCTGTGCCAGAGGTTTTGCAGCCCCCTGGGATTACCTGGGCCTTACCAGTCCCCTGGAGCTGCCAGATTTTGTACCTCGGGCAGAGCTGTCACCTCCTTACGTCCAAGATAAAAATGACGAATTGACTGTTTTGTCCCAGAATCCCTCCGGGAAGGGGGCAGGCGATAGACGTGGGGTGTTGTTTTCTCTTCTGATCTCACTGTTTTGCAGATTCCAGCAGCTCCTCCTGCATGGAACCTGCACGTCCAGCTCACCTCGGCACCGCTGGCTCATCGCGGCCCCGCTGACCTCACGGCAGCGAAGGGATGTCCGGGTGTCCCGGGCAGCAAACAACAGCCGCTCCCAGGAGCCCAGCTCTGGCTGCCAAACCCTCTGACCGGAGGCAGGGAAAGCCTGAGCTGGGAAGGGCTCTCGGGTCACTGCCTGGAGCCTCGGCCAAGTTTTCGGAGCTGCTTTCCAGAGACGTGCCGGAGGTGACGGGCTCAGGCAGGGCCGGGCGTGCAGGGCTCCGGGGGATCCCGGGACAGGCAGTGATGTGCTCCTGTCCAGCACGAAACAACATCCTGCAGGTTTGGTGCCTGGGAAGATGCATCTGAGGGGTGTCTTCGGGTGGCCAGGCAGAGGGAGATGGCTCCTCCAGCCCCCTGCCACCTCCTGCCACCCCCAGCCAAGCTTGGCATCACTGGCAGTGCTGTGTCCAAACCTCTTTCCTCCAAAAAATGAAGCAGGAGGGTTAATTAAAGTAAGCAGAAGCTCCAGCCTCAGGTAAGAGCTCTAAACCAGCTCACCCTGTGCAGGGGTTGCCCTAGGCAGCAGGACACACACCCCTGTGGCCAGAGGGGAGCAGGAGCAGGGCTGCCCTTGCTGTCCTGGCATGTGTGGGATTTGGGGTACAGCTGACTCCTCATGGCCTGCCTGATCCATCACTGGTTCCTCGGGTGTCACTGGCTGTGCTGGGTTTTGGGGACACACTCCATTCTCCTTACAGTTGCCTAGAGACTCACACCCCTGCAGACCCTCACTGCTGAGCCCCAGCACCCCCTAAACCCTATTTTCAGCCAGGTTCAGAGGGCAGCCCCAAAGCACCCCACAGCCTGTCCCTTTTCCAGAAGGCAGGGAGGGAAAATGGGAATGGATTTTTGTGCTAATTTGATTTGAAAACTGCTTTTATCCCTGAGTGATTCAAAAGAAGAGGATTTCGGTGACCCTTTGCTCTCCCTTGCTGTTTTAAATTTAATTATGGGAAACAATTTTAATTAGTATTGACAGATATTCAGGAAAATAATTACAGGCAAACCTGTGCTTCTTTTATCTATTTAACCTGCGAATCTCCCAGCCCATCTCAGAGACCCAGGCTGAATTTCGGGGGTTTATCCGGTAATAAGGAGCTCCTGGGGAAGCTGGGCTGGCTAACGAGATAACAGGCTGCTCACATCTGGGTCACAAGTTCAGTTTTTGCTGCGGGCAGAGGAGACGGGAGAGAAATCTCTGCGAGGATGTGGCCAATCTGTCGTGATCTTGGGCTGCAACGCTCACCCCATCGCCCCCCTCGGGCAGGGGCGAAGGAAAAGGGATCCAATCCCACTCCAGCCCCGTGCAGGGGGAGGCCAAGTGCCCTGGCAGCCCCCCAGAAGGAGCGGGGCGATGCGACACGGCGTGCGGAGCAAACCGCGGCAGCAATTATCGCCGTGCTATAAAAAACCCCTATAATGTGATTTTCTAAAGGTCTCCAGCCGGGCGCCTCGCGTCCCTCCGCTCCGGAGCCGCTGACACAACACACGAGGCAGCCGAACGCGTTCGCTCCCGTTCCGCGGATGGAAAGGGGAGATCGATGGGTCCGAGGCGGCGGAGCCAGCGCCAGGGATGGCAGCGAGACTCCAAACACAAACACGGGCACAGCCAGCGCCGGCAGGAACGGCCGGGGCAGGTTATTTCAAGTTCAGGGTGTACCCGGTAAACGCGGTGGGTAAACACAGTGTGGGGCCGGGAGCTCGCAGGGTCAGCACACGGACACAGCCCACGCAGGAGAAAAGGGATGAGATATATAAGGGGCTTGGAGTGTGGGGGGTGAACTCATTGATAAGGCTCGTATGGGGGTAAAAAAGGAGGTAATATATAAGGGGTTTGGGGATCTGGAGGCAGGAGCCTGAGCAGCCTGGCCATAGGGATCGATCAGTATTTATTTTTGGAAGCGCAGCTCTAATTATCCACTGGAAGCAGGCAGGGAAATGGTGCTGGATCCCCACCACTGGGTGCCTTTAAATCACAGCTGAACATCTGTCTCAAAGACATGCTCCAGTTCAGCTGGGAGATACGGCCACGCAGCAGGAATTATTGTCCAAGGGTGAACATCACAGCTTCACAACCCATGAACCATCATCCCTCTCATTTCTTCCCTAATAGACGAAACAGATGGGGCTGCTGGTTTTAGCTGGGCTGTTTTAAAAAGGACAGCAGGGTTTGGATGCTGGGAGCTCCCTTGGCCAGGGTGCATTTGCCATGGTACTCTTCCTGGTGCTGGAAAAGGGTGTGAGGGATGACAGCAGCTGGCAGGAGGATATTGGGACACATGGAAATTGCAGTGGGGTTATCCCGATGCTGGAATTGCAGTGGTGGGGTGGCACCGTGCCCTGCTGCAGCGGAGCTGGGCATCTCTGCCATGAGCTCCCTGTTAGGGGAGTCCCATACCCCTGCTAATGGGGACCCCTGCTATGAAGTGGGATTTGGGGTGAAATGCTGCTTTCCGGCAGGCAAAGGCTCCTCCGAGCTGGAAGGTGCCGGCTGGTAATAAGTGTTTTATTGCTTCCTGTTGTGTGAGACATCTGATGGCAAGCCAGGGCCGAAAGCTGGTGCAGCATATGGAGTGGCCCCCCCGTCCTTCCCCCTCCGCCTTATTTACAGAGTCTCCCTGGAGATGGGCCTCGCAGGCTTTTCCAGCTCGGAGAGGAACCGGAAAAATATTTACCTCGCTCCCCCCTCCCCAAAAGCCTGTTCCCGTTAAGGCAGGAAGAACCTAAATGAGGCACATGAGGTGGAAATGCTGTGCTGGCACAGCAGGCACCGGGGATGCCACAGGGGCCGTGGGGCAAGGACTGTCCCCAGGGGACCCCTGTGGGGACAGAGCCAGTGTCAGGGGCTCACCTGAACCCCAGCCTTTTGTTTTCCAGCAGGGGGGTGGCACAAGGATGTTTAGGCATCCCACTGCCCCCCCTGGCAGCACCACAGCCCTGGAACAACCTTCTCTGACGTTTCCTCTTGCCCAGAATAACCGTCCCCACCGGCAGCGGGGGCGGCCAGCATGTGGTGGTCAAAAATAGCTGTGGAGGGAGAGGGGGCAGAGGGGAACCCATACACCCCATGGGGGCCTGGCCAGCTCCCCAAGGCAGGAAGGGCCAGGCTGGCAGCACCAGGGTCTCTGTGGGAGTTGAGCATCTTGCTGGAAAGGTGCTCCCTGGGGGAAGCAAAGACAGGTGGGATTTATGAGACGTGGAGCTGTCCCAGGCTGATGGGAGCCCCGAGCTGGCTGGGGGGTGCACCCCAGCAGCAATCCAGCTGCAGCACGGGGCTCTGGGGTACGCCCTCAGCACACCAGCTCCCACTCCAAATCCTTGCCCTGAACACCCAGGATCTGGGGCCTTTCGGGTGTCTGTCGCTATGGAAACCCCTTCTCACAGCACTGGTCCAGGCTGAGCCTGCCAAAGCTGCTGCCTTGGGAGGGGGAGATGCTCAGGTGATACTCAGAGAGGTGGTACTGCAGGTTCCAGACACGTCAGGATCAGGGAAGGGCCCCAAAAGAGTATCCTCGGAAAAGAAAGGGCTTTGTAGGGAATAGTGATTTTTTTTAATAGCCTCTTGGTAGGTTTAGAGACTTAGGAAAGATATTTAGCATAGAGGATGGACCTGGGTTGGACCCACATGAATGATCCCACTGATGCCCCAAAAGGCTTCACTTTTGTGGGACAGAGAGCCAGCAATGCGTCCTCCTCCCTCCCCCATCCAGGAGAGGGATCCTTGCCTTTAAAAAACTGGCTTTGCTCTGCAAACTCTGTCCCCTCTGCAGCCTGATCCCACCGAGCATCCCACAATCTGGGGAGGTGCCTGGGATTGGGGTGGGAACAGGCACTTCCCCTGCAGATAGAAAGCCCCTCAGGGCCCCCACTGATGGAGGAGACTCTAACAGCACCCCCACAAGCAGATGCTGCATCTCCCCATGTCTGGGGACAGGATGGGACCTTTTGTGGTGTCCCCCTCCTCTGAGCTGCCCAAGGTGGGGAGAGGGCTGTCCTCACTGACCACCTTCCAGTGCCCTGGCCCAGAACTGGGATTTTCCGGGCCTTTTTCCCAGTTCCCCTCTGCACATCAGCCCCTGCAGGTTCGCAGGGTTATGGAATTTCCCATCTGCTGCTCTGGGCCTCGTGGCTTCACTTTGGAAAGTCCTTCAGGGGCATTTTGCCCACCTTGCTGCTCGCACACACCTCACCCCAGCACCCCACAGGCTGCTGAAAAGAGGGAAGGAGCTTTCAAAGCTAAGGGAGGGTTGGGATTTTGGAGCTGCTAACATTTTTAAGAGCTGCTCTGAGTTCAGGCAATGATGGTTTTGCCTTTAATATTTAATGCTTTTTACTGAACACACGTGCAAGGGAGCATTCAGAGCTGCTGCGGGAGAGCTGGGCACTGCAGGAACGCCAGGGCCAGCCTGAACCAGCAGTGTGGGGATGCTTCAAAGCCAAGGTTGCCAGAAGGGCATTTTCCAGCACGTAGGAAAGGCAAACCCCTGGGAAACTGCAGTGAAAAAGCCGCTTGGACCAGTGGGAAATGCTGGAGAGCAGGAGCAGCGCAGTTTCCCCCGTGGTTTCCAGGTGCAAGGAGCTCTTGTTGCTGGAGTGTTTGCAAGTCAGAAAGGTGAAAGCCTTTTTTCTGTGCCTGAAGTCTCAAGGGTTTTGGCTCCCACTGGCTGGAGGCTGCAGAGGGCAGAGGGATCCCTGGGATAATGGGAGCCTGGAGCAGCAGCATCGAGGGAGCCCACGGCTGTGTGATGCACGGGGAGAGCAAGGGGGAAGGATCCAACCTGGACAGACCCTGCAGGAGAGGATGTGTTCCCGTGGTCAGTTCCATCATCCTGTCTGTGGGTCAGGGCTGGCAAAGTGGGGGCCCCAAGCAGAGACCACCAAACAGATGCAGCTGCTGGAGGTGACTGAAGGGTGATGCTCCTGCAAAAGCCCCTGCTCAGGCCAGCACAGCCACGGAGGGTGTGCAGGAAGGCTTTTTTAAGCCTTTTCCTCCATGGCTGGTTCCTACACGGTCTCTGAACAGGCAAAACAAAGCCTCTGACACCATTTCTCAAGCACGGCCCCAGCAGAGCAGAACAGCACAAAGAAAAGGGACACTTAAGAGACAACCCGCGAGCAGCTGAGAACCTCTGACCTTCTCCAGCAGAAACGGGAGGTGGTTTGGAAGAGAAGGTGCAGAAGGTGCCAGTCCCCCTCGGAGAGACACAGACCTGGTCAGGCCGGCAGGGCAGGCACAGCCGTGGGGAACAGAGCCCTGCGGTGAGAGGAGACAGGAGCAAA
The DNA here is from genome assembly GCA_035583135.1 of Lophotriccus pileatus. NCBI lineage: Eukaryota > Metazoa > Chordata > Aves > Passeriformes > Tyrannidae > Lophotriccus > Lophotriccus pileatus. Next base: position 50,348,532 of record JAWWES010000041.1, read on the forward strand.
CACACGGGGACTTTTGTTGTTTTTTTTTTTTCAGCTGTGTGGTCCCAGGTGTGAACAGAGCACCGGGACCGGTCTGTGTGCCCCTCCCGACACGGGGCTCTGCCCCTGCTCACAGCACTTCCACGCTTGGCGAGCTCCCCACCTGTGCTCTGCCAGAGGGCGCCGAGGGGGGGTTGGAGAGCAGGACCAGCATCGCTTTTCATTTGCATCAGCAGGAGGAAGAAGAGCAGCAGCACCACCAGCGCCAGGCTCCGGTGGCTTCCCCGCGGTGGCTCGAGGGAGGGAGGTGTCCTCATAGGTGTTGTTGTGTTTCTGAATGCTCCTGTTTCTATTCAAATGTGCCCCCTGGAGACTCAGAGCAGGCACAAATAGATCCTGCTGGGGCGGGGCGGGGTGTCCCCAAGGGCCCGGTGAGCTCCATCCCGCCAGGATGCAGCAGGAAATACTTGTACTTCTTGGAGGCATTAAGACCAAGGAGAACAAAACACTTTAAGATGGAAAATCTTGCTGATACGGAGCTGGACACCCCCTTTTCGCTCCTAATTCTGTTTCCAGAACCATTGGGGATGCAGAAGGATTGAGCCCTGAACCCCTTCTCCACCCGACAGTGTGATCAGAAGATTGCACTCCCTCCCCACTCATCAACCCCAAATATTACTCCTTTCCATCTGGGCCGGACACTGAGAGGCCACTGAACACAACCCTGAACAGATGTTTGAAGTGCAGAAGAGCCGTGACGGGGTGAGGGACAGGCTGTGTGCACACAAGAAGGATGTGAGATGAACTGTTGATGCTGAGAGCTGGCTGATCACTCTCTGGCATGGCTCCTGTGCTCAGCTGGTGCTCTCCAGCTCCATCCAAACTCCATCAGTTATCCCACGGGAAGACGAGGATGGGGTTTGGGCCTGTTTTTGTATACCTTTCTGTTTGTATATCCTCCTGTTTGTATATCCTCCTGTTTGTATATCCTCCTGTTTGTACATCCTCTCCCAGGGAATTTCAGCTGGTCTGGCTTTGCTCTGGTCTGCACTTGGGCTTGTCCATCTTTGAGGTCATCCTGGGAGATCATCACTCAACCAGGGCTGCACAGACACCCTCGGGAAGGAAAAGCTCAGGTTGCAGAGGAAATTTTAGCCACAGTCTTTGTGCTGAAAGGGCTTTGCTCCCTCTCAAGGGTAAGTCCTGAGTCCCGGTGTGAGGAGGAGCAGGGAATTTGCACATCAAGGTCTTGCCATCAGAGAAGGCTCCTCCAGCCCCAGGCCAGGCTGTCACTGCCTGTTTGCCTCCTCCAACACACCAAAGGACATTTTAAAGCAATTTCTCCTGCACAAATAAATACAAACCCAAACCTCTATTTCTCCTGACTCCCTCTCTTTTCCCCTTTCATCCCTGTGACATCTTCCTCCAGTAAATCCTTCCCTTACATCTCATTAGAGGCTGCTCCTGGACAATTTGCAGCTGTGACAGCCCTGGAGACGCCTGGGGCCTGTCTGCCTGGCTGACAGCTCACATACACACCCGGACTTTGCTGTGCCTGCGCCACGGAATGGTTTCATGGCTGGGCTGCCCCGGCCACAGCCGTCTCCTAACTTCCTTTCCAGGCTTTCCCTGGGATGCTGGACAAACCCCTTCACCTCCCACCCCTGCTTTCCTCCCCCTAGCATGCTCCCCTCTCCCCGCCGTGGCTTTGCAAGCCCACAGCACTAGAATTTCGCATGAAAATCAGCAAGAGCACCACGGTCCACGCTCCCCGGATGACCCCCCGCCTGCCCCGGGACGCGGCGAGGCTGGAGGCGATGAAATCAAAAATAACCGGCTGTGCCGGGAGGCGCGGGTGGCGGAGGGCGCTGCCGGAGCTGGCACCGCTCGGATGCCTCCGGGCACAGGATTTCAAGGGCACGTCACGCTCCAGCCGGGCGGCTGCCAGCAGCCCTCCCCAGCACCGGCTGAGCCACTCGCTTGACTCCTTCCAGCGAATTTTTTTTTTTTTAATATTTTATTTTTTTTTAAGGCAGCTAATAGCTCCGAGGGAGTCCCGGAGTAATGAGAATTGGCAGGAGCGAGCAGATATTAGGTTTATTCACCACCAGTTTTAAATCATTTAGCACAGCAGAAAGGCCGTGGTTCTACAAGCAGCGTGTTCTGCTTTGCTGGCGTCGTGGTTCCCATTAAAGGGGGTTAGTGGTGACTGGGGACAGGGGTGTCCGCGGGGGGAGCGGTGCCGCTCTGCTCCGCCTCCCGGGTGGGACAGGGACGAGCGGGGCCAGAAACTGGGGACCAGGATTTGAGCCGGAGCTCATCCCCGTCCACAGGAGCTCACACAGGCTGCAGACCCGGGCTCGCGAAGAATTTTTGTCCCACTGAAGGCAGCCTGCAGCTTCGGCTTAGAAATAACGCCTTAAAAAGGCAATTTGGGGAGCTGCTCTTTGTGCAGCAGAACACGGTTCCTTGGGGATTGCTGAGAAAAGTCGCGGGAGAAGTTAAACTTTCACCCCGGCAATTATTGTAAATCTCTTTGGTCAAGGCCCAGACCTAAAATTAGCCTGTGAGCCCTTTTAAAGGTTGGGATTTTTCCCTTGATTTTTTCAAGTGACCAACCAGCAGCAGAGCAAACTGTGCCCTTCCACACCCGGAGCCCTGGGGTGTTTTTTAATTGCAGCCCCGATGCTTGATGGAAGCAAGGCCAGGCCTTCCAGCCTTGTTTTACACATCCTGAAACAAGCAGCATCCCACGGAGGGGGGGCAGGAGAGAGCCTGTTATGTACCAAAGCCTTTGCAATCACAAAGCATTTATCCTGCTTCATGGAAGGACTCCCAGCATCCCAGCCCTTCCCTGGGCTCCTGGTATGTTTTGTGCTGTTTAGTAAAATCTGGGAGTTTAGGAAAAGCTGGGATGCTGGGCTTTCTGCTGCTTGTATGGGAGGAGCCAGATCCTCTGCCTGGCCTTTTCCCTTGGAGGGTGGTCTGGGTGGTTCCATGGCATGGGCTGGGCACGGCATCAGCCGGGAATGCCGGATCCACTCCGTGCAGCTCCCAGCCCTGCTGCCAATCGATAGCGAGTGCAATGAAACCCTTAATGAAATTCCAGCCTAAGAGACTATTGATTGTGTGTTTTCTTTAAAAATGTATATGAATGGGAGAGAGGCTTTTTGGAGCAGAGGCCAGGCAGAGGGGGTGGAGTGGAAACACATTGTCAGCCGCCATGGGAGGTGGGTGATCCAGGGTCACCTGCGCTGAGCAGTGGGATCCAGCCCCTCTGTGACCATCAATTCATCCCCCAGAACACCCCCGGGAAGGGAACTGTAGAATTGTGGAAACATTTAATGGTTTGGGTTGGAAGTGACCTTAAAGATAACCTCTTTTTAATCCCCCTGCCATTTCAAGCCCCCAACCTGGGCTTGAAAACGTGACCAGCCAGAAGCAGGGGTGGGCATCCACCCAAAATCATCACAAAAACAGCCATGATGGAGAGAAGGCGAGAGTCCATGCCCTGGTTGTGCCTCCTTGGCAATGCTTTTGCAAGCCCTCCCTCAGCCTATGTTTCACACTGCTGCCAAAAACACAGCCAAACAAAAAAACTGGGTTTGGAAGATGCTGCTTTGGGGGATGAAAAAGCAAACGGGGCATCACTGTGCACCAGCCCTACAATCAACCTCCCTCCTTCCCACCCTCTCTGAGCTCCCCCAAACCAGCCTCTCCCCAAATCTCCCCAGATTACACCTGGCAGAGTAAGGGGATGGCGAGGAAGCATAATAAATAAGCAATAGTAATGACAAAAATCCACCCTCCTCTCCACCCCTTACATAACCAGCATTGTCTTAATCCTACAGGTGCTTTGCAGAAGTAAAAACGATTTGTTCCTTCTGCAAATCCTTTTTTTTCTTTTTCCTTTATTTTTTTCTTTATTTTTTTCTTTTTTTTTTTTTTTGGTGACTCATCCTTATCCACCCGTGGACAAGCCACGGGGAGGCTGGGGGGACTGTGCAGGGTCTGGGAGGCTGTGTAACCCCTTACTACATCCCTTAAACCTCTCTGGGGTTCAGCTCCCCTATTCTGGGGTTCCCTCTGTCCTGAATCCTCTGGCAGGGGAAGGTGCTCAGAGGTGAGCCCCCAAAATCCATCAGCAGGACAGGAAAGGCGGGCTCTGGGGCTGGACCCCAAACCTCCCCCTGGAGCCCACTCCAGTCACGCTGTGCTGCCCTGTGACCTCTGGGAATGTGTGTGTGGGGGGTCACCCCAAATCCCCTCTCCTGTGCAGCCTAACGATGAGTATTGGGCTGGTAGATGGGGTGAGAAAAGGCTGTACCCCCTTCCCAAGGCACGGGGGTGCCCTGCCAGGATTTGCGAGTCTTGGGGTGCCCCCTGAAGGTTTGATGATCTGCGGATTTGAAGTTTCCCCCAAGCATTTGGGGGTGACGCCCAAGGATTTCAGGTGTCCCCGGGGGGGGGGTGTGTGTTGTTGGGTGCCTGCCCCCATTGAAGTAGTGGGGTTCCCCTTGGGCTTTGGGGCACCACCCGAGGACTCGGGGTGCCCGTGCGAGGATCTGGGGAGGCACCCGAGGATTTGCGGTGCCGCTGACATTTGGGGCGCCCCGGCCCATGTGCTCGGCGGGGATGGGTGCCCCAGCCCGGGGGTGCCCCAGCCCGGCGCGCTGCGCATCGAGGGGGGGGCGGCGGGAGCGGGCGGGGCCCTTTAAGGCGGCGGGGGCGGGGTGGGCGGGGCGGGGGGCGGCACTGCCGGTGGGGCGGGGGGCGGCCGGGCCGGGCAGAGCCGAGCCGAGCCGAGCCGAGCCGAGCCGAGCCGAGCCCAGCCCAGCCCAGCCCAGCCCAGCCCAGCCCAGCCCAGCCCAGCCCAGCCCAGCCCAGCCCAGCCCAGCCCAG
>JAWWES010000041.1:50353512-50376536 GCA_035583135.1 Lophotriccus pileatus
CAGCCCAGCCCAGCCCAGCCCAGCCCAGCCCAGCCCAGCCCAGCCCAGCCCAGCCCAGCCCAGCCCAGCCCAGCCCAACCCAGCCCAGCCCAGCCCAACCAGGCGGGGTGGAGCTGCTACGGCTGCTGTGGCTGCTGAAGCTCTGCCGGCTCCGCTGGCTGGAAGGTTCTCGGACACTTTCCCTGGGAGGCGTTCGGCATCTTCTTTGGAGGAGAGACTCTGTCCCAAGGGGTTTAGGCAGCCCGAAGCCAGGCGATTTGGGGTGCCTGGAGTCTGAGGAATCCTGAAGAAAAGGCATCCATGGGATTTCAGAACTGTAAGGGACTTGTGGACTAGGGCCTGAGGGGTTTGGGGATTTTGGAGCAACAAGGAATACTGGACCTTAAGGATCAACAAGCCCTGGAGCACTAGGTGTCCCTCACCTAAAGGATTTGGGGTCCTCAGAACAAGGGACTTCGATCCTCACGGCTAGATGGGTTATGGGTGCCCACCACTGTGGTAAATGAACCAAGGGTCTGTAGGATCTGTTGGACCGAGAGGTTTAGGATTTATCAGGTAAAAACTAGATACCCGAGCCCAAGAAGTTTGAGTGCCTCTGGCCAAAGGGATTTGTGAGCCATAGATCCAGGGGCTTTAAACACAAGGAGTCATAGAATGATAGAATGGTTTGGGTTGGAAAGGTCCTTAGAGAGCATCTAGTTCCAACACCCACAGCTGTGGGCAGGGACACCTTCCATTGGACCAGGTTGCTCAGAGCCCTATCCAACTGGCTGGAATACTTCCAGGGATGGGGGATCCACAGCTTCTCTGGGCAACCTGTTCCAGCTGGATCAGACATCTCCATCCTCCACTACAGCTGACTGGGGAATACTGTGGCCAGAGTGGTTTAGGCCACTCATTCCAGGGGAGTTAGACACCAGGCTCTTGAAAGGTGTTCAGGGTCTTCAGCCTAAGTGGTCTGGGAGCCTTTGATCCAAGAGTCTTAGGAACAAGAGGCCAAAGGGATTAGGTGCCTCCAGGCCAAGGATTTCAGTACCTGAAGTACACAATTTGGAATCTTCCATGGCTGAAAGAGTCAGGTACTGTCTGCCAAGTGATTTAGGAACAAGAGACCAATGGATCTGTGATCCATTGGAGAGGGTAAAGACCCTGGGCTCATGAGATTTAGGCACAGCAAGTCCAAGGGGACTCAGCACCCAGAGCTTTTGGGATTTCAGAGCTCCTGGCCCAGGTGGTTCGGGATCTTGATGTTCAAAGAGTTTAGATGTCTCTAGCCAAGAAGGATTAGGCAACTTCTGCCTGAAGCTCAGACCCTGCTGAGCAGTGGGGCCGATCCACAGGCTCTCTGCCAGCCCTAGCTGTCAGGATCACCCCGCCCTGCCCAGGGAGAGGCTCTGGCAGGGGCCATACAGGCCCTGGAGTCCTGCCAGCCCCCACTGGGCACAAAGCCAGAGCCCCGGGTGACAACGGGGCCAAGCCCAGCAGTCCTGCCTCACTCTGCTCTGGCTGCCCACCCCAGCCTGCCTGCAGAGCTGTCCACTGCCATGCTCAGGACATTCCTCTCTAGGGAGCAAAGCCACTTATGTCCTTTCTACCCAGGGTGATCCCACTTCCCACTTGACGGGCGCCTCCAACTCTTTGAGAGCCAGGGTGGACAGACTTTGGCCCTGTTCCACCTCCTCCATCCCGTCCCTGCCCCAAGAGTCCCTGCCGCCATCCAGCTGTGCTGACGCAGCTCCGCAGGCAGGCAGGCAGCCCCGTTGCCCGGCTGGCTGCTGGTTATCTCCAGCACCAGCCAGACCTCACACCCAGCAGCCCAACATACCTAACCTCATTCCCACAGTGGGGACCTGGGGCAGACCTCCACGGAAGGCCAAGGATTTTGCAGCCGTATGTTCCCACTTCCCCACCAATGTCGGCAGAGCGTTTGCCTGGCCCCAGCAAACACACGAACACCCAGGAATTGGGGCAGGATCAGGAATTGAAATCCTGTATGGCCCCAACAGACACACGGAGTCACTATCACTCCCAACACACAACAAGCAGCGCAGCACTAAAAAAAAACGCAAGACTTACACACAAGAAATTTCTGAGACATCAAAATGAAAACCCAGACCAGTAACTCTTGAAAATAGGAACTCTCCATACCAAAGATGTTCCTTTTTTTCATTCATTAACTGCCTTATTTTAGTGATTTCAATTCAGGAACAGATCAATTCTTTATAAAATGCAATAGAAAGGGGTAAAAATAAAGGCAACAGCTATTTACAGAACCAACAGGGAGAGTACCAAAACACCTCTAGACTTCTTCACTTCTTGGGTGATTTCCGGGCGCTGGACTTGGCTCTGGATTTCGGCCTCTTTGCCTTCTTGCGTTTGGACACCTTCAGCGACTTGGCCTTAACAGTCTTTGGCTTCTTGGCTTTCTTTGGGCTGGACCTTGACTTCTTCCTGGCTTTCCTGGCGGCAGATTTGGGCTTCTTCACCGGTGACTTGGCTTTCCTGGACTTAGCTCTCTTCCGAGGTGAAGTGGATCTCCTGGCCGCCTTCTTCCTCTTCTTGGCTGGGGACTTCTTCGCCTTGCTGGCCTTGGCCAGGCGGAAAGAGCCGGAGGCACCGACCCCTTTGGCCTGCTTGAGGATTCCAGCGGCGAGCAGGCGCCGAATGGCGAGCCTGATCTGGACGTCGGCGTTCTGGCCCACCTTGTAGTGGCTCTTCACGTACTTCTGGATGGACTGTCGGGACGAGCCGCCGCGGCTCTTGTCGGCCCGGATGGCTGCCGTGATCATGTCCGTGTACGTGGGGTGGGCTGCCGGACGCCGCGCTGACCGAGCCCGCTTGGGCTTGGCGGCCGGAGCCGGGGCTGGGATCGGGCTGTCGCTCATGGCGAGTGCTTCGTTCCGCGATGCCCCGCTATGCCCTCGCGGCGGGAAGCGTGGTCCTCCTGGCCGGGGACCCCCGCCCCTGGGCGGGGAGAGGCTGGGAAGGGAGCGGTGGGTGGGTGAAGCCGCAGCACAGCCGGTGCCGCGCTGCCGCCCGTGCCCCCGCCGGTGCCTCTGCGGCCGCGCCCGCCGCGGGCTGCCTTTAAAGCCGCGGTGCGGACCGCGGGGAGGACTTCCCCGCGCGCGCCACCCGCCGCGGGTGTCCCCGCGTGTCCCCTGCCACGCCCAGACCCGACCCGCCGGGAGGGACAGGCAGGGACATTGCGGGGCACAGTGTGGGATCAAGAAGAGTATTGGGGGAAGACACTGGGACGGGGAGGGACACTGGTGGGGTCACTGAGGGACAGTGATGGGCAAGCACTTGAAAGGAACACTGAGCCGGGCACTCTGGGACGAGCTGCCTTTGGAAGGATATTGGATAGGGATGAGGAAGGACACTGTATGGGACATGGTGAGACAGTGGGGAGCACTTGTGGACACTGGGAAGACGGGAACAGGCATGGCAGGGATACTCAGGGCAACACAAAGACACGTGCAGGGACACTTATGGAGGACACAAGGGGTTAGAGAAGGACTCTTAACAGGGACACAAGGAGACACTCAGGAAAAATATCAGGGGACAAGAAAGAACACTAGGCAAGATATTAAGGGGACAAGGAAGGACACAAAAGGAGACACTGAGGGTTGCACCAAGGAGAAAAGGGGGAGCACTGGGTGCAAAATCATCTCAGCAGCAGTACCCCATGGCCAAATGCCTCTGCCTCCTCCTCTGCCCCTTCACTTTCTACCAGGGGCTTTGGGGACAACAGCTCAGCCCTTGCACATGTATGGTGAGGGGTCACAAATAACAGCATGGCCCCTTATTTTTAGGGGACATACACAACTCTTTGTGAGAGGACAGAGCAGGGACATGAAACAGTGGCAATCAGCCATCCTTTCCCCACTGGATGAGCTGTCAGCTGTTCCTGGGAGATTAAATGTAGCTGCTATCATCATCTTGCCAGTAGGATTTAGATGATGTTTTTCCCTTATTTCTTAAAAACATGTGGGTGCAGCCACCTGGTGCCCACTGACATGCCCTGAGGTGCTCAGAGGTGAACCCCAGTGCCTCCAAACCCCACAACGCCCCAGCATAGCAATAACATACATAGCAAGCACCTCTCAGTAACTTCTAAGTGCCCTGGGTGCCCAGGGCCATGAAAACTACCAGCCAGGGACACACAGAAGTACATATAAAAATCAATATAGAAATACAAATATAAATATCAAAATATTAGAAATTGAAATAATAGAAAAAATAGAAATAGAAATAGAGATAACAGAAATTAGAATTGTGGAATCATAGGATGATTTGAGTTGGATCAGATCTTAAAGATCATCTAGTCCCAGCTCTTCTGCAGAGAGAACTTCCACTAGACCAGGTTGCTAAAGCCCCATCCAACCTGGCCTTGAACACTTCCAGGGATGTGGCATCCACAACTTCTGGGGACAACCTGTTCCCATGCTTCACCACACTCACAGTAAAGAATTTCTTCCTAATATGTAATCCAAACCTGCCCTCATTCAGTTTAGAGCCATTCCTCCTTGTCCTACCACTACACAGAGATAGAATGGAAGTCTTTGATTCTCCCTTCCTGGAGTACACAAGTCCTATGTGAGTGCCTAGCTTAGGAGGAGATACTCAGGCCTCTGATGCTTTCCCACAGATGGAAGGGCCACAGAGTGCACTCCTTGTGCCTCCCTCCCTGGTGCAGATTCTTCATATGCCACATTTCATTTGGGGTGTGGGAAAGGTTCTCGGCACTTGACTTTTTTAGGAGCCAATTGCTCCTAATGGTAGAGAGAAATAACCACCCTCTCACCTCCCCTGGAGTTTGTTTTCGTTTTAAGACCTAGCGAATACATGGCTTTCCATCCCATATGGAGACCATGGGCCTGGGGCTCTGGTGGCCTCTGTACAACACTTTGCCTGGCCAAAGGACCTCTCATTTTTCCTATCTGGGAATAAACTGCCAGCACTGGCTGCCTGCACGTAGGCAACCCAGGCGCACACAGATAAGGCACCATCTGCTTTTATTTGCATCCAAGTTTTTAACCGTCAGAAGCAGCTCACCCATACTCCGGGCTCTGGGCATAGATGAGAAGGTTTAGGGAGGGTTCAGGAATTGGCTCCTGGAGTTGGCACAGTGCCACGGGCCAACCGCATAACCTCCAGCCTTAAAACCCAGGCAGTCATTATCAATATGGTGCAGTGATGGGGAGGCAAAGGCGGGGGGGGGTGGGTGGGAGGGTGGAAAGGAGACAGAGAGGGAGGAGGCAGATGCTTTACCTAACTTTGGACATCTTATGGATCTAATCTCAGCCGTTCACCTGGGCAGCTCCTGCAGCTGATCTGGGCTGCTCAGCCTCCTCCGGCGGGTGCCGCTGCTGGCAAACAAACACCCTCTTCCCCATACGTGGTGGTTCTGGCCCTTTCATCCAGACTAGCTCCCTAATTTTTAGGTAGTCAAAATAGAGGGAAGATCCCGTGACCCCAAGTGACTTGCTGGAGGAAAGGTAGACAGGTGGTCACAGATCATCAGGCTGCTGCTGGCCTTGTACCTGGTGGGTAACCTGGTCAAGGTGACCCCTAAACATCCCACTTGATACGGGAAAGCACCCCTTGAATCTTGCACTGTTTTACCAATGCATCCTTAACATGAACTGCTCAAGAACGAGAGGATTTTCCAGCCCCTGGTAGGATGTCAAAGCTGGAGGTGGAATGCAGGTGCTGCAGAGCAATGCAAGTCCTGCTGCTTCTGGGAAGTGGGCTCCAGCACTGTGGGGATCCCACTGCAGGTAGCACAGGAGGGCTCATCCAGAATGAAAAGTTATTCCTATGGGCCACTCACACCATGGGCCACTCATGCCAGCTTGGCTCATGCCTGTGTTTTTGGTCACAGAAACCTGCCACCACACTCAGGATGGGGTGGGTTACCCCCTGCAGCCACTTTTCTCCTCAGTAAAAGCTACTCAACGACTCCAAGCCTCCTGTGCCTCCCATTTCTGGCATTAGTCAGCAGAGATTGGGAAATACCATTTCTCCGACGAACTGCAGAGGACAGAGCCTGGCAGAAGAATCCTCTCTGTAATCCTATTTACCTTCTCCTCCCTCCCTGCACTGTGTTTAGCCAGACCCCATGGGGATTTACACAATTCCAGATGCAGATTTTGTCTTAAATGGTCAAACTCTCCACTCTGGATGTGCTACAGATCTGCTGGGTAACAGCTTCTGCCTTGTAGGGGCTGGACGGCTGTTCAGAGGCATCCAAGCGCACCAGGGCACTTCTGGAGCTTAATGCCAGTGACAACATCTCATTTTACCCAGTTTCCATTTTCAAAGAGACTCAAAATCACCAGCAGTGGGACTTGGTCTTGGTGGCAGTCAGATCCAAGTGCTTCTGTGCTTCTTTAATAGCAAAATTGGGAAACTGGCTGATGTTCTAGCCATGCTCATCAGAGCTTCAGCCCTGAGCCCCCAACATACAATGCAGTGCGGTCAGCCCAGCATGAAGCTGCTCAGCCTGGCCACTGCCACTGGCAGAGCAGGCTTGAAGGATGCAAATAAACAGCAAAGGGGCCTTGTCTCTGGCTGCTGGACTTATTACTGCTGTTTTAAAAGATTTATGAGCTGTTTTTTAAGGGCAAGCTCCTTGTGTGAGCTGCATACTGCCTCTCATGCAACCACAGTGCTGTACAGCTGTAGGTTTTCCCTGTGCTTGAGGCTGGGACGTTTCTCATGGCCAAAATCGAGGTAGGGGCAAGTGAATGGGGGTACAGCCATCGCTTTGGGATGCTTTTTGGGCTCTGCTGGCCATCATGCCTATCGTCCATGGGCATTTTGGTCATCTCCTCTCCCTGCCACTCTTCCCCCACCCAGCTCCCCTGCACCCAGGAGATAAGGACGCACAGACGACGGGGTGACCGTATCGCCCCGATGCAGGCGAGGCAGCGCCGGCCTGATTAATGCCGCGCCAGTTTTGGAGGCGGCGTCCCCCATCGCCCTGGGATGACGGGACGCTCGTGCCCTGCTGGTGGCTGATCTGCAGCCGCAGAGCCTCAAGGAGGGACAGCTCCACCACATGTCACGCGCCCACACATTTCGCCCGTGCTTACGCGACACATTTATCGGGGTTGAGCAGCCCTGCTTCAGAAAGGCAGAAAAAAACAACACACCGCCCCAACAAACCAACCCAAACATGAGATACTGAACTTTTCAGGGAAGGGGTGGGTGAGCATTGTGCAAAACAGCAGTTTGCATTTTGCTCCTTGCTTGCCCCGTGTCCCACTTTTGGGGGTTTTGTCCCCCAGGTGTAGGTACAACCATGCAGACTGTTGTTTCAGTTGTTGTTTTTTTCTAAAACCTCACAGGCATGCCCCAACCTGCCACACTGTGCTCTGAACCCCTTTTTTTTTTTCTTTCCTTTTTTAGTTCCTACCAATCCCCATGGTGAGACTGAGCCCTGCAGTTTGGAAGCAGCTGCCCTGACCTGCTCTATCACCTTTTGCCTTCCTTCCCATCCCAGCCTCCTGTGTGCCAAATGCTTGTCCCATCCCAAACTCAACAGCAACAGCTATGTCCTGCTGGGAGGCAGAGGATAAAGCCTGGACCTCGAGCAGCACAGCGACAGCAGGGTTTCTAGGCCAGGGGTAGGAGACCAAGAACCATCTATAGCAAGCCCTGGTGCTCCACAGGCAGAGTGGGGAGTTGAGCTCATTGCTTGGACTCTTGCACCATCCACTGGGTTGCCCAAGGGCCTTGTGCACTTGACCAAAGCCTGCCACCCAATTTTACCAGAATTTGTGACGTGGTTTGCCTTACCCAGGGAAAGCAGTTGCCGTAGCCCTTCTCGGTGGAAGAGCGAGCCTCTATTAGTCTGCACACCCCAGCCCCAGGGGATGCCAATACCATGGCAAGGTGATCACATGCTGAGGAAAGGGTACTGCCCTAAATCCCCTCATTCTGGCTGCCACCACGTTCTTACACCCTGCTTCCATCCCCATCTCACAGTACTCCAGCCTCCCAGCTGACACATCTTTTGCCTCTATCCAAGAATCCTCCTTGACCCCTTTGTCTTCCCCTCTTCAGATGTTGTCTCCAGCCCCAGCATGTACCTGCAATTTGGACTCTTCTGTAATTGCCAGTAGCCTATCTGAGCAACAGCTCCTGTTTACATTGGGATGGGGCTGAACAAGAAATAAAACAAGAAAAAAAAAGGAAATACCCCCCCCCAAAAAAACCCCCCCCAAAAAACCTAAAACAAAAAACCCCAAAAAACCCAAAGCAAAAACTAAAAAAACCCCCAAAACAAAACAAAACCCAAAAAAACCCAAAACCCCCCCCAAAGAAAACAAACAAACAAACAAACAAAAACAAAAAAAAAACCCACAAAAAACAAACAAAAAAACCCCAACCAACCAACCAACCAACCAAAACCAAAACTCATACCAACCAACCAACCAAAACAACAACAAAAAAAACAAAACCAAAAAATCCAGGTGCTCCATCTGGACAGAAAAGCAGTATGCTTCACCCAAAAAAAGAGGAGGACGAAAGCATTTGAGATCCCTCTGATCTCCCCCAGGACCTATATACACTGTTTACTCCGCCAGTAATTTGCAGTGCCATGTGCCCTCCCAAAACTGGATTTACTAATGGAGCTCAGGCTCAGCTCTTCCTCCACGAGGCTGAGTGTCCATGTAGAATTTTGGGAGCAGTGTGGTGAAGCAGATTACTTCCCCCCTCAGAGCCAAAGGTGAAAACATCTGGATAATGGCACTGCAGGGTTCCTCTCACTCTCTAGCCAGGGGCTGGGGGTGCTCCTGCTGCTTTCCCTTACCAAACCCTGAGGGAGAGAAGCAACTGGTCAGTATGCCCCAAAACCTCAAAAATTACCCTTCCCCTCACTCCCATGGCTTAGGGCCACATGGCAAACCTTCCCCTCGAGGAACACATTTTTGTCAGCGAAAGGGGAAGATTTTATTAAGTTAAAAGTTGAAGGGTGCAGCAGAGCAGCAGCAGCTGCCACCTTGGGGAGGTTGGCTCTGGCGGGTGCAGTAGCAGCCTCACAGCTCCTCTTCCCCAGAAAGGAGAAGCCCCGTGGCTCTGGGCTCCTGCCAACTCGGGTTCTTGAAGGAGCCAAAAGGGCAGATACGGAGAGAGCTTGATCATGCGGACTCTTGCCAAGGTGTCCTCTTTCAAACGTCCCAGGCAAGCACATCCACGGCAGATTGCCCCGGCGTCTCCCTCCTATGGCTTGCACGTCTTCTCCACAGGTCCCTGGGGGTGGCACGGGGAGGGGGAGCATGGTCCTTGCCGTACATCCCAGGGGACCGTGGAGACATTTGGAAGAGAGGGAATATGTGCCAAAGGTGGCTGTGTGTGGCTGGGAGCAATGCGGCTAGGGAAGGGAGAAAAAACAGAATCTCTTTTTCAGGTTAGAAAAATGCTGGTGATGTAGTAAAAGTTTTCCTCCTCCTTTTCCCCTTCTTCCTGTGGGGGAAAAGTTCCTCTATAAAATATAATTTTCACATATAAAATCCTGAAGAAGGTGCATGTAAAGAGCCAGTCCAAACAACGTGCTCAGGTATGCAGGCAAAAAGGATTCATCAAAAAAGCTTTGGGAAGGGAGTGAGGAGGTTGGGGGTGTGTAGGATTCCTTGCCAAGGCGATAACGGATGGGATTCAACCTCCCTCTCCCCACAAGTGAGGAATGGAGCAAGTACAAAACTAGAACAGATAACAAATGTAGAGCAGACCTAGAGAGAGAGACAAAACAGAAATGGTTTAGAAAGACTCCACTGAGCACAGAAATACCGACCTTTCTGCTCCCTGGAGATGGCTGTCTGGTGCCCTGCTACAGATCCACTCATCTCAGTGCCCATCAGCAAACGCTGGTGGAGCAGGGTGACCCCAATTCCAATGGCCACGGCATCCAAGCAAGAACAGAAGCAGTATGGATAACAGGACACCCTCGTTCACGTCACCCTTCTTCCCTCCCCAGCCACGGCAGGGATGTCTGCAGGTGAGCGTGGCAGAAGGGCTGGCTCTAGTTGGGGCTGCTTTGATGCAGACCTAAAATTTCTGTTCCGTGATAGGGAAACCACTTCAAAGGTGAACAGACAAGAAACACAGCCTACACAGGGAACACGTAACTGCCCCCACGCTGTCACACAAGCCACAGGGCAAAGGCCAGCATTTAGCTGGCTCCCACATCCAGGGAAGAGTTTAAGCCTAAAGTTCCAGCGCTGAGCGGACCAGGAGAAACTGGCAGCTTGCATTGCCCTGTCAATGTGCAGCAGCCAGTCTCAGCCTGCTGCACCCGCAGGGGACGTCACAGCACCCCCAGTGCTCACCGTTACTTGCCGGCGCTGTTGCACAGCGACTCCTTCTCCTGCAGGGCCGCCATGGCCAGGCGCAGGTGCTCCTTCAGCTGCTCGATCTCTCGCTCCGAGCGCACCTTAATGTGGTTCAGCTCTGCATAGACATCTTGGTATTTCCCTGAGGCAAATCTCTTGTCCTAACAGGGGAGAGAGAGGGGTCAGCAGGTTTCCGGGCTGATATTAGGGAGGGCTGTGGCAAGGTGAGTCCAGCAGGTGAGAAGGAGAAAGCTAGCTCTGGGTTTGAACCCCATCACAATCCTGGCCACGCAGAAACCGTTCAGAAGATGAGCATGGAGGTGGTACTTTGCAAACCCTGGGCCACGGAGGATGGCAGAGACTGGTGCTGCAGCAGTGGGGATCTGCAGCATCAGATTGAGGAGGCAATGTGGGCTTTACCATGGCTTGTGTGCATGTGGGACAGCCATATGGGAAAAAAAAAACACTACCAGGGATGCAGGCCACTGAGAGAGCCAGTGGGCCCAGCCGCTTATATGGCAAAAAACTTATGTGAGTAAGTTATCAACTCCTTGAGCCTTACTGAATCTCAAAGCCTCTTTTAGGTTCTCCTTTGGCAGGGGATTTTGAAAATCCCTCTGAATGACCTGCTGCCAGTGGAGGGAGCAGCACACCCAGAAACAATGCCCAAGGAAATACATCCACCTAGAGAGGGGATAACTAAGGGAAGCAGAGTGCTAGGCAGGCTTCATCCAGGTTTCCCACTTGGAAAAGAAGGGCCGCTTGGCTTGTCCATGCTTGTATGTGCTTATACCTGGGTAAACCAGCAGTAAAGTGTCTGTGACACCTCCCTTCTACCAGGTAAGTTATGCCAGCCCATGCTGTTTGGAGCTGCCATGTGCTCTGCAGTCAGCAAGGACAAGGAGCACAAGAGGGTTTGTCTTCAGCATTCATTAAATCCAGCTGAACCCTGCTGATATGCAGCCCTGGTGCTCCCCTCCCTCCCCTCTCCTGCTGATTTCCCAATGACTCCCGGAATGACTGACCTTTTGCATCATCTGCAGCTCCTCCCGGAGGCACTGCACTTCTTTCTTTAGGTACTGGAGCTCGTTCTCCTTCACCCGCAGCAGCACCTGGGACAGAAAGTGGGAGAGGAACCAGAGGTGACTCAAGAGCCACCACCTCGGAAGGGCTGGAAGGCCCTGGCGCAAGCGCCATGGTGGGAAAGGAAGGAAGGGCCAGAAGGGCTGGGGCAGGAAACAGCACAAACAGCCTGAGAGAGCGGCAGAGGTGAAGCCTGTGTTCCTGCTTCCTGCACCATCCCCGTTGTTCCATCCGGCAGCCCCCTCCCACCTGCTCTAAGCCAAACCCGTTGAGAGGAGACCCCCAGAGTGGGCAGGAATGGAGGCAGTGGGGCAGCCAGGCGGACCCCCATACCTCCAGCTCGCAGGAACTCCGCTCATTGTTGTGCGAAGAGCGGTCCCCAGAGCTCCGCGATGAAATAAAGCTCCGCAGCTTCCCGATCTCATCCGAGAGGCGGGTCTGCAACTCCTGCAGCCAAAGCCAAAAGACGTCAGAGTAGCCATGGCACAGGCCTCTCTAGTGTCCTGACCCTTCCATCTTCATTCCCTACTCCAGCTTTGACACCATTTTGTAACTCCCTGTCCACAGCTGACAGCGGCACCTACAACTAGCAGAATACACTCGTCATATTTAACACCACAGTTACAACAAGCCCATCTACAGTCTGTCATTCTTAATCTTCTGATGATAAAATCTCAGAAGGGAAGAAATATGAACAAATAGGGGAGTTTTAAAAGAGGGGCTGTGCTGTGTGAGGGAAGAACACGCTTCACAGTGTCTGCTGGCAGGGAAAGCCCTTCTCTTGCCTGATTTTTCCGGAGGAGGTCCTTCCCCTCCTGCTGACAGCGCTGCAGTATCTGCTCCCGTTCCTCTGCCTTCTGGGTGAGCTCCCCGATTTCCAGGCACTTCTGGGAATACTGCTCAGAAAGCACCTGCAGCTCCCGCTTCAGGGAATCCACGTCCAACCTGCCAAAGAGGCACCAGCTCATCACTGCCCCAAAACCCTTGCCGGCTCCTGGCCACTGGCATCACCTTCTCCCCTGCCATGGCCAGCCTCTGCCCACATCAGTCATTAGCACACAATGTTGTTCTCTGTGGACCGAGGCTTCAGTTTCCACACTCCCACACTTGAGTGTGCTGCTTCTAGGAGCTTCAAGCCATGCAGGAGAAATCTAGGAGCTTTCCATAAAGAAAACAGAGGGGAAAAAGCTGTAGGGAAGAGGGAGGTGCTATAGGGAAAAGCAACAAGCAGGAGACAAACGTCCCTGCTCTACAGCTCCAGCAGCCCTGGGAGTCACCACTGGGTACCCACTACCCCCGAGGAGGGAACTGGGGAGGTAGCAGGAAGAACAGCTCAGGGCTAGAGCTGCAGAGGGGGTACAGTGACACTGGCACAAGGCAGCATCATAGGGAAAGGGGAGTAAGTGAGGTGCTTTCTTACTGATGCTGCTTCTGGAGGGCTTCTGGGAGAGAGCTGCATTGCTGGAAGCTTCGTGTCCTGCCTAGCTCCTTATTCATTTCCTCTCGGTGGGCTTTCTTCAGTGCTTCTATGGCTGCAGAGGGGGACAATGGGAGATGGGTGATCAGGCTGTGCCAGCTTTAGCTGGGGAAACCACACCAGGGGACTGGCTGAGCTCTTGCCACTGCAAGTTCCCAGATCCGTCTTTGCAGATTTCCCCTCCTCCTCTTCTGCCCTCAGGGCAGCCCCCACCTTCCCCAGACCCCAGGATCACCATGCTGCCAAGGAGACTTCCTACCACCTCTGTCAGACCTGCCCACCTACAAGAAAGTGCTGGCCCCCTCCGACTCATCCACAGAGGCAAGACCCCATTTCCTGCAGCATCTTTACCACCCCATCTCCACCAGCACCACAGGTCCAGGGAGTGCCAAAGCACAAGCTCCAGGGAGCGTCAGTCTCACACCAGTCTCAGTAAGATCAACAGTGTGGCTCCAGATGACTGGGGTGACTGGCTTCTGGCAAGAGATGTGGGAGAAGTAGGAGGGACCCAGCTGAGCAGGGGCACAGCTTGGTGTGTGCTCCTACCTGCTGCTGTTGCCGCTGCCTCCTCGGCCAGGAGTCGCTCCTTCTCCTGCCGCAGCCGCTCCAGCTCCCGCTGGTGGTGCCTCTGGAGCTCCTCCATCACTTGCTTGTGGGATGACTCCATCTCAGCCAGGCTACGCTCACAGGCCTCCTGTTGTGTGGAGGAGAAGTGGGCTGACAGACCAGGAGGCAACACAGAAGGGCTTGGGCCAGGACAAGCACCTGGCTCAGCTGATGTTTGCCTTTGCAAACCTCACCCAAGTCCAGGGACACTTTGAGAGAAGTGAGACTACTTCCCAGGAGGGTCTTTTGCTTCTGAAAGTGAAGTAACATTTTAATCCCTGAACACAACCATTTGAGAGGGACACACATCTTGCAACCCCTTCGCACTTTACAGAGGAAGAAACATTCCTCTGGCTCTTAAAACTAAAGCAGCAAGACAGGAACATCCCTCTTGGGCCAAGAGCTGGGAATAATGCTCAGCGCCGCAGTCCTGACCTTCCACCAGGCTGCACTGCCTGGATGGAGAAGATCAACAGAGGGAACTGCATCTCAGTATCTGCCTTTTAAATGAAGCAGCATCTCCTGGAATCAATGAAAACTGAGCCTCTTCTCCTGAAAAGTGACACTCTGCACTGCCCTGTGGCCCAACGGAGGCTGTCAAAGAGCCCTCCCCACAGCCTAATTGTTAGGGATCCTCCTCACACAGCTCGCCCTCCTTTCTGATGGCTCTGAGACCAAGGAGATGGTTCTTTCTATGCTGAGTGCTGTGGTTAACTCAAGATAGGGCAAAGCAAAGCTGTTCCCACCTTGGCACTACGTCTCTGCTCCCCCTCCAGCACCACCCCAAGCTTCTCATCACCAAACCATGCCATCTTTTTAAAAAGCCTGGGGCTCAAAGGCACCAGCAGAGAGCTAGGAAGTCATCACATCCTCCCACAGCCCCTTGTCATCCCTTTCCTTCAGCCGGGACTAATGCAAAGGATGATACAAAGGACACTGCAAGACAAATGTGTGAATGCAAGTCCTTGCTGGCTACTCTTCTCTACTGAGATGAGGGAAGCTCACAAACCAAAGGAGAGGAAAACGTTAGGAATCAGTTTGGTGATTTGTTCACGGACTGGCTGCAACCCTTGGCAGAGAGAACAAATCCTCTGGGGAAAGGTCAAGTTTGGCCTCAAATGGGAAATGCTGGCCTTTTGAGAAAAGTTATTAGGAAGATAAGGGAGTTCCTCCCTACTGCTTTTGCTTTATTTGACCATAAAGAGGCCTGTGAGCTGCAAATATTAAATCAAGATGACAGAGAGACTGGTAAGTGCCTGGGATATGCGTACAGGGCTTGTGGATTTCTTTATCTGGGCTAGGTACAGCCAACCCACTGCAGCACACTTAGCCAGCCCCAGTTTCCTGCCCTGCCAGCCTCCTCGCCCCGGCGTCTTTCAACACATAGGGCACATCCTGAAAACCCCACTGCGTGGTAGAACAGCAGCCTCCCCACAGGAAATCCCTCCGGGATGTGACCCTGCTTGCTTTGGAAGAGTCCATAAGAGGGAAAAACAAATAAACAAAGCAAAGAGAGAGGCTGAAGCATAAGCAAATTCTACTTTGTAGGGTCTCCCACGTGCCGTCCCCGACGAATGGCCTGTGCTGTCAAAGTGACCTTCAGGACTCGGGCGGTCTTGACAGGGATTGGAGCTCCCCAGGGACTGACTGACTGCTTTTAACAAGGCACTTGTGAGGCCCTATTAGCAAGAACCACAGCAGCAAACCACAGGGTAATGCACCAGAGGCTCTGCAGAAAAGTGCTGACCCGCTCCTGAGCTCACCCCCTAGCCTAGGCCAGGCCAGCATTGTGTGCATGTGCAAAGTGGGGGACAGATCCTGCACCTCTCCCTTAACTCTTCTTCTCTCTGTTTATAATTCTGGTCCCTTTAAGGCCAGACAACGTGCATCAGCCTTTATGTAATTAACATTGATTACAAATGGACCCAGTTAGGGTCACCATGACAACCCAATGATTAGCAATACCTGCTCAGCAATAAGTTGAGTCCCAACATTTCCCAGTTTGGTACTGGGAGTGATCCCAGGGTCCTGTGTCCTGCATCCTGCTCACCTGTGAGATGTACCCTCGGGGCACATGGCTGTCTCCCTGGGATGTTGCTGCCTCCCGAAGATTCTCGTTTCTGGCCCGGCAGGACTCCAGCTGTGCCCGCAGTGACTGGATCTGCGCCAGGGAGGAGAGAGATGGTCAGCCAAGGGTAGAAAAGTGCCATGGTCTGACCAATATGCCGCACCCAAACCCTGGGCTTAGGGATGCGGAGGGCCATGCATGGCCAGTGGGGACATCTGCTTCCCTGGCAGCCTGCCAAGGGACCAAACTGGCAAAGCCAGCCCCAGCCTGGTGAGTACTACTAAGAAAGGGAAGAGACATCCCAGCTTCCAGAGGTAGATTCATGCTGGAGGAAACCACCATGGCTCCTTTCAAAGGCTGGCAGGTGAAGTGCTTGCAGGCTTGGGAACAGCCAGAGAAGAAAGGTTGTGGATGTGCTCCCAGGAAACACAGATTCCATGCAACCAGTGACAACAAATAAATTATCCTGAACCAAAACATGGTCTGGGGAACCTCTCCAGGTGTGTGACAGCAAGCCTCTGGCCTCACATTATCGGGCTGAAAAAGCTTCCATGCTCTCGACGGGTGGCAAATGGAGCCAGAAAGAATCAATATCTTCCTGCACCTCTGCCTCGTTTTTCTGCAGAGCCTCCTGCTGCTGGGGACCACATTAAGAGGCCACCAGAATCCCAGTTTCACAGAGGAGGGATGCTCTTACCTCCTTTTTCAACGCCTCGTTGGTGTCTCCCTGGCCCCCTCTGCTCTGGTTCAGCAGTGCTGTCAAGGGCACTCGCTGCAAGTCCTTCAAAGGCAGGCGTTCCAGCTCCAGCCACTTCTTCTCTATCTCCTCGTTCAGACGAATCCGCTGTTCCTCTGAAAGTGGAGGAGGGGGGAGGTCCTGCTCCCTGGCCTTGCGGGAAGGGTCTCCTGCTGGGCCATCGCTGTTTGTGACCCTGCCATCAGGGGTCTCAAACCATTTCCGCCTCTCCTCTGAACGGATGGCCAAATCCCGCTCCAGCTCCTCATACTTGGGAGTTCGGTCAGAGATCCTCAAGCTCCCTTTTGTCCTCTGTGGGGACCCCTGATTCCCAGGGTCCTGTGGCAAAGGAGACAGCTCCACGTAATCAAAGGCATGGCGCTGCCCATCTGCCTTCCAGTGACTGCCCTTCGAGTTCCCCTCGGAGCCCGAGCCCGAGCCTGGCCGCTGCTGCTCCTCCATCCGGAGTGAGCCTTTCTGGGGAACACAGTTACGGAAGGAGTTCTCCTTATCGCAGTCAGAGAGCCTGAAACCAGAGCAGCAACTGGTGAAGCACAGGTGCCCAAGGCTCAGCCCTCACTCAGCCCAGCCTTATGAAACCCCACCCTGAGCATGGAGCTGGGCCTGTAGCATCCCATCCCTCAGGTAAATAGGTTCCCCCCTAGGGTGGGGAAGATTCACCCCAGTTGTAGCTATGCTGGTGGAGAAACCAGTCTAAAGTGATGTGGCGAGGCAAAAAGCAGGTGCAAGACAGAAAGCCATGAGGCTGTCAATCCCTGTCACCAGCTGGTGTAACCAAGTCATTTTCAGGAGAAACAGAGAGCAGGGCTGATCTGGGAGTGATGAGATTTCCAGAGGGGCCTTCCTGGTCCCTGTCTGCCAGGGCAGAAGGGCAGCAAGCAGGAAGAGGAGAAGCACCACAAGGCAGCTCTTACTTGGTGACATCTGGAGCACTGACTGGGCGTACATTCTTCCTCAGGGCCTCGATCCAGTTGCGCCGGATGCCCGAGGTCATCGCTGACAGGGTGAAGACGGCATCCTTTGTCTGCAACAGGGAGGCAACAGAGGGCCTGTCAATGCCCAGCGGAGATACAGTAGCTCCCACTTGCTCCCTGAGACCCATGGGACCCACTTGCACAGGTGGTGAACAGTGTTAGAAAGGCCATCTGCTGTCTCAGGCACTTGTGGCCAGGTGGAGGGGTGGGAGAGGAGACACACTGCTTGAGGGGAAGCCCGTTACATGTCCTCTATGAGACCATCTCCAAGCAAAGGCAAGAGAAACTTTGCTGGCACACTGGGTGCAATCCAGCTGTTCAGGTGCTGGGAGCTTGGTGCCAGCACTGGGGTACAGCAGCAGGCCACAAGGAAACCCAGACTATGAAGTGCACAGCCCTGAGCACCTACCACTTTTTGTGCTGCTGTAGCGGCTGCCTCCTGCTCCTACAGCAAGTAGGCAAGAACGGGACTGTACTGGGGCTGCATCCAGGGTACAGGCTGCCACTCAGAGCACAGTGAGCCAGGCTACACCGAGGTCTGCAGTGCTCACCACTCCTTCCCTGCGGCTATCAAGAAGTTGCCTTGGCCAACAGGTCAATTAAACACTCCTGGCATTTAGCTTGGCTCCTGGACTGCCTCCAGCACAGCCTTCAGCCAGCCCTGCAAAGCCTCTTCCTCCTTCTTCCTTTGCAGGCAGGCAGCACTCGTGTCCCTGAGCACTGCCCCCCACTTGTCACCAAACCAGCCTTGCTGGGCCACCATCCTGGCAAAAGATTTGTGCGAATTGCCTCTCAGCATCTTGGCATGGGGAGGGAGCACACATTCCCACCCAGCATCCCTTGGTGCTACCACTCTGTGCCCAGGCAGTGCCAAACACTCACATGTATCTGGAAGCCATAGTTGCGTTGCACCGCAAACTCCGTCACATCTGTGCAGGAGCGGAGGTCAATTTCTCCGTCAAGGTCATCAGCCTGCAAGCACAGCCACCCGCGAGGACATCAGAACTCACCCAGCTCTGAAAAAGCCTCCATCACCAGCCAGCACCCTAACCAAAGTGTGGGCCACCTCTGCCCTCACCCCACAGCTCTCTTGGAGCCAGGCTCAGCTTTCCAGAAGCCAGGCTCAGTTTTACAGCACATCTCTTCTAACCCAAGGGCAGCCAGCAGTGTGGATGGAGAGCATCAGAAGTGCCCAGCCACAGAAGCAGCCCTTATGCTCAGCTCCCACCACTGACAGTCCCCCCAGACTTCATCACCCCACATCACCCCTTGGCAAAGAGCAGCTTGCCACCTCCAGCGTCCTTCAGGAGGACATGATACTGCCACTTCTCCCTGGAGCACACTGGTCACACCAGGGCTACGCTCCACTGCTCCCTGCACAGGAAGGAAGAAAGGGCTGGAGAAAGGCTGGTCATGCTTACCTCCTCTGCGTTCGAGTCCCGGTAATACCTCAGGCTCGAGTCGGTCAGCACGAACCAATGTTTCTTCCACTGTAGGCGGATCAGGCAGGGGGATGGAAGGGAAAAGACAGGAGGGAAACGGATAGGCAGTTACCAGGGAAAGTGCAGGAACAGGGAGGGACTCTCTGCACTATGACCTCTAAGCCTTCTCCTCTCCCTCCTCCCTCCCAGATCCCCCTCGTGCTCCTCAGATGGGAGAGAGGCACTCTATGAAACTCTGTGTCCACACACAAAGTGAGGCACCTCCACCAAAGGTTTCCCACTGCCTTTCCCAACAGGAGAGATCTTAGCAAGCACAGAGGAAGGAAATCAGCTAGCTCACCACAGATCTCTAGCATCAAGGACTAGGGGAAGAAGCATGTCCTGGGCTTACCTCTCCCGGCTCGTCCAGGATGGACATCCATCCCTTCTTGAAATTGAGGAGATCTGGCTGGAGAGAAAAGGACAAAACAGAGTTACTCTCTTGGAGCAACCCATAAAAATGCTTTTCATGCCAGAGGGTAGAAGGGAAGTCCCCAGTGACAGAACAACATTTGGAATAGCCTGGCATAGTTTTTAGGAAACTCATGGGGGTATACGACCCAATGGCAAAGGAGAACTGGGCATAGCTCTCAGCAGCAGGCAGTCATTCCTGTAAGAGGAAGGAGAAGATAAGGAAAGAGGTTTTAAAAAAAAAAAAAAAAAGGAAAATATGCAGCAGGAAGGTTTCCACAAGGTGCCTCAGAGGTATTTATTCAGAGAGGGGGAGGCAGAGACAAGGAGAGTGGGCAGAAGGGAGTGCTCCACCACTTGAAGCACTGGGCTTGCTCCAGAGATGGAGGCAAAGTCACAAAGAACCAGACACACCTTGTCCAAACCCTGGCTGTCCGTGCCCCAGAGCTACGTCCCTCCAGTAACTTCACTACTGATCATTTATAAAAGACATGAGTAGCTCTCTACAAAACAGCCCTCACCAAAAACACATAGGAGGCAATACAACAGCTGTGAAAACATGTTGGCTTTAAATGATGTGCCCCAGGGAAGAGATGAAGTCAGAGTCACAACCAGTGCTTGATCCTTTCTTCTCTCTGAGACTGAACCCCTTCCAACACTCAGCCCTCCCTAAGATCCTGGGGGCCCTTCTCTTATCCAGCTCCTTCTGCTCCCTGCAACTACAGAGGCTGCCTTCTGCCCAGCCACAACTACTGAAGATGAGGATGAAGAGAATTTCACTCCCATCATCCCATGCCAGAGTTTCCTTACAGTCCCTGCCTCCTCCCAACCTCATGCCACTGGTGCAGCATCCCAACCAGTTTATCTCCTTCCCAAGGTGGAGCACGAGAGAGCTGACTCAGGGAAGCCTCTGCCCCTGGCTTTGCCCTCAGCCAAACAGGCTTGAGCCAGTCTCTCCTCCCAACGCTGCTGGCTCCAGGGAAGTTGCCCCACCAAAGAATTCAGTCCAACGCCTCTTTTCCCTGGGAAGCCAGAGTTTGCCAATCTGCCCCTTCTTCTGCAGCTGAACCAGTCAGGGAGAGTGTTGGAGAAGTGACAGTGCCAGACTTGCCAGTCCCAGGGAAGTCATCAGCAGTCCCCACATGTCACAACCACCAGCTGAGACTGAGCTAGTGAGAAGGGGTGATCACTCCACACTCCCTGAACAAGCCCAGTGGCTGGCCGCAGCTGCCCCACAAGCCCAGCTCCCCTCCCACCCAGCCAGGATGAGGCTTCCCCTGCTTTCACCTCCCTGAGCTGCTGCTGTTGGGTTACACCCAAGGTTATGGGGCGGCAAGAGCCGAGAAGGTGCCGGCCCACCCTGGCGCTCCAGCTATTGGTTTGAGCAGGAGCAGGGAGACCTGCCATAGGGAGGGTCAGTGGCTGCTACAGCTTCAGGCCTGGCCAGAAGCATCCAGCAGTCCCAAGCTCCCTGAAATGGAGGGAAATCTGAGCAAAAGGATATGGGGGGCTCTCAAATCTCACCTCCTGCTGAGGTGACAGGCACTGCTGGCAGCTAGGAAATGAGGGGGATGCATGCATCCCCATCAACACAGACATCCTGGTGGCTTCACTGCTGCCCTGAGAAAGCACCCTGAAAATTAATTCTTTCCCCATGGCAGCAGCTCCACCCTTTTTCCCGTTATTCCTTCCAATCTGGAAGGAATTGGAAGTGACTTAAACTCCAGCTCCAAACTTAGAGCAGTGGGAAGGAAGGAAAGGAGGCAAAACATCAAAATGCAACCTCCTACCTCCTGAGACACACGTGCACTCAACATAAGAGAGATGGGCAGGCTCCACAGAGGCAGAAAAACAATATAGGGAGAGAGGGAACAAAAGGACTCCTGGCTGGGGCTGTTGAAGGGATCAGCTGGGTCTCATCTTATTGAGGATTTACAATTCCAAAGCATTAGGTGCCAAAATAATTAATATTAATGGGATGTATGCCACTGGGAAAACTGCCACAAAGTCCTGCTAGAACCACTGCCACCTAACACAGTGCTGAGGTCAGAAAGTTCCCCTGGGATGGCTTCTCCCAAGCAGACAAATTGCACAGGGCTTCTGCTTTCCCTGCCAGCCCCAGACACAGAGCCAGAGCTCTACACAATCATCTTTGGACTATTCTTGTCATAATGGGGCCAGTACAATAAGTTGAGGCATCAGCTGATGCTTAAAGTGCTTACAGCCACTTTTCTTCCTTTCCCCACAGCCAAATCCAGTTTCCTCATCCAGCACAAAAAGCTCAGGATACTGGCAGAAAAGAGAGTGGGGTTCAACTAGAACCCCTCAGAGGAAATGGCCCAACAGTGGGAGGAGGAAACATCCAGGAAAGCCAAGCTGCTGGGAGAGATCCGGGTGCCGGAGATGCAGTGGTGTGGCAGGATGCACCCCCAGCAAAACACATAGCACCGCAGTGCAGCTCGGGGCTGCAGATGGTGAGGATTTGGCTTGGGAGGTGGCAGCAGAAATTTTGCCCAGTTGCACCCATACCCATCAGAGTTTTTACGTTCAGCCCCGTAGCTGGCCAGCTGGAGCACTGGAGGGGGCTTCAAGCAGCTGGGGACATAGGTGAGATCTGGAAAGACTGGCTTGCAACAGCAGGTTTAAGGAGCGAGGTTGCCAGAGCAGGCAACCTCGCTCCTTAAAGGTTGAAGAAGGGCTACAGGGGAGGTGATAACAGCTTCTAAGTATCCGAAGAATGTAAACACCAAAGAAGGAAAAGGGACAGGGTGGGAGCGAAGGAATGGCTCCTGGGTGGTACTAAGGCGCCGAGATGGAGAAGTGGAGGAGAAGACGCTGTGGCAGGCTGAGAAGGCTCAGCGTCGGAGCGGGCAAACGGGATGGTCCATTAGCAGCCTCCTGCTCCCCTTGTTCCCAAAGGCTCCTCAGGACCCCAGGTCCTGGAGTACTGCTTTCTTTCATCTCCAGGAAATGGTGCAAGGGGCTCTCAAAGCCTCCCGGAAAGCACAGTGTCTCCTCTTCTCCAAAAAGGGAACCCGCTCCACAAGGCGCGGGCCCCAGGCCAAAACACAAAGCAAAACCACTCCAGCTCAGTTCGGTGAAAGCAAAATCTCTTCCAGGCTGGGGCACACATGCAGCTCCCGAATCTACACGTGCAGCGAGAGCCAGCGGGCGAGAAGCTCTCCCTTTCCCACCGCCCCCGTGCGAAACGCCGGCGGGCACAGCCCAGCCTGTCACCTCCATTACCCCACTTTGCTCAACATCCTTCCTCCCGCGGCCGGCAGCCGACCGTGCCAAGGAAGGTTCGCTCCAGGGGTGGGATGTTCTCTGCCCCAAACCGCATCTGTTTCCCACAGGGAGCAGGAGTTCCCCACGCCCGAGGGGACACGAATTTCTCATCCGACTGCGGTCATCGGTGCGGTGAGCTGGCCTGGCCTCAGCCCAGTCCACGCTCCCGCTCATCTGGGTAGGGTGGTGCCCGCCGGGAACCGATCGGCCACGGGGAGCCCTGGGGATGCGAAAGGGAGCCAAGGAGGCACCGCCACAGCCCTTGAGTCCCGCGGCCAGAGTCCCCCGGGGAGCAGCGGCTCCAGAGACCCCCGAAGCGGAGGGACCCCCGGGAACTGGAGGCTGACAGCTGGGGGCCCACCGCCCCCTCCCAGTCCCAGTCCCAGTCCCAGTCCCGGGCTGTGCCCCGAGCCTCGGGGGAGAAGCCGCCGCGACCCCCGCCCGCCAAGCCCCGAGCCCCGCGGGCCGGGCCCGACTCACCGTCATGGCGGGGGCGCCGCGGCCGCCGGGGCCGGGGCCGGGGCCGGGGCCGGGGCCGG
>JAWWES010000041.1:50376636-50409442 GCA_035583135.1 Lophotriccus pileatus
CCGGGGCCGGGGCCGGGGTCGCGGCGGGGCCGGGCGCTGGCAGCCAGGGCGGCGGGGCGGCTTCAGCGGCCGGGCGGCTTCCACCGCCCCACAATGCCCCCTCCGCCGCCCGCCCCGCGCTCCCCGCTCGCCTCTTTCCTTTTTCTTTTTTTTTCTTAAAAAAAAAAAAAAAAGGAAAAGGAAAGGAGGAGGGGAAAGAAAAAAAAAAAAAAAGAAAAAGAAAACCACCCCAAAAAACTTTTCTTTCCTCCCCCCGAACTTCCTGGGAGGGCCCGGGCAGGCCAATGGCAGCCGCCGCCGCCGCCCCGGCCGCCCGCAGCCAATGGAGCCGCCGGAGCGGGCGAGGCCGCCGGTCCGCACGGAAAGGGGCGGTGGCTCCGGGAGGGGGGGGACAGGACGGGTCGGGGGCGATGCTGGGGACGGGTCGTGTCCTCCTTCCGACCCCCAGGCCCGGCCAAAGGTGGAGCCCTGGGAGGGACGGGATGAGCCGCTGCTGCCCCGGGAAGGGACCGTCGGGAGTCCAACCCTTACCCAGGCAGGGTTTGCTCTCAGGCTAGGATTTTTCGCATGCAGCGATTTTCAGCAGTGCACGCAGTGGGGTCCTTGCCTTGGCTTCTGAGGCTGCTCGGTGTTATGCCCTGGCCCCTGAAATGAACTTCTCTAGGCTCTTGGCAGAGGTGGTAGCAGGCCATATGGGGGTTGCTGGTGCTCCTGGAAAGGCATTTGGCCTCGGGAAGGGGAATTGCTAGAGCGGGTCCCAAAGGAAAAGGGGCAGGGGCTGTGTATCACGAAATGCCAGGCTCTACTGTGCAATCACATCGAGGCTGTGCTTCTTGCCGCAAGGCAAAGAGAAGGTGCCTGGCCCAGAGCTTAGTGTCGAAGAAACCTGACACAGGTGGGGTGATGTGGCCTCGTTGTACAGGGGAAGTTCATGGCTTTGGGCTCCTCTCTGGCCTGGGGTAGTGAAGGGAGGGAAGGCATGTCACCGGTTTCGAGTTTCAGAGGCCTTTGGCAGCCTCTTTCCTGGCTGCAGTTTGTCCTTGTATAAAGCACAAAGCAGGGGACAACCTGGCCAAGATGACTGATGCACACAGAGGGGTACAGAGGCAGGAACTCGGGTGCAGCTGCCAGCTACATGGGCTCTGGGGACACTTTCTGCAGCCCTCCAAAGCTGCTCTCATGCCATTTCTGGTATCCCAGGAATACCAACACAATTCACTGTATCTTCTTTCATGCCACTAAAGCCCACTTCATCCCTGTAAAATCCTTGGTGCCATCACAGCATCAGGCAGTAAGTCCTCTGGCTTTATAAACAGACTCTGTGCCTCAGTGCCTTCCCCCTCCCCCTGCCTTCCCCAAGAAATGGGCAAAGGATGAAGTGGAGTGTTACTGATCATGGTCTCCAGGAGATCATGGGAAGGCAGCAACGTGCTGAGCCTGTTCCGATCAAGTGCTGGAGACCTAGGTCCTGCCCACAGTGATCCCCAAGGAAGGGCAGCTGCCCTTCCTCACCATTCCCAGGGCCTGGCCCCTACCTTGTGCTTCTTACTGGCATTTAAATGTGGCTGCGGGCTTCCTGAGGAGCTGGTGCTGCTTTGCAGTGGGAAGGTGCTTCCACTCAGCTGGGGCTGCAGGGAAAAGAGCAGGAGCTAAAGCCATTGGGGTCTAGTCCTCACCTCAGATTCCCAGATCTGAGCATCTGCTGCCTCCTGGCATGGGCCACGGAAGAAAGAATCCTTCCTCCTCCCAGAGCCACCCAGGCAGCTCAGCTCCCTTGGAGAAGCAGAGGATCCAAGGGAGCCAGGATACACAGAATTGCAACCCAGGGGACCCACGTTCTCTGTTGCAACCCAGGGGACCCACTTGCCGGTTTTATGCCTGCCACGATCCCCATTATCTCTGGCTCCTGCCCTACTCACATGGTAAATGAGAAGACTCTTGTTCCCCCAGTCACCTTCCAATGGCTTCTCTGGGTTGTTTGTGTCTCGGGTGTGCTCAGGACCCTTCCAGTCCTCCTCCAGATGCTGTACCGGACTCTCAGGCCTTTTCCAGCTGTCATCTGGACGTAGTCCTACATTCAGACCTCTAGCGGGGCTTTTCCAGTCCCTTTCCAGCTGGCGCATCACATCTGCATGGCACATGGGCATCTCTTGGCGCTTCCAGTCCTTCTCCCACACCTGTGCTTGGTGAACATCCCCCCGACCCTTCCAATCCTGCTCCAGTGGTCGTGTTGGGCTCGTGGGGCGTAGGGGCTTGCCTTGGCCTTTCCAGTCACTGCTGGTGCCCTTTCCAGGTTGGGAGGATGTCAGCTTTCCCCGGAGGCTCTGCCAGCCACATTCAGATGGCTTCCTGGGCCCTGAAATGTGCAGCGGCTCCCCTGGCTTCACCCGTTGCCTTTCTGCTCCCCGCACCAAGCTGGGAGGGGTGATCTCCTTTTGGCTTTTCCTTGTGCTCTCCATATATCTTGCAGGACTGAGGGACTGTGGTGGTGGCCTTGCCCAGCTCAGCCTGCTGTTATCTGAGACCTTCCCACCAACTGTGGGGTGCAGGGAGTCCCCTCGGCTCCTCTTCTCCAGCGTTTGCCGTGTACTCCCTGCCTGCCAAGTGGCTTGGCCCCTTTCTGAGTTTGGCGGACAGCCAGACTCCCTTCGGCTTCTCCAGCTTTTCTCAGAGCGACAGGGAGGGCTCACGGGCTCCCCTGCC
This sequence comes from Lophotriccus pileatus, assembly GCA_035583135.1. Lineage (NCBI taxonomy): Eukaryota > Metazoa > Chordata > Aves > Passeriformes > Tyrannidae > Lophotriccus > Lophotriccus pileatus. Next base: position 50,379,340 of record JAWWES010000041.1, read on the forward strand.
CTCTTCTCCAACCTGTGGGCTGGGCTTGCAGAGCGTGGGCTTTGGCTGCCTCTTTCCAGCAGCCAGCCAGGGCTGGCAGGGCACGGGGAGTCCCCTCGCTTCCTGCTGGCCTTCTCGGAGTGCCGAGCTGGGCTGCGGGAGCGCAGGGGCTCCTTGGGGTCTCTGCTGCGCTGCTCGAAGTTCCAGGAGACTCGTTGACTCTAAGGTCATGAGAGGGAGAGAGAGCAGAGAGTCCTCTTAAAAAAAAACCAAACATGCTGGTGAGCAAAACAAGACAGGATTAGGGCTGGGAGGTGATTTGGTCAAATGGTTGCCCAGAGAGCAATTCCATCCCTATGCATGGAGACAGCTCATACTGAGAAGAAGCCTCTTGCACCCAAAGGGTGAAAGGGCTCCTGCAACTTAAGAGCCAAGGGTCCCAGTCTATGACAGAGGAAGAGCTGGAATTAGAGCAAAGGGGGAGCAGGGGAATGAAAGAGAGAAGCATGTGGCAGAAAGAGAAGAAAATGAGGCTGGAGAAAGCAACCCAGCTTGGAGAGTCAGGATGAGGTCCTGCTGTACAGTCAAGCCTCACCTCCCTGGGCAGGCTGGGGCTGGACTGCCTCCGAACTAGGTGGCCTTTGCTGGGTGGCACTGGAGTCTTGCCATCGAGCCGGTCCACACGGCCCTCCTCCAGAGCTTGGAAGGCCTCCAGCGTCTCTGATTTCCTGTGAACACACACAGTTTGTCCAACTGTCACCATGCTTAGCTTGGAGGCAGATACCCTGCAGATCCTGCTCCATCTTAGCCTGACCCCACAGACCTCCACCTGTCCCAGACACTGTGTGCCATGACCTCTCCATGTCCCCATCGCTTCAACCACCTCACCTTTCGTATCCTGCTGCCTCACTCATGTTTTCTTCACACCATTCCTCAAGCTTCCCTCCATCTGGTCCTTAGCATCCCACCCACCTGTCCAGGATACTTCCCCTGTTTATGTCCCCTCCTGCCCCATGCCACCAACACTGGAGCTGCTCTTGCTTCTTCAGCCAAAACCTAACCAACTACTAGGTGTTTCTTGGTATACTCCATCCTTTCCTAAGCAGCATCTACAGTGGATGCTGGATCCCTGATGGAACGGTGGGTCTGGGGAACAACTCTTTCCTTTCCTCTTCCCATGGGGAGCCCTGCTTTGCAGCACATCCTCCAGCTTTCAGAAGGTGACCTTGAGGATGAGGAAGGTGGGCTGCTCCCTTCCAGCAGTGCAGCTTTCGCTCCACCTTTCCAGTGCCCTCAGCTGCCTGCTATAAGGGGTGAGCTCCCCAGCTTGGATGGCGCTGAGCCTAAACCCAATCCTTGCTTTAAGGGAAATGTAAACGCAGCTGAAAGCTGAGCTTTGCCATCTAGCCCTGCTCTCCCCGTAAGGCATGGCGATTAGGGGGTGGGGGCCCCCTGAGAGCAAAGAGGGGCAACCTCCCACCTCTGACCACCGTGAGGTCCAGTTTCTTCTCACCTGCGTTCACAGCCAAATATCCTCTCCACCTCCACTCGGCCAGGGCTGAGCGTCCGGGAACCGTAGCGGTTAACAGCATCCCGCTGTGCGAGGCGCTTGGGCTTGGGCAGGTCTGCCAGCACTGTGTACTCCTGCCTCTCCAGCCCGTGCCGCCCCTCTGCGCCCCCGCTGCCGGGGTGCCCGCGGGACTCCCGTGCCCGAGACCCAGCGAGGTGCCCACCGCCACCCAAGGGGTCGCTGCGGGCCGACGGGGAGCCTGCTGGGGCACGTGGCAGGGTTGATGCCCAGGGAGGGTCAGTTTTCCGGTGTTTTGGCCAGATTTCCTCAGGCTTCTGGCTGGCAGGGCGGTGCTCTGGGACGGGGAGAAGGCCGTTACTGGGGGAGGCACGAGCGACGCGGGATGCCACCACGTCCACGGCAAAGCAGGTCTTCGGAGGAGAGCTAGAAATGGTCCAGGAGGGGAGAGATAAAACCCAGACTCCCTCCAGGCAGGGTGGGAGCACTGGGAGACAGCACTGCAAGCCAAGGGCATGCCAAACCATGCAAACAGAGAACACCTGAGAGATCCAGGGTTTGTGGTCAGCATACACAGAGATGGATTCTCACATGGTGCCCATGGAGGTGTTGAACACCTTCTGGGACCACAACTGGATAAAGAGATGCTAAATCTCACTAGAGATCTGCTGTGAACTTCAGAGACCCCTGGGTAGAAAGCAAACCAGAACTAGGATCTCACACGGGAACAAGCAAGAGTACCTGCTTTCAGTGGGCAGATTTCTTTCCTAGAGCCCTGGGCTTCAGTTCTCACCCAGGATCCAGAGCGAATGGGCTGAGCCCACCTGGGTCTGTCTGCCTGAGGGGCTTGTGACCGCACCTCCTCCTTATGGCCCATGTAGGTCATCATGTCCCGTTTGCCCGATCCCAAAGTGTTGTCCCACAACCGGGTCATTTCCCCTTCCTGGGAGACAAAATAGGGCAGATCTCTGCAAGGGGGACCAGTAGCTTTTGTGGGCTGGAAGGATGTACGAGCCTATATGAGAAGTTACAACCTGTTCAACCCAAAGCTGCTGGTAAAAAGGAACCAGAAGAGGAGCTGTGTGAGTGTAAGATGACCCCCAGACCAACAATGACAAGAAACAGCATAGGAAAGTCCACATGGGGCAATCCAAGAGTGAATCTCATGTGCTCTTTAGGGGGAGAGCCTCCTTTGTGGGGACTAAGAGTCTCAGCTGATCCCCCCTTGCATCTCAGGACCTAAGAAACATAGAATATCTCAAGTTGTAAGGGAACCATCAGAACCATCAAATCCAACTCCCTGCACAGGATGGGCTGCTTCTTCTGTCTGCAGCTGAGCCAAAGGGATGAATTCAACCTGTCTGCGTGCCCAGAAACCCTCTGAATGTGCCCAGCAGAAGTGGCATTGAAGGGCCAAGGGGACCGGGGACACCAGCATAACCCAAACCACAAGAGATCCCCATCTCACCCTGGCAAGCGTGGAGTTGGCTTCAGCACAGGCGCTAGGGTCGGTGCCAGTTTCTCTGTGCTCACCCTCAGCTCCGGGGCTGAGTGGGGGATATCGCCTGCTCTCGTGCCAGCTGTGGGGCAGGGAGAGAGGACAGCTGGTGGTCAGCAGAGCCCGCAGAGCTCAGGGGCAGGTGGCAGCACTGGCAGCCCAAGCCACACTGGCTCACTCTCTACTGGCTGGGCAGAGGCTGGCAGAGCCCATCCTGGGACCACCTGCCTTGCTCTGGAGGGAGTGAAGAAGGAGGAGACTCTTTCAGGAGGCTCCCTGCCCTCTCCTGGGAGAGCCAAGAGGAACAGTTAGAGGACATGACATGGGGGTTTCTCAGTCCTTTTTCCCAGGCACCAGTGTGCAGAGCAGCAGGAAGAAGGTGTCCGATTTTCCCCTGCTTGTCTTCCCACTCCCCCTCCTCCATTCTTCCCATCGAAGGGGCTGGTTAGAGCAGCACGGCTCCCAGCTGGTACTCACCGCTCCGTCCCCTCCACTGGGCCCACGCACACGTACACCTCGCACTGTGGGGCTAAAATATGGAGGGCGTCCCAGGGCTCTCCTGAGTCTGTGTTGCTGCAGGCATCACTCCCTGTGACCTCCGCGGCATGCTCCTGTGAGGAAGAAGGGGGTGCAGTGGTGCTGTCAGCGTGTCAAGGATGAGGATGAAGGATGCCCTTTAGAAATGCCGGTTTCTTCTACCTCCTCTGAGAGCAGCCTGGCCTCCAGGGCTCTTGGTATCTCATCCAGCCCACCGTTGAGATTTTTCTCCTATTCTGAGAGGCCAGAGAGGCGCAGCACGCTCCTATTTGATGCTGAATGCTGCAGACATCCCAGAGACTGCATGTGGGGATGAGGGCTCAGGGAAATTGCACCCCCACGTTGGCGTTGATGCTGCTGGCAGCTGCTCTTCCTTGCCACCAGGGTAGCTCAGGAAGAGGCAACAGAACCAAGAGGAAGGAAAATTTTTGTAGAAAAGACTGTAGTCCCAGCCTCTGCCTCTGTCAGGGCTTGCAGGCGTCTCAGCATCCTCCCTGGCCCCGTTATCTGCAGGGCTTATGAGCAGCAGTGGGGGAGGCTCCGGGAAGTCAGCTGTCTGCCCTGCCTTCCCTCCAGCATCTCACCTGCACTGGGATTCACTCAGAGGTGACAGCTCTGAGCAGATAGCGCGTGAAGGGCTGAGGTAACCTTAGAGGGCCCAGGGCCAGGAGAAGAGAGGGAGAGGGCGAGAAAGAGAGAGGGAGGCTCATTACTATTTCATCATCCCTGGCCAGTCGCTCCTGGAGGACGGCAAACAACATGAAACCCTTTGTGAACATGAAACCAGCTGTCGCCCAGTCGGAGACAGTCAAGTAGCTTGTGCGTCCAGCCCCGTCCCAAAGGACCATGTTGGATCGAGGTATCTGGAGCTCAAGATCCCATGAGATTCACCCCTCTCGTGCCTTCCCTGCCAGGAACAGCTCACTGCAGCTGCCCCACAGCCAGGACTCAGCCCTGACCCTAAGCCAACAGCAGAGGTCACAGGCAAATCGACCAGGACCATATTTAAGGTGAGGAAAGCTGCAAATGCCAGCAGGGATCAAGCAGAGATTAATCCAGGGTGCGTCCCTCCTCTTCCAGTCCCCATTTCCCTCCTTATAGCTTTGCACATGTGACACCCCTGCTTTCCCTTCCAGGATCTTTCCTTTGTACCCAGTGTTCAGCCTTTCCTTGCTACGGTGGTTGACAGCTTTAGTCTAGACACGGTTAAATGAGGGATTCCTGTGCCTGGAAAGACTCTCTCCCCATGCAGCTTTCCCGCCAGGACATCTAGAAATCCTGGCTAAGCTTTTTTCTTAGGGATTTCCATCCCTACAAAGACAGGTGGAGTCCCAAGAGGGAACAAAGGGGCCCTTAATGAAGTATCCATAGCCTGCAGGTGGGATGGAAAAGCTCACCTGGATATTATGCTGGTGAGCCCCTGCAGTTCTGAAACAGTGCTGACATAGGCTCTTTGCAAATATGTTGGCTTCAAAGTTCATGCAGGGCACGTCATCCACTGAACCAGACATGGTTCCATAACAGATGAAGACTTTTGGCTGCTGCGCTGCTGGCAGGGGGCAGCCAGGAGGAAAAGGAGGAAGGAACAGCAGCAGAAGACCAGAACTTGGGATCCCTCAGCCTCCTGTGGAAGCAAGAATGTTATTCTCAGGTTGAAGTTTCCTGCTCTCAGCTGTCAATACTGGAATCAAAGAGAACCCAGGTACAAGGTGATCGGTATGATCCATATAATTACAGACAATAAAAGGGTGTGCTCTAGCAGGAACCACTTTCAGAAGGGGGCATTGCACCCTGAAATGGCTGCTGACATTCCCCAATTTGGGAGTCTTGTGAACAGAGAGACTGATGTGCACGTCCTGCTATTTTGTTTGATGGAAATTTTCTTTCTTCAAGTTCTGTTAAAAGGGACAAAAAGAAAACCTTTCTTCTTAACTATAAGCAGCTTAGGAAATTTGGAAACCCACTAAGAGTATTCCTAAATTTGTTGGTCCCACTAAAATTTCTGAGACCTTTAGGATAGCTGATTGCAAAACTGTGAAGGGCGACAAGCATTGCTAGCATAACATCTGGGCTCCACACTTCTGTCCCGGTTTTTTGTAGGCATCCTGCCCACTATCACCTTCTCTATTCTGCAGGGTTTGAGAGGGAGTCCTTGGATTTGAAGATGTGATCTATGTTGGGAGGACTCTGCCTAATTTGTTCAGAGGAGGCACCAACAGGACAGGAAATCAGTCCAGCATCCCTGATGTGAACATGTCACTGCTTTCCTAACATGGACACTCGGGTCAGAGAGCTGACCAAAGGCTGCTCTCCAAACCAACGGGGGCCAACTGTCAACACCAAAATCAAGTTATAATTTTTGTTTCTCAGAGCACTCATTTGCAATACAGCAAGTTGCACTAGTACCAGTCTTGCAGCCTCCCTCCTCACACTGGGGCATGTTTTCTTGACTTGTTCACACAAAATGCTAGACAGGAGCCTAAGCAACCCCTGGCAGGGATTCAACACGAAACAGCCCAACGTCGCTGCCCTCCCCTGCCCATGGATTGCCACCCATGGCTAGAGCCCCTGGTACCCCACTGCCTGATGGGCAAATCATTGCTTCCCACAGCCCTCGGGGCCTACTGCCAGGATAATGCTCTGATCCCCAGGGCGCCCGGCATGCATGCATGCATGCATGCAGCCATGCTCAGTGCTCCCAGTGCCTCCCAGTGCCCCAGTACCTCAGTTTCCCTATGGCTCCCAGCACCTCGCCGCCCGCCGAGCTCCCCCCTCAATGAAGCTCGCCGTGGGAACCGCGGGGCGCGAGGCCCCGCCCCCGCCCCTCTCATTGGCTGCCGCCGAGCGGTGATTTGAATACCGCGCGCTGATTGGCCGGCGGCGGCGGCGCGCGGCCGCGGCGCCCACGGGTGCGGGCGTGCACGTGTCGGTGGCGGCGGGCGCGCGATCGACCCGGCCCGGGCGGGGCGGGGGCTCCGGGCTGCGGGCACCCCCACCGGCCTGCCCCTCCGCTGCAGCGCCCCGGGCACCGACACACCGCCTGCCCAGGGTCTGCCCCGGTGCTCCCCCGGAGGCGCCGAGTTAGCCCGAACCCGAAACAGGTGCCGGAGCAGCGGACTCATCTGCGAGCACTGAGAGAGCCAAATGCCACAGTGTTCCCAGCACAGCTCCAACAGGAGGTCATGCCTACCCACAGCACTTCTCAGAGAGGTTTGTCTAATCTGGGCTTTACCTGACAAGCACGAGCCCTGCCTGACCCTTGCTATTTCTAGTGGAATGTCCTTAACATCCTCCATTGCTCCGGCTACAATTCAAATTCTTTCTCTTCCAAATTCCTTCTCTTCCCAACCCTGGTAAGCAATAGAAAAAATTCAATTTCACTTTTTGTTTACTCATTGAAGGCAGTTTGCAGTCCACTCTTCAAACCTATCTTGCCCAAACAACCCCTTATTCAGCTCCCTTAGTCCCAAAAGTTCTTGTCACTCTCCCAATAACTTTTTTCCTCGAGTTCATTTCTGGAAAACAGTACTGGAAGCAGCAGTATATCTGTACTGAGTACAGCCTTGTGCCTGATGTGCTACAAAAGCAATAAATACAGTGCACTGATTATCACACAGCTCATGCACACGCTGCAACCATTCTTCCTTTGCGCTGCGCTCCAATTTTTCCCCAACTGTCTGACCTTTTCGGCTCTCAGTCTGGTTTTGATCCTCTGTAATCCCAATTATATTTTTGTGTGTGCACGTGTGCGGAATCACAGTCTAGCCAGTGAAAGCCATCATGCATGGAAACCCCAGTGTGGCAGCCCACGTCAAAGCCTTGCATCTCTGTGCACGCCTGGGGCAGACGCACAGCAATGCGCAGGTGCCCGAGGTGACCCAGCTGCAGAGCCATGCGTGAAAAGCCTGTGGAAAAGGGAGTTCACAGGGAGCTGCTGGTCTCTGCTTTTCCTTTCCGGAGCAACAGTTGCACTAACATGTTAATTTTTGCAGGTACCTTATATTTGGAAGTGGCCACCTCCTGAACAGCTTGAACTTGTTTGTGAGCAGCCAGGGTAGGGGGGGAAACCAGAAACGCTCAAATCCATCTTGAAAACAATGGGAAGCAACAAACAAGAATTTTAAGCCAGAACTGGTATGAACTGTGATGCATCTGGCAAACAACTCACTAACTTGCGTGTGGGAATTCATATCCTTGATTCAAAATATCCTGGGGTAGCCCAACTACACACCCTGTGCTCAACAAAAACAGCAGGCTAGGGCTGAGTCAGTAATTTACATTACAAAATAAAGCTTTAATCAATCAAATGGAGAAATCAATAGCACAGTGAACAACCCTGATGGTTAACGCAGCATAGGAGCATAGGATTTAACAGTTCTGTTCTCAGTTTTTCCATATGCTTTTTTTTTTTTTTAAATATAATTTGAAAACTCATCTTCCAGCAGGAATTGGAAGCTTTCAGAGGATGGAAGAGGCTGTTGGAGATTTCAGCTGACGGTTCAGAAAAATGTTTTTAAGGCCAGAGAAACAGCAAACTAAAAGTGAGATTTTTCCAGATCACCTGGCAGCAAAATGACAAAAACTGAATTGCTGCTGAGGTCACTCTTAACATCCCATCCCATCAGGATTACAATGAAGTCATCCAGCACTTCCCCAACTACCATGCAAGGCTGGCTGTCTACAGGCTGGGGAAGACAACCGACCCACATTCCACAGTCCACACTCCAGCAGATTTCACAGACAGATGGTGCATTTCCTTTACAGTGACCATCCCAGCTCCAGAGCAAACTCCTCGGATGGGGAAGCACAAGTCACAAAGGCACTATGTCCTGGAGAGAAGGGAAAGCTGCCATATAATCCAGACCAAGAATGTCACACTCTGTCCTCCAGATTTGAGCTGAAGTCCCCTTGGTGTAATACACCTCTCCAGATAGAACTTCCCTCTCCTTCCCTCCTCCATCCCTCTCAAACCAAACAACACAGAACACCCTAGAGCACATAACTCCCAAACTAGAATAAGAAATATTTTATGGTCCACACACAGCACCTCTTGGACACTTTGGATGATCCAGTCCAGCATCAGCCTTGCCTGAGTTTTGGTTTTGCATCTCTGAAACACCTAATGGCCCCATGTGAGGCAGGTAGATAGATTATGGTCACACATTAAAGCCCATGACCTTTTTGGAACGGTCTTTGAGGCAACATTTAAGAACTGTTTTGGAGGCAAGGGAACCACACACACTTTAATGATGTGACTGAGGTTATGCAGCACTAGTGCCCAAGAACTCATCCCAGGATGGGACTTAGAATCCAAACACACAAGGCAACCCTGGCACATGGGATAACACTGTCCACTTCCCCAGCATTTACCTTCCTCAGAAGGGAAAGGGAGGTGCAAAAGGACCCCACTCCTTACGTGTATGCGAGCCATCCAGTTCCCTTCAGAACCCTCCCTTTAGCAGAAATTGCATTGCTGCTGTCAGTGTTGAGATTGTACTCTCCTCCCTAACACACTGAAGAATTTCTTTGTGTGCACCCTTCAAGAAAAAGGAGGAGGATGGTGCCATTTGCTTTAGTGGCTGGTGGCCATCAGCACCGTTCTGAGGTTCCTCCACGAAGCCTCAGGCACTGGTTCACTCTTTTCCCTCCCATTTCTGGCATGAGGAATCTATTTACTTGTCCATTGTTGGGTTCCAAGTTTTTTTGGTGTGGGTTTTGGACACGCAGGCCTTTTCTTCCTTTGTCATTTCCTTTCCAGTACACATATGGCATGGGAGGAGGCCTGGCTGACAAGAGGCAGAATGGCCATTTCCTACTGATACTCCAGGACAGAGGCCAGCATGCTGCCTGGGCTCACTCTCCTCCTCAGAGGATTTACTCACAGTTTTGCCATCAGTATTCCTCAATTCCAGCCATGCAAACTTGTTTTTTTTTTTTCCCTCCTGCCAAAGGCAACCACACTAAAAAACATACACTTAAGTCCTAAGAAGAAAGGCAATTAGCTGCTAATAACTGCAGCAGCCCTGAGGTAAAGGGCAAGGGCAGTCTCTGCCACTCCCACCCTGAAGAGGGCCACCCACACACAGCAAGGGCATTAGGGCATTTCATACTCCTCTGAGCTATCACAGTCAAGATCGGCATATTCAGCAGACAATGGAATGAGCCATTCCTGCTCTGGCTGGCTCTGCCTTACCACAGAAATAGCTCCTAGCTATTCCATTTTCCAAGCACCAATGGATTTCAATATCCTTTAAGCACCAGGAATTATCTCCCTCTCTTTCCAGCTGGTACTGGCCTTAGCACAGCTCCTGTTATGCTTCAGATAAGTCACGAATGTTTTTTTCTTAGCAAAATGACTTCAGATTTATTCAAAAAGTTACCCAACTTCACGTGGCACAGATACAAAACAAAAAGCACCCCTGCCCTCAGGTGTGGCACTGGTGAAGGAACACACGAGACAAGATGACACCATGTCTCCATGGAAAAAGGATTTACTGCACAGCAGAAATGCCAGGACACTGATGCAGGAGTGGAAGCAGAGCTTTCCCAATTCCTTCAAATTGCCCTGATGATGATGTGCCTGTTGCACTCTGCCCCAGATCCTTTTCTGACAAAGCCAAGTATCAGCTCTGAAAGGGGAGGTACCCAAGGACAGAAGGGTTATGCCAAATAGCAAATGTGACCCTCAGCAGGAGTTTTGAAGAGACTCTGTGGCACCCAGACACTTAACTGGAGATCAATGCAGAAATAAATGGGCAGAGTGTCTAGTCACCCTCACCAGTGCTCAGGAGGCTAAAGAAAGGCTGAACCGGGCTCACTGCTGGTCAGAGCACCAAGTAAACAAGGTGCTTGCCCACAACAACAGGTCCCCAAAGAACAGCAGGCCAGATGTGGAGCACTGTCCCAGCTGGTGGTTTGAACATTAGTTCCACTGTTAGTCTTGGTCACGGCCCATTTTGCCCGTCAGTCTCCGTCGCTGAGTCTTGGTGGTTCGTCCTGTGCTGGACTTCTGGATTTTCTTCCGTGGGCCTTGCCCACGTTGCAATCTCTTTCCTTTCGTCTTTTTCCGGCTGTGCATGTGCAGCGTGGCAGTAAGAGCAGAGATTCTGTGCAGGGCAGAAAGAGAAAAACGTTTGGGGACTGAAGTCTGCAGAAACAAGGCGACACCACAACAATAGCAGAAAAGCCCTGTGTGACTCAGCAGGAACGGGTGCCAGCCATGGAAAGCCCCACAGGAACTCCAAACCGTGCATGAAACCTGCAAGTCTCCATGTGCAGTAACAACCAAAATTAATTTTGGGAGCAGTGGGCTGCCCAGACACCACAGAGTTAAGTAAGTCTCCACACCCCCAGAGCAGTAATAAAACCTGGATACTGAAAAACGCGGAGAACGCCAAAGCTTTCAGCTTTAAGATCTGTTGACCTTCAACCCTAGAGACAAGCTCTACACCCTGCAGCATGTGCCGAGATGAAGGACTTGGTAAAGAGGTGAGCACGAAGCCCACTCTCCTCCTCCAGGTGCCGTCACCAGAGCCCGCGGGATGGGCCCGGAGCGCTCGGGCAGCCTGTGCTCCGCCAGCGGCCCCTGCTGGCTCCTGCCCGCAGCGACCGGGCAGCACCCATCCCCTCCTGCAGCCACGCCAAGACTAACAGCAAAGGCCTGAATGAATTTATACATACTTGTCAGACAGGAAGGGGTTTCTGGACTTCTTGGGCATTGCTCTTACAGGCTTGTTCGTCACCTCTTCCCCTTTCTCTTCTTCTGATCCATCACTTTTTCCCTTAAAAAGAAAACAGTTTTGTGATTCTGGCATTTCCATTGCCTTCTTGTTTTCATCCTGTTTTGTGAATCATCTAGTCATAGATGAAGACTTTTTCATTCTCCACATCCCTTGCTGTGCAAGTCTCCAGTTTTCTTATCACAGTCCCTTGGAAAGGGACAACCAGTGACCTACAGTAATCCACCCTAAGATCCCAAAATTTCAGCATGATCTTAATGGCCATGCAGTTGAAGTCTAAATTATGAACCAGAGGTCTCATCTTTTTTCTTAAATTACTATCAAGACCTCTTTAAGTGGATTTTCAGATTAGAAGGTGATCTTACAAATGTAAAAGGTTAACAGACACACTTTCCCAAAGAGCTCAAACCCAGCCACCACTCATAAAGATTAAAAGAGATCAAGTCAACCAGTACCTGAGAGTATAAAACAAATACAAGATCTCTGTTAGAATGTATTTTGAGAATAAAAGTGACCACAACCAGAACTAAATAGTTTCCTTATTTGTGGTCCAAGCACAGCACCATGGAGAAAGAAATCCCTCCTTAACGATAATAGTAATTTTTCTGGACAGGACGCAGGAAAGGGGTTGAGGACAGTCCATGCAGCAAAGTCTGAAATCTTGCTGCTTGTTTTGTTGTACCTGCTTTAAAGTACTACAGTGTTGCCATCCAGTCCTGTGACTTTCACTTAATCAAAGTCAGGTGGGACAAGCAAAGAACTATTTACACAGGACATTTCCTCCTCTTTAGAGGCTCAACATAAGTTGTGGAAAAATATGAAAGTTACAAGTTTCCCTTTTCATCCCTGTTCCCAGACAGCTGCAAGTCTTTAGGCATATTCAGGGAGCCAGCCCCAAGAATGTTTACAGCTGATACAATCAGAAAAGCAGCAAGAGATTTTACCACAGGGGTGGTCAGTCCCAGCTGGCGTGCTCCTGAGAGGTCGAGGTCACTGATGGTGGTCACTGTTACGATGTGGTTTGGGTGGTCGATGTTCACAGACTCTGTCCGAGATGTCACCAAGTGCTCCAGTTCATCAGCCTCATCTGGGAAGACAAAGAACTCCTGCACTGCAAAGTGCCCAACTTTTCACAAGATACACTCCCTTGTTCGTGCTGGGAAGCGGTGACACCCAGCCATCACAGGCAGGGCTGCAGGGCAGCGGGGCTTGAACACCAGCACTACAGGCATGGAGGGCAAGCTTCTTCTCCCTGCTGTGGGGACCTAGGTGAACACCTTGGAGATGCCCTCCTACCTCCTTCCCTTCTGTACAACCCACTTGACCTCCTGTCCCCCAGGACCAGAGGGCTGTGGGGTCACCGCTCAGATTGCTGCCCAGCTTCCCAGTGGGATGTGGGAGGAGATAGCAGTTGTTGTTTCGGGACAATGTGCGAGCATCTCTGCCCCAACCCTTATCGTCCTAGGACCACAGGCATCCCTCTCTCTCCCCACCCGAGGGCCCAGCACGTACCGAGCGCCTCCTCCCTCTCGCTCAGCATCTTCAGGTATTCCTGGTGCCGCTAAGGGATGGAAACAGGTCACTGCGGCGCCTCTGCCGCCCCTCCTGCCCCGCTCCCAGCCCACCATGGCGGGGAGAGGGGGGCACACAAGACTGTTCTCCCACCTCCTCTTTCATCTTCCTCTGCTCCTCCTTTAGCTTCCGTTTGATCTCCTCCAGCGCCGCTTTCCTCCGCTCCACCTTCCGCTTGTGGAAGCCGGTCAGGTACTCCCTGCCGCCGGCAACACAGAGACACCCCCCCACCCCCGGCTTTCAGCGACCGGGGGGTGCCTGCCTTCCTTCCCCAACTCCCGCCGCCTCGCGCTCGGCCCGCCCGGCCTCACCTCCGTCTCTCCTCGTCGAAAGTCAGCACCAGCCGCCCCTCACGGCCGCCCGGGCCCTTCTTCTTCTTCTTGTTGCGGCCCATGGCGGTACCACGCTGCTGCCGCCGCCGCCCGCCCCTTCCGCCGCCGCGGGGCCCGGGGGGCCGCCCCCGCCCCGCCCGATCCGCCCGGCGCCGGCAGGAGGGACTATCCAGGGCCGTGGGTTTCGCAGCAGGCCGCTGCTCCCTGCCGTAGCATCCAGCCCAGGGTGGACAGGGAGTTGCGTCAAGCATGGGAACCTCCAGCTCCTCTCCTCTTCGTCTCCCTCTCAGCAAAAGATTTTATGGCGCTGCCCGGTGCGGACGTGCCAGTGTAGCACCCGAACTCACACCCTGAGATTCGTTCTGCCGCTCCTGAATGATTTAAATCTGCATCTCTTTAATAAAGGTCACTCCTCCAAATACTTTAAATTTGCAATTCTTCATTTGAACATTCTTCAGTAAAGCTTTGAGGTATTGCCATTGCTTGGTGTTAGTGATGCCTGTGCTGCTCCTCTTAGCCAGGGAAGGCAATTGCAAGGGACGGCTCTGACACCGAGTACCCAAGATGCAAGGACCTGGTGCAGGACTTGGTTGGACAGCTGTGTTTTTTGTAGTGGTGGTGAGAGATACTGGCATGAATTCGTAGGGGCATCAAGTGCCATGCTCTTGGCCGATGGCTAAGAGTGACTTTGGCTGAACTTTTGAACCTTTATTGCCCCTCTGTTCTTGCCTTAAAAATGGCTGTAATGCCTTTGTGTTGGCCAGTTGACTTTGGTAGAAGTTCCTGAAGTGCTGCAGGGGCAGTCAAAGCCAACTTCCCCCAGCTCACAGAGTGTGAGGAGTCCTGACACAAGTCCTGTCACAGCCTGGTGGCTGCTTGTCCAAAACCAGCTCTCCTTTATCAGCTTGCTTGCTGCTTGTGCTCTTTTCCTGGCCTGTCCTTTCACCAGCAGAAATGCGGAAAAACCAGTTCCGTGGTTAATTGCTGCACTTCCCTCCACGCCCATGGGGCAGGTCTCCTCCTCCTCCTCACTCACAGTCTGGGTGCACTTCAGCCTCCAGCCTCTTTGCCCCTGCCTGTGCTCAGCCGGCTCAGGTGCACCGGCAGGCCTCCGTACCCTTTCCATTAACTTTAAGGCTTTTCTTGCCTTCCCCTTTTCCCTCCGTCTGCCAGAGCTTGTCTCTCTGGTGGCTCCTTCTCCCTTGGGCAACCCACTGGGTTGGCCTGCAGGTGCATAAGGCACAGGCAGCTGCCTTCCTGGCCCTGTCCTGCCCTGCCTAGAGGGATACCATTAGGAGGTGATGGCCGGAGGAAACGAGCGGAGCATGAGGGCCCTGAAGGAGGTGTGGAAAAGAGCAGAAAACTCTTTGTGCGCAGACTGCGGGAAGCCAGGTGAGTCCTCGAAGGATGCTAGAGGAAGAGTTGGAAGCAAGGAGCTGAGGCTGGTCTCTAGCAGCTATTTGGTGCTGGCTATCTGAACTGCACAGGAGCCTGGGGTGGAGAGGAAGAGAAGATATTGCTCTGGATATTCGTTTCCTCTCCCTGAAGGTGTGTTGGCAAGGGAACAGGAAGGAGATGCTGCCACAGCACTGGTGGGAAGAAGGACAGGGATGTGGGAGTGCTAGATAAGCAGGGGCTGCATAGCTGCAGCACTGTGGGTTGTAGTCATGTTAGATCTCAAATACAAATCAAGGTCATGGCCAGTCAGGACCTGACAGGAAAGCTCCCAGTGAAATCCTAACTGCTCCAGAAAGAAGGCATGATTCAGGAGGGCATTGTCTCCTCCATGACTCAGCTCTGAACTGACAACCTGCCTCACTTGCCTAGGAGATTTCGTTTACTGAAGGGCTAGCCCTCTCAAAAGGGTACCCAGTTTGAGGTCCTACAAATGCTGCTATAAACACCCATCATACACCCCCAAATGGAACACTCAAGCCAAATTAGGACTGGGCTAATTAGTACCATTTTATCTTATTAAATTCTTCCAGGAAAATTTTAGATTCAAGGTTGTTTTCCAATTCCTGAACTAAATACTGTTGGTGGTTTGCTGTGATGCACTAAACATCTCCTGGAGTCTTTTCCCAGAGGTGGTTTCATTTTCATCTTAGGTGACCCTTTATGCAAAGGGAGTCTGTGGAGCACTTCAAAGTTTTTCAAGGTATACATTAATAAAGATTCAGACAAAATGGTTGAAACAGGGAGAATGAGGGACTAATAGCTGTGTTTTTTCCTGACTGGCGTCTGTACCTTGGGTGTTAATTAATCAGCTCAGATGAAACTGTGATCACTCAGCTCTCTGTTTCTCAGGGCTGCATTCTCAGGTGAGGCATATCTCCCAGGGAAATTCATCACTTCTAGTCACACCCTTTTTTATACTCTCAGATCCTGATTGGGCATCCTCTACTTTGGGTGTCTTTATATGCCTCAGCTGTTCAGGAATTCATCGCAACATCCCTAGCATCAGCAAAGTCAAATCCCTGAAGATGGACCTCTGGGATGATGCTCAGGTGCAGGTGAGATCTTTATCCCCATTGGTATGTCAGGTAGGTTGGGTCTAGGCTATACATCAAGTGTCCTGAGAAAATTAGCCCATTGGCCTCACAGGGTTGGAGATGTAATCTGATTTAATCTGTTCCTTTCCTACTCATACTCATGATACTCAATCAGGGATAGCTCCCCATAACTCACTGGGAGAAGGAGGATGCACTTGCTTTATGTATCTCCCCGTGTCCTATTACTTTACAGCAAAGGCAGAGCTCTTGCAATGTATCTTGCTAAGGCTCAGGGTCCTTGCTTCTCCAGGTTTCTTATTTTCCACTTGCCAACACCATCCAGTCTCAATGTCTCCTTTTGGTTTCAGCAGTCCAAGGGGAAAATCTTGAACAATTTCATTCTTTGAGAAGAGTTTCCAGATATAATATGATTTTTTGAGAAAAATGGCATTTATGGAAACTTGACTTCTCCCCGTTACAGTCCCCTCAACTCACTAATCTCCAGGGGACTGAAAATATTTTGTGGAGGTCCAAAGAAAATAATCTGTATCTTGTTGTTCTTTGGAAGAGGACTGAAGAGGTTTGGAATGTCCTCCCATACGGTGTTGCAGAGCTGTTGTTGAACTCTCCAGGAGATGTGGGGCATGGCAGCAAATCCACTGAAGGTGTGTGCATCCAGCCCCACGGAAGTGACATTTATGGCATTCTGTTGATTCAGGTGCAATCAGTGTAACGTCTGGGAGTAGATGAGACCTTTGAGACCCACCTTCCTGTAGCCAGACTGCTGGGATGTTGCAGTGGAGGGGAAAGAGAATGCTCCATTAGAGCTAGATGTGCATCTAGCCCTCTAGTGGGTCAGAAAAGAAAAATGTCCAACATGAGTCTGCATCAAAGGCAAGGCACTAACTCTCTGTCTAACCCTGCAGTTTCTGGCCAAGCATGGGAATGCTGTGACTAAAGCCACGTATGAAGCTCACATCCCTATTTACTATTACCAGCCAACCTACAATGACTGTCAGTAAGTTGCTGCATACAGAAGGGGGAAGGGCAATTCTCTGTCAGTTCTTCTAGTTTGTTTCTGAGCTACCTGTCACCTCTCTCCTTAGAGTGCTGAGAGAACAGTGGATACGGGCCAAATACGAACGCAAAGAATTCACTGAGCCAGGAAAACAGCTGCCATATTCTGATGGTAAGGGCAGAGCACAGCATCAAAATGTCCTGCCTGTTGCCTTTGCTGGAAACTTCCGAGCATCATGAAGTGTCAGTGTTGCAAATCCCACAAGAACCCAACTGGTACTTACAGGGCATTGTTTTGGGGGGATTAAATTGTGGGAAGCATAGGCTGGCAGTGGCACAGGTTGCATCCAAGCCTGATATTACCAGCCGGAATTTTTCAAAGGCATTTGATATCCTGATGGAGACAGACCTCTGCATTAAGGAATTTCTGTCCTATTGAATGCCATCCTCTCAAACCATGGCTGTTGGCTTTGAAATATCTGTGTGTGACAAAGGATGCTGCAGCCCAAAGGCCTGCAAACTCAAGTGGGAAGAGTTCTGGTCCCACACCAGCGTCTGCATGGGCCAAGACTCTGGTGTTCACAGGAGGCAGCTCTCACGCTGTCAGAGGCAGCAGTGGGAGCAGGACTAAGAGGTGGGAAGAATCTGGGAATGTCTTTTGGTGGGCGTTTATCTGGGCTGCAAACCCAGGACCACCACTATCTTCAGTTGTAAGTCAGAGGTGACACCTCTCAAGTGTTTGTTCTCAGCAATAGCCCATCATATGCTTTATCCCAGAGGGGTGGCTGAGGCCCCTGGCTGTGTGCAGCTCTCTGATGCCTACAGTGCTCATGGTGGGGGGCTATTAAAAGTGGCTTTTCTGCTCCTAGGGGTGAAGGAAGGCATCCTCTGGAAGCGAGGTCGAGACAATGGGCAGTTCCTACCCCGCAAGTTCCTCTTGTCTGAGAGAGAGGGATGTCTGAAGTATTTCACCAAGCAGGATGTGAGTATGGTGGTCAACTCCCACCTCAGTGAGTACTCCACCCAGACTAGAAGGGCCACAGAGATGTTCTGATCTCCTATGCATGTTTCTGATGTTGCCTTGCTCAGCCCAGCCCAGGGATGATAACAGAAATGCCACAGAGGAGAGGGGTCCTCTTTCTACTGTCAGGGGGACATTTCCTCATATTCTCCCTTTGTGCTTCCCTCACTGCTGAGAAAAGGACTGATCTTTCACTTCACCCGTATCCATTTGCCTGGATGTGTAATCCTGCACCATCCCTGGAACCAATCTCACCCCCTTGTGAGCCAAGTTGGCAAAAACATGTTCTCTGGTTGGTTTTGAGAAGGGCTAATTTTCTGCTCATTCATCTCCCTGAAATGAGTGGGACAAGTGCTAATATGCTATCACAAATGAGGGGATGGCTCAGGGTGGGGAGGAGCAAAAGATGTCCAGAGGGGACCTGGACAAACTTAAGAAGTGGGCCAATATAGTTTAACAAGGCCAAGTGCAAGGTCCTGCACCTGTGTTCGGCAAACCCTGGTATCAATACCAGCTGGAGGATGAAGGGATTGAGAACAACCCTGTGGAAAGGGATGGGGGGATAGTGGTGGATGAAAATGTGGACATGAGCTGTCAGCGTGCCTTTGCAGCCCAGAAGCCAATCGCATGCTGGGCTGTGCCAAGAGAAGTGTGACAGGCAGGTCGAGGGAGCTGATTCTCCTCCTCTGCTCCACCTTTGTGAGACTCCACCTGGAGCACTGCATCCAGCTCTGGGACCCTCAGCACAGGAAGGTCATGGACCTGTTTGAGCAGGTCCAGAAGAGGGCCACAAAAATGATCAGATGGTTGGAACACTTCTTCTGTGAAGACAGGCTGAGAATGTTGGGGTTCAGCCTATAGAAGAGAAGGTTCTGGGGAGACCTTAATGTGGCCTTTCAAGTATTAAACGGAATTTATGAGAAAGATGGGGACAGACGTTTTAGCAGGCCTGTTGTGATAGGGCAAGGGAGATAATGGTTTTAAACTAAAAGAGAGTAGATTTAAACTAGATATAAGGAAGAATTCTTTTACAGTGAAGGTGGTGAAACACTGAAACAGATTGCTCAGAGAGGTGGTGGACACCACATCTGAAAAAGTTCAAAGTCAGGCTGGACTGGTATTCTGAGCAACCTGATTTAGTTGAAGAGTTCCCTGCTTATTTCAGGAGGGGTCAGACTAGATGGCCTTTAAAGACCTCTTCCAACCCAAACACTTCTATGTTTCTATGATTCAAAGAGTGGGCTCTTTCCTTTTGAGGTCAATAGCCCTTAGACTGGCTCAGTTGTAAAGTCAGACACACTGTCGTTGTTTCACCGGCACTTCCAGAGTAGGCACAGCTCAAATCTAAGTTGGATGGGTTGGGTCACTGTTTGGTCTTGAGCACATCACATGGTGAAGGGGGTGTGTGATACATTTTGTTGGGAAGGGTCAGTAATTACTTTGTGAGATCCTCTGACCCTGCCTTGCCCCACTTAGTCAATAGCTCAGGTCTCTTTCCTTATAGATTGCTCATGCATGATCAATAAATGCCATTCTGTTTTCAGGCCAAAGAACCCAAAATTAATGTTAAAATAGATGTCATCAATGCTACGTTCCAGCCAGAGAAGATTGGGAACCCCAATGGCCTGCAGATCACCTATCTCAAAGACAACAAGACCCGTAATATATTTGTCTACCATGAAAGTGGAAAGGTATCTGATTTTAGCATCAAACGCTGCAAAGCCACTGAGGTGCTTTGAGAAGCTGCTGATATTAAATAGTGTGATGGGGTGTGTGAGTGTGAGTTGCTGCAGGTAACAGGGTGGGAGTTCTGGCTCTGTGTTTGTGTATCTGTGGGAGAGTTTTGCTGCAGGGAGCAGGGCAGGAGCGCTGGCTGAGTCGGTTTGTGTGGGAGGAGCTGCTGTAGAACATGTGGAGATGTGCTGCCTGTGCATGTGGGTCAGCCGTGCTACAGGCCTGTCAGTCTCACTTCAGTGCCTGGGAAAGTTATGGAGAAGATTATTCTGGGAGGTCTTGAGAAACACCTGAAAGACAATACAGTCATTGGTCACAGCCAGCACGGCTTCATGAGGGGAAAGGCCTGCTTATTAAACCTGATTTCCTTGTGTAACAGGATAACCCACCTAGTTGATCAAGGAAAGCCAATTGATATAATTTTTCTTTTACTTCAGTAAAGCTTTTGATACTGTCTCTCACTGTATCCTTCTGGACAAAGTGTCCACACACAGCTGGATAAACACATCGTATGGTGGGTGAGCAATTGTTCAGTGGTTGAGGGTAATAGTGAATGGAGTGACATCAAACTGGTGACCTGTCACTAGTAGGGTTCCACAGGGCTCCATCTTGGGCCCTGTGCTCTTCAACATCTTCATAAATGACTTGGGATGCAAGACTGGAAAGGATACTAAGCAAGTTTGCTGATGACACAAAACTGGGAGGAGCTGTTGACTCCCTCAAAGGCAGGGAGGCACTGCAAAGAGACCCGAACAAATGAGAGGGCTGGGCGATCACCAACCACATGAAATTAACAAGGGAAAGTGCCAGATTCTGCACCTGGAATGGGGCAATCCTGGATGTTCGTACAGACTGGGGAATGAGATGCTGGAAAGCAGTGCCATGGAAAGGGACCAGGATCCTGGTTGATGGCAAGTTGAATGTGAGTCAGCAGTGCCCTGGCAGTGCACTGGCCAGGAGGGACAACCCTGTCCTGGGGGGCATCAGGCAAAGCATCACCAGCTGGTCAAGGGAGGGGATTGTGCCACTCTGCTCTGAACTGGTGTGGCCTCACCTTGAATATTGTGTGCAGTTTTGGGCACGCAATATAGGAAAGATATTAAGCTACTAGACAGTGTCCAAAGGAGGGGAACAAAGATGGTGAAGGGCCTTGAGGGGGAAGCCGTATGAGGAGCAGCTGAAGTCACTTGGTCTGTGCATCCTGGAGAAAAGGAGACTGAGGGGAGACCTCATTGCAGTTACAACTTCCTCATGAGGGAAGAGGAGGGACAGACACTGATCTCTTCTCTGTGGTGACCAGTGACAGAACCTGAGGGAATAGTCTGAAGTTGTGTCAGGGGAGGTTCAGGTTGGATATTAGAAAGAGGTTCTTTACCCAGAGCATGGCTGGGCACTGGAACAGGCTCCCCAGGGAAGTGGTCACAGCACCAAGCCTAACAGAGTTTAAGAAGTGTTTGGATGATACTCTCAGGCACATGGTGTGACTCTTGGGGATGGTCCTGTGCAGGGCCAAGAGTTGAACTCGATGATCTTTATGATCCTCCCCACTCAGCATGTTCTGTGACTCTGTGACTCTGTGCTGGCTGTGTGCAAATGAGGGAGATGCTGAGAGTGCTGGGGAGGGAGAACTGACTGCGTTTGTATTTAATGTAGGGCTGGGTGAATTTAGATGGCTCACTGTTGCTCTGGCTAAGCTTTCTATCCTGTCCTTTTCCATTTTCAGGAGGTAGTGGACTGGTTCAATGCCATTCGCTCTGTGCAGTTCCATTATCTGAAGGTAGCATTTCCCATTGCCAGCGATAATGAGGTAAGACAGCACTAGAGCACAGTGCTGAGTCTCCCGCTGCTTATGTGATAAAGGAGCTCATTAGTTACTATTATAACCCCAGGTACAGAAGTGGAAATTGCAGTGTCTAGATAGAGGGATGAGAATGTATGTTTAAAAGGGCTTGTGGCGGTCAGAAAACAACTGCTTTCTCCTGTTTGTGGGCATTTTGGAAGCAGAAGTGACTCCTGGCTAGGCAGTAGGAAATATGAATTTAGAAGGTGACTGAATTTGAGGGAAGGTGACTTGAGTTAGAAGGGTGGAGAGGAAACAAATAGCAAAGAAGCACAGCTAGGTGAATGTTACTCTTGCCTTTTTGTCAGATTAAAAATCGTCTGACGAGAAATTTCTTGAAGGAGGGATACATGGAGAAGACTGGTCCCAAGGTGAGCTGCTATGGTAAAAAAAGTCTTAACAGGGACCTGCCAGAGAGCCACTGGCTTTCCCAACTTCAATGTTTTTCTCCTGCTGTTTCCCCATTCCCCCCTGACTCTTTAGACACCCGTGGGAACAGTGTGTGTGCACCAAGGGAGGGGACAATTAAAGGAAGGGGAAGGACACATATGAAAGTAGATGAAGCCAGAGTCCCTGCTTTCTCCCAGAGCGACAGATCTCTCTGCATGTGTCTGTGTGTGCATGACCTTACAGGTATTTAGCATCTAGATTTCTCCTGTCTCAACTCTGTGGTCCTTTACCAAAGTCCAAGAGTTGGGGGCAGCAGCTGGGACTGAAAAACCCGATACTGACCCCCACTCTCAGCCGAGAAAGGGCGAGAAGGAGGTTGCTGTTAAGTCAGGGGCTTACTTCAAGTGGTTGGGATGAATTTTGGGTATCCATTCGTACTGCTCACAGCAGAGGGCACTGTCCCCTTACATATGTCACCTCTTCCCTTCACAGCAGAGAGAGGCTTTTAAGAAGCGCTGGTTCACGCTGGATCACCGCAGGCTCATGTACTTCAAGGATCCTTTGGTGAGGGGGAGATTCTGACCGCTGGGCAGCTGCAGGCAACGGTGCTGAGGGCAGGGTCAAGGTGCAACCAGAGTCTTTGCTCTGCAGTAAGGGTGGCTCCCAGCTGCTCTGGATGGGCTCTAAGTCTTCCCCTTTCCATCCCATTTAGGTCACATGCTTTCTGTGTTGGTTTCACTGCCTGCAAACAATGGGAACAGGGAGGGCAGCGGCGTAAAGGTGGTGATGGAGGGGTGACATGGAGGGACAGGAGCACCAGTTCCTCTCTCAGACCTCTCAAGACCTATGTCCTTAGATATTTTTTTCACTACAGTCTTTGAGCATAGACTCCCTAGATTATATGGAGATATCTCCATAGACAGAGATTGCTCTTCTGAATTCCCTGACCACCTCCAAAACTTTTTGCTGCTACATCACTGGTCCTCACACACTCTCTCCTGTTCTTAGGTGCATTGTAATTATTTTTTATTCTTCTGGGATTCCATAAATCACTGTCTTTCCCTCCTGATGTGCAGGATGCATTTGCTAAGGGTGAGGTATTTGTGGGCAGCAGAGAGAATGGATATAGTGTCCAGAAGGGATTGCCTTCAGGGACACAGGGCAACTTCTCTTGGCACTATGGCATCACCATTGTCACCCCTGACCGGGAATACCTCTTCACCTGCGAGACAGAGACTGACCAACTGGAGTGGGTCAAAGCCTTCACTAGCGTCATCAACCAGGCCATGACACCACAGGAATATGCAAGTAAGTGACCAGATGCTGTTTCCTTCCCCTCCTGCCACTCCAGTTCAGGATATTGCCCTAATTCACCACCTCTTTTCCTTTACTACAGTTGAAGCCTACTTCAAGTTTAAATCCTAGGAAACCATTCAGAAACTATGACTCCACTCTACCTGGTCCCGTGGCTGTCAGGAGAGGAGAGCAGATTGACACCAGAGAAACACTGTGCTCTTGAAGCACCCTTGAAGCACTTTTGCCCCCACAGAATGTCCACTTGTTTTCAGGGCCCAATTAAGCTGCTTCCTTTGAAGTGCAAGACTTTGAGTTTGAATCCTCAGTACAACCTGTCCCTGTTAAATTGCTGTGATCTGACTGGATGCTGGCAGGTCTTGCCTATCAATCAGGCCTTGAAAACTTTGGCACTTACTATGTTGGACATGGGACCTCTCATCACTCCTGCATGAAACTGCAGACAGCCACCTACCTTACTCAAGAAAGCAGCTGCCTGGCTGGAGCCAGGCACCCCAGCAGGTTGCAGGGGTTGCTGGACTAAGAGAACTTGTTCCTTTAAAAGAAATGTCATCTCTGCTGGTGACAGAGATGTGAAACATCTAGATATTTGATCAGTTAGAGCTGTAGTTGAGAAAGGTCACTTAAAAAATGTAACCTCCCAGTCAAATGTGAGGCCTGTTTCCTTCTGCTCTGTATGGGCTTGAAAGTTTCTTCAGACTACATTTGTGTGCAGACCTTCCTCTGATTGCTACGGAGGAGATTAAGAGGTCGTCTCAAAAATAACGTGTGGATATACATTTGAGTGTGTGTATACTGTGTGTGTGGGGGGGGGTGCACGTAACAAAAAGTGGTGGGAGGTGGAATACTGCCCTAGGGAAGATACTGTGAGGGATATTCATGGCACTGAAGTTCAGCTGTCAAACTTTAGTCTAGTCAAACCAGTGGAGAGAGGTTGGGTCCTGCAGAAAGCAACTTATAGCATGTATAGAGTTCAGTGTCTGACTCTACTAAAGCCTAGGGGCTGGTGTCTGAATATAGAATGGATTTCTGCTCTCTCATTCTCTGTATGTCAAAGGCCTGGCACTTTCATTATGACCTACACATTACAAACATTTATCTTGTATATCACACATACATATCATTTTGTGCAGTAGTATAACAGGGAAAGTGTATTTTCATGTTCTTCTAGTAATAGCCCAAAACACTAAATCAACCCATGAGTCATGTCTTAAAGCTCATTTCTTGGAGCTTTCCCTAGAAGAGCTGTGTTTCACATACTGGAAGGATTGGCTGAGTTCTGCTGGTGTTTTACACAGGCAATATGAGGGAAGGTATCTTGTGTATTAAGGTGAGCTAACTAGAATTAATGAAACTACCAGTATTATAATTAGCTCCTAAAGAAATAAATTAAAAAATCCCATTTTAATTTAGTTTAACTTCCAAAACTAGCTGACCTGCTAACTGCTAAGGTATGAGGTCATTTCTTGGAAAAAAAGCACAAACCTCAGAGCAAAGAGCCACAGCTATTCATTGTATTTCCTGGGGCATGTGGACTGTGATTATTCCCATCAGAGCCAAATGGGCAAAGTCAAGGTCCCCTTCTGATTCTCTGGGGACCCCTCTCTGTGCTGAGACTACCACAATCTGCTGGGAGTATCAACTTCCTGGATGAGAAGCGGCATCACTCATGCTGCCATGGCGCAGTGGAAATACCCACCTAACAGTGTATTTTCACCCCAGTTTGCTGATCTCTCTGAGTTTTCCTAAAAAACAAAGGCCATTTCACGGTGAGGAGAGTACCGATGGGATGCCTCATTCTCCTGTTTGCTGCTGAGTTATTGCTGATGGAGATGAGCAGAGTCATTTGACTCAGCCACAATGAAGCTAATATACTAACGATGCAAAACAGTGTGGATGGAGTGGCCTGAAAACCCCTGTGAACCAACAGCAGAGCATATTTAGTATGACACATCTGTCTCTGGTCTACAAACTCTGCCCATTGTGCCTTCCTTGAGATGAGGAGGCTCAGATATGGGCAAGGAAAGAGCAGGGTAACATCAGGCATCGGTGTCACCTGATGATGTCCCGCCAGGAGGTGATTGTGCCTACCAAATGGGCTTCTGCTCCCTGCTGTGAGGGGCTTGGAGGGAAGGAGGGGAAAGTATAGAGAAGGAGGATGGTCTTTGTGGGGAGGGAGGAAAGACTAGGTCTAAAATATTGAGCCCTCTAAGTCTTTAGGAGCTTCCTGCTGCCTGGAGAGCAAGGGTGGAACAGGGCCCAGGACAGAAAATGTGAGATGTCCTACCATCTGATGGGCCTGCTTGCAAACTGGGGACTACATCCATTGTCTACACCTCAAAGGGCCCCGATGTCCTTGGGAGGGAATGGGGGACAGACTGTCTCTGCCTGGCTTTGCTAAGGGCCCAGGAGAGCAGTGTGGCTGCTCACTGCCTATTGTACTTCCAGGGCTGGCCCTTGTTTCACTTCTAAAGCCACAACATGATGCTTGTTCCCCTTCCTTGCCACATTACAAAGTCTTGTCTTTCAGTTATCTCCTCTCTCAAATGAGGACAAGTGGGAAATGGGACAAAGAAAGACAAATAAGAACAAGAAGGAAAAGGGAGCAGGAGAAAAGTGCAGGAAGATATAGGGGAAGAAATCACGTCTGCCAGAAAGAGGAGGGAGTCAGCAGGGCTCCTCAGCTAGTGGCTAAAAACCCAGTATAAATTGGGACTGCAGTCACACTGGTGTGTGAAGCTGTGAGTCAGACACATTCCTCCATGCAGTGGTCAAGGCAACTCTCGGGGGGTTGGTTCAGGGGGGCAAAGCTCAGATCTCCAGAGTCTGTCTAAGCTGAGACGACACAGACTTGGGAGCAGAAATCTACTTTTTCACCAAGTCTGCTGGTTTCCCTGGGCCCAGCAAATGCTGGAGAAGCAACAAATGAGGAGCTGCTGAAGAGAAGAGTCATTTCCTTCTGGCTGGCGGAAGTTATCCTGCACATGTTGGTCTTAAAGGGGTGGGCAGTGTCCCTTTCTTGGCCCTTTGATGGTTAAGGGAAACAACCGGACAGAGCTTGTGACGGACAAGATGAGCAAAATGGACTGGGCAGCTGGAGGTGAGGAATAGACTTCTCTGGAGAACCTGTCTATGTCTGATGAACTCTTGCCATTGTTCCCTTGGCTGCTTTGCTGTTAAGGCTAAACGTGTCCCATACAGAGAGGGGGGAAGGAACAGGTCGCTGAGAGCTTGACTTACTCTTGCTCACCCTACCCAAAGATGTCTTACAACCCTTCCTTCATCAGCGCAAGGCCTGGAGAGGATCCCAAGGGTGGCAGTTTCTTGGAGGAAAGCAGCGGTGGTGGTGATGACAGTAGTGTCTTGGGAGGGGACAGCCCAGTCACGGGGCCACTGGGCGCAGTGCTGCTGGTCATGTGCCTCACTGGGGTGGTGGGGAACATCTACACGGTGGCGGTGGCCTCTGGCAGGGTGGTGGGCTACTCAGCAGGCTCCTTGGGGGTCTACGTGATCAACCTTGCCCTGGCTGACCTCCTGTACCTCTCCACCATCCCCTTCGTGGTTTGCACCTACTTTGCCCATGACTGGTTCTTTGGGGATGTGGGCTGCAGGCTTTTGCTCAGCCTGGACCTCCTCACCATGCATGCCAGCATCTTCCTTCTGACCGCTATGAGCCTGGAGAGGTACTGGGCGGTGGCCAGGCCGCTGCGGGCCAGGCGGGCCAGCAATGCTTACCGCAAACTGGCCAGTGCCATCCTCTGGCTCCTCTCGCTCCTGCTCACGGCCCCCATGATGGTGATGACCCAGCTGCGGGAGGGGGACGGCCCCCACAAGCGCATCTGCATCCCCACCTGGACACCAGCAGCTTTCCGGCTCTACCTGACAGTGCTGTTCACCACCAGCATCCTGACACCCGGCGTGGTGCTGGGCATCATCTACACCCGCCTGGGCTGGGCCTACCGGGGCTCGGCCTGGGAAATGGGGCTGCCAGTGGCCGGCCGGGCCCCCTCC
Source organism: Lophotriccus pileatus (assembly GCA_035583135.1). Taxonomy (NCBI): domain Eukaryota; kingdom Metazoa; phylum Chordata; class Aves; order Passeriformes; family Tyrannidae; genus Lophotriccus; species Lophotriccus pileatus. The sequence goes on from JAWWES010000041.1 coordinate 50,406,344, forward strand.
CGGCGGCTCTTCTCCAGGATCTCTGCCATCCTGGTGGCCTACTGGGCCTGCTTCCTCCCTTTCTGGGCCTGGCAGCTGGCTAGGCTGTACCAGAAGGATGGGCTGGGCATCAGCCCCACTGCCCAGGCCTACATCAACTTCGGTGTCACCTGCCTGGCCTATGGCAACAGCTGTGTCAACCCCTTCCTCTACACCCTGCTCGCCAGCAGCTACCGCCGGCGCCCTGGCCACAGCGGGATGGGCAAGGCACAGCCCGCAGCACCCTCCCGGCAGGCTGCAAGAAGCCACAGCCTCCCCCTGGCCTCCAGGGAGTTGTCAGGGTCTGTGAGGGAAAGCGAGGGGTGAGCAGTGACCCAGGCTGGGCACATCTCCTGGCCATTGTCTGGGGTCAGGTCAAGAAATAAAAGTGCATCACCTTCCATGCCAGCATGCAGTGTCTTCCATCATCGTTGTTGCAGTGCCTTCTCCTTTGTATGGATGCTCATCTGTGGGGAGGGAGAGAATGCTTGTCTTGGGGTTCTTGACTCCATCCTCAGGTGCTTCAGCCCTCACATGCCAGCCTCCACCTTGCGCAAGGCTGGGGAGTGGGTGGAAGGGAGCAGTCAGCTTCGATATATCTAAATTATACAGCTGGGGAACCCTCACCACCCCTCACCTCCTCGCTAGCAACAGGCCAGGCCATAATAAAGTCAGGACAACAGTGAGTCATAGATTTCACAGGAGCAGTGAGTCACTTTGAGAAGCAGCCACGCTAGCAAGGAGACCTGACTAAGGTTCATACTCCTGTGGTAAAGCTACCACTCAGCTTTCTTCACCCACCCTTCACAAAAAAAAAATCTTTGAAGGGTTTTCCAAAGAAAGACTGCCAAGTGCAGTTAAGAGGCATTGTGAGATTTCCACGAAGTACAGCTCAGGGAGGTCAGCACATTTGCTTAGCTTTCAAGATCAGCCCAGTAGAGAAAGCTGCAAGGAGAGAGCTCCACTCTGTGTCCATCACCACAGCTCACAGCGACCTCACCAGCACCATAGCCCTGCTGTGGTCTACCAAATGTACCTCAGTCTGCCGGACTGTGATAACACCACTGTGTAAATTTGGCCAGGTCTCTTGCCTTGAGGTCATGTAGCCTAGTATGGTTCACTTCCATACAACTAAACCCTCTTCTCTCCTCCAAAAGGATGGCCTCATCCATATCACCCCATGAGAAGAGTCCCCAAGCTATGCTGTCCCCCAGCTATGCCTATGCACAGGGTAGCAATGTCAGATGTCACATGTGCTATTATAGATGCAGCCCTAAAGAGGGTGATGTGATCATTCAGAGCAGACTGGCTTTGGGCAACACAGGGCTTCAAGAGAGATCCAGCTGCAGAGCCTCAAGTTGCTTGTACACCCCAAGTGTTCCTGTCTTTCCCCTTAGCTCTTATCTGCCCTCCTCTCTCTCTTCATCCTCAGTCCCACAATTCCTGGCAACCCAGCTTCCCTCTGCTGGGGTACCTAGGACACAGCACCTGGCAGAGCCTCACAAATTATGAAGTAAGAACAGGAGGTGCTGCTGCTGCTGTTCTCCAGCTGCTCTGCAACTCTTTAATGGGAGTTGCAGAGCCAGGCCTGCAGGGAGTCCTGTAGGATATCAGATTGTTAGTGCTCTGTGTTGCTCATGGCCAAGCCTGAAAGTAAGAACCCAAAAACTGGGCCTTTTTATCCCAGACTTACCTGGTAACTGCTGTGCACTGTAGAAATGGCAGATCCCACCTTTCCTATGCCCACCAGGCACAGCATGCTCAACAGCAGTAATCATTGCTGCCAAGGTAGCATTAGACTGGGAGAGCCCTCGAGGCAGCTATGCAGCAACATCCAACATACCTCATAATCTCAGACTCTTCAGAGTCTAGCCTCAGTTTAGGCTGAGAAGTGCTCAGGCTCATTTGGGCTAATGTGAGGGAAGGGATAACAAAAGCATAGGGCACACATCCTTAGTATCCCACGCTCCAGCTGGGTATTGCTACCTCTCCCAGCTCTGAATGGACCAGGGAAAGCACACAGGGCGGAATAAAACCAGATGCCTCCAGGGGTACTGCCCTCAAGTGCCACAACACAACACTATTTGTGCTTCTGCAGTTATTGGAAGAAAGGATTTGGATGAGGAGCCTTCTACATGCTCTGCCACACCCAGCAAGGCAGCCTTTTCTACTGCTGTCTCCACGCAGTAGCATGAGGTCCCAAGATGACACAGGAGAGCTTGCATGAGCAGTACCAGCCTCTTCAGAGGGGTACAGCCAAAGCTAGCACAATTGCAGAGTTTCCTCTCACTCCATGCCCACCAGGTTTACCTAGCACAGCAACTCAATGCTGTCTGAGGCCAGCAAGGGATGCTTAATTTAGGGAGAGAGAGATTTAATCAACCACTTTTACTCAGGCAGGGTAAGGTGTCAGTCCAGATCTCAAGAGTGGGTGACTTTGCCTAAGAGACCCTTTCACTCTTCCCCCCCAGTTACAACTAGCCCCAGTGTTTCATCCTGAAGAGCTCCTTGGACTTTTTACCTTCCATCTTTCATCTTTAACCCTCATCCTCTTCTCCATCTGTGGCCAAGGGTGGCACAATTGCATCCACTTATAGTACTTAAAGTTGGCTACCTTCATCCACCCACTTGTCCACAAGATGCCCAACCCATGAGGACTTGTAGAAACAAATTAGATTTTGAGACTGGCTAGACCAAAACTCTTGTTTATTAATCATTTTTTTCTGCATCTTTGACATGGAGGCATCAGAGGAAGTTATTCCCAGCTGAGGGACTGGAGTGTGAAATCCCCTTGTGTATCAAAGTAGTCAAAGACAGCAAGACCAAGCCGGTTAGGGAACGTGAACTGGTGGCCTGGCAGGTGGACTGTCACATCACTTTGGTTGACAGCAAAAGTGATCTACAAGACAAACAGAAAAGTCAAAAGTTTCTGCCAAGACACCCTCAAGCCTTTTCCCTGTACCACCCTCCACTCTGCAGGGTGAACATGCTCAGCGGCATAACCTGTTCTTCAACAGGAGTGTTGTTCTGGTCTCCCAAGAGATGCCTATTCCCTGCTCCATTCAACAGTAATATCCCTTT
>JAWWES010000041.1:50409542-50477651 GCA_035583135.1 Lophotriccus pileatus
TGTTCTTCAACAGGAGTGTTGTTCTGGTCTCCCAAGAGATGCCTATTCCCTGCTCCATTCAACAGTAATATCCCTTTTAGCCAGATGGAGGTTGCACATTTGATCCCCACCCTCCATCACGCTCAGAGCCCTAAGTGGTGGCACTGGCCAAGCAGGAGAAGCCAGCCACCTCCTGTACAGACAGCCCTGGGACAGCCCCTGCAGTGGGGTGTCCTGTGTCAAACACCCTCCCTTCACCAGAGCATGTACAGAGAGTATATATGTGCATATACATATATACATATGCATGCCTCACCTCTGCTGTGCTCCCTTTCTGGAAAGGGAAGACACTCTCCCTGTGCTCTGCACCCCACTCTTCCACCTTCTTGGAGTTGCACACGATGGTGTTCACATCACCATGAGCATCAAAACGGGGGTTGAAGTGAAGTCCGAGGTGGGTAGAATCCTTCCCCAGATTCATCACAAAGCTGCAGAGAAGAAAACCCAGACGTCAACACTGCTTAAAATAATGTTAAGGAGAAACATGCAGCCATAGTATTGAACATCACTGAGTGTTGCTTCAAGCCCAGCTGAGGGTAACCTAAGAGAAACCCTTTGCTAAACTGCACAGCTTCCCTAAAAAGGTGGTGTTGTGGCAGTAAGGGGTACTGTCCTCTCCTGGGCTCCAGAGTGCCATTCCTGGGAGAGACTTGGTTTCCTCAAAGCTTTTAACAAGAGAAGGGTTCAGTACACAGAGCTCTGAACAGAGAGTTATCCTGCACCCAAAGCAGTTCCCAAGGTGCCAGTTGCTTTCCACAGATTTTCTTTCAGCCCCAAACAGTTAGCTGGTGCCTGATAGCCACTGTCTTCTCCCCATCCTGCAGGCAGCTGAAATAATTACTACGTGGTCAGCTATCCCAAAGTATCTACAGTGGCAGTGAGAAGAAACTTCCTAGCCTAGCATCCACCTTGCCTCTAGGTCTCTTACCCAGATGAGAGGAGGCATATTATTTGGCAAGAGAAAGCCTGGGAGGCTTCACTCTGACAGTATCAAACTTCAAAGGCACTGGGAAATGCTGGGACCTGTTTTCTGGAACACCGCTAGTGCTGGTACAGTGGCTACGGGCTCCACCTTACCTGCCAAGGGGCCCCATCAGCCATAGACCTGCTCCAGAGGCTTCAGTAGGGGCCCTAGGTACCCCAATTTCTGCACATTTAGGAGATATTTCCACTTAAGCCAAGCTGTCTGCTCACCACCTTTCCTCTTTCCTTCCCCACCAGCATGTGAGATGCAACTCCACCATTATGGTGCCCCTGCTCCTGGGCCATCTTCATTCAGGGGAAAGGATGTGGCTGAGTGGATGATCTCAACCCAAATCTCAGTATAGGCACAGCTTCTGTTTCCTTTACCCTGCACTAGAGAGGATGTGGTCACTGCCAGTGCGTGCAGCTGGAGCTTCACATCTGCTTTGGCTTAGCCCCTTGGCAGTACTGCCTCTGCAATGTGCATGAGGTGATGACTCACTGGGAAGCACTGATGGTGTTAACCCTTTCTCCTCTCCTACCCAAGGGACGGACTCCTTTTGTCCCCCACCAGCAGAAGACAACTCAGTGTGGTGCCCTGGCCATCCCTGGGCAGCAGAGCACAGCTTACCTCTTGGCATTTGGTGCGATTTTCCCTTTGACAGTGAGGCGCTGGCCAGGCTTGAGACCCAAGTTGGTGCACACTGGTCCCTGGGGAACATTGAGGCAGAGACATTAGCTCAGTACCTGCTGGCTCACTTGTTCTGACTTGGCAGCTCTCCCTGCTGCCTTGCAAGAGGATGCATTGCTTTGGACCCATGGAGAGACAAGGAAACTCCCTTCCCCCTCGGGCACTGCACCAGGGACATCCCAGAGAAGTTACCCCAATCCCATGGGACACGTGCCCAATTTCCCAACCTTTCTCCTACTGCTCTCATCAGCATATCTGTATTTCACAGACATGAAGTGTAAGTACCTGCACTCTCCCATCACACCCATCCCATCCCAAACACACCCATGTGCCTTGTGGGTCTCGCATCATCCTGCACAAGTCTGGCTGGCATGGATGGAGCCTCCAGTCCCTTCCCTTAGCTTGTGTTTGAACTTCAAACCTTGCCCAAGTTGAAGGGCTCAGATACTTGTTTCCCAGCTCCCAAGGGCTTAGAGATTTGGGGGTTTTTGTAGCTCAGCATTTGCAAGAATATTCTCTTGTTCCACGTACACACCTTTCCCCACCTTCTTTCTAGGAGGACTAAAATTCCGTAGCAAACCTATATGTACTCATTTTCTATCACAGTAGAGGCAAGAAAACTGAAAATCTTTTCCCATTCCACTTTAAGAAACAACTTTGCACTTGGGACAATACCTGCTTAATCACATTCACTCTCGTGAAATATAAATTAATCAAAGAAGTGTAATCACTCTTCTGACACAAGGATCTCCCCAGAAGTCACAGAATGTTTGGGGTTGGAAAGGGACCTTGGAGATGGAGTTCAACCCTCCTGCTAAAGCAGGGTCACCTAGAGCAGGTTGCACAGGGTTATGTACAGGCAGGTTTTGAACATCTCCAGAGAAGGAGACTTCACAACCTCTCTGGGCACCCTGTTCCAGTGCTCTGTCACCCTCACAGTGATGAAGTTTCTTCTCATCTTCAGATATAACAACTCCCTGTATTTCAGTTTGTGCCTCTTGTTCCATCCCATTCCCGCTTCCCCTGTCGCCGGGCACCTCTGAGAAGAGCCTGGCCCCGTTCTCTTGATACCTGCTCTTTAGATATTTGAATGTTGCTCTTGACATTCACAGAAGAACACTTCTGTAAAGCACATTCCTTCCAAGAAAGAGAGGAATAACAAAGCAGTGACTAATGAAAACTTCAGCCAGGAAGCAAGCAGCAAGGCTGCCCAGAGAAGATGCTCAGACAGCAATAAAGATTACTGCAGCTGCTTTCCCTGAGCCAAGCTTCTGTAAAACAGGTTACCCCAGCTTAGGGCCCAACCCAACAAGAATCCCCCCACGTACCTCCCCAGAGGGATCCTGCAGGGGAAAAGCACCACTCCTCTCAGAACACGAAATAGCTGCCACCCCTCTGTAGTGGATGCAGCAGGGATCTTTCACCCCATCAGCAGCAGGCATCCAGCTCTATCAGACCCTCTAATACAGGGGCTGATGTGCAGGTGGAGTAGGATAGCACAAGCACCCTCACACCAAGCCAACACATTCTCCACGGCCCCACTAACAAAGCACCACCTCCAGCAAAGCCGCCCCATCCCTTTCTCTACTTACACAAGACATGGTGCTGCTCGGCAGGATAAATGCTCCTCTCCACGGACGTACAACAGTCCCAAGCAAGTAGCTCCTGGAGCCCCACCCTTGCCTTTAAATAGATGGAGAGCTGAGTTGTCCCAGCCCTTCTCCACCTCAGGCACCAATGGGAAGCGTGGCAGGGCTTGCTTTTTGGGGGAGGGAGGCAGAGCTGCCTCCTCCCACTCTCGCTCAGCTCCCTCTCCAAAATGTTTAATGCAACTGTTCTAAGAAGGCTGCGGGCCGCTCCAGGAGGAGATCCAGCTGTGTGTGGCCATGAATCCAATGGAAAATAGTTTTACAATGAATGTTTTACTATCCAAGGCTTTTATCCCACACGGAAAAGAGTCAGATGGGTTGAGACTTGGCAGGAAGGGTCTGGCAGGGAGGGCTGGGCTCTTCAGCTCAGGCTGTCTGGAGCAGAAGAAGTGTCACTGGGGGCACACAGTGCCTCAGAAACTCTTTGTGGTCCAGGTGAAACCCTAAGAGCAGAGGACTGCACTATCAAACCTTTCTGTCCTCAGAGGCCATTGAGCTGCTGATCCAACCCTTACCACCAGCTCGTGTAGGTACAGGAACCAAAAGGAGAGAAAACAGTCCTTTTCCTACAAAATCCATAGACACCCTCAAAAACATGCAGTTCATCTTGGCTCTAGGGCACAGCAAACCAGGAGGAAGCCGCCTTGGAAGGTTGGGGAGGGATTGTCCAGGAAATCTTGCTGCCTGGCTCTTGCACCTACCCTGAAGAAAACTGGGGGGCTTAGGAAGAAGGGGATGAGGGCAAAATGCTTCTGTCCCAATAAGCCATAGGATCTGTATGTCTTTTATCTGCCTCAATGTTCTCTTTGTGGCAAGTATGATTCATTCTGGGTGAAAGGATTCCTTTGGAAAAAGTTACCCAATTACTACATGGCTCAACTGTAATTACACTGAAAGAGGAGGGAAAAAATTCAGGCAGTGTGCCAAGCCTGTGGCTTAGAGCTCTCCTTGTCTTGCATATTTGTCTCTAAATCACAAGACACTCTGTGATTTCCTTAAGAGGCCCAGAACTGAAACTCACTGAACACTTTCTTCTTCTTTTCCGTGAGGCCCATCAGTTCCCCCTCTGCTGAAGATGCGATGGTCCCCAGCCCTCTCACCTGCCCAAGTATGAACTCAGAGGCTGGCAATCCTGGGTATTTCCAGTTGATGCTATCAGTGCCAGCAGAGGTAGCAGGGAGACCTTCCTGCCTGCTGGAACTGGGGAGGGCAGGGTCAGGATCCAGACTTTGGCCAGGTTGCTGATCACCCCACGACACAAAGGGGCTGGAGTAAAGGCCAAAGTGGTCTTCTCTGCTCTAACATGCCTGCTCCCTCTTTCTCCCTCTGCTACCCTGCTTCAGGGTTCAGCCCTTGAGCCTGATAGAGGGGTCATGTGGTGCAGGACAAGAAGTGCTCCATACTAGCAGGAGAAAAAGTGAATAGAGTCAGCTTCCCTCTGCTCAGGATATGTGTGCAATTAAGTCAGTTCCTTTCAAATCCAAGATTTTGTGAGACCAAACCCCAGACATCTCCCCAAGTACATGAGCTGCTGCTGGAGCCATAGTCCAGGGGCTGGACTAGAAGGGACTGTTCCCTTGCAAAAAATGTTGGACGGGGAAGGGAAATGTATAAATATTTGCTCACTTAGAGACGGAGGTGGAGAGGGCCATTTAAAAGGTATGGGGTAGGTTCGGTGTTTTCTGCAGCATTTCTGGCAGCTGGGCACTCCAGCAGAATCTTAGCAGCCACCAGGTCCTTGAGTCATGCCTGTCCAGGGACCTTCCTCCAAATGCTGCTGGGAAGATTAGAGACCATCTAAAGAATAACAGATAGTAACCAAGGAGAGGATACCATTCCAGAGAAGGTGCTCAAAGGGCTGTTCACATCAAGAAAATTCAGCCTTCGGACTTAAGTCTACCTTGGGCAGCCTGTGTTTGTCTGATAGAAGTCCAGGTGCCTCTGCTGGATTTCAAGGAACCTTGAATTAAAGGGCATTAGCACAACAGGCTAATACCACAGGCAAGGGGGCCATGGGATGTCCCATTGCCTGTAGGCCACGGGCCACCTCCATCAGGACAATGCCATGTCTGCCTTCTTACCTCTGGGTTGGAGACACTGTGATGAGGTGACAAAATCTAAGTCTCTAGCATCAGTGTCCTCACAAGGTATGGCTGAATTCAGGGGAAAGAAAGTCCCTGCTCACCCTGCTGGCACACCAGGCAGGGACGGTGTCCCCAGGTGTACTGGCAGCTGCTCCACCACACTGAAGACACAGAGGAGCTTGTCTGTTATTTTCAGGATCAATGTGGTATAGGAAGAGTCACTGTGGGTTGAGAAGGGCAAGCCAGGCTGGCTAGAGCTGACACTCCTCACCTCAGCTGGCGGTTGTGCCAGCAGGTTAGCAACCCATTCAGTCTGCAAAGGGTGGAGATGAGGACAGATCACAACAGACCTTGCTGTCATGACCTTATCCTGCTGTGTGGGGACTCAACAGTGGGACCAGGGCTCTCCTCCCCACCCTTCCTGCCAGGAGAGCTCTCCTGCATCACGTTGCAAATCCTAACTTTGTCTTAGAGAGGGAGTCACTGATGTGCACTGTAACTTCAGAAGTAAAGATCTTCTTTGCTGAGTCCAAAGGGAGTGGACATGATGTTGTTGCTGCAACTGTGCCCTTACCCATGCCAAACTCTTGTCCAGGGGGAGCCACAAGCGTGACTGTGAGGTAGTGTTTCAGCAGTGTCTCACCTCTGGTTATGAGGGTGAGGCAGGTGGTGTTTGCATCTGCACCTGCTTTCTCCAAACTGGGTTGTGCCCTGGACAGGACTGGACAAGGAAAAGGGGGTGTAGGAGAGCAACTGCCATGACAGGGACAGCCTAAATTCACAGCCAGCACACGTGTGCAAGGCCAGAAATCACCCTACCAAGCATGTGCTATGCTAGAGGTAGGCGTCCCACTCAGGTCCTGATCCTCCTCGCCTCCAGTGTGGCCTGTGCTTCGGAGACAGACAGGCTTCTGGGAGTAAATTGCTGCCCTCTCCCTAGCCTTTTCTTGCACAATATCCCATCTGCTCACTTGTCCTTGGAAAGTGCAAATTGCCCTTGTACAGTGAGCAATTCCAGACAGTCCTCAAAGAACTTCTGGTGCCTTTGGGGCCTGAACTCATTCCCCAGTGCTGGCTGTGACCCATCATTCCCACAGAAGGGATCAACCATCCCCATCTGTAGCTAGGGATGCTCACGGTGTTCATTGTAGCTCTTCTCCCAGGGCCTCAACCTTCTTCCTGTACTCTCCCTGATACCCAAAGAGCCCTTGCTGGTCTCTCCATGCTGAGATGGCATGTTTCCTCAAGCCTACAACTTTCCTCATGGACATCCCCACACCTCCCAACCTCCAAGCTGTAATATAGCTTAGGTTGAAGAGGGAAAAATGATTGCTAAAAGTGAGTTTCATCACTGTGAGTAGCTTTGATTTAGGGCATGCCTTCTGGTCTAGCTGATAGGCACTGGTATGCCTCGGCATATCCAGACTGGTCCTTCATGATGAGGGCTGGAGTCCAGCTACTGTAAGTTCTGAGGCTGAGTTGAAACACTGGGCTGAGCAGTTGAGTGGCTCTAACCAAGGTGGTTTGGCAGCTGCCAAAGAAGTAACCCTGTCAGGCTAGTGTCTGAAGCAAAAGAGGGAAGATCTGCCCCCAGATCTGCTCGTGAGGGATGCAGTGATAGATTGGGCATCCCAAGTGATGACCATGGAGGAATGGGAAAGGGCCTGGCTGAAAAGCCTGTGGACTATGTGACCAAAGTCCACTTGTATACAGTGCTCTTCAGCTGGCAAAAGCCTGTTTTGGCTGCAGTTACTGATTTGCAACATCTTTCCACTGAGAGAGAACCTTTGTACCTGTTAAGCCACTTAGTGTTATGTGGCCTGTGGTATTTTAAAGTCAGGATTAGATGTTCTAAATACAGATTTATTATCTTGTGGACATGGAGCCTCACATCAGGAATGAGCCACAGCAGGATCTCCCAAGCTTTGACTGCTGAAACATTTCCAACCACATCCAATTTCCTGGATTAGGAGCCGTCTATGAGGCTCCAACTTCTGCTGACTCCAGAATCTCTGCTTTCATTAATTCAGTATGGAAATATGTTCCCAAGTGGTGAAGATAGTCCTGGAAATGTTATCAAAGGGTACCTGAACAAGGTGATTTATCTGGGTGAGCCTGAAGTTACAGCTTGGGGAAGCAGGAATGACTCCTTACACTAATGATGCTGGGATGTGTTAGACACACCTCTAAGTGCACCTTGAGAGCTCCCCAAATCCATGCTCCCCACCTCTTCCCCCACACCTGTGGCTGCTCACACTGGGCTCCATCTCATCTCCGTGGTGTAATCCCTCTCTGGGCACAGCTGGTGGGGCTTTGCAGGACTTGGTGGGGAATGGAGTGCTCCTTTACCAGCTGGGCGTCATCCCTGTGGCTGTGCAATGGACACAGCACTCCGGCCAGGAAGGCAGGGAGGGAGCTGGGTGCTGCATGGCCATGGGCAGCATGGATTAACCTGTGTCAGCCCACGAAGATGGTTGGCCCAAGCTGCTCAAGTGCCCTTCTGGCCTGTGAGAACCGCGAGAAGCCACCTAGTGATGTGGGTTAGCTCCTCCATCTGCAGGGGTGACAGGCAGGAGGACTCCTTGCCTGACAGTGCTAGAAATACTGACAGCACAGCAAAAAAGCCTTCGGTTACCTTGGACGTGAAGGATCCTGACTGTGAGGCTGGAGCAGGGCAGTTAGCAGATCTCTAATCCCAGCCAGGCAATGACTGGTTGGGAAGGCTTGAGGCCATCTGCTCATCAGTTTAAGGGCACTTGGCCCAGGGCTGTACAACAAAGGCATGTCAGGGAAAGGCATCCTGATGCTTCAGGAAGCACGTTCTTGGTTTTGGCACAGAGAGGTCGCTCTCAGTGACGTAGCCCAGACCAGGGGTTTGCTGCATGGAGAGTATTTCCAAGAGCTGCAAATGCAGGTTAAACAAAGCCTTGCAGCATGGCAGGCAGTCACTGCTGAGCCAGAGGGGAACAGCAAACTGGGGAGAGCTGGAAGGTGAATGGAGCAGGTCTTAAGTTCTCCTGTAGGCAAAGTACAATAATGGATGCCATACAACTCTTCCATGCACTTTGAAGCTGATAATATTTTTCTTAATTTAAAAAAAATGGAAAATCAACTTCTGACTGGTGACATGAATTTCCAATTTTCTTTAAATAAATCAAGTGGAAGAAAGAGAAAGAATGGAGAAGGTAGAAGCGCAAATGAGTTGGGGGGCAGCATGTGTTGTGTGGGCTGTGCAGGCACTGTAGTGAAGGCTTCAAACCTCACCTGTAAGAAATTACATGGTTCAAAAGCAGAGCTGCAAGCTCAGCAAATGCTGACTATAGAGGGGAAAACATTGCCACCGCTTGTCTGGACATTAGCTAACAACTTCCAGAGGGCCTGCAACGTAAGCCCAGCACCATCGCTGCGGGATAGAAAGGTAATACTGTGCTAAAATCTGACGCTCAGGATGACTCCTGTGCTTCTCATTAGTGCTGGAAGTTCAAGGGCAAGCAAATGCAGCTCCATGCGTGATGGTCAGGTATTTCGTCACAGGTGTGCTGGAGCAGGAGAGCTGCAGGCTACTGACTGACTGTGGCCACTGGCTCTGCACTGCTGTGATACCCAAATTGGTGTCCTTGCAGTGCCGTTTATTGAGTCTATTTCAGGCCTAGAAACAACCTGCTGGGGCATATTCCGTGTCTCAGGTTTTTGTCTGTTAAAGTGAATTTGTGGATATGCTGGGCAGAAGTTTGTTTGCTGTATTTAATATGCAAACTGTAAGTGGATGCTGTGTTTGAACACGTTACAGCAACCCAGATGCTGGTTTCAGCTCTTCCAACAAACAGTGCTCAGGAGAAGTATGTTCATGGAACGCAGGCACGTTCTCCTGCAACACCCTTGAGACCGAAACTCAGCCGCATGCCATTTTTTAGCAAGTAATGTGTGCAAAACCCAGTGAGGAATGATAATCCCAAAGAAAGGGATTGCCATGAACAGACTTTGCTGGCAGGAATGACAAGAAGCCTGAAAACGCACGTGTGGGGTGGAGTTTTTCTGTTTGGTTGGTAGTTTTTGGGTTTTTTTTGTTTTTTGTTTTTTGGTGTATGGGAAGTGGTACCCCAGGGTGTGGGCTGTGATATTAGTCTCCACACAGGGAAGAAACAGCACCAGAGATGCTCAGGAGGTGAGACTGGCAGGGAGCCTGGAGCACGTCAGGCTTTTCTCGCTGAGCTGTACCCTGCGTGGGCCATTGCATCTGCTTTGGCAAATGCACTCGTCTGCAGCCAGCCCACGAGCCAGCGTTAGGGGCATGTCTCGTGCTTGGAGAGCATCCAAAGCACATGGGACCACATGGCACCAGCACAGCTGAGTGGAAGCCAAGGCAGGCAAAAGACCGACTTGGCCTTTCCAAGGGGGAATGGGGCCCTGCCAGGCAGCAAGGGCTGGAGAAAAGAGAATTGCCTTGGGCTTACATGCAGCTGCCCTCCCTGGGGGTCCTGTGGGTAGCACAGCTCATAATTTCGTAACAGGGATGCATCCTCCTGGCAGGGACAGCACCCCAGAGCCAGTGCAGCCTGGGACTCTCCTCCGCTGCTTGACTGGGACCTCCAGTCCCCCAGAACTCCCCTGGGGGTTTCAGTAACATGTGTCATCCCTCACTTGTGCTCCAGACAGTTAGGTGGTAGTGATCTCTGTTAGGCAGCTGTTGCCTGCCATCCTACAGCCAGCTGGAACAATTACCCTAGTAAGCTGTCTGTTATCTGCCAGGATCGGCTGATGAAATGGGAGGGTGTTTTGGCAGGGCTTGGCACCCTCCTTTGCCTGAGGCTCATACTATTTGGGGATAGAGCAGGGCGCTACTCTCTGATGCTATCATAGTTTGGAGGCTGTGGAAAGCACTGGGATGTGTCATCCCCTGCAATGCTGTTTGTTCCCACCCCCTTGCAAGGGGCCCAGGCAGCCTCTGGGGCTGGTGGACACACACACATCACTGCTGTGGTGAGGCTGTGTCACTCTTTTGTGAGTTTTTGCAAGTGGATCTCTCCAAGGAAGCCCTTTGCAGAGCCATCCCTACCCCTGCCAGCAAGCACATCCACCCATCACCCACACTCCATGGCCTGCTCTTCCTCACCTCTAGATCCTCTGGCTTCCTCTGCTCCTTAGGCAGAAAGCAGATGCTGAAGCAGCCCACCGACACCAAACCTGGGCTTTGCCAGCCTGCAGCACTTGGGAAGGTTCTCAGCGCAGCCCATGCGTCGACTGTTCACAGCTCATGCTAAAGATAGGATCCACACTTGGGATCTCCTTGGTTCTCTCCTAGAGATTCAGAGATGGGGCAGGTTCACAACAGCAGCTGGTGGGGTGGTAATACAGGTCATTTGTCAGGAGCACAAGCTCACGCTCCCCCCGCACTGACAGCACAAACACACTCTCCCTCTCTTCTGTCGTCTAGTCCTGGGCAGAAGCTGCTTAGGCTTCTCACCCTTTCCCAAATGGAGGTCCATGTCATTTTTCTGGAAGAAAGCCAAGGACCAGTTCATGTCCCAGTAGAACTGTGTGACTTGAGAGAAGGGAGGGAAGCGTGTTGATGCATTTAACACCAAAATAAACAACATGGCATTGTTCTACAGGATTGTAGTCTTGCTCTTATTGTGATGGACATTAAGGCTGAGCACTGACAAACTCCTGACATCTGCTGGAAGAAGGGTAGATCTTGACACACCAACTGACTGTCTGGCCATGTGCATGGGTGCAGAGCCTGTTCTGTGGGACAGCTTTGAGGATTTTATGAAGCATATTTAGCCTATGGGCTACTGGTTGAGAGATGTTTTGTTAGGGAGTAGGATCACATATCAGTTTCTGCTTTTCATCTTCACAGCAGGAACCTGAGGGAAGAGGGATGGACATTCACGTGCAGCATCTGTGTGCCAGTGATTCAGTGGCAAGAGCTGCTCACATGAGAATGAATCCTGCTCTTCTCACCCAGCATAGAAGGTAAGGGAGAGTCAGCCAGACAGGTATTTTTGGATGTACGCTCTATATCCCATAGGCAGCTAATCTGTGAGGCATGTCCATGCTGTCTGTTCAGCCCACAGCAGGTTCACCAGATCCACTGTGAGGCCAAGGGCCACTGCACTGTTTAAAAGTTTCCTTGTGTAGGGTATGTTATCTTCAAAACCTATGGACATCTGAGAGGTACTGCCCTCCAGGCCCTTAGGCATTTGTTCCAGAAGCAGGCAACAGCTGGGATTCATCATTTGCATTCCCATCAATGCAAACAGGGAAAACCAGGGAGGTTCTCCTGGTCTCTACACTGACTATATTTAGTCAGGCAGGTTCAAATGGTAGTATAATGCACCTCCTCCCATTCAAAGGGAAGATGGGGAGATGAGAGCAGTCCCCAAGTCAAGTCCATGGTAAGGATGTAACCTTAAAGGGAAAGCTGTGTCTCTACAGGGTCTGCTGTTGTGTAAACTTGCCCTGAGCAGGACAGGACCTTTGCAGGACCCAGCTCTAAGCCAAGCTCTGGGTGAGGCGTCCCCCGTACCAGGCAGGATGAGCATCCTGGACTTGTTACATTGGCTCTGCTACCTGAGAGTTCCTGGCAGGAGCAATCCAAGGGCCACTGCAGGGTGCAGATGTTGGGTTGGAGTGGCACAGACTTGGTGCTAGGCAGCCCCAAGAGAAGGCCACTTCTTTAGAGTTTTGGTACTCCATGGAGTGCCTGCCAAGCCCAGGGGCACATGGAGAGGTCCAGAAACCGGGGCCTCCCTCCACACCCCTTGGCTAATGCCAAGCTGCTGTCTGTTCAGGATAAGAGCTGTCAGGGAGTGAAGTCTCCCTGGGCAAGCAGGCATCATCCATGACTTTCTTGGAGAGAAACAAGCAGGGGGCAAAAGCCCCAGCCCTCCCAAAATGCACCCCTTCTTAACAATAGCACTGTCAGCAAGGACTCGTGCTGTGTGACAGAGCTCCCTGTAGCTCTCAGGGACTTATCTAACCCCTAACAAGATGCAGGGAGACATGCCATTCTGACAGCCCTTCCCGCCTGGAAAACAAAGGCATTTGTTTCTCTTTGTGGTGGTCTGTTTATTTGGGGGAAAGGGAAGGAAAAAAAGCAGAGAGCAGAACAGAGCCTTGCCCCACATGGTGTTTTATTCAGCTGCCCTGGGGGCACGAGCTCAGCTTTGTGGACAGGGGATGTTTTACCTGCTGAGCAAGTCCATGAGGACCTGTGCCCACAAGCAGGGATGAGTGGCACAGGAGGCAAAGCTGTGTCTGGGAGAAGGACCTGTCAGGTCTGATGAGGTCAGGCTGCTGGGGGACAGTTTTGTGAGTGGACAGAACCACTTCTCCAACCATGAAGGTTTGGGTCCAAGGAGGATGGTCAAAAACACAAGCAGACTGCCAAAACCTGCGAGCTGGCTCCCCACTGGTCGTAGGAGGTTACCCCACTTGGCCCAGGAGCCCAACCCACATTCCCTGGGGGTTAGTCCCCTCTCAGAATGGCCCAGATAGTCTCTTGGCATGGGTACCACAGAGGAAACAGGGCTGTGTTCCCCCTCTCCTCCTCCTGCTCTGCTGTGCTGAAGGCTGCAGTGGGATGATTGCCCGCCATGCTCTCAACACTCCCAGCTGGTGGGCGAGGGTACTCATGAACTTGCCCGACAGGTAAAACCTTCCCTCCCTGGGAAGTATCTCCTTGCATTTTATGACTTCTTACCTCTGAGCCAAGGATGCCTTTTTGGCAGCTCCAGGAGTGGGCTCGGCTGGGCGCGGAGAGCTGTTTTTCTCCAGGATTTTATTACTTGCTTTGTTTCTCAGCTGTCTCAGTTGGCCTTCCTTCAAGCTCACCACTGCTTCATCACTAGCTATTTTTTTCCTTCCACCAGTCCTGCACAGACACCACACACGGCAGAGACACCACAGACAGCACCTTGCACCTTCCAGAAATCTCTCTGGCCAAAACACCCACTTCTGAGTCTTGTTACGGAGCCATGCAGCATCCTGGTGACATGGCTGGTGGGTTGGGGAGGAGATGGGGGCTCAGGCAGGATCTCTGCTGCTGCTGCACCCCATTTCCTCCTGCTCCCTGCCAGCACCAATGCCAGCACTATCTTTTGATTAGCATTGAGGCTGAGCCACTCACCCTGGTGTCAGGCTGCCTAGCCACATGTTCTTGGCTACCTGTTCCCTGTCCCTCTGCTTCAGGTTTACTGCCTACCTGCAGGGACCCCTCAGGGCAAGGGAGTGACTTGATCACCAGGTAGGGACCCTTCAAGGCAGGGCCCTCCAAGGCAGGACCCAGCATCTGTCCTTGCTGCTCAGACCCTCCAAGCACAGCCCTGGAGCTGAATGAGAAAGAAAGAGCAGAGAGCCCAGGACTGATGTTCTCTTCCAGGTATCTGGAGTCTGTGTCCAATGGCAGCCCACTGGAAGGCCAGGGAACTGTGCTAGAGGGATCCAGTCTCACTGAACATCCGCCTTCATATCTTCTTGCATTGTGTAACGTTCATAAGGCTGAGACTTCCTGAAAAACCCCTCTTCATGTTCCCAAGACCAGCCAGGAAAGTCCTGTGAGCTTCCAATAGCCTGGACTGAGGCGCTGCGAGCTGTTAAAAGATTCACAAAGGTGCAAGAGGACAAGAGGATATGAACCAACAGCAGCCATTCTTGATTTGGGGCAACTCTGTCCTTTGGGAACAACAAACCTGTTGCTCCTGGGTCCTGCATGTAACGCGGTCTGCACAAGGTCTGTGCTGGGACTGGTTCGCTCCATGGGGCTTTGGGTTGGGGCTTTGGGAGAAGGTGGCTTTGGGTTGTCAAATTCTTGGCTGGTGGGAGAGACAGGCCAGATTGCTGCAACTGCTTGGTTAGGCTGGATGCAGCTGCATGGAGCCAAGGGAGGCTGGAGTAGCAGCTAGCAGATGTCTCTGACCATCTGATCCCAAGGCTCCTCTTGCCTCTTGGGCACAGAAAGGGATTTGGGATGAAGGTTGGAGGGTGGGCTGCTATGCCTATAAGGCATGTGAAGCCTTACATTGTGAAGGAGATGGCTTGCAGAAAGACTTTATCTCTCCAAAGAACAATAACTAATTCTAAGAAGCCATCACACCCCATGTTTTGAGACACAGGAATGGGGGACAAAGGAAAGTGTCAATTAGCCCAGGAGAAAAAGGTCAGAGAAAGATGGGGATGAAATCTTGTCCTCAGAAACAGGGCCTCCTCCTTCCTACCTAATAATAAGTCCCAAGTTGAGCAAGTGTGCTCCCAAACTGTGTCTGTACAGCTCTGTGGTAAAGCCCAGGGCACTGGGCCAGCTGGAGCAGCCCTGCTGGAAGAAAACTAACCCCTCCACATACATACCCACTCCTGGGGATTGCAGGGTTGCTGTGTTTTGGGTCAAGCCAGCCCCAAAATTGCAGGCCTCAACCTCTTGAAAGCATGCAATGTAAGTGAAGAGCGTGACTGACTGAGGCTGGTGCGCTGCAGCTGCCTGGGAACACTTTTGAGGACTGGCTGGCCCTAGATGCTGACCAGCTCCCCATCAAGTTGCCCTTTCCTCTTTGGAAAACTTGCTTTCTCACTACAGAAAGGTTAGGCTGTGCCCAGCACATGGCTGCATCTTAGCTCAGTTGGGGGACAGATGGTTTTACCCCCTCAGAGTGAAACCGAGATGCTGGGCTCTGCACTGCTATTCCCAAACAGAAGTGGGTGAGGATGCTTGGCCATGTTGCGAGCTGACCATCCCTCTTTCAGGCAGGAGGGTGACTGTTGGCTCAGAGTGATACTCTCCATGGGGAAACAGGACACTCCCTGAGAAAAGTAGGGTCTTGGCAAACAGTGCGCCAGGAGCACCCTCTGGGCAGGGGGTGAGATCTGCTGCTGCTGGGATGTCCTAATTTGCTGGGCACGTGCTCTCCCTTTTTCAGGGGAGACTCATGCATAGCTCAAAAATATTTGCTTCCTTTTGGGGTTTTTTTTGGCCTGGTACAGGTCTGCCAAAGGCAGAGTGACACCCCTGTATGTTTGCAGGGCCTCCCTGTATTGAGTGACCAAGGAAAGATGACTCAGCCCAGCCATGCAGAGCCCCAGAACTGTGCCAGAGTGCAGGTACCTGCAGTGGACAGAGATGGATGAATCCGAGAGGCAGCCAGAAAGCAGGACATACATTAGTTTCACAGCTGAGGTTCATTTAATTTTTAAAAAAAAAACATTCTGTGGTATTTCTAAAGACGGTATACTCTTTGGTCCCTTCAAGAGACTGAAATGTGAAAGGCACCGCTTTTGTTTCTTACTTTCCTTTTTAATGCAGCATTGTTCAGTCTTCTGGGTTATGTGTGCACAATTCTGGAAACACCATGATATCCAAAAGGAGGATCACCCAACACTGTAGCATCATAGATCAGGTCTCAGCAGCGCCAGCAGAGCAGATGGGAGCACAGGTTTAGGCATGTGGCACAAGAGGCAGAGTCAGATGAGGCCTGGTCAGGGGGAGAGAGGACGGTGGGTGAGCAGTGTCCTGGGATGAGAAGAGGGGTTCTGAGACCTCTCAAGGCAACTCCTCCCCGGGGAATTACCATATTACACTGTTCCTGCCTCCACCAACAATGGAGGAGGATGCTCAGGGCAACACCACTCCTTTCAGTAGCTATAGTACTTTCCTAGCTCTGGGTCATCCCCCATCAGCCCCCAGAGCAATTTTGACTGGATGATTTGCACAGTGCTGGCACACTGACTTTTATCACAGAAAAACTGGGTGCCTGAAGGAAAACCTGCCTCTCACTCACACCTCTGCAGGTGGCTCCCCTGGCTCCCACTGTTGGTAGAATCTCAACACCACCCAGTCCTTGTAAACTATCTGCAACCAGGACAAGCACCGACAGACCCCAGCCCCTCAGCAAACCTTTGCCCAGCTGATGTGTTCCAGCTCTGCCTAAAGAAGAGCAGTGAGCTCCCCCTCCACATTGCACCAGGATACCAAGCCCGACTTCACTGCAAGCTGTGCCTGTGGGACTTCTGACTGCAGCTCTGGCTCTCCCAGGGCTGGGATGGCTGGGCATGCTGTGGAGGCAACCTCACTGGCGTGGCAGCTGCCCTGCTCTGGCTGAGTATCTGTGGCCTCCTCCTGTTGGAACATCAGCCCTTGAGGGCAAACCAGCCAGGCACCAGGAAATGAGCTGGGATGAAGGTGAAGGCTGCCATTGCAGTGCCAAGAGTGCATTCGTGCAGCTTCTCAGCATCCTGTCCCTGATGCTCTTCTTGCCCCTGCCTGGCCAGCCCTGCACTGGTGCAGAGGACAAGAGGCACTACCTGGCTGTGCTGTGCAATCTGGGTGCTCACCCAGTCTGGAGATCAAAAACTGCCCTCCATGTGAGTCTGGAAAGGGGCATTGCACATGGATTGGGGATTGCTGCACCCCTCAGAGGGGGCTGCAAGTAGCACAATGTGGATGACTGTTTTCCCCATCCTAGTGCTCCAGACTTTGGGTCTGACTCACAGAGATTTAGGCACCTGAAACTGCTGCTAAGGGCTTTACTGCAGTGCCTGAACAGAATAAGTCCTCCTTCCCTTTGACTTGGAAAGGCAAAAGGAACATGCTACAGTTCTGGGAAACAGAAAATGACATTCTTGTAGTGGTGCAGCTGATGAAGCAGCAAGTAAAGGAGCAAAGCAGGGTATCTGGCGTTCATCAGATGATGAAGAACTATGTAAGACAACTACTGAAGAGAGAATGATGTGCAGACTGGAAAACATACATCTATAGCATGGAAACTAAAGAGTGTAGGTGGAGGGCATGGTCCTGCTAAGAGCAGCTGGAAGCACGACAGAAAATGCTCGTCCCAGAAGGAGCTGATTAAGCATGCACAAAGGAGAGCCGTGACTTGGATGCAGACTGCAGGGCTGTTGGACACGTTGTGTGCCATTTGCTTTCCAGTACACAGCCTTGTGCTTGCCAGCAACCAGGCCCTCCTGAGCAGAGACGCTTGCGTGACCAAGCCACTGCCAGCTGGGGCTGCGGGGCAAAGTGAGGATGAGCAGTGATGAGAAACAGCTCTGGAGCAGAGAGCTGCAGCTGCAGGGTTGCTGGATGCACTGAGGGGGCCAGCAGTAGTTAGGGGCCCTGCAGTGCCAACAACATCTAGCAAAATAAGCTGACACTCAAAATACAGCCAAAATTGTGCTTATAAATTCAGCTTTTCAGCTCTTGGGAAGGAGGCTTGTTTAACAGCTTGGAGGAATGCAGTTTCAAATGTACAAAGGAACAGGATTTCACACTCTTTCCCCAACCAGTTGCCATTTATCACCCCATATTTCTGTGAGTGAGCTCACATCAGCCAGGATGACACTCCATACAATCCCATTCCACTCTCCAACCTTCAGCTGTTCACCCCTGCCTGGCACAGCCTCCTCTCTTGTCATGAAAACATTCCTGTTGCTGAGCATCAGACTGATGTGAAAATAACTGTGGTTTTTGCAGTACCAGCTCGCATTGGATTTACAGATCTATGGAGAACTCTGATGTGGAACCTCCCACTCCTTCCCTCCTACTGAGACAGACAGACAGACAGTTGGCTTAGGCAACAGCAAAAAGGAGGTCTTGCTGGAAAGCAATTTCAGCTGCACCTCTTTCTATCCAGTTGTATTTTTATCTCTCTAGGTATCACCCATCTGTGTATCAAAGGACAGGGTAACAACTGGTCCTCGTGGGTTGGATGGTGGCAGGGATGCACAACTCACACTCTGTTATATAAGGAACAAGCAGGCAGTGGAGCCTCCGGTAGCTGTAATAGAAAGGAAAAAAGGAAAGAGAATATTTGACGTGAACACTGTGAAATGAAAGAAAAATCTGGTGTCAATTCACTACAGCCAGCATAATGGGAACACAATACAGGAGCCTCCAACTTCTAGATTTATTTTCAGCCTAAAGAACAATAGTCCAGGGGATGGGAGAATGAGATCCCTAGACAGATGCCTTACTACAGTTGTCTAATTTTCTTATTGGACCTGGTAGAGCATCCAAGTTCAAGAGACAAGGAGCAAAGGATGATCCTTTGCAGGTATCTTACTTTTCTGCATTGCAGAACATTGCCTGGGTAAGAGGAAGAAATATGAGTATTAGACAGGACGTCTCCATGTTTTGAGCCTGGAGGTTTACTGCTAGAAGGAGTCCCAGGGTAACTCACATACTCCTTTTCCAGGTAGTTGTATCTCTTCCTAAGTCACTATAGGGATCAGACAGATTTTCCTGCTGCTGTTTGTGTCCCATTGCTGGAGACGTTGTTCTGGAGAGCTTACAGCACACACAGAGGAGTAATGGCAGAGGTTTGTATTGCATCAGCAGGCAGTACCATGGGATCTGCCTCAAATCCTGCCAGTTAAAAGATGTGCCTGCCAGGACCATGTGCTAGTTGAAATGGCCAGCCATATCCATTCCTGGATTGACCTGAGGATCAGGTATGCTCCACTAGGAACTACTGTTCTGCTGCTGCTGGGTCATCAGCAAGTGACCAAGAGGGAAGACTACTTCTATAGAGAGTTCTCCTAAGAATCCTTAATATCAGGCTGCCCAAACACATAACAAGAAAGCCATTCAAAAACCTGCACCGACAGGTAGATTTCCAGCAACATTGGCTCAAGGGCATTCAGGGTTGCTTGTGGCCAGAGTCAAACACATTGTGGATTGCTCAATGACATAGGCCCTTCCCCTGAAATTGTGGAAGGTAACTAATGAGACTGTGGTGGATTGCAAGGCAGTGAGCATCGTGAAGTTCAACCCAAGTACAGCCTACACTCTCCACTGAAGGAGAATGGCCACCCTGTCTCACGAGACATGTCAATCTCCAGGTTACCAAGACTGTGGCAGGCACATGGTCCTCTAGTCGTACTGAACTGCTGAACAGCAGCATATTGCCAGTCTTCACACCTCCACCCCCAAACCTGGCAAGTGCACAAGTAGGGACTGCCACTGCTCTGTGCCACTCCTACGCTCCTAGGCTCTGCCCAAAGTTAGCTCCATCAGCAGTCTCCAAGCATGAGGCCAGAGAAGGACAGCAAGTCAGGAACACCCCTGTTTCATGAAGGAAGGGCACCTTGCCAGAGCCACAATCAAGCTGTCCTGACAGGTGGGAAATCTCTCATCTGCAGCCCACAGAGTCTCAGTTTCCTCTGGCTTCCTTGCTACGGGGATAAACTACAAGCACCTGTAGTACAACAGCAGAGTACACCTGGACGAAACAGAAAACTGTATCTGAGTTGTTTCAGGTTGCTTGAAACAGGTGGAAGCAATTCATGCTCTGAATTTTATCCACTTTCTGTGCAGCTTCTGTGGGAACCAGGCTAGAGGTTCAGCAAGGGCTGGTGAACAGAAAGGCTGGCAAAGGCCTTTGGGTGACCTGATGGACAACCGTGTCCATTTAAAAGACAGGTTTCTCTCACCCCTAACGTGTGAAGAGAGCATCTCAGTGCTCAGCAATATCCTATACAGACTGGAAACTGCTAGCTGCTGGAGCTGCACATCTAGCAGGCTAAATCACAGGGCAGAACAACCTGGATCATCACAGGCAGCTGCTCTGTGATCTGGGAATGTTCCTGGCATCACGTCGCCCTTGTCTCCATGCTGGAGGCTTACAGAGCTGACAGTGCTTTGCATCAGCCCAGTGATGATATACTGAGGCTACAAAAACTAGTATAATGACTCAAAAACCGTTAAGAACTCCACCAACTTTTAAATTGCTCTCAGCAAGTTCAGCTGTTCAGTGTCTCCCAGGGATTATAAGGAGCACCAAAACAGCTTGTCTGCCAGGGGCACTCCCAATACATTATCTGCACACAATTCCCAGGCAGACTCCAACCACTCAGCAGGAGTTCCTAGATGTGCACAGCCATGTAACTCTCTGGGCTGCCTGGTGAGTTTGCTGGGGTCAGAGTCCATAGAGCAAATGAGGTAGCAGTAAGGAAGATAAAAAACGGGTGATAGAGGAATGGCAAAGGGGAACCTGAAAGCCCATGTTGTAGGGTGGAGGGAACAATGCCTTGAGTAAGGAGTGGTGCTGCAGAGGAGGGACTTCTACCCACACTGCTGCTGGAGGAAGAGCAAATGCTGGCTGCTTCCCCAGGGCAGGCAGTAACAGGCTGCTGCTCCTCGCCTTCTCCTCCTCCTCCCTGCTCCAGGTGCTGTGGGACAGGGTGGCGCCAGGGCTGCCTGCTTTGGCAAACGGGGACTCTCACATCAGGTTGGGCAAGTATCGAGTGAGTTCCTAGGATCATGATCCTTTCTTGGCTCTGGAGGCACTTTCCCATGCAAAAAAATCCTTCTCTGTCCTGCCAGTCCCAACGCCTTCCAGATCCTCCCCGTTCTATTACTTCCAGCTTCCCAACCAGGATGATCACTATTTCCTCATATTTAAAGGCATCTACTCATCAATTAATATTTTTGGGCCCATTTGTTGACTTCCTGAAGTGCCAGTCATTTGACCAACTTGATAACCTTCTATGATGAAATGGCTGGCTTGCTTGAGAGAGAAGAGCAGTGGACATCTGTGCAGACTTCAGTAAGGCCTTTGGCATTCTCTCCCATATAATCCTCCTAGAGAAGAAAATAGAAGTATGGTCTGGCTGAGGAAACAGTGAAGTGGATTGAAAACTGTGTGAACAGCTGGGCCCAGGGGATGCTGACCAGTGGCATAAAGTCTAGCCAGAGGCCAGTAATTAGGGGTGTCTCCCAGCGGTCAGTACTGGGTCTGAGTCTGTTTAGCATCTTCATTAATGAATTGGACGATGAGGCAGAGTGTACCCTCAGCAAGTTTGCTGGTCACACAAAACTGGAAGGAGCAGCTGGTACACCAGAGGGTTGTGCTCCCATCCAGAGGAACCTTGATAGGCTGGAGAAATGGGCTGGCAGGAATCTCTTGAAGTTCAGTGAGCAGAAGTGCAGAGTCCTGCACCTGGGAAGGAATAACCCCAGGCACCAGTAAATACTGGGGACCACCTGGCTGGAAAGAAGCACGACAGAAAAGGACCTGGGGTCCCGTTGGACACCAGGTTGAATGTGGACCAGCAATGTGCCCTTGCAGCCAAGAACATTAGCAGTATCCTGGGCTACATTAGGAGGAATATTCCCAGCAGATCAAGGGAGGCGATCCTTTCCCTCTACTCAGCACTGGTGAGGCCACACCTGGAGTGCTGGGTCCAGTTCTGGGCTCTCCAGTACAAGAGAGTCATGAACATACTGGAGAGAGTCCAGGGAAGGGGCATGAAGATGACTAAGAGACTGAAGCCTTGCCCAGAGCAGGAGATGCTCAGCAGGTTGCTGCTTACATCATCCAGCCAGTGGTTGCCACAGTAACTGCACTTACGGATGAAGGATAGGAGATTCCTGGGGTAATGGAACGACTGCCACCCGCCCGGGTGTTGTCTCTGTCGCACGGCAGGAAAGGACTGTGCAGTTTTCTGAAGATGAGAAAATAAATACCCTTCCCTACACTACACCAAGCTGGCCTTCCCATCCCCTCCACCCTCCTACACGCTGCCACAGCTCTACTCTTCATAGCCCTGTGCTCCCTGGCAACTGCACTGCTTCCTTAAACACACAACCCAAGAAGAAGAACGGCATTAGACAAGAAGCAATCAGCCTACCCAGGCAGGAGCCATCACTTTTTTCAGTTTCAACTGCAGATGTTCTCTGCAGCTGCACCAGACCTAACCCAGAGAGAACCAAGGCCTGATTCCCCATGAGGATCACAGACCCCTTATTGTCACTGGACAATGGATGTCTGGCAGGTTTGGATGGAGAACTCATCATCCTTCAGAGGCCCTTCCAGTCTAGTTTTCTAATAAGATCTGCTCACACTCATGTTCATTACATGCAGGAGCAATAGTAGCAGGGGGAAGCCACACAAAAACAAAGCCTATCAGGCCTGATAGACCCCCACAGGGCTGCTCCATTCCCATCCAAAGCAGGAGCAGCCTTGTGGACATTTACAGGACAGAGGTCAACCCTGCCTGGTGCCCTCACCTACATGAAGAACCAAGGGAAAGACAGGTAAACCTATTCCCCTTCTGCTCCACATCCACCTCTGCTTCATAGCAAAGTCCTCACAGAGAGCTGCACCAGATGAAAAGAAGCTAAGTGGTCACAAGAGATAAGGATCAGCCCTCACCTCTGCTGAGCTCTGTTTTCAGTCACAAGAAAAAAAAAACCCTACACTGCAGTCTCGCCATTTGGGATCCAAAGGACGAACTCCAAAGTCTCTTTGGAGAGGGCCCAAACTCTGACTAGCTACTGAATTCCCTCAGTTTACCAGTGCGCTGAGCATTCCCAGCTGTAGCCCCATGTCACAACAACAGCACTTCGAATTTCAGCCTGATACAAGAACGAGAGCTCTGAAAAATAAATGGCTATCTCTAGATTGGCAGCCCAAGCTAGCAGACACATTAGGTATCGATCTCGCTCTGCTTGATGATGCAAATGTTGGTCAAGTGCTCATTAATGGAGTTCCAGTTCTCTGGCAGTCTAATTGGACACGGGACAAAAGAGAGAGATGGGCATATACAAAAGGGGACAGATTAAGGTGACAGGCAGCCTTCAGAAAGCTCTTTGTATCTTCTTTTATTTAGGAAGGCTATTTCCTAAATTATTTTGGGGGGGGGGCGGGAATGCGAAACAGGTACTCAGCACCTGGAATTATCCTAGAGACAATAAGTTGCAACCAGTTCTATCATGTGAGCTGACACAGCACTAACCTATGCTGAGAACGGTTATTGAGCTGAGCAGCTGATCTCTCCAGTGGGACATGTGGTGCTCGGTTACCATTAACAGCAGTTAAAGGGGTCTGACAAAGGGCAGGATTTGGCTCCCGTGTGAGGAAGGGAGGCAAAGTACGTTTGAGTGATTTCCAGCTCTTCTTACCCAATCTGTTTTGCCCCTTCAGGCTGGGACCACAGCCAAATCCAGGGAGGGAACGCAGGGCATGGCAAGCTCTAGTCTGGTGAAGGTCACCCCAGGGGTAGCGTGACAGCCACCTCCCTGTCACCTACAGCTTAGCGTAGTTGGAAAGGGTCACAGCAAAACCTTCCCTGGGCAGCTCTCATCCCCCTGCAAGCTATAGGCAAGTGACAGAGATGGCACCTCACCTCTACCCTAGCAGAGCCAGACACCGTTGCACAGGACCACATGGATCATCCACCTGGGATCCCCCTGGCTAGCAGTGGGCAGCCTTCAGGCACAGCACAACAAGACACCGTTCTCCATGGATCACCTGTGCTGTGAAATGCAAAGGCAGGATCACATCACTCCCTGCTCCAGTTCCACCCCTTGCCTACACCACAGCCCCACCAGCCACCTCCACCCTTGACCCTGGTTCTGAGACACCAGTGAGACAGCAGCAAACAGCAGCTCAAAGACACTGTCTACAAGACATTACTGACTCTTCCTGTCTACCCAGCAGCACCCCCTTGAGTGAGGAAAGGTCTTGCCACGTCCTCATTGAAGGCTGAAAGATACCGAGGGCAGTTTCATCTTGATGGGACCACACAGAAAAAAAGGAGGCCACTTCCAGCCTACGCTCACACTTTATTATATACAGAGACACGGTGAGTGTAAGAACATCAACATGGGACATGGACAGTATGGGAGGCCCAAAGGCACTGCCTCCTGTCCCCTTGGTGCAACCAATCAGCATACTTTATACAAATAATACAATATCTGAACAATAAATAAGTTTGAATAAATTAAATCAAGAAATTAAAAAAAAACGTAGAAAGACAAAGCAGCAAGGAATGATTTTGAGGACTGTGACACATTCACAGCAGTGACAACACCATCACCATCTCACCTGCATACCAGCAGCTGAAGCACAGACCCCCATCAGCCCTTTTCTCTCACTGTACTATGACAAAATCCAACTGAGGAGGGAGAACCAGGGAGTCATACAGTTCACTAGTGCTGTGTTGTCATGATCTAGGAGCCCTCTCTCCTTCACAAGCCCCTTCAGAAAGGGTACTTGAAAACAAGTACAACTGCAGACGGACTGTGCACAGTCACAGCTTGTCTGTTTGGCACAAAAACCCCTCAAACCAGTCTCTTCTGTCCTTCAGATAGACACTGGCACAGTTATTAACCGAGTCGGGGCAGGGTGGTAGTGGGGGAAACATCTCTAAGGAATGGGGGGAGAGAAGAGATGAGGCAATGCTCTCTTTCACTTGTGGGAGGCAGAGATGCTCTCATTCATTGCTCCAGTGCTCTGGCACACTCCTTCCACATGCCCTGGCACTGATAGAGACCCAGGTGGGTGATAACCCCCCTGCTGGCAAGGTTACCAAAAGGGCTGCAGGGATGCAGCTCAGAAGTCAGGAGTTAGGAGTCAAAGGACAGCAGTAAAAGGCCGCCACTGGTTATCCAAGGGAAAATTAATACTAAGATAAGGGAAAGATAATACTAAGACAGCCAGTCCCTAACTCCTCCAGGGGGAGAGGCCACACAGACACACTGATTTGACCCCCCTGTCAGCCTCAAGGCCTCCATCTCTCTCTCAGAGATGCTGGTAGCTGGCAATGAGGGAGAGAAGGACTCTGTCCATCATGGATAGAAGGAAGGAGACAACCTGAAACCTGTCTCCTCCTGCCAAACCTGCTCCCATCTGCCCCCAAAGACGGATGCTGGAATGTGAAGAAATCCGGAATCGAGGGAATAGGGCAGTGAGAGAGAAATGGGAACAGATGGAGATCTGGGATAGGGAACCTGACCCCTCTGCCCTCACATGTACAAACTGCTACTCATCCAGGCCTGGTATCAAGTCTGCAATACTGTCCACATAGTAGTTGGGCACCAGATCCTTGGCAGCGGCGCTGTCGCTGGCCATGTAGGCCTGCGCCTCTTCCAGGCGGGAAACACCTGTCAGGGTGAGAATGGTGGCGAGCCCGCAGTTCTTGCCGAAGAGGATATCTGTCTCCAGACGGTCTCCCACCATGAGGGTGCGAGACGGATCGACGCCGAAACGCTCCACAATGCAATCGAACATGTACGTGTTGGGCTTCCCCACCACCAGCGCCTTGCGGCCCGAAGCAGTTTCCACCGCGGCTGTGAGACTGCCAGTCCCTGCGGGGGGAGGAAGGAGAAGAAAAAGAAGTAGCCGCGGGCAGCTCTGCACGCTGGGTCGCGCCCGAGGACGAGGTGCTGGCGAGCACGGCTCCGGGAGCCAGCAGGGACGCGCCAGGTCAGCCCTGCCCGTCCTGACGCTCGGGGACCCGCCTCGCCCGGGCCTGGGACAGCGAACCCCACCCCAGGACACTCCCGCCACCAGCCCCTTCCCCCCGGGGGCGGCGCGGGACGGGGCGCGGGCTCACCGGGGGTGCGCTGGCCGTCGCTGAGCGGGTGCCAGGGGTCGGGGTCGGTGGCCACCAGCAGGCACTGCGGGTCGCGCAGGTAGCTGCAGGCCTGCGCCAGCTTGGCGAAGGTGAACTGGTCGTCGTAGCCCACCAGGACGGCGCGCACCGGCTCGCCGGGCGCCGGCTCGCCCTCGCCCGCCAGGCGCAGCCCCGCGTCGCGCACCTCGCCGCGCAGCCCCTCGCCGCCCAGCACGAAGACGCGCCCGGCCCCGCTGCCGTTCCCGCCGCCGCCCAGGAGGCGCTGGCGGAGGAAGAGCGCGGAGCAGAGCGCGGAGCTGAAGACGTGCTCGGCGCGCACGCCGCGGAAGCCGAGGCGGCTGAAGCGCCGCTCCAGCTCGGCCACCGAGCGGCGGCTGTTGTTGCTGACGAACAGGGCGGCCTTGCCGCTGCGCCGCAGCCGCTCCAGCAGCTCCGGGGCGCCGGGCACGGCGCGCTCGCCCGCCCAGAGGACGCCGTCGCAGTCGAAGAGCAGCCCCTGGGCCGGGCCCAGCACCTCGCGCAGCCCCGCGCCGCTCAGCCGCCGGCAGCTCGCCATGCCGCCGCCGCCACCGCCGCCCTCCGCCCGCCCCGCCGCGCCGCCAATCGCCGCCCCCCGCCGGCGCGTCGCCGCCAATGGGAGGCCCTGACGGCCTCGAAGGGGCGGGGCGGGTGCGAGGGCCGGCGCGCACAGTGACAGCTACGCGAGGGAGGCGGGGCCGGGGCCGGGCGCGCTGCCCATTGGCTGGGACCGCCTCCCCGGCCACCGCCCCCCGCGGGGGTGCGCGGCGGCACAGCGCCCCCTGCTGGCCGGCGGGGCGTGAGGGCGGCGCTGCCTCCATTACGGCCTGGCCCCTTGACTCCGCTGGCTGTGGGCAGACGCCGTCCCCCTGCCCTCCCGGCGCGGGGCTCGGCCGTGTCCCCCTTACCTACTCCCCGCTGCGGCCGCGGGGGCTGCGGCCTCCAGCACCTCAGGCGGCCAAGTGCGCCCTGCTCACACCTGCCCGCGAATTTGACACCAGCTCCTCAAATAGTGGCAAAACAACACAGAATCAGTTAAGCTGGAAAAGACATCCGAGATCATCGAGTCCAACTGATAGCCGAACACCAGCACGTCAACTAGACCGGGGCACTGAGTGCTACACTGAGTCTTTCCCTAAACACTTCGGGGATGGTGGCTCCACCACCTCCCTCCAGCACCACAGCCCATTGCAATGTCTGATCACCCTTTCAGGGAAGAAATTCCTCCTAATGTCCAACCTAACCCTCCCCTGGCTATGTCCTCTCATCCTGTCCTCTTTCTGGGAGAAGAGTCCAACACCCACCCATCTACAATCTCCTGTCAGGCAGTTGTAGAGAGCGATAAAGCCACTGTGAGCCTCCTCCAGGCTTAGCACCCCCAGCTCGCTCAGCTGCTCCTCACAGCACATGTGCTCCAGATATATATACATATCTATTTGTATTTATATATAGTCGTCTGTGTGTTCCTGGGGCAATGCGTTTTAAGGGAAAATGGAGCTGAGGTTATGGCTGAGCATCCACAAATGGCCCCGCCAGGCCAAGCCTCCACTCACCCAAAAAGCTGCAGGCAGTGTCTGGACCTTTGATGGGGAAGCTGGGCAGGGAGCTGGGCCCTCAATGGTGGTCAGGCCCTGGCAGGGACATGGTGGCAGGGGGAGGTGGAGGCTGGAGGGCGAGGGGAGGCAGATGGAGCATGCCAGGTGGTGTGAGCAGAGGGAGCAAGGTGGAGGCGCAGGAGTCCCTCAGACCACCACCCTGCTGTTCCCAGAGGGATGCCAGACCCCGTCTTCCCAGCCTGTGATTTCCCCCATGCCCTGCTCAGTTCTCTGTGGGCTGTCCTGCTGGGGCCAATGTGGCCAAGGGGCTCCTTTCTCCCGCAGGCAGAGGCCGCCCTTCATCTGTGGTTCCTGGGACACAGTCCATGGCAGCCGTTGTGTCAGCCTCACCAGTGGAAGCCTTGGGGGACAGTGGGACGTCCTGGCTGTTACGGGGTGCCGGCTGTGGTGGGAGTGGTGGTGGGACGGAGGGAGCTCGGCTGGGTGCCATCCGTCGCGGCAGGGCTTTGGGGCTGGCTTCTGGGGCGGGAGCTGAGCTCCGGGACTGGGCCACAGGTGGTGGCAGCATCGTGGGTCGGGCTGGAGCTGGGCGCTTGCCTGAAAAAAAAGCTGGGCTGGGCTGGGCTGGGGTACCCTCATCCGCTGTGTCTCCGCAGGGCAGAGGGGGCTCTGGTGCCAGCCATGGGTCAGGCAGGGGGGCTGCAGGCAGATGGACAAACTGCCCCTTGCCCAGCTCCCGTTCAACCCAACACTGGAGGACATACTGTGTCCATCCCATGGTCCCACCTCAGCTGGATCTTGGCCACAGTACCCTAACCAGAGGCTTTACCTCTCATTTGGTGGCAGGGACACCTGCCATTTTTTGCAGGGAACAGCAGGATGAAGGCTAACTACAGGAGGTGGCATTCAGGGGTGTCATTTCCCAAGCACTGTGCCATCTGGGGCACCCTGACCTTTGCGGGTGGTATCATCAGTCATCGTTGGAGCTGCTGGCCCTGCACCTTCAGGAGATGGTTTGGTCAGTGCTGGGGATGTCAGCTGGGACTTGGCCTCGGGGTCCCTCGACGTCCTGCACAGAGAATGGGGCAAGTCATGCTTTGGTTGGGCATGGTGGTCCTGGCCCTGAGGCCAGGCCTCCTGCTAGGCTATGGCCCCTGGCCATCCCATGGTGGGATGGGAGAGCTGGGAGAGCCACAGTGCCCCTAGCTCCCATCAGACTTACGTCGCTCCATCCAGAAGGGTGGGAGTGCTGGCTGGAGGGGGCTTGGGAGTCAGCTCCTCCTCTGGGGCAGCCTTGATAAGTCCACTATTTGCAGGCAGTGTGAACAATCCCGAGACATTAAAATCTACCTCTGGGTGGAGACAAGGGAAGAGACCCTGTAAG
The DNA here is from genome assembly GCA_035583135.1 of Lophotriccus pileatus. NCBI lineage: Eukaryota > Metazoa > Chordata > Aves > Passeriformes > Tyrannidae > Lophotriccus > Lophotriccus pileatus. The sequence goes on from JAWWES010000041.1 coordinate 50,438,276, forward strand.
GAAGCACTTGCTGCCCAGAGCAATGACCCCATTGCAGGGAGCCAGAGCAGCCCTCCCCATTCCCTCCTCCTGGAGATGGAGAAATGTCCCTTTCCCTTCCTCTTCCCTTCACCATGTGCTGTGGCCCACCAAGTGGCACCTTGGCCCTACCTCCAGGGAAGATGGTGTCCACGTTCTGGATGAGGGCTTCCACCACACCCTGGATGGAGGAGACCGAAGCCAAGTCCAGTTGCATGGGGTCTCTGAGAGACAGGAATAGGGGAGGCATCAGAAAAGGGGTTTGGGGAACATTAACCCCAAATGGCTTTTGGTATTCATTCCTGAGGGGTCAGAGCCTGAAGAGAGGCTAGCCCAGCCAAGGGGAATGGCAGGGTGGGAGATGGGCCTTATGGTCCTGAGAACCCTGGTTTGGTGCTGGAGGCCAATGGTGTTGAAAGCTATCCATAGCACAAGTTCTTGAGGTCTCTGCCCTTTCCTCTGCTGCTTTGCAGAGTGTTTAAGAGGACACAGGGGACATGCAACTTGGGAACAAAGACAGGACTTGAAGATGGAAGAGGTGCAGGTTCTTCAAACCAGCCTGAGGGCTGCTGGATCGGCATTTGCCATGGCATTTGCATTCAAGGCATGTGACCTGGGTCTGGGAAGTTGCATCCCATCCCTCCAAACTGGACCTTACCCTGTGCTCTGCTGCGACCACAGCAGGTTTGGACCCAGCACAATGGCGATGTTGCTGGGGGTCATTTTATTCACTTCCTGGTGTTCAGCCAGCTTGGCCAAAAACTTGATCAGATACCTGTGGGGTGAAAGGAGGGCAAAGGTATAGTAGGCACGGATCTGGGGAGGAAATAGCCACTACCAGTGATTCCCTGGGCCTGAAAAAGCCCTGCTCCAGCAAAACACCTCAGATTGTTGTAGCTCTCTTGAGGCAGGCGACTGCAGATATCTCGCAGGCTCTGTACACGGCTGTCAATGTCCTTTAAGCTGCAAGAGAGAAGAATGAGGAGTGGAGAGTTCAGCCTGCTCCCTATGGCAGAGAGGGACATGGTGGGCAAGGAGGAAGGCCAGTGCTGGCCACCCCATGCAGACCATAGCCCTGGGGATGGAGATGTCCTGCTTTTATTGGGCAGCTAAGGTAGGCATCCATGGAGGAGTTGTGTTTGCATCCCCGTGACACGGCAAATGAGGCCAAGCAGCCCTGCTTCAAGTGCTGGGAAGGATGGAGGGGGTTGACTTGGGTCTTTTTGAGACCCAGCAGGCATTTCCACACCAATGTCTGGACTCACCTGGCCACTTTGACCCATTCGTCGTAGAGCTCAAAGGTCATCAAAGGCTGGGGCAGCTCCCGCAGGTAGGATTTCAGTGCACCTGGGAGGGGAGGGGGAGCAGCGGGGCTGATGGCAGCTGGGGGACAGCAAGGACTGCCCAGTCGTGTCGCCCCACCCCACCTCACTGGCACCCACCAGCCACAGCGTGGGGGTCTGAGTAAAACTCCTCCAGGGCATTGGAGCCACTGGCCAAGCTGCTCTTGAGCTTCCTCAGCACTGACGCACCCGCTGCCAGCCGGAAGAGTCCCTGGGGATGGGGAGAAGAGGGCAGGGATACACCTGGAGTTTGAGAGGGGTGCCTTTTGCGGGGGGGAAGGTGATGAGGTGGTCTGGAGCACTCCCTACCTCTTCCCTCATGCCGGAGGCCAGCAGCATCATGACACAGGCTTCAATGGGCAGCGCGATCTCCCGGCCCACGCTCTTGAGGTGGGTCTTCAGGGACACACCGTAGTACCCTGCCACTGGGGTGTCTGCACTGAAGGAGGGCTCTGGAGGAGGGAGAAGAATGTCAAGAGGGACAATGGCCACTGGGGCTGTCCAGCATCTGGCCATGGCAACATCTCACTCCAATCCAAACTTAGCTGGCTAGGGGCAGACACAGGGCAGGCAGCATCCCCAGCTCACCTCAGGCTGCGGTCCCCAACCCACCAGCCAAATATGGGAGAGAGCAGCAGATGTTAGTCAGGGAAAACATGCCTTTTCCAGCCTTGCTGGCCACACTTATACCGCTCAGGCTCAGCTGCAGCCCTCCGTGGGCTGCATGGAGAGTCAGCAGGTACCTGGCTGTCTGTGGCTTTCCCTTAGCTCTGCCAGAGCTGTATCCAGAGATTCCAGTGACTGTCGGTGGTAGTGGGCCTGGATTTCCAGAAGCTGCCAGACAGAGTACAGACAAACAGCACTCAGTTTGGCACCAGCTCCTCTCAGAGAGACACCCATTACCAGGACATTGTACCCTCATGCAGGCAGGGCAAAGAGGGACCTGCAACAGGAACCCACTCGGGGTCCATAGGACTATATTTGTAGTGAGGGATAGAGGGTAAGTTGGAGAGGGAGGTCACTGGGACAAGCCACTCTGTTTGCAGTTGGTGCTAGTGGTGGTATTAACCGGCAGTGCCCGGAGCAAGGCCAGCTATAGGCATCTGCTGATGCCTCAGTCTGTTCCTTGCCCTGGGTGGGGGACTTGGTGCAGATGGGGACAAGGCTGGGCTTGGACATACCGCAGGAGATGTTCACACACTGAGAAGAAGTGTGAGAGAGGACTTACTTTGATGAAGTAGCTGGCATAGCTGTCCTCCTTGGTGGAGAAGTGATAGAGGTCAGCCATGTACTCATCCTGGGAAGGGAGACACAGAGAAGAGCAATCTTCCATCCCCTCTCTGGCACCCCAGGAAGAGGAGACCCCTTCATGAAGCCTTTCATCTGGTCTGTGAGTTGTCTATACAGGGTCCCTGAGTGTAGTAGGAATTCCTCCTTGCTTCCACTGCTTGCATTTGGGTAGTGGCAGCAACCTGCCCTATGATCAAGGTCCTGGCACAAGTGGCTCAGGGATAAGAGGTCCCTGCACCTTCAGCTCCAGTGAGCTCATGACTTCTGACAGACAAGGTGTGAGGCTTTTCAGAGAAACAGGGTAGAAGAGGAGTAAGTTGATGTGAAACTTTTTTGCCACCCAGAGCAGATCCTAGCTCAGCTGGTTCCCAGACCAGGGAGACCCCATAAGCTCCTTACATTAGCCCCTGGAGCCCCCTCTAAAGCAGAAGCCTTTAGTCTTTGAATCCTTTACTCTTTTTGTTCCCTGGGCCTGTGGCATCTCTCTGTTTCTGCTTGAGGGGCCTGTTTGCTTGCAGAGGACAGGACATGCTGACTGGCTGCAACCCACCTCATCATGGGGTCACCTTGGACAAAACTGGTGGAGGGGAGCAGGTCTGCAGCCCTGCAGCTGCCCCGCGGGGAAGAGCAAGTGACATTCTCACCTTGCATTGTTCCACCTTCCTCTTTAACTCCTCCTCCTCTTCCTTCAAGATCTCCAGTTTGTTGGCAGCAGAAGATGCCCCTGGACCAGCACCAGCTCCAGTGCTGTTATTGGAGCTCTTGGCAGCTTGGTTCAGCCTTTGGGGTGGGAGAGAAGAGGCACATTCATGGCCTCGGTGCCAGGGACATGGGGTCGGACAGCCGTGCAGACTCCTAGAGAAATCTGTCATGGCACAGGCTACCACTGGCAAGAGTTGGAATGGGGCAATCTCAGTGGCACCAAGCAGCACAGGGGCACTTTGCTGCCTTTGGCAGTGGCACTGCCCTTCTCTCTGGTGCCATGGAACCAGCAACTCAGCCCAGAGGAAGGATGCACCTGCAGAGGGGGTCTGGCTGAGTGCTCCCAAAAAGCTGTTGGAAATTCACTCCGCTGGGCAGTCATCTTCATCTCTCCCCCAACCTGTCTGGGGGCCGTGCTCTGTATGCCCTGGCCACCCAAGCTGCAGTGGGCCCCATACCGGCTCTTAATTGTGTTCCAGTCAGAAATCAACTTCTGGAGGGTCTTCTTGCGCTTCAGGATGATGGGAAGCTCCTCCTAGAGGATAGAGTGACCAGAGTGAATGGAAGAGGCTTGGAGACACAGGAAGGACTGTTGGGATGAGAGTGTGGAGTTAGGAGGGCAGCCAGGGCTACCTCACTGAGCTTGTTGAGTGGCTGCAGGACATTGTGCTCCAGGGCAATCTCAAACTCGGCCAGGATTTTTGCCAGTGAGCTCTGTATGCAGCAGCCCATCTCCAGAGCTTTCCTGTGTGGGGACAGAGGTGAAATGGCTGTGGGCTGGAACCATGCCCCTCTCTGACCCAACACCCTGATGTACCCACATCCATATGGGACCTTGAGCCAGCCCCTGGCCCTACTCTGCAATGGGAGGCTGAGGATGCTGGCTGTCCCCTCTCCCGCTCCAACGCCGCATTAGCTCTTGGGCCAGGGTTTGAGCCATGGGCACCCCAACCCAAGACAGTGTCACTGTCAGGGTCTGGCATCTTTTGGGGTCACCCTGACACTTTTTCCCCACCAGTACTTACCCGAGGCTGGACTCTGTGTCCAGTTCCTTGAAGCTCTCAGCCATCGTCGTGGACAGAGCCATCAAGGGTAGCTTCTTCTGCACAGAGCCAAGGATTTGGGAGAGAAGTGGTGACACCAACTGTGCCTGGCCACACTGTGGTGCTGCTCACCACAGGGCATCAGTGGGTGCCAGAGATTCACAGGTGTTTGGGAAGGGAGGTAGACAACCAGGGCTTTGGAGGGGTATTCAATACAAAGAAACTGTCTCTCTTTCAGGAGTGTCCCAAATTAGTGATGGTTGAAAGGGTTGCCTTGCTCTGCTCGCCCCAGGCTGCTGGTGGTCACTGCTGGCAATGGAACCTGGGCTGGGCACAGCTTTGGGCCACCCTTCAACAAATCTGACAAAGCAGGGGCGTGACATCCCATTTGCTGGTGAGGGACAGAGCTGGGGTGAGCACAGGCTGCAGTGGGAGGAGTTTACTCACCACTCTCTTGTCCATCTCGGAGCCGCATTGCCCCTGCAGGCAGGCTTGGAGCCTCTTGGACACACTGTGAGCTGCTCGCTTGGCTGGCTCGATCCTCTGCTCAATCTGGGGCAGAAAGGTGGGACTGGGGAAGCCCTTTCATCAACCATGGCCACTTCAAGGCCACCTCCCCACTACCTAGCTCTGGGTGCAGGTGACTTGCCTGCTACAGCCCAAAGCATCCCCGGTGCAGGGAAAAGGGAACACAATTCCTGGTCAGGATTCATCCCTCTGTGGGCAGCCCGGGAAGCCCTTTCCAGTGGCAGAAACCTGCCATTCCCTTAATGCCATGGTCCTGAAATCACCCTCCAGCACACGGGCAGATCCCAACCCCATGACTTGGATGTGCTGGCAGAGTGAATATCAGGCAGGAGTGGGACAGGCTCCCACGCCCAGACACAAGCAGACACATGCCTGACAGCCCAGCCCATGCCTTACCTGCAGCAAATCTTCTGACAGGAGCTCAGTTGCTTCTTGAGCTCTGCAGAGGAAGAAGAAAGAACCATCAGCAAATGGGGATGACCTCCACCCAGCCTCCTTGGAAAGGCAGGTCCTTATGCATCCTACCCACCTCTCTTTGGGCTCCCAGGAGCAGGAGACTTTAGCTATAGCCTGGACCACCAGACACAATGCTATGGGTAAAATGAGCCCACAGGGACAAGAGCAGCAGAAGCAGGGCAAAGGCAGCCAACACCCCATCAGACAAAGTTTCCAGTTCAAAAACCATTATGACCTCAGTCAAAATGCCCAGATGTGGCCAGGGTTTTGGAGATGGGGGCCACAACAGGAGTTGATCCTGACTGCCCATCACTCCCCTGAAGGTGAATCTTTGCAGGCCAGTGCAGCCACTGGCTATGAGATCACTCTTGCCAGAGCAAGGATATCCTTGTGGTCAAGCTGGGGTCTGAGATCAACACCAGCCGCTCCAGAAACACCTACACAAAACCAGCTTTTACTTGATTTTGCAGGAGCTGTTTGCAGCGAATCTGACAAAGGAAACTTAGGGTTGGCATCAAATTCTGCTCAAAAGCAAATTCAAGACCCACCAGCCACCATGACCCCCACACCTCGCTGATGCCTCTCATACAGGCAGACTTGCTACAACAGCCTGCTGTCATTGCTGTGCCCTGGGAACCCTGTTTGCTTCCCCACTGCTGCTGCTTTTTCTCCAGTTCACGTTTCTCTCTTTTCACCACCAGCCAAAGCCAGTGTGGGACAAGGCTGTGGAGCTACAGGAAATGTGGGTGGTTTGGTTGAAGGCAAGCAAGATCACATGAGGTCATGGCCCACAGAGGAGAGGCTCTGCAGAGGGTGAAGAACTCTCTTGGACTTCATGAGCTGCCTGCCTGGCATCAAGCAAAAGGGAGGTGCGTCTAACATGGAGATGAGAAATCTGAAGGAAGGAGGGATGGTAAAGGGGGTTATGCTCCCCTCTGGGGAATTCAAGAAGATCAAGAAGCCACCAGGATATAGGAGCTGCTTCTCTGTGGCCAATCTGCTGGGCTGACTAAAGGATCTCTGTGGTCCAGAGGACATGGTTGGCCCCGCTCAGCCACCCAGCGCTGGGGAACCTGCGGAGGTGGCAGTAAGAAAGAGGGAGTGGGGGGGCTGGGGAGGGAGGGCCCAGCCCTGTAATTTCAGTTCTTGGTTTTGCAAGGGGAAAGCTTTGGAAAGCCAAAGAGAAAAATAAGGAAGCAGCAGATGTAGGATAGAGACAGATGGATTTGTGTTAAACTGTAAGTCCTCCATGGGTCCTCTGAGGATCCCCAGTCCTCTCCTCAAAGGGCATTTTGGGATGCCCATGCTGCTGGGCTGGCTAGAACCTTGAGACACCCCAGCCTCAGAGGGGAGGGCAAGTCCCAGCTCCTAATTCCTTCTGGTCACCACACAGCCAAGGGCATGTGGCTGAAAGGTTCCTTCCCATTGCCCCACATCCCGGGGAAGCCAAGATTGGGAAAGCCCTGTCTGCAAGTGGATGCAGCACCTGTGGGCCCTGGGAGAAGTAGCTGGGCTTAGGGATCCCATCACTGCTGAGCAACACCAGCACAGCCTTCCTTCCCACTGCCCCTCAGGTGCCAGGAGGTCACAGCCTCAGCTTATGCTGAAGATTCTCTAAACTCAGGGTTATGCCCCCCTTTTCCCGGACCACTGTCACTAGGAAGTCAGTACAGCCCCAGCACAAGCCCTCCCTGAGTCCCTCTCCCTCTCAGCCCTCTGGTACAGGTAGCGCAGAAATCCTTACCGGGTGGCGATGTTGGGATGGGACAGCTGCTGCCGCATTCGATTGAACTGTCTTTTCATCATCTTGAGAGCTGGGAGGAGGCCAGGAGAGCCACTCTGCTTGACTGTACCTGCTCAGAACCCCTTGGTAATGCTTGGCATTGGATGCCCTCGGCTCCCAAGAGCTGCTTTGCTCTTTGCTTTTTCCTGAGGACCTTTCCCTCCTTACTCCTCTTCTTCCTCCTTTCCTCCTTCCCCCTTTTTCAGTTTCCCTAGCTGGTCCCCTCCCTAGTCCCTCCCTGGGGATGCCCTGCCTGCTTTTTCTTCTCCTCCCTTGAACTCCTCTCTCTTTCTCCTTCTCTTTTTCTGAGCTTCCTTCCTCCTCCGTCCGCCCGTCTGCCGCAGATCAGGTAAGAGCAGTTCAGGGCTCCTGCTCCGTTCTGTGTTCCTGTCACCACCCCACAAGTAAAAATAACTTCAGCCAAGCCTTAAAGGGGAAATATTATTACAGCATACACATAACAAGGCAGGACAAGCACATGCTGCTGCCGAGCCCGAGTGAAGGGCCCACGCTCTCTGTCTCAGCTGGGGTGGTTCCCCCCCTGCCTTGCCCACCACCAGCTGTGCCGCGGGGCAGCCTGTGCCGGTGCCAGCTGGCTGTGTGGTTCACCGGGTGCCTCGTGTACTCCCTGCCCTACCTGGTCACCCACACTCTGCTGACACTCCTCAGGCACCTCTCCATGCTCATGGGTGCTCCATTCTCTTCCTCTGCGACATATCCCCCTTGTTGTGACAAAAGCGGGAGAAGCAGCAAAGCCACCCGTGCAACCCCTCCTGCGCCCCTCACCCTGCGTTCCCTCCCTGCCTTCGCTGAGGCTTTCCGGAACCACTGCAAAGCTGTGGCAAACGGCAGTTGCCTTGTGTTTTGGGGAGGCCCCTTCCTCCCCGCTCCCCCTCCGCCAGCAGAGCTCCTCCGAGCAGGGCGGATGGGCCCAGTGCAGAGCAGCAGCACTTGCACAGTTGCATGGGGACCACAAACTCCCTGTTCTCAGGCTTGGGTGTTGCCTGCTCTCTCTGCAGAGCTGCAACAAGGTTCACACTTTTTTTTTTTTTTCCCCCTTGTCTAAAAGCGTCCCCCTCACACCACCACAACCTTTGGCCCTGGCTCTATAAGATGTAAACCTCACTTGCATCTAGGTTTCCTCCTCCTACTCTAAGAGAGAGGAGAGGTTGCTGTTGGCTGGGTTACATGGCTGGCAAAGGAAGTAGCAAAAGCAGCCCAAATGAGAAGCGGTCTGCTTGTGGGCAGAACAGGCAAGCAGAAAAGGAAGAAGAGGCAGAAGGGCCACTCCACCTGTGCCCCAAAGCCTAAGGAGCAGTAATTTGTGGGCTACTGGGCTGTGCTTCTTGATAAGGGTCAAGTTTCCAGTGAGTATATGGCAAAGTGGTGCTGGCAGCTGTTTTCAAGCAGGTATGGGGTGAGGGAGCACCACACTCCCTGCCCAAAACCTGTGGCAGAGCACATCTGATCCCCTGGGCTCCCAAGAGGCAGTGCGGTCACTTCCAGCACCTATTGCAAAGATCCAACAAAGCCCTGCCTCAGGTGGTTGCCAAGCCCTTCCTCACCTGCAGTGTCAAGAGACCCACTCCCAGCCTCAGGCTGCTGTTTGCCAGAGCAGATCCCCCTCTTTGCATGCCTGCAATAAAACTGCCCCATGGAACTGCTTCCAAGAGGCAGCCTGGGGGAACAGGAGGAAGTGCTGCTACCAGCAGTGGTAAAGCTGCAAAAAGTCATGTGGGGCATGGGAGCGAGTTCAAGCCCTGCTTCCCATGGGCTGTGGGGCACAGACCCTTGCCCACTGCCTCTCAGTGGGAAGTGGGCAGCACCCACCTCACAGCCTAGAAGTGATTGCTCTCAGAAAAGGAATTGAGAACTGCTGGGGGAATTCCATCATCCCAGCTCCCTGCTCATGAGAGTGGGGAAATCACTGTGCAAGGCTCTCCCTGGGTGACTGCGGGATGAACTACAGGGTTGCAGGGACAGGATTTGAGCTGGAAAGGACCCTGGGCAGGCTGCAATTAAAGTTCCTCAGAGGTTAGAGAAGGTGAGGTAGTGAGAATGTATTCCTTGGGTCAAAAGGCAGAGGGACAGGATCAGGAAAGAACTCTTTATTTCCCATAAATACAGCTGATTCTTCGCGCCGGGCGTCTAATTTTAAACGTTTGTTTTCTTCCATTTACAGAATTCTGCACTGAAAATATATACAAGTCTATTCAAGAACCAAACAAGATCTGCAAGGAAAAAACCCATACAAAACCCTGAACAGACCAGAAAGGGAAGTAAGACACAGCAGAACCCCAGCACAAAGACCTTGCTTCCCCTTGTCCTCTACTGCTTGTTGTGCCCAGCTTCGAGACAACTCACCTTCGCTGCCCCGAGCCAACAGTGCAAGGCACCCCCCTTGTCTCCACCTCACACAAGCCTCCTTCTGGCTCTGACACAGGGCACAGCTTGCCTGTTTTTTTATGATAGGGCCCTCTCAAAACCAGCTTAGGGATGGGAAGCAGCTCCCATGGTCTCAAGTCCCACGGGGAATCAGGATTGCTCGGGATGTGCCATTCCCCAGTCTCCTCCGTGCCTGCAGATCCCCGCTCTTGTGTCACAGTGATCAGGCGGCTGGAGCGAGCCCCCTCCCCGCCACAGGGAGCCAGGCCTGCCCTCAGCTGTGGGCAAAGGTGAGCAAGGCACAGCTGAACCCCCCCCCCCCCGTACGCCCCAGTGCAGAGCTGAGTGGTGATGGGCTGGGCTTCCATCTCTCCCTGGCTCCCAGCCCATCACCTACCGCACTGCGAGAAGACGCTGAAGAGCTGGAAAGCTCCCCAGCCCTCCAAGCTCTCCAGTCCAGCCAAGGTGGAGGAAGACTAAGTGCTGCTTCCTCTCCCCATCTGTTAGGAGGCTGCAGGGAGACTCACCCCCTACAGTGTGCCCCTCTCCAGCCCCCTTTCTTAAAGTTGCTATGATAGATAAAATATGGGAAGAGTGCAGGCCACCCCGCTGTGGGGGTTCAGAACTCCAGCTGAAAGGGGATGGGAAGGCACAGAGCAAGCCCTTCCCAGCCCCCAGAGTCCCACCCCAGGGCTCACCTCCCACCAGCAGCTCTCTAAGCAGCTAAGACAGAGATGTGATGATCATTCCCTCTCATCCCCCCCAAAAAAAGGGCAGCTGCCTGCTCTCTGGTGCTGGAGAGATACCTAGCCTCTGTCCAGCCTTGTTCCATACCAGCTCCAGTGGGATCCCAACAGATCGGGAAACACTGCGGCCCAGCTCCAAGGATGGGACAAGGGTGACAGGAGGGAGCACCATAGAGAATGAAGTAGCTGAAAAGCTGGGAAGTGCAGAGGGGGCAGAAAAGGAAAAGGATCTTCCTTTGCTAGCCCTTGCCCTGGGCTCAGGCTGTTAAAAGTTCCCTGTCCTTATTCCCCACGGCACCTAGAGCGGGAAAGCAGGGTTAGAAGAGAAGCTGGACAGACTGGGGAGGGAGTGTCATCTTCAGAAGAGCAGGGAAGGCAACTGTTCACACACATGAAGCTTTCCACTCTGCTCCTGATCTTGTGGGATGAACATCTCCTGGCATCCTCTGCTCTCCTCCTCGAGGCACGCTCCCTCGGGCCCTCGCCCGACTGCCTGGAGAATAGAGCGTGAGCAGCAGCCCCCCACCCGCCCTCCCGTTTCCTCAGGCTGCTCCAGCCCTGCAGGGTTGACTTCCCAAAGAATCTGCAGTGTAGTGCCTGCAACATGTGGCTCTAGAGGTTTCCCCAGGACTCCGGTGGGGGAAACTGGTCCACGTCCCCAATTTCATTGTAGGTTTGCTCTCCCATGGTGAAGGTCAGCTTGAACCGTAGCCTCACTTTTTCCTGGAGATGGAGGAGAAAAGATAAGCAATCAGAAGGAGGGGAAGAAAGGCAAAAGGCACAAACCACTTATGTCTCTCAGACAATGCTGAGAGTAGAGGGAATAGGGACAGGGTAAGGAGGCTTTGCCTAGGCACCAAGACCAGCCTCTGCTCGTGCCCCAGGAATGATTCTGTTACCTTCTGTGGGTTAGCGAGCAGCAGGACTTGGGTGATGGCACTGGGGTGGACAATGGGATTGAATGCTGGCAGCTCCGTGCCTGAGGGAGGCTGTAGCTTCACCTTCATTACCTAGGGAGAGAGAAGAGCATCCCACATTCCTGAGTGACTTGGCAGCCAGAAGCTCTGCTCCTGTACTTGGGGAGCTTTCACTGTCTAGTCAAAGAGAAGAACATTGTGCTGGTTCCTGCTAATCTGAAGGCAACACAACTTACTCCCATCCCCACAGAGCTCTCTCAACCCACCCTGCCTTTTCTGCAGAAGTAGAATTATGTTCTGGCCCAGTCTGGGAACCTCAGCCCCAGCAGTTTCCTCACCTTGGGGACGGCAGACTGAAAGACAATATTGCGGATGGGCTGCGGGGCCGTGCTGAGCATAGAAATCACCACCACAAGCACATCAGGCCTCTCAGGCAGGGCATCCTTAGCAAAGTGGAAGAGGACACGGAAGCCATGTTGATCATAGACTGTCACAGGGAGGATGCTGCCTGTGGGAAAGGCAGGGACAGACAGCAGTCAGCCAGGAGGGAACTGGCCCCATCACCCAAACTCCATGCAAGTGACAGAGACAGCATTCCTCCTCAACCTCCACAAAACCCAGCAAGCAAGAAGTTTCTTCACATTCTTCCCTTCCATGTGTGCAGGGTTTGTTACCCCCATGCCTGCCCCCCTCTTTTTCCCCAGCTCACTGGGTTTGATTGACTCCAGAGGCACAGTGATGTTGGCCAGCGAGATCTCCTGGGGCAGCACAGTGGCAGGAGGCCGTGGTGGGACTGCAGTACTTCCTGCTGGCGTGCTGGCAGCTTTTGGAAGCATAGCAGGGGCAGGCAGCTCTGAGGTCAGGGGCACCGTGGGGTTAGGGGAGACACTCTGGAGCACAGGTGGAGTGCTGGGATTGTGGGCTGTGGTGCCAGAGCTGCTCCTGTTCTGCAGATCCCTCAGGGTGAGCCGAGGGGGTGGCTGTTGCTTCTCCCTGTAGGGAAAGAGCAAGGAGTGGAACAGGGTACTGAAATGCTGTGTCCAGCACCCCAGAAATTGCGAGATTGCATTACCCCTGCTTACCATCGCACTTGTTGAGATTCTGGAGGCAAAGATTGCTGCAGCAGAGTCTTGCCCAGGAGGTCCAGGTCATCCAGGCCACTGGTGCTAGAAGGTTTGGGGGAGGATGCACCAGCATCTGCTTTAACTGGTGGTGCTGCCGTGATAGGGGTGATACCGACCTCATTGCTATCTGATGACTGTAAAAAGAATGCACAGGAGAGCCCCCAGAGCAGGATTGCATATCAGCACCAACCATCAGACCTGGGATTTTTCCCTACTTCTTCGTTTGTTGCTTTTACTACCCTCCCCACCCTCTGCCATGGCTCCCAGCATGTTACCTGGAAGCTGTTCCAGCCACTGGTGTCACCAGCCTGGGCAGCATGCGGTGCTGGGTCATTCAGGCCTGCCAGGAGTAAAAGCAAACATGAAGCTTCGCTACCAAGTGGGTAAGAGCAATAAACGTGGCCTGAATAAGACAGACCAAGTAGGGTAGGGCAGAACTACCGAGGCAGTTTCCATCTCTGGCCCCCCATCCTTGCATGAAGGAGAGCCAGGAGGATGACAGTAGTTTTTTCTGTTCAGAGATCCTCATTTGCAGCCTAGTTCTCACTGCAGTTGGCAGAAAAGTGAACACTACTGGGCTGACAAGTCTGGCTGATCATGTTGTCTACCTCATGCTGTTGTACTCAAAGCACTTGTCTTAGCAAACAGACACCTTGTTGGGCAAAGAAGGACTCTAGAGCCTTCTAGGATTGGCTCCTCATAAGATTTCCATGTGAACAGTTCTGGAAGTCCCATGCATCTGTTGTCAGCTCATGACTTCAACAGCAAGCAGTAAACATGAGAAACTGAGGGTGACCCACCCTTGTGATCCCATCTGAGGACAGCCATTGCATCATGCTTGATTTACCTGCCAGGTCAGTTTTCCCAGAGCAAATCAGTGGGCATATCCCTGCAGGCTTTCTCTGACTAGATAGGAAAACACCAAGGGACTGAAGTTCAGAATCATAGCAGGGTCTTTCCCTCATGCTAAATGAGGGACACCTCTTTGTCTTTCATTATTCACCTCTCCCAGAGCTCTTCACTATTCGTGTTGCTGCCGCAAGAAGAACCACCCATGCAGACTATCCAGAGTTAAGGAGAGAATAAAGAGGTTTTGCTCTGGATTTCTCACCCAAAGACATTAGTTCATCATCCAGCAAGGACACAGAGCCAGCCTGGTCAGGCATGGGGACTGCTGAGCCACCTGAAACGGTGGGCAAGGCTGGGTAGGAAGGGCATGTTGCTGGAAGCTCTAGGCCAGACAGATCTAGAAGCGCTGAGGTGCTGCCTGCAAAAAAAAGGAAGAAGCTGAGAATCAGAAACTTTACCCAGTCCTTATGCAGTGTGCTGACGCCAGTTCCCATTCTTCTGCCTATCTGGGAGAGGGAGAATGCCCTGCTCTCCCTTCCAGTTCCCTCTCTTCATGCATCAGTCACCCCCACACTGTTTCCTCATCTCACCAGCCCCACTCTGACCTGCTGCAGGTTTCACCTTTCTGCTTCTCTCAGTCTCCTCTTACACTGCAGGAAACCAGCAATAGGGTCTCTCTGCTTGATGTTCCTGCCCCCAGTTTCCCAAGTCTCCTCACCTCGAAGGGGACCAGCCACTGTTTCCCCATTGATCTCTTCTCCCCGTACAAGCTGCTTGTAGAGATTGATCACCTGTGTTAGATTGTCATTGGCTTGCAGGATCTCCGCTGAAATGGAATAGGTGGAAACTAAGTTTGAAAATAGTCAAGATGGTGTCTTTTATACCCTGATTCTGTCTATTCCTTAAAAGCAAGGCCCAAGGAGCTGCAGTTACCCACTGCAGAGAGGGTGTTTGCCACTGTTGCTGCAGACTGCACCAGGGTACAGACACCTCCACAGCAGTCTCAGCAAGAATGAGAAAGGCCAGATGTGTTTACCCAGAGCTTCATCATTATCTTCTGTGTCACTGGCAAGGCGGAAAAGCATGGGCCTCATGCGCTCGCAGCGCTGGTACAGCTCCTGTGGGAGAGGAGAAAGGGGTGCTGAGGTAAGCAGCAAGACGCTCAGCTGGGGCTACAAAATAGGCAGGAGGATGGGGCCATAAGGGTCACCCATTTCTACTATGCCTAGGAAGGATGCTGGGAAGGCCTGCCCTCACCTTCATTAGGTCCTCATTGCTTTCTGTTGTCTCCCCCTTGCTGTAGTTTGTCACCATCTCTGTCAGCAGCTTCACATTGTTGTTCACCTCCTCAATGGCATTCACTCTCTTGGAGATCTTCTCCATGCGCTTCTGGTCCTGGAGGGGAAGCACACGGGGAAGGATGTCCTTGCTCTTGGCTATAACTTGGAGAGGAAGCCAGTCAACCATCAACTCCCTGGTCTAAGGCACAGCAATACTGCCCTCAAAACAGGTCCTTCTCCAGTGAAAAACTCCAGGTTATCTCTGTGCCATAACGTTTAAACAGGGAAGGAACTGCTCCAGATCTAGTGCTGCAGCAGGGCTTGGGCCACAGAATGCACACAGAGCCGTTCCTCTAAGAAGCCAAGGAATGGCAGAAATCACACATGGACTCTTTAGCAGTTGCTGCAGCAAAATTCTGGGCAGAAGCTCTGTATGTGCATGAGGTCACAGAGCTACTGCTCCTTTAGTGCCAAACATCACCATCCAGACCATGTCCCCCCCGTTTCCCTCTTTCCCAGCCACACCTCCTGAACCATCTCCTTGATGAGCTTGTTGGCAGCCCGGAGGTCCTCAGGATGGGAACTTTTCAAGAGCCGAGCCAGTGTCTGCAAAAGAGAAGGTACCTCTGAGCCCAGGCTGAGGGGCAGCAGCCAGAGTCACTCTTGCTACACTAGAGCCAATAGCCCTGCCCCAAACCTGTATCTGGCAGAGGCAGTGGACAATGCCAGCTGTTTAGAAAGCCCAGCCAGAGGAGGTATCAGAAACCAGGGAGAGGAAATACAACTGGCCTTCCTTTTCCCTTTATGGTTCTGGTTATACAAGATAGGTTTTTCCCTGAAGATTCTCTGCATTCAAACCCTGCTCCTACCTGCCTGTTACCCACCATGGCGAGTCTGGAGTGTAGCAGCACTAGCACTGAGACAGAGAAAGCCTGGTTTGTGCAGTAATTGCCATGGCATTGCAATGGGCTCAGACCTCTTAACATGCCTCTTCACAGGTGCAATTGATGAAGAGGGAGAGCTCCCACTTTCTCTCCCCAGTCAGTGAATAGTCCCACTGGCCACCTATAAATCCTCATCTGCAGCCTCTAACCCATGGAGGCAAAATGTATCACCTGCAGCAAACTGGCTGCAGAACTAGACCCAGAGGAGCCCAATACTTTTTTAAATGTATCAGCACTGATAATGCTGACACAATTCTGACGGAAGGACAACAAAGGATAGGTCCAGGAGGGTATAAGTAGTTGGGCAATAAGCAGATTGCAGTGCTGGGGGTGGGGAAGAGATAACAGCAGCAGCATCTGGGACTGGGATTTAGACCCTGTGGCCAGGTAACTCAGCTAAGTGATCCAAAGGTCAAACAGACCCACATGCCCCACCTCTGTCCATTTCCTTTGTCATGATTTTGGAGCAGTCCCTCAGCATTCCTGTGATGCGTTTTCTCAAGGACAGCATGTGGAGCAGGGGCCTCAACCCTTTCTGGATCTCCTTATTAGGGGGGACATGAGATACAGGAGCAGGAAGATATTGCTTGCTGTCCCTTTCCTTGCACAGAGCCCTTACCTTGGATTTTTCTTCATCATCAAAGATGATGTTCTTGGGCCGAGGAGGAGGCGGCGGAAAAGGAGCATCATCGGGTAGTTTGGGGTCACACTTTACAATTCCTACAGTAGACACCAAAGCAAAGATCAGCAAAACTCACCCACACTCAGGGATGGCACCGCCACCCAGGTCTTTTTTCCTAATGGCCCAGCAAACCCAGCTGGAACTGATAGTGTGTGGGTTTGCTCCTGTTACCCAAGATTCTGGATTGTGTTTTCATGGAAGAACCGTCCTCTCTTAGAAAATCCCAGCATCTACTGCCAAAGCACTCGCAGCCCTTCAGCCCCAGACCTTTCCAGGGCCCCATCTCCCATGGAAGGAAGCAGATGTGCCCTCCAAACCAGCAACTTGGACCACCAGCAACTCCTTTTCAAACACCTAGAAGCCCCAAGGCACCCGGTCCTTCTCCTGACCCTAGTGCTGAGCCGGACTGATGGATGTCGTGGGTCTGGGCACAGGGACGGGAGAAGTCATCTCAGATTCTGTCCAGACAAAAACCAACATCCATCCACCTTCCCCTTCCAGATCACTGCCTCTCACCTTGTTTCTTCAGCATCTGGTAGGCTTCTGAGATCTTCACCTCGTGGGGCAGCCCTAATGTCCAGCTGTACATCAGCTCCAGGATCTTTGACTTCACTTTTTCTGGTGTCCGGCTGCCAAGATACTAGAGGAAGAGAAAAGAAGTGTCTTGAAGCTGATCTGAGCCGTTGCAAGCTTGGCCTGTTCCTCTCCTCCCAGCCCCCAGGAGAAGTGAGACCATTCCTACGGCACAAGGAAGAGGAAAGAAGAAGCAAGCAGGGAAACTCATGAGGGCCTTGCAACACATCCTATGCTGTGCCTGGTTTCCACAACAGGAAAACAAGAGGTGTGAGAAATGCTGTAGCAGTGGCCCCTTAGTAACACACAAGGACAGGTGGGAAGACTTAGGCAGGTCTCTATCCCCTCCTTGTGAAGAAAAGGGTCCTGCCAACAGAAGCTGCTCAGCAAGGGAGCCCTTGAGAAGGGGAGACAGCAAGGCTGGGAGAGGAAGGCCTGTGGGTAATGGTTTCTGAGGCAGGGCCCAGTGCCTCGCATCCTTTAGAGCAAGGTGAGCACCAGATGACCAGTACCCACCAGGGAGATACCCAAATGCTACAGCTCTCCTCCTGCCATGCAATCATCCTTCACCCTTCTCCCGTGGGCCTGCTGGGAGTTCTGGTAGTAGAAACAGTGCCATGTGCCACCAGAGTGTAGTGGCTTAAGGCAGAAGACATGCTCTAGGGTGCCAGGCAAGAGGACTTCAGGATGCTGCTGTCACTGTTCCTGGTTATTCATCACTGCAGATCACAAGCTGTGACTGGCAGACAAAGATTTTCCTTAGTCATATTTAGTCTGTGTTCCCTTAACCCTACACTTGCTGGTGTTCACTGCCTTGACTGAACAGGGGAGCACACACAGCTTGTTCTGCTGCAGAAACTGCAGCATCAGCAGAGGACCGGGTAATGACTTGGTCCTTCAGATGGACTCGCCAGAACACCACTGACCAGGCCTGGGCTTGTCCTCCCTGAGTGTCTCAATCAGGTTGGGACACCCCAGAGAGACACGGTCAGATGTCAGAGCTGGGGGAGGTTCCCAAGCACATGCAGCACAGAGCCCAGCAGCGATGCAGGAAGGTGACTCCAGGCACGCACGTGAGCTCAGCTGTCTCACAGGTGCTGGCTGCACCATGTCTAACTGGCCCTCAGCTTCCTACATCAACAATCAGCCTGGCATAGAGGGGTGAAAACTCACCTTCCAACCAGGAAACTCAGCAGGGAACAAGGACCAGATCTACTTACACTGTCTTCCCCACACCCCAGTGGGTGTCTGGCCTTTCTGCTCAGCCACCAGTTTTTCCCAAAGCCCTCCTGTCACCAGGAGTCCCCTCTAGCACAATGCCCTGAGACCCACCTTGGGTGACACCACCTTGATGAGCTCATTGAGGAAGCGGAACTTGCCCACCTCATCATGGAAGCGTTTGCCACAGCTCTTCATGCAAGACTCCAGCACCTGGGGAGAGGGGACAGGTGAGTCCCAACATGGGGGCAGCAGCAGGATCAGGAGGCAGCTCCCTTCTCCTTCTCTTTCACCAAGTATGGAGCCTGTGGCTACTGTCACAGGAGCAGAGGGACATCCCCTCTATACCCCCCAGGGTGGTCAAGCACCCTCCCATAAAGAAACAAGATTTTCTTCTTTGGAGCCAATTTTTGCAGAGATGGCCCAACAGCCCATGGAGAGGATACCCTTAGAGAAGTCATACCAGGCTTTCACAGTGCGGATCCTCAACACAATTAAGAACCACAGAATCATTTAGGTTGGAAAAGACCATTAAGATCATGGAGTCTACCCATTAACCCAGCACTGCCAAGGCCACCATAGCAAAAACCAACAAGCTTCCTATCAACTTCAGCAGGATACAGTCCTAGGAACAAGATCTTTCCAAGTAACCTCTCCTGACTTGTGGAACCACCTTTGCTCCCTCTCCCACCCAAGGGCCCAGGTGCTCCAGGGCTTTCTCAGATGGAATTCAAAGCTTCCCATGCTTCTCCAGTAAAGCTGGAGCATCTCCACACCCTGCCCCTCCATCTAGTTCTACCAGCCTGCAGATGCCCTTACCGTGAGGGCCTGGATAGCTTCCCATTCTTGCGGAGACTGGATCTTGTGGGCAAGAAGTCGGGTGGCAAGTGGAGGACTGGAAGGAGTGAGGGGAAAAAAAAAAAGCTAGGTGGTTATTGATGAAAAGCCTGATTCCTGTCTTCCTGCCTGGGAATCCAGGTGTAAAAAGCACGTTGCAAGTTGAAGACACTGATAAGGCACTAAGACACCCGGGGGGTACCTTCCATTAGCGGACCAGGACCCCCCCACCTATCCCTACCCTTGAGGGCCTTTGTGCCTATTCAGCTCTTGGGACAATCCCATTGGATTTTACCGTGTGAGGAATCACAACCAGGCCTGTGACCTGCAGCATGCCTGGGGAAAAGATGAAGCACTTACCCCTCCAGCTCCTTATTGAGCTGCTCACAGAACGCATTGATACCATCCCAGTCCAGGTCCTTGTTCAGGGGGTTTGTTGCTTTGTCTGCGGGCGGGACGAAAGGACGGTGAGAAAAACCTCCCCAAGCGAGGGGCAACCTCGATCCCACTCCCTCCCTGCCAGCATCGTCCGGTGCAGCGGCGGGGGATGGTGAGGGAGGAGAAACACGCCGGTGTGCGCTCGCCCCTTCCCGTGGCTGCCCTGTGCACTGACTCTGGCCCACTCCTCCCTGCTGACCCCCGTGCTCAGGCAACGCCGCCCCGGTTTCACCGCAGCCCACGGGTGCGCCCACACCCACCCCCCGCGCGGGGGGTCCAGAGCCGCGCCCTCCACACCCCGCTACCCCCGGCGCCCCCTCCCTCACAGAGTCCCCGCCGCCCGCGCTAGAGGGAGCGGCGGGGCGGTCGCACTCACTGATGCGCGCCTCCAGCGTCTCGGGCTCCATGTCGGGGGTCGCGGCTGCTCAGCGGGGCAGCGCCGCTCCGCCGCCCTCCCGCCGGGCCCGGAGCGGCCGCGCCATGGAGGGCCCCGATCCCTCTGGCCACTGACACCCGGAAGTCGCCGGTCCAGAGCGTCGCCCCGCCGCCAGCGCGCCCCCTGCCGGCACGCATCCCCACTCCGCCATGGAGCTCAGCCGCGCGGGGAAAGGAAAGGCGCGGGACGGAGAAGGAAGCGGAAGGGCCTCCCGGAGAAGGGCACGGAGGGCAGGCGAGAGCAGGGCGGGGCAGGCGCCGGAAAGCGGCCACCGCGCGGAAACCACTGGGCCGGCCCTCCCCGGAACAACCCGCGTACTGGCAGGTGAAGCCACTTCCGGCGAGGAGACCGGGCACTTCCGGCTGACGGCGCGCGGCGTGTCCTTTCAAAGGACACGGACTCGCCGGGTGTGGCGCATGCGCGGTGCGCTCCCTTCCCGGGGACGGCGGGGGACCTGGTGCTGGCCCATAATAAAGATAGTGTAAATATAGTATAATATAAATATAAATGTTAGTAAGTGAGCTCCCCTGCCGTGATCTTTAAGTAGCAGGCGATCTCCCGGCCTTCTGCCTCGCCGAGGAGCGTGCGTGCTGGGGGATGTCGGTGGAGCCCTGGAAAGAGCTGGGGGGTTCCAGGAGAACAAACTCCTTTTGCCCTCGTTTTCCTCGCGGCTCTGGCAATCTAGGCAATTGGCGCCAGCTGTGACACCTGACACCGCCTGTTTGCTCTCTGCTCCAGTGGCCCTGGCAGGAGCAGCGCGTCTGCTCCCCGACTCGCTCGCTGCCTTTGTTGTTTGCTTTCCTGCGCTGCAAACATCGCCGGTGGAAGGGGCGAGCTCGGCCAGCTCTGGGTGAGCCTCAGCCGGCCCCTCTGTGAGGAGCACAGCCTGTTCGGGTGCCGGCGGTGGTGCTTGGGGCTGGGGCTGCCGCAGAACCTCGGCGATAAGAGCACAATGCAGCCCATACAGTGCAGCCTGTACGGCGTTCCAGCGTCTGATCCTGGAGACAGGCGTCTGAGCCGGAGCCGTCCCGTGCTGGGTTACTCATTTACAGTGCTAATCCCTTGGTTGACGAGGGAACTGCCCTGTTGTCACACCTAATGGCTTTTCCTTATGGATAGCCATTGTTTCGGTGGGGATTTTTTGGCCATTAAAAAGCACTCTTTTTTTGGCGCTTGAATGTAGTTCTTTTTTTAACTGTTACCGCCTTGCATCACAAAGCCCTTTTTAAGCACCTTTCATAGAAAATTGCGACATCCTTCCCTCTGCTCTGTTCAGGCACGTTTAACACGGGTTATTTTAATCTTATGAGTCAGCCTTGCCTGTCAGTACTACCTCTTTGATTTTTCTGAGAATCCTGAAGTCATCTTTAGGAGCCCTGCAGGTCATGTACAATCTGCATAGAAGGCATGCATGTCTCTTCTCCATCCCCCACAGCGATGCCTCTCAAGGAGGGTTTTTGCAGGCTGGTGTTTTACCCAACCCCTTTGCTCGTGTTTCGGTCTGTCTGAGTCTCAGGCTTGTTTGTTTTCCTACCTTTGGCAACACTCAGTAGTTAGCAAGTCCAGGATGGAAGGCTGCACCTCTTTTCAGCTGGTTGCAAACAATGGAGAGGGAACTCGTGCGTAACAGTCCTGTCAGCAGCGACCTTGCCCTTATTTCTCATAGATTTAGGAGTCTCTTTCCCCTTTGGTTACATCTGCTTTCCATATAACAAGGACCCTAAGTGCAACAGAAGGAAAGGGAGATCGGAGTCTGAATCTTGCTCCCTGTAACAGTGGTTAGACGTTGTGGGGAAGAACCTTTCTCACTTCCCTCCATTTGTTTTTACCGACAGCTGGATTTTCAAACTAGGTTTGGACGGCGTAAGGCGTGGTAATTAACACCGCTCCAGAGGGAAAGTACTGGAACTATAATTAGCTTGTAGCCAGTTGTGGAGGAAAGTGATGACGCCAAGCCAGAGGCCTGGATGAGCACAGCTCGTGGGGACAGAGCAGTGTGGGTCCCAGGTTCGGCAGAGGGATGCGGGTCCCAGATTTGGCACAGGGATGCAGGTCCCAGGTTCAACAGAGGCATGCAGGTCCCAGGTTGGGCAGGCCCTGCAGCAGCCGCCCGCAGAGGGCACCAGAAGGCCGGGGAGCGCCTGCCTGAGCCGCCGGGATCAGCAAACGCTGTTGCTGTGCACTCGAGCTCAATTGCTGAGCAAACCAAGTCCCTAGTCTTTCGGGAAGAGAAGGTGACCTCTCAGGAATGGCCGGGTCGCCCGGGAGAGGGGTTTTCCACCCACCAGCTCATCTTCAGCCAGCCAGAACCACCCTGGCACCCCCTGCTCTGTCGCAGAGTTTGTTTGGTTTCTCTGCCGTGTGTGTTTACGTAAACGCTGCCATGTTTTTCAGATGCGCTTGTGTGGGGCAGCGAGAGCTTTTGTGTGCTTCCTGCTGGATTGTCGGCTCTGAGCCGTGACGTGAGCTTCCCTTTCCCCCGTCACATTCCTCTTTCTTTGGCAAGGCATTCTGCCATAAACCTTTCACTTTCCTGAAGCTTGGTACCCTGATCTTTTGTTCCCTTTTGTTGTTTTCCTGCTCTGGCGGACTGCAGCAGCCAGTTCCTGGGGGGTTGGCTCAGTTTTAACTCTGCTACTCTCTCTTGGAACAGGCTGGCAGCACCTCTTCTGACATCACCTCGGACCATGCACCTCTTTATGCAATCCTCTGGATTTACAGCCCTGCCATTCCTTAACCTTGGCTAATCTCCATACTTTTGCAATACTTTTAAGCGTCTTTCCCAGTGGAGGGTTGCAATTAGAGAGGCAAGTATAGAGTTGCATACTTCTCTAGAGGGAGAGCAGGTTTGAGCTCCTTTAATCTAATAGGAAATGTCTCCTTTCCTTCATATGCAGCACTTTCTTGTGGTATGCAGTCATCCACCAGGATTGCTCCCTTCCATTTCTTTCAGCAGTTTCCCTTTCAGCTGTAGGAAGACCTGTCCTGGGTGATCAAAGGCATCCTTCTACACTACAGGAGCAGAATGAGGAAACAGGATGCTGTATAAGGGATCAGAAAACCTGCTGGCTAGATCTTTCCAATTAGGCATGTCTTGGAGCAAGACTCAGGGAAGTGTTCAGCTATGCTCACTGCCTCAGTTTCCCTGGTCGTTAGCATGGGGGTAATTGCATTTGCTTCCTTTTGGGGAATTGCCTTGACCTCTGTAAACCAAATTTCCTTTCCATGTTGATTCTGTCGTTAGAGCAACTGGCTCAGCAAGACAAGTGAGAGAAGCAAATACCAGAGTTAGAGGTGAGCTGTGCAGCTTGCTGATTCCTGGTGTTCGAGCTCTCCTTCCAAACTGGGCAGCTTGAGGGGTGTCTCAATCCCTTGACCGAGCTGGCAGCAGTGCCCTTCTGGACAGTATGGAGAGTGAAAGTGCCTCCTTATACCCTGGGGAAGGCTCAGATGGGTTTGCTGTTGCTGAAAGCTTCTTCCCAAGAGAGTCCAGGACATCCAGGGGATGCTCTGAGAATGTGGGAATGCTCTTGGTGCCGAGGAACATTGTTGGCAGCAGGCAGTGATGAAATAAAACTGACGGAACGGAAGCCCTAGTCATAGCCATGTCTCGGGGGCTGATAGGTTATGTAGCTGGTGAGCCAAAACCTGAACAGGGAGAGGAAGACCTGCCAGGTTACAGAGAACTGCTTAAATTTACATGGCTGAAGTAAACACTGAAGGCCCTGAGCCCGCAAGGGGGAGCCTCGGTGGAGTTATTCACAGCACTGCTGATGAGATCAGCTCCAGAAGAACAGCAGGAGGGAGAAGGAGAAAAACCCTATTGCAAAAGCATTTCTCACAGGCATCCAAGCATGATCTGAGCAGAGATCGGCAACAGGAAACCAGGCATCCTGAAGCAAATCGGGGAGCCCAGCTGCGGCAAATCCCCCAACCTGGATGATGAATACATCCCTGCATTGCGGTGACAGCGAAGTGTGACTTAGTGTTTGCTGGGGATATTTAGTGTAGCAGCTGCCCGGGGAGCTCAGAGGCACAGCCGTGTGCAGCCTCTCTTTCACAACGTGGCACAGGGAGGAGGTATTCCCTCTGCAGGGTGCCCCAGTGCCGAATGCACGTGTACTCAGCTGTGCAGCTGGCTCAAGTGTGGCAGCTGGTGAGTTTGAATAGATGGGTTTTGGCCTGGGCTTCAAAATCCCCCATTGCCAGCAATCCTGCTTTGGCTGCAGCTGCCTCAAGTTCCCTAGGAAACTTCAGTGCTGGCTTAAGTTGGGACTGTGAAACAGCAAGAGGAGGCAGTCCGGTGGCGCTCTCCCTCCATCCAGGCTGCTCAGTCTCTGCCGCTTGGCACTGCAGCCAGCCTCTGCCCTGCTTTTGGTGACGGTGAGGATCAGCGGGGCAGAGCGATCCCAGTGCTGGGGCATGGTCGATGTGGAGCTAGGAATGTAAAGAAAACTGTGACCCAAGAGGAGGAGGAGGAAGACGCAGAGTCTGCATACGCAGATTTCTCAAGGATCTGACTTTTCATAGGCTCCTTTTTAGTCCCCCTGGTTTCATCGGTCCTAGTAAGCGCTACAGGAGCATGGGTGGGCCTGAGCACTGCCTCAGGATGTTGGCTCGTGCCCTGCCGTTGATGTTGGCTCATGCCCTGCAGCCGTAGCAACCTCCCTGCCTTGGTTTTGGGCAGTGCTAGCTAGGCACAGCTGGGGCATAGGGTGGGCTGGGGACTGTTCCCACCAGAGCCTTGTTGTCACCATGCATTTAACTCCATGAATGGGAACTGTGTTCTGTTCCTTGCTTTTGGGGCCAAGAGTGAAACAGCTAAACCCTGTAAGCCCAGGTCTCTCAGAAGGCAGGCTTTTGAAGTACAGTCACCTGCAGCCTGTATATTTACCCCCTAATTTTCCACTGTTTCCCTCCTCGAAGATGGGAAATGTCATGCAACAGGTTGTAGGTGAGTGTGTGGGATGGGACTGTGTGCGCCAGACTGAAACTGGGAAATGCTAATGCTCTGTCTGCTGGTTACAGCTGAACACTGGGCTGTGACTCAGTGTCCTACACCCCATGCTATGGATCACTCTATTTGACCTGCTGCCATGAGGGGTGGGAGAGATGCTGTGAGAAAACATTGCCCAACTACATGAGGTCATGTGGGTGTGGAGGCCAGCTCCTGGATGCAGGGGATTAGAGAGGCCTGGACACACAGATATGTTGCCCCTTTGGCTCTGCTGCCTTGAGCAGGCAGGACAAGGAGCCTATGGAGCATGTGATTATGCAAGAGCTTCCTGTGCATGCACACCTCTATCCTAGTTCCCCTGCCACCCCAAACTACATCCAATTTGGGAACTCAGGGAGCAGAATGGGTGCAGAGCTTGTGTAACCCCCATTTAATGTGCTGCCAACAGACATGGCTCCCAGACAGGAGAAGGATCAGGTGAACACCTCTGGGGGTGTTTGACCGGCCTCTGCTTTGTATTTACCTGGAGGGGCTGTGTTCAAGCAATACACTGTTCCCTTCATCTCAGCGGCATTTCCAAGGCACTGTCTACATCCTGGGTCTTGATGCATCTTTGCTGTCCCTGATTTGCAGCCCAAGCCCTCTCCTCTATGCAGAAGGAGGAGATGTTCCCAGCAGAGGCTGCTTCTCTTTCCATGTCACTCCTCGAACAGAGTAGCTTTGCATCTTGAGTATCTTGCTTCCCTGCAGCGGCGCTCTGGCTGAATTTCTGGAGGAGGATGCGTGCTGGGAGTTGATGGGGTTAAAAGTGGTGTCACAGTGTGATTCAAAAGTAGGCTGTTAGACTTCTTCCCTCTGCTGTCTCGCTGCTGTGCTGCTCCTGCAGCTGAGCAGCCACTTGCTGATGTCCAGAGCTAGTGCGAGGCACTCTTCAGCTCATCCTGAGCCGGGTCTCTGGGGAGCTGTGTCTCTGATGGAGCTGTTCAGGAAAGACTTCCACCCCTTTCCTAATGAGGCCGAGTGAGTAATAGAGATGTGCCTCAGGGATGGTCTTGTTAGGAGTGCTACGTGCATGTTCAGGAGCAGAAAGCAGGTCTCCACTAGCCTTTTCCCGCTGTTGTGCAGCAGAAGTGGATGTGTGTCCCATCTTGACAGAAGAGATAAGCTATCTGCGTGCAGATGGGAACTTGCCTGGCAGTTGCCTGTCATCCTCACATTGTCCTTATCAGATCTCCTGGCTTGGCAAGTCTGTTTGTCGGCAATGTGTTTCAGACTATTCAGCCTGGGATATAAGATTAGTCTGAGGTGAATTGCATTCAAAGCATTTAGTTTCTAATACTTTTTTCCCCTCTCTGGAACAACCATTCTCCATCCAGGAATCTGACTGTAATTAAAGCCTGGTGTTTGTTCTGCTGCTGGGGGCTTTTGGGGAGGGGAGGATAGTGGCACAAGGAAAACTGAGGGCAGCCAGAGAGACACATGCAGGTTCTGGCCAGTGGTGAGGAAGAAAAGGACAGCAGGAAAAGGCACAAACTGGAAGGAAGGGATTGAGAACCAGAGAGACCAAACAGTCTGTCATGACTGTTGGGAATGCAAAAGAAATATTCACTGTGATCAAGTGAGGGCTTATGTACTGCTGGCTATGTGGGCACAGTCCAGAGAAGGGACAGGATGCCTGTAGGGGTTGGGGCATCCCTTAGTGCCCTGTATAGTGCTGGAAAGGGAGACCAGGTGTCCCAACAGTGCAAAGCAGCTGCAAGCGGCTGCTGCCCTGCTTCTTGTGGTACCTTGAGGAGATGAAGGATCTCTGGGCTCTAAGGCTGTCTTGGAAAGCTCCTTCACCTGGTGGCAACTCTCAGCAAGACTATGGATGTAACTCCTCACTGGGAAGCAGGGAAAAAGTAATTTAACACTCCCTGCACCAGTGGGAGCTGGAACCTCCTCTGCACATTGGTTGTGCTTGGAGCTCCTGCAGCAGGTCAGGCTCAGTTCTTTTCCCTGCATCTCGCTTTGAAGGTCCATGGGTTCGAATATTTCTGGTGCCTTTCCCCCTGGAAAGTGTGAGGAAAGGAATACAGAGTCCTCTGTGTGGGCCTGATCTTTTTTTAGCTCTCCTTTAGATGCCTGCAGTTCCCTCTTTAGATGCCCATTTCCTGCACTGAGTCAATCATTTGGGGATTTGGATTCCCTTTTTTTTGGCAGCTTTTCTTTCCCATTTTCATCTGGTTTGGTTTTTACCATTTCATTTTGCAGGGCCATCAAAGGGAGTTTGTTCTAGCTGATTTTGGAGAAACAGATAGTTTTGACCTGACAGCCTCTTCTTCTGCAGACCTCAGCCATGGCCTTAGATCCAGGGTAGGTTGCCCATTCAGACCGTCTCAAAGCTGATGTGTGGTAAGGTGGCTTGCTGCTTCCCAGTGGGGATGAGGGATACTTGGCTTTAGTGATGTGAGCATGGGAGAACAGACTTTTTTTCTTTCTGTTTTCCCTCCCATTCTTTCCAGCCCATGAGCTGTTAATTCTTGTGGCTTTACAAAACTTGCTATTTATCCCTTAGCATTTCTTTCTCTCTCTCTCTCTCCCTCTTTTTTTTTCCTAGTGGAAGAGCCACCCTTGGCATCGTGCCTCATGCGTGTGACTCAGATGGATTCTGCTTGTCTGAAAGATTCCTGTAAGTCCTCATAGTTGTCTGACCTGCCTGGGCTCAGCACTGGAACCCGTGAGAAACACACTCAAAGCGAGTCACGCAGTGCCAGCAGCCTTGTTCTCCCTGTGTGGGATGGAGTGCTGTGCACAGGGGCTCGGCAGTCACTCTCACTTCTTGCCTTTGCTGTCCTGTGGGGTTGAATCCGGGATGGCTGCTTGGAGCTCGGTGGAGGGAGGTCCCTGTGGACTGTTTGTGTATGCTGCAACATTTTGCTTATTCTAGTTCCAGCCAACTGGTCTCATGCTGTCTCTGGTGTGGGAAATGGTCCCCTTGCAGTCAGCAAAGTTGGGCTTGGAGCATCTTGGAAGTCCCCTGGCTTCCACTGTTGGAAGGCTTCTGTTCTTTGAATGCCTCTGGTTTTCAGACTTAATTGAAGCCAACCAAGGGCTAATTTTTTTCCAGAGGCACTGAATGCCTCAGTACTTCCTGCTGGTAGTAAATGGTGTGACCAGAGATCAGCATCTCCGATACTCCAGCTGTATCGGCTAGGAGACCACAGCATCCTTTCAGGTTCTTGCAGAGGTTTGTGAAGGTTTTGGACTTGATTTGATTATGTGGCCATAGAAACTTCAAGATGAGAATCCAAAAAAGAATAGTAGGCTTTGGATGTGAACTTAGGTGTCTGTGCCTCGATTTCCTCATGAAAGATGAGGGAGCTGCTATCTGCCTTAATGGTAAGATAAAACTGTTGGAGATGTTAATCTTTGAGTGCAAGATGCAAGTGGAGTACAAGATCTCATGAAGCTGATCCTTTTTGGAGAGCTCTTTGGAAGATCCTTTTCTCATTAAGCTAATAATATCTCATCTGGAAGATCTGGGTAAAGCTCGGAGATCCCAAAAGTCTCAGAGGGGGGGAAGCTGTGAGCCTTCTATGTATCTTCTCTTTGCCAGTAGGGAAGCTTTAAACACAAGTGCATTTTTATCTCCAGGCATGTTTTTGAAAGCCTTTCCCACAACCCACATTCCTGGCATGCACCCATGAGTGAAAGAATTAGAGAAATGAAGTCTGGAAATGGAACTGGGTGGCATGTAATCAGTCCTCTGACCTCCCTTCCCCACCCTGTGCCAGTTCTGTTCATTCTCCTGCCCCTCAGGCAAGCTGGGGACTCAGAAGACATGACTCATCTGGCTGCTTGGATTGATGACGTGGCCTCGGTGCCTTATGAACCAGGTTCCTTGCAGATGAACCACCTTTCTCCCCTTCCTCATAGACAACTTGTACTGTACAAAAATGTTGTCACAGGCTTCAGAGCTGCCTGAGAGAGACGTTCCCTGCAAAGGTACAAGGACATCACTTAGCTACAGGGATGGAAACCGTCCATCAGAGCACATTTGAACTCCCCGTGGAGATGGAAGATGCCAGTCACTCCTGCACCACCACCTTTCTGATAGAGTGAACAGAGAGATGGAGTCTGATGGAGTCTGTTCCCTGTGCTCTTGATCTGCTTTCCTGGTGCAGGTTCCCTCTTTCACTGCTGCCCCTAGCCCTGAAGAAAGGTGTGGGGTTTTTCCACATTTTAGTTCTTTAGCTAGCTTTTTCCTTCCTCCTCATTATTCCCCACATCCTAAGGAAAAGAAACTGCACCCTACGGTTGAAGGGGGATGATGTTTGTGGAGAGCCTGCTGGATGCTGCCAGCCTCTGATCTCTTGCCCTTGGGTTCAGAGCATGGATGCTACTTCCATACTTCCCACTGTCAGGTAGCTGTGGCAGGAGGGGTGACAGAAGATTCACCTCCAGTCCTTTGTTCCTTACTATTTTACTTGATCTGAATGCAGAGACTTCAGTGCTTTCCCTAAAGAAGCAGCCCCTCTCTGGTCAACCTCTTAGGCAGGAGCTTAGTGCTCATGGGCACTGCCTTCCTTGTGCTCATCATTGCTTTGGCTTCTCCTACATCTCCTGGACAGTCCTCTTCTGTACACACCCTTCAGATCCACAGACCTGCTTACCCAGTCTCTTGCTTACCTCAGCTTGGCTGAGGTAAGTACACTTTGTTCTCTCGGTCCTCCTCCGTTAGGAAGCTGGCTGGCTTTCAGAGCTTAGGGATCGGTTGGCTGAAGGTTGCAGCACTGTCTGCTGAGAGGCAAACCAACACCTCTTGACTAAAGGGGAAACCAGTTCTGTCAACCCTATCTGGGAATTTCTGTGACTGGAAGCTGGAGGACTGAGCATCTCCATCAGGAGGTGGTAGAAGCTTCTCAGTCATGTCCTGAGCCCTGGCCTCTGAAAATCCACCCCACAGTCCTCTAAGGCAAGGGGCATTTTCCCCCCCCCTAGGCCTCATGAATGAAGGACACCAAGGCAGAAACAGGGCTTAATCACAACTGCTGTGAGGAACCTCAACCAGGGTCCAGATGAGGTCAGAGAACACAGTTTAAATCAGGTCACTACTTGATATTTATTGTGTAGAATCTTTCTTTTTTCTTTACTCCCGCACTGAAATCTTTCCCCAGAGGCTATTCAAGGAAATAAATAGCCAGTGGAAAGGGACAATAGCTTGCTGTGGAGTACAAATTATATGAAGCTGTAGGAAATAATAGCAGTGTGAGCAGCTGCTACTCCAAGAAAGAATGCATGGTTGGTCTCTCCAGCTCCCTTTGCCTTGAGCAGATGCTGATGCCTGGTCCAAGGGACAGGCTCCCTGTTGCCTTGAGTGCAATATGGGACAGGCACCTTCTCCCCTCTGCAGCACTGTTGTCCTCCAATGCTGCTTCTTTGGTTTCAAATTAGCACTGAGCTGAAATCACAGCCTTCCATGGGGGTGTTAAGGGGATCTCTTCCCTCTTTTTGCAGAGCTTGGTTTGATGTGGGGTCAGTGGTACATACATCCATGCACCTGGCATGGCTGCCTTGCCTTTCCCTCTCTCCCTCATCCCTTCTGGACTGAGCTTCACATCTGGTGATGACCCATGCCAGTCCTGCAGGGGACTGTTCATAGCTCATGCTGTCTGGAGAGAATGTGTTGGCTGCTTTCCCCTCTGAGCCCCTTGCAGCCCTTCCTCAGAACACCATTGGGAGAGATGGTGGGGACGGTTTTGGTGTGCTGGTATGGGGGCTGCCCCTGCCACAAAAGGCCCTGAGAAACCTCTGACAGCTGAGGCAGTTTGGATACTTTTTCTGGGAAGTGGGGAAACCTGTGGTTTTCCTCAGGGCTTCATACCTAGCTGGCTTATCTCCTGCCTGAGTGAGAAAACAAAATAAATACTGCTGCCAGCAGTGATGCTGCTGAAGATCTTGGCAGCCTGCTGGGGAGGGTGATATTCAGTCTGTTCTCAACAGCTGTGTGGGTGCCCTGTGGTAGAAGTGGCAGCTCTAGGCTATGGTACATGAGGTACTGCTGTCTGGAGGATCCCAAGGATCCTGAGATCCCATGAGTGCTCCTGGTGGCCTGAGATCTCCTTAGGACCTAGCAGGAAGGCTGGGAAGGACAGTTAAAACCGATATCTATTGTATGGGGCCTCTGCAAATAGAGCTGCTGCATTTTCTGGGGTGAAATGTACTTTGCAGACAACCTGCCCTGCCACCCTTCTGGCTGAAAGCCAAGATGATTGCAATTCATCTCTTCCCTCCTTAAAATATGGGTTTGGGTTTTCTTTGTCTCTTCATGCCTGCTCCCTGTTGGAAACTCACCTTTCCCTTAGGTTGCGTATGGCCCCCCAGCCTTACACCGAGTGACTACTTGTTTGGTCTCTGCCATCTCTCTGGAAATGCAGCAAATCCTCCTCTGGCGTCAGTGGTGTGAACATGGGTGTCCCACACTAGTACAGGCCAACTGCCCTCTGGCTAGGCTGAACATCTACGGGGCCCTGGAGGGGCACTCCCAGTTTGGTACCCTATTATAGGATCATCTCTCTGGGGGGTGAAGGGTTCCTGGATCCTTTGCATCAGTGGCTGCCAGCTTCCACAGCTATTGTTTATGTTTTCCTTACTGCACAGACCCTCCACCTCTTTTGCAGATGCTCTTTAGCCGGATTTCCTCTTTCTTTGGGATTTACATTCCCATGCTATCATTGTTTCCGCAGGCTTTCTGCTTTGCAGCGTCAGCAGGGAAGTATCAACCTGGCCCTGCCACCCTCCTTTCATCATCCCAATTGCCACCTCCAGCTGCAATGGAGAATTTTGGCTCTTCTGGGGTCCCTAAAGTCTCATCCTCTTCCTATGTGGGGAGCACATACCCCTGCATGAGAGAGGCCATCAGCACAGGGCTGGTGTCTGACAATCTGGAGGCTCAGCTCAGCAGATGAAGGATGTCGCCAGTGCTGGCAGAGTTACTGCCTGGTTTCCCACTATTGTTCCCAGTGGCAAATAAAAGGGGGGTGAACGCCCCTGCTGAGCATTGTAAGAAGGGGGTTAATGTAATCTTGATAAAATCTCATGGCCCCTCTCTGAGCAGCTCGTGCCTCTTTCCTGCTCGTCTCCCTCTTGACGTATTCTCACATCTGTACTTGTGGCTCAGCGTGTAACTCTCTGCGTGGGTAGTTTTCCTCATCGCTCAGACAGAATCATAGATTGGGTCAGGTTGGA
Source organism: Lophotriccus pileatus (assembly GCA_035583135.1). Lineage (NCBI taxonomy): Eukaryota > Metazoa > Chordata > Aves > Passeriformes > Tyrannidae > Lophotriccus > Lophotriccus pileatus. The sequence continues at coordinate 50,470,055 of JAWWES010000041.1, forward strand.
AGGTACCACAAGGGATCATCTGGTCCAACCTCCCTCCTCAAGCAGGACCATCATAGAGCACATGGCACAGGATCGTGTCTAGACTGTTTTTGAATATCTCCAGTGAGGGAGATTCTGCAACCTCTCTTGGCAACCCATTCTAGGGAGTGGTCACTTGCACAGTAAAGAAGTTCTTCCTTGCATTCAGGTGGAACTTCCTGTGCATCAGTCTTTACCCATTGTCTCTTGTCCTATTGGTTTGCACCACCAAGAAGAACCTGGCTCCATCCTCTTAGTATGCCACTTTTAGACATTTATACACATTGATGAGGTCCCCTGTCAGTCATCTTTTCTCAAGGATGAACAGGCCTTGTCCCCTCAGCCTTTCCCTGTAAGATGCTCCACTTTGCTAGTCATTTTAGTAGACCTTCACTGGACCTGCTCCAGAGGTTCCATGTCTCTCTTGTACTGAGGAGCCCAGAACTGGACAAAGTAGAAGACACATGCTGCTCTCCCTCCTGGGCAGCTGTAAGGAAAGGGTTAATGACATTTGCAGTATATGCCTTAAACAGGCGTGGTGGTGAAACTTGGGGCAGGAAAAAAGGCATGGGTGCCTATGCACAAATCACAGAGGAAACAAGGTTTTGGTTCTGGCCCTGCTTTTCATGTCAGTGTTTCACTGCCATATGTAATGTAACAAGTGAATAACTGCACAAGTGCAGTGAGTGGGGTCACCAGTAGGACACTTGATTTTTGGGGTACTTGTCTTGCACAGTGCCCAGAATAGACTCTGGAAAAATCACCAAAACCACGTCTGCTCTTGTCTCTCGTGTGAATGAGGAACTGAAAGTCACTTGTACCTTCGCTTTTCACCCAAATAAGGGACTCTATAAAAATGACTTGGAGGGAACTGGTTATGACCACACTACCAAGAAGCCCAGGGCACTGAAGGACCAACGGGATGCTGCTGGATCCATGCAGGTGACTATCTTTTACTTAGATTACCTCTCTCCTTTTTCCTCTCTCTTTCTGTCTTTCTCCTTTCCCTATACAATTAATTTTGTAAAATAAAGTTGGCATTGTTGAGCCGGCATTTGGGCTCATTTGCACCTTAATTTGGGCAGAGGACTTTAACATCAAATCATAACAATTTAATTGGCATCACAGGCGGGATATACTGTTCTCTGACCCAAAGTGCTGTTTAACAGTTCCAAACTTTTACTGTTCTTCTTTCTGCCTGGTGTGCTCTGTCTCTCTCTGAAGCAGACTGACCAAACTTTTACTGTTACAAATTGTCTCCCTCTGAGGGAGACTGAAGAAAATTGGTTACCCAGGGTGACCTGTGTAATCCTAATGTTTTACTGTCTCTCCTGGAGAAGTCTGATAGTTGCCCCTCTCCCCTGGAGTTGGAATGGGCACAAACTAATTGAGATACAGGCAATAGCTGATCACATTATTAGTTTACCTGCCCAACGAAAAATGAGAAGAGGAAAAGGTAAGTTACTCATTAAAGGTAAGTTATTTGTGCAGTTTTGGTAGCTTGTTTATCTTGCATGCAAAATGAAATCAAAAGCTCCCTGCCACCTGAAAGAGCTGCAGAAGTAGAATTTGAAGTAGACTTTGAAGTCAGAAAATTAGGTTCTTAAAACATCATTGTCTTTTGAGAAAGAGATATGGGAGATGTTGGAAAAACTAGTAGACATTTTTCTAAATAAAAAAATGAGCAATTAGAAAAACTACTGGCTGTGGCTGAATGACAAGAAAAACAACTGCAGGAAAATCTAGGTAAATTACTTGATAAAATCCCACACGAATCATCCTCTAAATCAATCCAGCACATCCATAGGGTGGCACATTGTGAGGATCCCAAAACGTGGGGTGGGGACATTTGGTACAATGCTGGTGATTTAGAGGAAGACCTTGACCCTATCCCAGCACTAGTAAGAGTTTGGCCTTTAATTAAAACTGAAACTGCTGATGAGGGGGATGGAGAAGCCCACACTACTGTTCATACTGTTCCCTGGTCCCCCCACAGAGTTAGCTAAATTGCAGGAAAAATATTCCAGATGTCCAGGGAAATCAGAACCTGAGTATGTGTGGTGAGTTTCCCTTACAGGCAGAGACCAAACCTTGCTGAGGGAAGAAGAGGCAGAAGTATTTTTAACTACTACCCCAGGTAAACATAACTACTCACTGACTGCCAGAGTTGCTTATTGGGCTGGGGGCATAGACCCACAGGACAGAGGAAAGCCTACTGCTGTTAAGACTACAGGATTCTCAAATCTGGCAGCCTCTGTGCAAAAGGCAGGATGTATCCAAACAATTTATGAAAGACATCAATTAAGGCAATCCCCAATGGTAGCTCCCATCGATCTGGCCAGATTAACTCCTCTCCTTTGTGGCCCTCCAGATAGCCTGCAAATGTTTGTATCTGATGCCCAAGATCATGAATGTTGCTGCTGCAGCAGCAAAACCACCTAGAGACCAAATTCACGTACCTACTCCATATGAATTCGTCCAGGAAACAGTGAATTACGAGTGCCATATAGGACGGGTTGGAGCGGCCTCTGGGAAGACACCTGAAACCCCCTAATGAGTATGTCAAATTTATACCACCACACCAAAGCCAAAATCTAAACCACGATTTGATTAGGTTAAAAATACCCCTTGCTGCATGTATTGACAAGTTGGTCACAAAATTAAAGCTTTCTGTGTTACCCTTGGGAAGTAAAAGATAGTTCTGGAAAAATCCATCAAATCAATATCAGATGGATAGTGCCCTCCTTTTAACCCACTGTGCACTGGTTAGACAGAGACCAAGCATTTCTGTTCTATTTTTTTTCCAGGTTATTGGTATCTTGCATATTAGAAATCACACCTAGAGCTGAGGATTCTCTTATACCAGCTCCAGGTGTCCGCAGGGATGTTTGCTTTCATGTGTAGTATATTTTGGGGGGTTTAATTTGTGTATGTATCGGTAAGTTTTGTTTACAAATTTAACTAAGTAATTAAGGTTAACAAGTGTGGCATTTATAATCCGTGTTGGAAAGATATGCCTTGGTTTAATATGTTTATACTTAATGAAAATAAGTGATTACTGCTCGCTTGCTTTCGCCTAAATCTGTAGAAGACTCGCTTCCAGTGGGTATTCTTATGAAGACTGTGGAATACCTGGGATATCCTACAGATAGTAAATTCTTACTCCCCAAATAAAAACCAAATTACTGTGCAGCCATTCAATTTTCCCATCATCAGTACTGAAACACTACTGATTTTAAAAAATCCACTGAATAAGTATGCCTGGATAGTTGCAGATGATCACAATAAGAAACATAAAATTAATACTCAGTGGATTGTTCCATCCTTTTGAACCAGTTCAAAGCTGAGATGAGTTATTTGATCTTTTAAAGGTAAAGGCCAAGTGCTGAAAGGAGGAAGAATTCCTGCTGTAGTTTATGCCATAATATGTTTTGTTATTCTATTAGTAGGAACAGTTACAATGCCAGCATGCTTGTGCTGTTATGTATATGATTATGTATGTCTGCCGCTGAAATGGGGAAATCAACCCCAGGGGATGGAAGTGCTAATTCTGTCAACCTCACATGGGAACTAGTTTTGGGATTTATGCATCTTTGGAACCAAACAGACCAAGGAATTAGTGTGGCTTTCCCTACATCAGCAGAGTAGGGCCTAAGATTTTTTGTAACACCTATGGATCTACCAGTCAATTTAAGTGAACCCCAACTACAGAACTGATTCTTATATTCTGGTACCTACCCCTTGGTGGTTAGACAGTAAATTACCTTTGAAATGTAGGGTCCATTACCTATTGATTGAGGGAATATCTGTGGTTATTGAATGCCCTTGGTTCCCACACCAAGTGGGACTTAATGATACATATTTTGCATACTATAATAACACAGAGAGACTTCAGGGTTGGAATATGTGTAATGCATCACACCCAGAAGCCATCTCCTCACTAAACTCCGAAGAGATTGACCTACCTGGGATGATCAGGGGAAGTCCTCTATTACCAGGGATGTACAAAATCCCCAAATTCCCAACTAATAGGATTTTTTGTCAATATTTCCCTTTTGATCACATTTTTCATCTGCTAAAACAACTGGATTATTATGAAGCACCATATATTTAGAACTTATTTTTTGTGGTGTGTAGAAATACCCAGCAGGGCAGGAGTATTACCTATAGATTTACTTAGTGAATAAATGATTACAATTGCAGTTGTTCAGTGTACGATTTCTTGCATTATCCCTTCTGTTTCATCCCTTTTTTCTCCCTTTGTCTGCTACGTCCACATCACCACTGTGGACAAAGACAGCGTTTGAAGACAATGACCGCAGATTGATGTTTAGTCCCAGGGTAGCATAAGGAAAGGGTTAATGACTTTGCAGTATATGCAAAACTTGTTGCAGGAAAAAAGTAGTCGGTGCCTCTGCACAAACCACAGAGGAAACAAGGTTTCAGTTCTGGCCCTGGGAAGCAGAACCTACCCTGACGCTTCTCAGGTCAAAGTTTCACAACGGTATGTTATGTAACAAGTGAATGACTGTGCAAGCACAAGAAATGGAGTCAGAGGGATCACTGGATAAATCCTAGTGAGAGCATTGTTTCTTTCTGGTCTGTATGGGAATTTGGGGGGAAGATTCCTCTACATTGCTGGCCTGGGTTCTGGGTATTGTCTCTGTCATGACATCTATGTGTCACTTTGGACAGCAATGTAGGACAGGAGTTTTCTGACTGAGTTTAGGTTCTGTCTTGGGATGTAACCTCTTGAGTTGTAGAAGGGTTTGTTTCTCCATGCTGGTTTAAAGTGAGTTCAGATAACTAGCCCTGATGGTTAAAACCAGTGTCTTTGTACTGCCCCTGTCCCTGCAAAGGGGCAGTGTGAGTTGCTGGAAAGAGAAACCTCATAGCCAGCGAGATGCTCCAATATTTTGAGAGGGGGACTCTGGGCTCTGTGTTCTCCCTGGGCTGGCTGCAGGGGAGCAGGGTGATGTGAAAGTGTGTACAAGTGTGTCATGGACTCAAGAGCTTGACGGTAAAGAGACTCAATGCCAGAAAACATCATCAACAGCACCTGTTCCTGCTCATTCCACAATCAGCCCAGGGAGATTCCACCAATGGTTTCAGTGACCTCAACAGCAAACAAATTCCCCTGCTCATAGGAAACACCTCTGGGGAAGGATTGCTTATCAGCACTTCTTGCTTCAGGATGTTTTGGGGAAGGGCAGAAGCCGTCTACCAGCTGTCTGTGCAGCAGCAGGGTGACTGCACTCCGCTGCTCTCTGCAGGGCTGGGAAGGGGGGCTGCTGAGAGACTGCTGGTCTCCTGAGCCTTGACCTTCTCCTCCTTCTCCTTTTTCTAGTTGACTTTTGGAGACTTACAAATCTGTGATATTGACTCATATCATAGCTTTTATCTGGGAAGAAGACAGCAGGGGTGATACTGCTCTGTAAGGACAACATTCCCATGTCTCAGGGTTAGGGAGGATGGGGCTGGACCTTATGCACATGGCTCCTCGGGCCAAAAGATTTAGGTCTTGATGGGGCTTGGATGGGAGGTTGCAGAGAGTCCCACATGTTGCTGTTGCGATCCATGCAGCTGAGGCTGAATTTAGAGCCACAAGAAGGGAAGAAGCTGGAATGCCACCATGTCACTCCTGCAAAGGACTGTTCATAGCTTGTGCCATCTTGCCCTCTCCTCCAAGCCCCTTTGAGCCCTTCCTCAGAGCACTGTGGGGAAGGATAGTGTAGACCATTTTGGTGTACTGGTATGGATTTTGGTAGCTGCCTCCTGCCACAAAAGGAAGGAGCTGGGATGCTTTTTTTGACTGAGCTGTTACACACAGAAAAGGACTGAACATGGTGGTCACACTTCCGTGACCAGCTGGGAAGATGCTTGTCCCGTGTGGTGTCTGAAGTAGCACCTCTAGGGGCTGTGCATGGTAGTCCTTCCATTGGGAGCCCACCAAGGAGGCTGGGAATTGCTTAAATCTCCTGAAGTCCCTAATGAGAAGTGTACATAAGGAAGCTTTTTCTTTGGATCAAAGTCTTCTGGCTTAATAGCAGCCACTGGAGCTTTGCAGAGGCTGGGGGCATGTTAATGTGTAAGCCACAAGGAAGTCTAGGGATGTAAGGTTCTCTGTGCAAAGCGTTTCTGGGCTAAACTGCTGGTGTCTCCCTGCCTGGTTACTCTACCCTCTGAAGAAGATGTCTGTAAGGGCTGCTGCTCCTGTCCTCTGTCACCTAGGGTCCTCAACTCAGCAAGGCTGAGTGAGAGGCTGGCAGGTCACAGCCACTCTCACCACTTGCATTTCTTGGGCAACACTGACTTTCCACCAAACCCTGTGTAGTATCCCTGTGCTTTAACTCTCTTTGCACCTCTGCTGTCATACTTTCGTTTCTTTCTGTTGAGGACAACCCTGTTTTCATCTCCTCTCTCTCCGATGTATTTTCTCTCTAGTGGGCTTCACTCAGCCCACTCTTGCCTCACTGTGAGAGAAACTCTTGCAAGACCTCCAGTACGGAGGGGTTTTGGCCATGAGAGGAGCACCAGCTGAGAGCAGTAGATGTTTACCTGGCTGGGGCACTTTCTCCAAGCAGCACCCTCTCACTTACAGGGGCTGAGGAAGAATGGCTGAAGGAGCCTCACAGACTATTTTTCTCTGTCTTAGGATCCATTTGAAATCTTAAATCTCGATATGAAGCCTGGGAACACCCTGAAGGTCAAGGGCAAAATATCTGCTGATACTGCTGGGTAAGTACAAGGAAACCACTTTGACTTACGGGATTGAAGGTGGGCTATAGAGATGGGTGGTTTTCCAAGGTCACCGGATACAAAATGTGTGAGCATATCTGTGTTAGGGGAACCCCTATGCTACCACCTGCCATGCTGATGGAGGAATTGGGTGCAGAGATGTGTGTTGGATCTCAAGTCTTCCAAGACCCTCTCCTGTGCACGCTGCTGACCTTCCTCCTGTTTGTCCACAGTTTCAGCATCAATCTTGGCTCCAGCTTGAAAGATCTGGCACTTCACTTCAATCCCCGCTTCAATGAGTCTGTCATTGTCTGTAACTCCAAATGCTCCAACGTGTGGCAGAAAGAGCATCGTGACAGCCACTTCTCTTTCTTCAGGGGCTGCACTGTGAAGGTGAGGAGTCTGTGCTGAGTGTTGGGGGGTGTTTGTGTGGTGGTGGGAAACCCCTGGTTAGCAGATTCCCATACCCTAGTTTTCCTTTTCCCAGTCCCATCCAATACTTCATGCTACCTCACGACAGCCCCTCATCTTCTGGGTTTTTGGTCCTAATTGTCATTTCTACTCCTCCTTCAAAATCCCAGTGCTGCTTCTGGGAACTTTGTATGAGCCCTGTATCTCTCAGGCTTTGTAAATGCTTCCTGATCCCCTACCTGCCCATTAGGTGAGTGTACTAGGGGCATGTATGAAGGTAAAAGGAGTCTCCAATGAGCAGGATCTTGCTGCTTTCTACCTTATTTCTCTCCCTAATTCCCTCCTCTGTAAACACAGGCTTTAAGGCAATCTAGAGTTTGGAGCAAAGTCCAAAAACCTCTCCCTCAGCTCTTCTGTCCTCATTACTCCC
>JAWWES010000041.1:50483774-50515113 GCA_035583135.1 Lophotriccus pileatus
TGTCACATCTCTGACCTCCCCATTGCTTCTGCGCAGATGCTCTTGGGGTAACAGCTCATGTCACTTTGGCTTTCAGCTTTTCGGCACTATGTCACACTCATGAAATCACCCTCAGGGGGTACTTCCTCAGTGGCGAGGACAGTGGTAGCACAGAGGTGTCCCCAGGGGGTGGCTGGGTCAACCCTGGTTCTGCGGAGGCTGCTGGAAGCTGTGTCTGGCCGTGGGTTTTAGAGGTTAATCCTCTGTCTTCTGCCACTGCTGGAAGAGTGGAAGCCAGTCACAGATGAAGCAGTGGGTGACGATGGGAGCTTGGGGTGGACTGGCAGGGCAAGTGCCTTGGTCACCTTGTTTTCCACCTAAACAAGGTAAGAGGAACAGTTAAGGCCTCGGAGAGGATTTTCCCAGCCATAGTGACTGAACACCCTGAACTGTCTGGAGAGGTTAAAGGCAGTAGCAACCACAGTGGGGAGGTTGCTACTGGCTGTCCCCCTTGCCTGGCTTTCCTTTTGGGAAGGAAGAATAAGGCTTTCCTCCAAAACACACATGCTCTCCCTCACCTCTCTGACCTCCCTCGGCGTGCCTCAGTTTCCCCCATCTGCAAAGCAGCTTGGCCAGACCCATGCCACAACACAGGCTGAGGATTTCCCTCCCAGGCAGAACCTCCCAGAGCAGTGCCCTGCCCGGCTGCCCCAGCTCCTGGGGCAAGAAACCTCTCCCTCCTTTTTGCTATTCAGATGAACCCTTGAGGAGAGGGTGAGGCCTGGGGACTGTGTACTTCTCGGGGAGGAGGAGTGGTGGGAAGGAAAAATGCAATATTTGTATATTGCTTTGTTTGTCCTTTACTGGCTGGGTCCCCAGGTGCTGGGCAGACATGCTGGAGAAGCAGGGAGCTGGCAGTGTGGGGAAAGCAGCTGCTTTGCAGGGAGGAGAAACTGAGGCATGGCAAGGGAGGTGATTGCTCAAGGTTGGAGGAGAAGGTGGGATGGGACCCTGCACTCAGGCAGGTCCTGGAAGCACTGAGGAGAGGGCAGGAAGCAGCAGCTGTATGCATGATAGCAGGACAATGACTTCCCCAGATAGTGAGGAGGACACTGGGGCAGATTCCCTGTTGGTGTGTGTGGCAAGTGGGAGAGAGTGGGTTGGGGAAAAGAAAGGATTTGGATAAGGGGAATCTCCGAGTATCAGTGCTCTGGGCAGCCACCTGGGGACATGTGCCTCCCTGGGGTGAGTTCTGGGGCCAGGGGAACAGCATGGAGCTGGTTCCCTCCAGCTGGGTTGATTTGGAGGACAGCATGACAAAGGGTGATGCAGGAGCCTCACATCCCTTGATCTCCATATGCTGGGACCCCCATTGCTGCATGGCTCTGTCTGTCTGTCTCCCCCTGCCATGTTGCCTGCCTCTCCCACCTGTCCCCATGTCACCTCAGAGTAGCCAGGCAGTGCCAGGGTGGCAAAGGCTCTGGTACAGGGGAGTCCTGGACATGAAGTTGCTTTCCTGACTGGTTACGCATGATTTTGCTTTGCCCTGGCCTTGTTTGCTCACCCGGGGCCCCTCTTATCTGCCAGGGGTTAATGCCTGGGGAAGGGAAAACAAACCTCCCTCAGCAGCACCCAGCACCATTGGCTGCCTCCCGGGGTGGCAGTGGCCGGTGACAGCAGGGCAGGTTTGATTCCTGCTGGCCCCCAGCTCCCTGGCTCCTGCAGTTCATGTCTTTGTCCTGCTGACAGAGGCCATGCAGTGCTGTCTCGCAGACGTGACATGGCAGATGGCAGATTTGGAGTGGAAGGATGACTGGGAAGCTATTTCCTCTCTCTGGCAGAAGCCCACCCGTAGCCACTGGATCAGGGCTCTCCTGGAGTGCAAGGACACTACTAGGGTGGTCCCTGCAGCACAGCGGGGGTCTTGGGACCACAAGGAGAGAGATGCAACCCCATTTTTGAGCTGTCCCCAGGATCTCCCAGGAAGGCACATGACCCTGGGAGAGGGGATTAGGTGACTACAGCCCTCAAGTTTTCCTTCCCCTCTGCACATTAGAGCACAAATGAAACACACAAAGTGGGGACTGTGCCCTTCAGCTTGTGCTACACTGGCCAGGGCTACTCTAAGGGGTGAACTCCCCTACTCCACTCCAGGTCCCCTGTACAGCAGAGCTGCCCTGCAGACCCTTACGGGGGACATCACACCTTGGGATGGGGTGGCAAGGGAATGAGGCATGTGGAAGGAGAACATTCCCATGCCCCCTGTCTGGACAACTATTGAGCGGGGAGCTTGGTGGAGGAAAGAGTTTCTCCTTCCTTGTCCCTTGGTCACCACAGTGAAGCAAGCCAGTACCTGGCCCCTGGCTCTCCCTGCCTGCTGGCAGGCAACAGGCACTGGGAGAGGAGGGAGGGAGGAAGGGAGGGAGGGATTGAGGCAGCTGGTGCCCAACCCTACCTGGATGGCAGGTTTCTGGCAGGCCTGTTGGGCTTTTTCTCCTTCCAATCTCCACATTTCGTCCTTCCCTCTGCCCCTGGTATGACTCCCTGAAGGCTGTGCCCCTTTGAGCCCTCCCCTTCACCTAACCAGACTCCTCCATGCCAGGAAAACTCGTGATTCTGTGGGCAAAGGGTGACCTGTGTGCTGTCCTTTCTTCCACTGGGCAAGGGGACTCCTCTGCCTGGCCATCTGTCTGTCCAGGTGCCAGTGCTTCCATCTGGCAGCCCTCCGTGTTCACCAATCCCAGCAGAAAGCCCACAGCCCATCATGACCCCCCCCCTTCCCCGGTATCCTCTCTCTGGTTCCCTTCTCACCTCCTCTGGGAAGCCCCCTGCCCTCAAAGACCCAAGACCAGCACCTCCTTCTCCTTCCAGCCTGGCTTCCCCCATTTCCCCCCCGAGTTTTCCACTGGTTTTCCACTAGCTGGGAATGGCCTGAGCTGTTCTGCTTGCTGGGAAGAGCGGAAACCAGAAAGGGGGGGAAAATAATCCAGATGTCTAGTTGGCTGGAGCTGCTGAAAGCAGCCTCTTCCCTCCTCCTCCTCTCCTTACACCCCCCTCCCCCAAAGGGGACATATTCCAAAAGAGGGTGAGTAATTTGGGGTGGTCTCAGCGATGGGAAGAGCGGGTGGAAATGGTTGTGGGTGGCCAGGAAGACTTTCCCAGCCTTCCCAAGCACCGAAAAACCTCCCTTTCCCTGAAGGAAAGGAGGCAGAGGTTCCCCTGATGGGTGACTGCTCTGGGATGGGGAAAGCCAGCAGGGGCAGGCTTTTGGGGAAGGGGGAAAGGGGCTTAGCTGGCTGGGCTGGGCCTCTTCCAGCTTCCCTGGAGCCGTGCCGGGCAGTAGGCAGACGACTAAATCCAACTCCTGTGCTGCTGGCTGCTATATATATACATAGTGATATCCCCCAGTATAACAAGGATATTTTTCCAAGTAGACGTGCTGGGACTTAGAGGGAGGTCGAGGCTATGAAGGTGGGCAGTTTCCAATCATCCCTTCCCTGCCCTCTTATGAAAAACGCTCCCTTTCTTCCTCCATGCCCCGAAATCAAGGCGCCACGAGCCTGAGTGGTTTTGAGGGGTATCCAGAGCAGAGTTTGGGAGGCCAGCGTCCTGCTGCCTTCCCCCATCTGTGGGACCATCTTCTCCCCCCCTTTCTTTCCTGCCTCTTCCCCCTGGCCCGCGTCCCCTCTCCTCACTCCCCGTTTCCTGTTGCATTCCTGCCTTCTTGTCCCTTTCTTTTTTGCCATCCTCCCCCTCTCTATCCTCTTGCCACCCTTCCTCCTCCCCGCCGTCCCCCCCCCGGTTCTCCCCTCTCCAACCACCCTTTTCCTTCTGCTCTCAACGCCTCCCCCTCCCCAGCTCCACAGACTGATGAATCAAAACTTTCAGGATTTACCTCTTTCGAACCAGAGTTATTATTTTTCCCCGTCCTCCGGACGAAAAGTTGCAAGACACTCCCCGTGGGCCCCTGTAACTTGCTCCGAGGGTTACTGGTGCTGCGTCCTGGAATGGAGGTGGGGGGAAACGGGAGGCATGTCCCCCCTCCCTTTTCCCACGGCTGTCCCCCCAAGGCTGGCTCTCCCAGGCTGACGCCCTGATGCCACTGGAGAGAGGGAGCGAAGCTGGCGGGGAGGGGACGTGGGAAGGAGGAGGGCGGGCTGCAGCACTGCCGAGCCAATCCTCGACTCGGCAAGAAGACCAGAGAAAATGAGATTTATTCCAACTATCCAGGACAGAAAACTTCAGGAACTTCTCTGCCGCTCCCCTCCTCCTCCCCACTTCCCCAGTGCCATTTCCCGTCTGCCGGCATTTGCTGCCTCCTGCTCCCGGGTGCCCGCCTCAATGGGTTTGGGGGAAGGGGGAAGCCCAGGTTTCTGGCTAACCTGGTTAGGGGAGCCTGGTGGGGCACAAAGGAAAGGGCTTTGACTCCTCTGTGTGTGTGACCCCTCGGCTATCACATCGGGTCATCTCATCCCATATTGGACAGAAGTCCCCAGTGTCTGTGGTGTCGTTGTGCCAGCCAGGACAGGGGTCTGGGGGTGGGTAGTCATTCCAGGACCTCTCGGTAGCATTGTGTTGGGTGTTAGCAGGGTAACAGCCTCCCTGAAGGCCATGTGGGCCAGGTTGGCATTTGTTACAGAGTCAGGACAAGTGTCACAGGTTTGGGACAAGCGTCATATCAGCGGCGGTGCGTCAGACCGGGGTGAGGGGGTGGTAATGGATAAATGCAAGGAGGTGCTCTTTGATGGCACCCGGGAGAATTTCTGCCCACACATAGAACACCACATCCTTCTGGCATTTTTCTGCATCCATCCTTGCTGGTCACAGGGCAGAAGACCCTATTAGTGCCTATGAGGGGCTACCTGCTGGTGGGTGTGGATTCACCAGAGCCATCAGCGACCCTCATGGCCCTCAGGCGAGACTCAGTGGCTCTGTGGGGACCACTTGTCCAAGCACAGACACTTATTCAGGGCCCTTTGGAGGAGAAGGGAGGTGTCTCTGCTGGTGCAGGCGAGACAAGACTTGTTGGGGTTAAGCAGGGCCTGGCTGAAGGGATGACAAGATGTCTGCAGAGGAGATGTCAAAATGGAGCCTGGCCTCTTGCTGGGCTCAGGTGGCTCCTGCTGGAGTGCCCAGGAAGGAGTACCTTATTGCTCAAAGGTTTGCTGAGTAGTAGCGGGATTTTGGCACAGTTGTCAGCCTCAGGCTCCTCTTCTCTGAAACAGAAGTTGTGTTTTCTGCCTTCTGTAGGAGTCTTCCCCATTAGGAATTAAGAGCATATGGACTGTGCATGTTGGTGGTACTTTAGTGGGTCTATGTCTTGGAGGAAGATGGGAGCTCAGATCTGATGGGACGAGCTCTGCTATTGGCAGAGAAAGGAGAAGAAATCATGACCTGCATCCTTCCTGTTTGTCAGAGGTATAGTAGGCATCCCTACCCCCAGGTCCCACTCAGAGGAAGCTAATAGGGGTGGTGGGAGAGGCAGAAAAAGACCCTTTATTTGGGCCTCCCCCTCTGCACTACTTGCCAGTGCATCTCCCCCCACCCTGCCTGAGGAGCTCCCCCTCACTCCCCTCACCTCCATCCCCATACCCTTGCAGGAGAGGCTGTGTCAGGGAGCAGAGCCCAGCGACAGCAGCCGTCTCCGCTGGGGAATGCAGAACAAATCTTTTCCAGATGGGACAAGGGCCACGTTCCGCTTCTCGCAGGGCGGCTGGCTCTCCACCGCCTCCTCGTCCTCCTCACTCCTACTCCAAGCATCTCTGTGCTCTAGGCCAGGATGGGCTCCATTTCCAGGAAAGTAGATGGAAATCCCCCCTTTTCAGCACTCTTCCCCAAACCTGTGATCTTGTGGCCATGCCATCAGGCTCTGATTTTTGTCCTTCTGAGTCTAGCCCTGAAGTGCTTTGGAGACCTCCAGGGTATGTGCCAGCTCCAGGTCTCCATACCCATCCTGGCCTCTGGCTGCTTGGTTGCACCGATACCCCCTTCCTTCATATACAGCTGCCTGGAACGTGAATCTGTTCAATCCTGCCTCTTGGCCTAGTTATCCACTCTGGCTGGTAAATGAGAAGTGGCTGTGAGCCTGGACAGTGCTGCAGAGCCACTGTACCAGTCATGTGTGCCCTGGGCAGGAGCTTATGCCTGGACCCCTCCCATCCCAGCTACCTCATAATTTACCTTCAGTCACCCCAACCTTTCATCCCGTCTGTAACCCTAAGCCCCAGGCAGCAGTACCAGTCTCACCATTACAGTGAGACCAGCCACTGGGCTTATCATGGCGTAGACAAGTGACCCAGCAGCTTTCCTGGATGAGGAGGATTTGCTTTGATTACCACAACATCAAAGACTGGGCTGAGCAAATTGCATCCCCTCCTCTTCCCAGAACTCATCCCTCCGACATGGGGTTGAAGTCTTATGGGTATGTGAGTCTGATGGGGAAGGAGAGAGGAATGGAGAGATGTGGGTGTGGGGGGTGGGACTGAAGTCTCTGCCCCACACCTCCTGGTGCTCAGTCCTTCCTCCTATCTCACTTTGCAGTCCCTTCTGCTTGCAGACCCAATGCCTGAAGGAGGCTGATGCAGGATGCCCCTCCAGTGAAGAAAACCCCTCTTCTCCCTCTCCCCAGTGCCTGAGGGGAACCGAGGGAAGACAATGAGGGCATCCCAGCTTGCAGATGAGGTCAGTGGGAAGGGGATGCCTTGCTCAGTGCACAAGAAGCAGATATCCTGTTGCTGCCCAGGGTCTCTGGCTCATATTTCCTCATTAACTGAGAGCGCTGCTTGTTTGCGGGTGACTTCCAGATGTTTCCATTCTCCTGACAGGGGCCGTGAGTAAGCATACCACGTGGGTATGGGAAATACTGCCAGCAGTGGGGTGGGGGACAGACTCCTGCCATGATGGAGAGGGGTTTCCATAGGGCTCCCTTGTCCCACCACACATCCTGGTATGGCCTCATCCAGCTCCCCCCTACCCTGGTGCTGTCAGGTCCCTCCTCTCTGCTCCCAGCCTGTGGCCCTCAGTGCTGCCTCCAGTCCGCGTCTCGCTGCCCTGGGGATGAGCTGAAGGCAAAGCCAGTTTAAGGGTGAGCAAGCCAGGGTGGTGGCAGGAGGTGACACCCTGGGGCACGGGATAAGGTAAGGCATCCAGCGTCTTGCCAAGAGCATCTCTGGTCTGATGCCAGCTCTGACTTTGTAGACACTGGATCCCTCATGCCCTATAAGTTTCTTCACCAAGATCATTTCTCTCTGGCATCATGTGCTGGGCCTGGCTCAGCCCATTTTTGAGGCTGTTCTGTGGGTCCTCCACACTGTGCATGCAGCCTTTGAGATAACCAGGGAAAGGGATCAGAGCAGTCTTGTTCCCAGCATGCTTGTGCTGCACTGGGGAAGGAAAGCGGGTGGATTGCCCTGAGCACCACCAGACAGGCAGCAGCATTGAGTTAGACCCTCTCATGCTAGAAGAGGGGTAGATCAAGCTCTGTAAAAGCCCATTTCTAATTTCCTCCACTGATTCCTCCAGCTCCCCTCCCCTCCCCTGGAGCAGTAGGAGGCTGAAGGAATGGGATTGACCACGTCCCGCTTGTGGGATTTGCAAAGGGGGAATGTGTGTTTTTCCCCGGGGAGCTGGGCTCGGAACTCAAAGTCTCAGGGTTTGCCAAAGCCAGGAGGAGGTACGGACGAGTTCCCAGGCTTGTTGGCGGACTGCCTCCCTCCCTCTGCCCATCTCCTCCTATCCCAAATGTTTTCGTCTTTCTTCCTCCCCCCACACTTTCCCAACTTCATCCTGGTATGCTAGTACTGTTTGCTGGCCAAGGATGGGGGGTGCTGTAGGGGTGTTGTGGGTGAGAGGATGGAGGGACAGACCCAGGACATACCCTGATCTACGTTCTTCCTCCGACTTTCCCCTGGGCACAGAAGAGAGGGGAAGGGGGGTTTGAATGCGGTTGGGAGGGGAAGGAGGATGTTGCATAAACCAGAAGCAATCCAGGAACAGCTGCCTGTGGCCTGGAAACACCTCTGTGATTTCAGGTTCTACGAAAGGAGATTTAAATTATTTATATTTATATTTATATTTATATTTATGTATACAGACTACATCTCCCCAGAGCACCCTGTTTCCCTCCCACTTGGTTATCCAGTTACTTTTCACAGACCTTATGAAACTTTATGCAGGAGGGACTGGGCAGAGGGCTTAGATATCAATTTGGTGCTTGGAGAAGCAGCTTTGTGTGCGGGTGCATCTGGGGGCCACTTTGCCCTCCCCGCAATATGTTCCTTTGGCAGGATAAGAAAGGGGAGCATATCTTCAGGAGTTTAAAGTCTGTGCAAGTTGCAAGGAGCTGGGATGGAGGTTGTTGGGACTGGGAGAGAAAGGGGGAGATGGTGAGGGTAGAAGGGATGCGGTTGGGAAGGAGGAAACACAGGGAATGGAGGTGAGGAGCAGGAGACAGAGGGCCTCTGAGTGGAAAGAGCATTTTGGAGATGAATTGTGTGAGGAGGTGGGAAAAGGTGCTTTGGGGAAAAGAGGAGCTGGGAGATCTCAAGGGAAGGGAGTAGGTCCCAGGGCTGGTGTGGCATGGGAGAAGGGATGAACAAGGAATGGGGTATGCAGCCATAGAGCAGAAGGGGAGTGGGGTGCAGTGATGAGGAAGGGTGTGATGTGTGAAGAGAAGACATGGGGATATAGGGAATGAAGGATGGGGATGAAGAGATAAGTCATCCATGCTGGGAGAGGGGGACTATGCTTGAGGAACATGCTTTGGTCAGAGGGAAGAGGTGAAAACCAGGGGAGTGGTTGGATACAAGGCCTGGACAACTCTTTCATCATAATGATTTTGCCTGTCCATCCAGCCTGTGTATTTTTGGCCCACGGAAGGAAGGGGGTGGGAATGCAGAGGGAGCTAAAAATAGGGGTGTCCCTGCCCATTCCCCCCAAGGCGGGCATCCGTCTGCCTGCCTGCCTGTGGGGTTGCTGCGGGATCTGGAGCAGGGGAGCAGGTCCAGCCTCCTCCCCATGGCGTCTGGCTCTGCTTTTGTTTGTCTCACAGCCCTACAGGGACAGGAAGAGGCTGCGGGGCTGGGGAACAATGGCTCATTCTCTGGGAGTCTGCGCCTGCCGAGGAGCGATAGGGGGGATGCGGGACGGTGGCCAGAAGGCAAGCACGGCCTCCTAATGTCACTGCTGCAGGAGAGTTTTTACCCCAGAAGATGATGCAGCCCACTGGTGGGATGCAGGGGGACCTTCCCCAGCCCATTCCTCTTCCCCAGACTCAAAACCAGGTTCCTGTGACTTGTTGAAGAGGGAATGAGAGGCTGACTCCAGTGGGTGCAGTTTATGGAGGAGACAAGGGAGGCAATGCCGGCAACTCAGAGAGGGGTGGGAGCACGTCTCCAACTAGCACTGGCAAATGCACTGTTTGCAGCCTCTCCTTGAGCCTATGAAACCTGGAGTGTGGTTGGAGCTTGCATCCCCCAGTGGGAATGTCCCCAGCGGGGGTCAGGGAGGTATTTATCTGGGAGCTGTATTGTGCCTCTGTCCTGGCTGTCACTGTACTCCCTGAGGCAGTGCCAGTACTGCTGGTTGAAGCTCTCTCCATTCCCTGTGCTCCCTGCTGTTTGGGAGACAGCCAAGGGGCATGGATATGTGTGCATGGTGGGGGGTGATAAATTCTTTTATCCCACCTCTTTCTTCTCTAGACCCCCCTTCCGTGGCAGTGTCTCTCCCGGATGTTAGATCTGACAGCATGGTGCTCGAAATGCCGCAGGGAGAATCTCTCCCCACACTTTCCCAGACTTGCTCGGGGTGAGAGGAGGTGGCCTTAGCACCTGAGGTAGGGGACAGGTTAGGATGTATTTTGCAAGGGGTGAGCAAGGAGGGGACAGAAAAACTTCCCTGCTTCCAACCCCCTTTTTTCAAGGTCTTGGTTACTTGGGGCTGAATGCTTGCCAGGGCTCCTCTTGTTTACTCAGCCGGGGAGCTGACACATCCAAGGTCTCTGCTGACTCCACTTTCCCACATGCTGCTGGCGGGCGCATTCCAGGGCAGAGTGGAGATCAGCGCAAAGGCATACCAGAGGTTTCCGTCTGGGATGCCATCCTCCCTCCCTACTCTCCCCAGGCATCCAGCACCTCCTGCCAGGTCGTGAAGAGTGGGCATCACATCTGGCCAGCTTCCTGGGTCTTTACGAGCCAGGGCTGGCACAGAGCCCAGTCATGGATGTGGACCCCAGAAGCAGGGACCTGCCTCTCAAATTGAATGCCTTCAGCAAGGCTCTGTTCTTCTTTCTGCTTCCCTCCACAGGTCTCAGTCCCGTTCCCTGTAATGACCCATGGGAGATGTGTGGAGGGGAAGGGGATGCCTGTCTCAACTTATAGGGACTTGGGAGAAAGGGGTAACACCCTCCTAGGCAGCAGTCCAGCTTTTTCATTTTAGGATGGGCACGTATTCCTGTGGCTGGGTTTAGCAGCACTGGGCTCTGCAGCTGCACTCTTCTCCTTCAGGCACCGGCTCTGGTCCCTCCTGGGCAGCAGCCCAGATCCGATGTGGCTGCCTTTGGTTTTAGGAGGGAAGGCCACAAAGCTTTTAAAAATAAGCATGGCCCTCGCCCTGTCATTTAGGGTGGAGGTTTCTGTCCCAGCAATGCTCCCAGCTCTACCGGGGCAGCTGGCATCTTTGCCTCCTCCGACCTCGGGTTGCTGCTGTCAAAGGACCGCCATGACCTTTCCTTTTTCCCCCCCCCAGGCCGGCCCACAGAGGCCCCTTTACGCCCAGCCCCAGCGTCTGGAAGAAGGGGCCTCGTCTCCCTCCCTGGCTGCCACAGGAAATGCGGAGCCTGGAGGTCAGGGGCCAGCCGGCAGCTCCTCCCGTGGAGGCCAAGCAGCCCAACGCTGGGGCTTGCAATCATGCGGCGCCCGCCAGAGAGGACGGGAGGGAGGCAGAGCCGTGGAAGGCGGAGGGAGAGGGCCAGGCTCTTCCTGTTTATGTGACTACTAGACCCCCAAGAAAGGGAAAGGACTTGGAAAGCTCCATGCTCTTGGGCGGGCTCCAGCAAGCAACTGTCTGCGGCTCCTAGCCTGGGGATCGCATCTGTGGGGCAGGGTGTGAATTCTTCCCAGGGGAAAGGGGCATCCAGCTCCAGGGTAGGCTACAGTTACATTCTTGGGCCTTGAAAACCTCTGGTGTAGAAGGGAGGCTGCGGTTAGCTTCCTGGGAAGTGAGGAACAGCTCCTGCTACACCCCAGGCTTTGATTCCTCCTGTGGTTGTCTCTGACTTTTGCTGATGCTAGTCTCTGTGGGATGGCCTGAAGGCCAAAGAGCCACTCAGCCCAAGACAAGGAGGTAGCTGGGTATTTTAGCTTTGGGATGGAGGAATGA
Source organism: Lophotriccus pileatus (assembly GCA_035583135.1). NCBI lineage: Eukaryota > Metazoa > Chordata > Aves > Passeriformes > Tyrannidae > Lophotriccus > Lophotriccus pileatus. The sequence goes on from JAWWES010000041.1 coordinate 50,495,130, forward strand.
GGAGCTCTGGGAATGCCAGGCATGGAGGAGCGCCTAAGGGAGGGTTACAAATTGCAGCCTGTTCAGTCACAATGGCTCCAGCACAGATCCCATGCAGCAGAAGGGCTACAAGACCTCCCACGTTATCTAGGGTCACATCCTGCAGGGCATCTGGTGTGGCCATGGTGGTATGTGGAAGAGGAAATGAGATCCAAGATGTTGTGCTCTTGTCTACACATCTGGGACTTAACTGATCTGCCTTAGGTCACATCTGTACCAAATTTGCTGTGTCTCAGCTTTGGTTTGTAGTCCTTGGCCCAGACTGAGCATGGATTGAGGGGTGCTCTGTGCCACCTCTGAGAGATGCCCTGGAGGACACACCATTAGGCAACACTTACAGGAGCAGATGGGAGTTACAGCCCCTTTGCTGTCCCAAAAGTAAGCCCAGGCCTGGCTCAGTGCAGCAGCAATCTCCAGTCAGCTGTAGGATAAGAATAGCTGGGCCCAGTGTAGGTCACAGAATCACAGAATCACAGAATGGTTTGAGTTGGAAAGGACCTTAATGTTCATCCAGTTCCAACCTCCCTGCCATAGGCAGGGACATCTTCCACTAGACCAGGTTGGTCAGAGTCCCATCCAACACTTCCAAGGATGGGGTATCCACTGCTTCTCTGAGCAACCTGTTCCAGTGCCTCACCACCCTCACAGCAAAGAATTTCTTCCTTTATCTAAACCTGCCCTCTGTCAGTTTGAAGCTATTCCATGAAAAGGCTTAGGAAAGGCCTCAGCAGTAAGGAGTAAGGAGTAAGGAGCCCTGGTAGGTCTGCGTGGCAGGAAAGGCACAGCCCTTGGCTCCTCACATCCTTCCCTCTCTAAGGTCTCCAGTTTAAGGCCACGCTGACCCAAAGTGTTTGGGCTTTGCCCAACCACCTCCTTCCCCACGGGGTTAAATGGTGGGGTGGTGCCACCCTATGGCCCTGGAGCAGTGTTACAAGTGCTGGTGGCACTTGGCTGTTCTTTGCCCTCTCCAGAGAGGCTTTGTCCTGTTAGCAAGAGCTCAGCTCTTTTCCCTGTCCATGTCCTGGACAGGTTTGCTCTCCAGACAAGGGGAAAAGGTTCTGGTATAATCCTGACCTACTGAAACCACAGAGAATTCTCAGCATGCCTCCCTTTCTTGCCACTGCATTGCCCTCCAAGGGCAGTCAGGTATTCTTGGGATTGGAAAACCACCAAGCTTGGGCTGGTTGCCCAAACCATGAACTACAAGACCAGGTTCGCAGGTGAACCAGGATCTGCTCTCTGACAGTGGCTGCTGGAGCTTTGAGGTATTGGAGACTGAAAAGCCAACATGCCTTCCCCCATGTGCCACCAATCCATGCCCTCAAAGCTCCAACTACTGTAGCAGAAGGGAGTTTTTTGGGAATTCATTTATGTTGTCTGTTGCTTTATGGAGCAAATTCGCTGGTAAGTCTGAAAGAGCAGCAGCTTCCTTCCCTGATACATGAATCCTGTCCCTTTCCTTGGTATGGCACATGTTTAGTCTAATGAGTGTTGTGGGATGGTGTCACCCCTCCTGCCTCTCCTCCATCAACATCTGGCCAGTCTCAGCCTGACAGTGACTCAGGGAACTCTGGCAGCCATACACCCTGGGGCATGCTTTTGTACCAAATCAGGAGAGGAGCCATACAGGACTTTGATCATCACAGAGAGGATGAAGGGAAGATGGAAGTGGTACTTTCTATCTATGCTTCTTCCTTTCCTTCTGTTGAAGCTGCATGAGGGACAGAATATGTTTGAACTGGGCTGAGCAGGGCTCCCAGGTAAGCAGCTAATCCTTTGGTGGTAGTAACAGTCTCAATTCAGAGTGTTTGCAGGATCTTTATTCTCAAGACTTTTTTTTTCCAGGATAGTGATGAGGTCATACTGTGATTAATCCTTTAGATGTTGATTTACATGCAAATCTGCCCTAAAATTTTGTCCTAAGAGGTGGAAAACACTTCTTACTTCATATTTCTGTTTGACGTCCCAGTTTCAAAGGCAGCTCTGTGCAGCACCCAACAGTTGGGTGAGGTTGGTGTGGTCACATTGACCTCTGGTGGCTGCAGCCTTCGCGTGCAAGGAGGCACTAAGGAAAACGGGGCGGGTTTTGTGAGCTGCTGCTTGCTGCAGTTGAAATGCCGCTGGGTTTATCGCTTCTCTAGGTTCTAACCCCTGTCATCTTGCCGCTTGGACAGTAATTTTTTTCTTTCCAAAGCAGGTGTGATTTACCCCATCTTTGTATGTATATCCTCAGTCCATGTGGTTCTCCTCCCTGAGAAACAAATTCTGCTTGAACATACACCAGTAAAAAACAAAAGCGGGTCCTTCGTTGAAGAGCTGAATCCACATCTGGTTTCTAAACAGTGTGGATCATATCTGGAGAAAGCAGACACTGCTCCCCTGTATTCACTGTAACCTCTGTGTTCTTATGCAGCGGAGGGCAGACTTCAGTGGTTCTTTTGTGCAGTGTGATGCAGAAGCAGCCAACCAGACTGGATTCACAATGAGCAGTGAGATGGACTCCCAGCTGGCCCATGTTCTGAAGACAGGGGGGAAAAAAAGCTGGGACCAATCCCATAGGGATAATGCTTTAAGAATAAAGCAAGGCTGAGGTGGCAGCCAAGCACGAGCAGACTTCCAGGCTCAGCCCTGCTGAGTTGTAGCCCCTTTGCCAGGGCTAGCTGGGCAGCTTTGGAGTGAGAAAACTCATCCCGGTGACTCTAATCCTGTCATTCTGCTCTAATTCAGGTCTTCCTTGCCACCCTGCACACCTCTGATGCCCTAATGAGGACAGAGATGTGTTGCCAATACCTTACCAAAAAGCTCCCACATGCTTGTGCCTCCTGTAGCTCCAGGCAATGGGTGTGTTCCTGTGGTGAGGGGGAGGAATGCTGAAGGAAATATTTGCTTGTTTTGCTATCTCCACACACAGATACATGCATTTCCTTCCTGCTATGAAGGCCACTCGTTTTTTTTTGAGGGGAAAGCTCATTCCTCCTGCCTTCTGCAGTCACCACTGTGAAGGGAATAAACCACTCTCAATATGCTGCAGCAGTCTTACATCTGCTACGAAAAGTGTAGGGGAGACGAGAGTCAAAGTCCTTGCAAAGGTTGTTAATATAAACATTGAGTTTGATGAATGTCATTAGGAAAAGGTTGGGAGTTTTTTTCCATGTGCTTTAACGAATCTGGCATGAAGCAGTGTATGCGCCGATTAGATCAGGCTGGAGTCGATAATTCTGTTTCACAAGTTCTTTTGCATTTTTGGCATCTGTTTTTGTTCCACGCAGGAACAGAAACTGTAGAGAGTTTTTTCACTGCACCAAATCATGTTGGGACAGCTATTGCAGGGTGGAAGTTATTATTAGGGGGATTATTTCAAACTTTCTTCCTCCAGCTGACTTGGGAGACCACCCTGGAGACCTTAGCAAACCTTCCCCCTGAAACTTCATTGGATGCTGTAAGTCTTTGCAAATCACCAGCTGCAAGAAGAACAGCATATTGTGATTGGGGAAAAAAAAATGACCAAGCAAGGAATACATCGTTGAAGATGATCTGCCTAGCTCACATCATGGACAGGCAGTACCACAGTAAAGATGCTGTGCTTCCCAAAACCCAGGGCAAGACTTTACAAAGAATTCAAGCTCAGCACCTGTGGCTGCAGCTTGAGCTTTATACTGACGGCATTTTAGCCACACAATCAGGATTTTATTGAATTCCTTCCCCGCCCTTCCTAAAGCTGTTTCCAGGAGGGGGCAAACAATGCAGTACTGTGGCATACCCAGCCCTGCTCTGTGCAGAACTGGCTTGCTCACCTTGGAGGGATCCCACTGACCTCTTAGTGCCATCGGCCAGCCCCACACCGCAAGGTGCTGCAGAAAACCCAGCAGCCTGTCACACTCTGCGGGCCACGTGTGCTAAGCCCTTCCTCTGCTGGTGGAAAGGACATGGGGCTCACCATTTGCTAGCTTGTCGTAGGTTTCCTGTGTGAGCTGATGCAGCTTGGAAAGTTTTACCAGTGTGACTATTTTGGATAGGAGTTGAAAAAATGCAACAAACCCAACCAACAACAAAAAACACACCCAAACACACCAATGACATTCCTAGTATGAACTCAAGCGTGCCAGCACAAAAGTAACTGCTACTGGTAAAGCTATTTTGGAAATGTGATACCTGGCTGTGAGCATGTGCAGTCTGATGGGACTGTGTATCTCCATCGAATTGGAGTTGTCTTGTACAACTGCAGCTTCCCTACAAAGGGGGAGCTTTGCATCTCTGTGCCTCCACACCCTGGCCAAAAAACAGGCATGGATCATATTCTTCCTCTCAGGAACTGTCTGCCTGATCTGTTGGGATCAACTACCCAGCTCAGAGCTTTTGGGGGTGGTCTGCTGGCTCCTAGGGTACCTGCTCAGCACAGAGACTCTCCATGAATAAGAACAGCTGGTGGAGCTTGTAAGAAAATAAAGGACATTAGTCATTTAGTCAGTCTAAGGACCTGTCCTTATTGAAGTACCATTCAATTATTGAATTATTTATCTGTCTCTCCTGGCCACTGAGGTCTGACACAGCTGAGAGTGATAAAATGAGAGTGAGATAGGGTTGCTAGAGAAAATTAAAACCACCCTAGCCTCAAAGGTGGAAGCATATGATGTTGGGACTGGCCCATGGTGCCCAATTCCATCTCTCCAGAGCTTTCTGTCCCAGTGGTATGCACAGATACGAGCAACTGAGTATATGGCAAGTGTGGAAGTTACTCTGTGCAAACTCTTTGGGATGCTGTGTGGACACACAGGTCCACTCTTGTGATTGCTGTGGCCACTTGGGCCAGAGAAAGGCTTTCCTGCACCCACCCCTGGCCTGGGGAACTCAGTGCTGGGTCAGGCTGGGGGTTACAAGCCCCTGCATGCCCTGGAGTACATCTCCCTCACGCTGCCCCAGGGCACCTCCACGCCCAGTTCCACCCACGGACACAGCTGAAGACTGGAACCAAAATCTAGCCTGTAGGACCTTTTCTTGCCCTGGATCAGGCTTGTTTCCACCACCCTCAGTTTTTGCCCTTGCTTGGATCCCCTGTTCATCCAGAGCCAGCCCTATACCTGGGATGGCCTGGCTACAATTTCTGGAGTCCTTGAACCAAAAAAAGCCCCTCCTTACAAACTTCTTCTCTGCAGGCAGAGCTGGGGGTGGTGGGCTGTGGATGGAGCGGGGCGAGGGGGCTGCGCCTTGCCCAGAGAGCCCCCCATCCTGCTCGGGGAGAGCCCCGGCCAAGCTGGTCACCCCCTTCCCCCGGCGGTCTGTCGGGAGGTGAGGCCGGCTGAGTTTCAGAAGAGAAGTGGCTGGCGAGCCCACATCCTTCCGGGGAGCAGCTGCATCCCGGGGCTGGGGACCAAGAGGGGTTAGAAGGACAGGACACACGCAAAGAAAAACCCTTCCCCGGCGCGCTCAGATGAGAAGCAGCCGGAGGCTCTCAGAAACCGGGAGCGGCCGACGGTGATCCGCCCCCGCCCCGCCGGTGAGTGCCCCCGCGACCCCCGGAGGTGGGCAGAGGTAGGCTGTCCATAGCCCGGGGGGTTGCCTGGTCCCTCCCAGCCGGCTGGAAGAGGGAGGGTAGCAGGGAGGGAGGGAAAGAGGGTGGGAAAGTGCGGTGGGGTGGGGAGAGCGCTTCAGACACACCTGCCCGGCGGCGCGGAGGGGAGCGGGGAGCGGAGCGGGGAGCAGCCCTCCCGGCGGCGGGAATGGCAGGTAAGGGGCGAGACCCCGCCCGGGAGTGGGGTCCAGGGAGCGGCGGAGCCACACTGTGCTGGCGGAGCCGGCGGCTGCCGCGCCCGTCGACATCGCCAAAGGGCGTGGGTTTCGCACCGGCCCGGGACGGGGGCTGGGGAGGGATGGCGGTGGTGGTCGGGGGGATGTTTGCGCCACTTTTCGTCTTCCTCAGCCACCTCATCAGGAATGGCCTCCGGCTCGGCATTTCTCGAACAGCGCCTTCGGACTGGCGAAAGGGAAGCGCTGTTTCCCTCCGCCCGCCCCGCCGCGGGAGGGGAGTACTGCGGGCGGCAAGGGGGGGTACCCCGGGAGCTAGCAGGGGTACTGGCTCCGAGAACCTTCTGCCCGCCCCCACCCTCGCCGCCCTCCCGCCTCTCCCTGTGCGCCGAGCCTGCCTGCCGAGAAGCTGGTGGCTGCTTGCAGTTTCTTGGAGAAACACTTTGATTTAAAGGCATAAATCCGTAGCCAAGAAGCGGAGTTCAAAACAGCACAACTCTTTTGACCATCTGTGGCCTGCTGTTGTGTCCTCCTCCAGCATACTTGTGTCTATGTGGCAAGCGACCCTTTTTCAAATGAGAGTAGTTTCTGCAAGAAATGCTATTTTCATTCAACCTTGGACAATCCAGAAGTGTATCTGTATTTAGGCTCCTAAGCTCTTAGGTGCTGGAAATGAGACACTTGAGTATTTTTTGTGTAATCAACAATTCTCTTTTCCTGATATTCTTCATCCACCAGACCCCAAGCTTTCTTTGTTTGTATTTGGAGGATTAACTTTTGCGGAGTTCTCTCAGCCACCCTCCTTGCTGTGCTACTTGTCTGTCTGAAATAGCATGATACTCTCACCACGAGAAAAGAAAAAACACAACCCCAAAACCCAAAGAAAAGGAAAAAGTTTGGGTTGTTTCCTTCCCCCATGCAACATGAACCTCTACACCACCCCTGGTGATGTTTGTGTGCCCAGGGTACAAAAGCTGGATTTGATGCCAGCACCAGAGTTGCAGGTGACCGTGCATGCTTTGGAGGAGTGATGGCTTCTAAGTCTCAGGAGGTCCTTGCTGTGCTTCGTCTTGCCAGCTAAAAGGATTTGTGCTGACCTGTGGAGCAGATTTTATTTCTCAAGCGAAAACAGATAATACTGGTTGAGTTGATCCACAGCTGGAGAGAGAGCTCCTTACACATACCTGCTCCATCACTGCTTGTAGGACTTAATGGGGCGGGTTCATCACAGCTCTATGGGGCTTCGGCCCATTGACTTGAGGGTCCCTCTTGTTTTATTTGGTTGGCAGAGTGGTTGCCTTGTTGCTATGTATTTTCAGGACTCCATACTGCTATGTGGAAGATATGTGAAAGGCATGCTTATGTGATGCCCCCTTGATTCCAGTACTTGAAGCCAAGCTTCTCTTTGGAATGGTGCCCTTGAGAACTTCAGTTTGGTCACTGATGCTTGGGGCATGCACAGGGCAAATGAATCCCATGGGATTCGTTTGCTGGAGCCTCTCCAACCCCACTGTGAGAAAGCATGTCCCAAGCTGTGAAAACTCTTGGTCTTGAGAGTTTCCCGTTCTCAGGGATGAGGAAAAAGGGAAGATGTGTGGTGGTTGGGGGGAATTTAAGAATGCTTCAGGGATGACGATGCCATCTTCCCTGGACTTCCTACAGTATGTGCTCCTAACTCCCTTAAGGCACCACTTGCTTTCTGCATATCTAAGGCCCTAGGTGGACACTCAAGATCCTGCTGACCTGATTTGTCTGTGAAATGTCTTCCAGTGTATCTAGGTCCCATTTGCAAGACTAACAGATCATTTGCAGAATCATACCTCAACCCATGTTTTCCCATGCCTACTCACACCTTCTGTGCTCCTCCATCATTTCTTGTCATTTTATCCTTTCCTTTTATCCTTCCAGCCGTGGAGAATGCCCCTCTCCGAGCCTGCAGCCTCTCAGAGCAGGAGGAGGAAGAAGACTCCGTCTGGGAGAAGATCGAGAGTGCACGACACCAGCTGACCCGCTCCCTGAACCCAGCGAAGCTCACCCCGTACCTGCGCCAGTGCCGCGTGATAGATGAGCAGGATGAGGAGGAGGTGCTGAACTCCTGCCGATTCCCTTGCAAGAGCAACCGGACAGGTGGGAGAAGACACAAACTTACACTTAGATGGACCTGGTTTGTGGGGAATAACCTGGTTTTGATGCATGGTGAAGGCTACCCAGCATGTAGTGGTGGCTTCCTGCTCCCTCCCACTGCACTGCTACTTCAGCTTTGTTGGTCTCTGAGGTGCTCTGCACCCAGACCTCCCTCTCATCCTCTGTGGCCATCCCCCTGCATGCACACAGATGAAGGTAGTGCTCTCAGCTCGTTCCCTCCTCTAGCCATTCCCATTTTTGTGGATGGAAGTAAAACTGGTAGAGATGCTACTTTTGTATCATGAAGCTGGACTATGCTGTTTTCTTTCTGTTTTGCACAGAATTCATCCTAACTCTTTCCCTTCTTCCAGGTTACCTGATGGACATCCTTCGGCGCCGTGGAAAGCGAGGCTATGAAGCCTTCCTGGAATCCCTGGAATTTTACTACCCAGAGCACTACACACGGCTAACTGGGAGGGAACCAGCCCAGCGCTGCTCTATGATCCTGGGTAGGGGCTGGTGTTCTGTTCTTCCTTCAGCTGCTGCTTGCCTGGGGAGGGTCAGAAATCTGTGCAGGCGCATGTGCATGCGCCTACATAAAAACCAGGTTCATGCTACCGGTGTGTGAGGAACCCTGACAGCTCTGTGCTCTGCAACTGGCAGGGAGGGGGCCACATATACAGGTGTGATGGACTATGGTGCTGTAAGCCTGGGACAACAATGGCTGTGAACCCACAGGGGAGCTTTGGCACCTCTTGGTGGAAAACAGAGTGTTGGGCAAATCTGATTTTTGGGGTTACCCCTGTTTCAGCAACCAGGAACAGATTCTCATTTGTCTCCCCTAGATGAGGAAGGCCCTGAGGGACTAACTCAGTTCCTGATGATGGAGGTGAAGAAGGTGAGGGCTCAACGGAAAGAGCACCTCCTGAAGGAACACCAGCTCCAGGTGAAAAACCAGGCTTTGGAGCAAGAACAAGCCCGGCTGGAGCAGCAGCTGAAGGAGCTCCTGAAGGTGCAGGAGCGTTGCCAGCGGCTGAGAGAAGAGTGGGACTCCAACAGTGTGGAGCTGCTGAGGCTGAAGGACGAGAACTACATGATGGCCATGCGCTATGCTCAGCTCTGTGAGGAGAAGAACATGGCTGTGCTGCGAAGCAGGGACCTGCAGCTGGTGGTACGATCCTGAGGAGCACAAGGCTTGGCAGTGGGAGGTGGTGGGGGTCTGGCAGCCAAGAAGGATGCACACGGATGTTCCCACGTGGTGGCTCGTGAGTGTGAAGGAGCTGATGGCAGGCAGGACATGTGTTGGGGCTCATGCCCCTGCTCTTGATGGGCATGTGACCTGCAGAGAGGCTGAGTCATGGACACAGTGCAGGAGGCTCACCACTGCCCTGGGGCAGCTGGAGATACATCACCAGCTCCTGCCACAGCTGGAGGTACATCACCTAGAGGAGCCAGAAGTAGGGGTGATGCCTTCCCTGGTGTCTCTCAGCTTTCAGCCTGGCCATTGGTACCACAAGATGCCCTGTCTGTTCCTGCCTGCACATGTTGCCCTGTGCTGCCTGCTCTGTCCAGGCAGCACAGGCAGTCAGCTGATTCTGTCAAGCTGTGTGCTTGTATTTACCTTTTCCCTGGGAAGGGGCTTTGGCTTGTGTTTTCCTCTCTCTAGTGAGGATGGTGGCTGTGCAGGCAGCCGTGCTGGGTGCCTGTGCGCTCTCTGGAGCTGCCCAGCCCACCTTGCTGATCTTAGGAGCCTTTTGGCTCAGACTCCATCCCCCCTGCCACTCCCCACCGCCTCCTCGTCTCTCTCATGACGTTTGTAAGACTCATGGCCTGCATAGCTGAAGGAATTCGTGACGCTGCACTCCAGCTGCCAAGCTCTCACCTCCAGCAAACATGCACCCATTTCCTGCCTGGGCAAGGACAGCCCTACCCTGAACCTATTAATAGCCAACGTTTTTCAGTGCTCTGCTGCCTCCTGGCATTCCCCCTACCAGTCTGGGCCTGGACCTCTCATGCAGCCTTGTGATTACCTTTCATTCCTCATTCTGTTCTGCCAGCACTGGGATCCTCCCTTACCTTTTATCTGATATTCCTGCCAATGCCAGCTCTCCGGGGCCTCTGTGGAGAAGGGAGCTGAATCACTTGTAGGTAACTTGGGCTGAAGAAATCCCCCTGGAAGTAGGGTCTCAGCCTGCCCTCCCCTCCTGACTCTGGGGTTCAGAAATGACTGGTTCCCAAAAGTCATTCTAGGTCTTGTGGGCAGATTTATAGAAGTAATTCAATTCCTGAATCCCTCCTTGGCAATTTTGGCAGTACTTCTTGGTGGCTTTGCTGTATTTCCTCTCAAAGCCTTACTTAGCTGTAAAACTCCTGTTCTTTGATCAGTCTAATCAGAGAGATCCTCATAGACCTCTAACAACTTACTCCTAACAGAATTGACCTCCACTGTCTCCAATGACATGCTGGTGGAAGAGTGTGAAAGCAAGCCAGGGTGTGATGATGCCCCTGTGGTACCCTGCAGCCTCTGGCAGCTTGAGCTGCCAAATACTTCCCAGGCTAGAGGTGGTCTCCCCACACTGAATAGCCTCCAGTGGATTTTTCTGCTGGGAATTTGTTTCTCACCTGCTCTAGGAGCCTTTGAGACAGTCACAGCTGCGGGCCATGGCAATGCATCAGAGGTCTCATGTCCACCTCTGGTCAAGGCCAGCTGCACTGGGGATGCCCCAGGGTAGCAAGAAAGTTGTTGCACCAAGAGAGGATCCTGAAACTGAATGTGCTTATGCAAGTACATTGTTCTCCTTTCCCTGAGGAAAAAGCTTTTTTGTGCAGCTGTGCTGCTAACCCTGGCCCAGCTGTAGGATACTCCTTCACATGGTTGCCCAGCGTTTGCTTTACTCACCTCTAGGCCTGTTTTGTGCCCAGCACCTTCCCTGCTGCGCTCTCCTGCTAAGGCAGAGTTGCAGGGCTGTGTGTGTCAGACTATGTTTCTTCCCTGGGTTACAGGTGGACCAGCTGAAATGCAAAGTCTCCAGCCTAGAGGAGGAGTGCAGCCTGCTGCGGAAACAGGCGTCTGCGCCGCCCCAGCGGGAGGCGGAGGAGCGGGGCCACCCCGACACTGTGTCTGAGCTGTGGGCTGAGAACCAGCGGCTCACGGCATCGCTGCAGGAGCTGCAGGGCATGTTGCAGGTACCTGGCAGGGCAGGGCAGGCTCTAGGTCACCTCCTTTCCTGGGCCGCCCCCTGCACTGGTTACTTAGGCACTGGAGAGAGGGGGAATCATTATTTTGGGCTGGTTTGTCCTGTACTTTGAGCATGTCACTTTGCTGTGGTGGCTGCCATTGTTTCTGGGTCTGGGTAGTGATGGGTCCTTGTTTCCAGCCCTATAACTCTTGAATGTGCTCAAAAGTGTGACTTAGTGCCTTGGAGTGCACAGTAGATCAATGCAGGAGTGACGATGGCAGTTGTGCCAATCTGCCAGTCGTTGCCCTGGTCTGGTACTCCCTTGGTGCTTGTGGTGCAGTGACAGTGCCTTCTCACCTTCTAGACACCTAGTGAGGGTCCAGTGCCAGGCTCTGAGCAGATCCTGCTGGACATCCTGGAACATGACTGGAAGGAAGCTCAAGACGACCGGCAGGATCTCTGTCAGAAACTCAACTCCCTGCAGAATGAGCTGCAGTGGGCTGAAGAGCTGAGGGATAAGGTAGAGCATCCGTCACTGCCCCCATCGCCATTCTCCGTCCCTGCACACTCAGCAGGGTCTGGAAGAGAGGGGAGGGAAGGGGCTGTGAAGCCACAGCAGTCACTTTCAGGAGAGCTAACGCTTGCTGCTTGCTGTTACCAGTACCTCCAGGAGGTGGAAGATCTGCAGCTGAAATACCGGACGCTGCAGAAGGACTGTGATCTCTACAAGCATCGCATGAACACAGTGCTACTGCAGCTGGAGGAGATCGAAAAAGAGCGGGACCAGGTAAATTGCTTTCCACCTCCCAGCAGGGCATTTGTCTCTGCTCTGGGTACCCTTTCCTTCTCCAGTGGATCTTGTCCATCCATTCCAGGGTGGGAGCTAGGGTGGCAGTTCTCTTCCTTTTCTCACTCTGTCTGGCTCCTTGCAGGCAATCCAGAGCCGTGATGGGGTACAGCTACAATATTCCCAGAGCCTTATTGAGAAGGACCAGTACCGCAAACGCGTGCGGGCCCTGGAGGAGGAGCGGGATGAGCTCCTGAGCAGGCTAAGCCAGGCAGAAGGGCTGAACAGCACGCTGGAGGCACAGCTGCAGCGGTGCCAAGGCAGCCGCATCCTGGGCAAGGTGAGGATGGCTAGAAAGAAGAGAGAAGGCAGAGGGGTCAAGGCTCATTTCTGGGGGATATAATGGGGTGATGGAGTCCCTTCTTTCCCAGATGTGCAGCTCTTCCTACTCCCTCTGCTCCAACCTCAGCAGCACCTGGAGTCTCATAGACAACCCTACGACTGGACTCATGGATGCTCTGGGGAATTCTGCTACCCCATTCTCAGGGGATTCAGCCGTTCAGAGCATGGTGAGTGCTTGGCCATGAGAGGCTGACCCTCAACATGAAGGCAGCAGAGACCCACACTGCTCAGGAAGGGCACAGAGGCATTGGAGTGGGTTCATCATGGGGCTGTGACTTGGTGGAAGACTGGGTGTGGGATGGTGTGTAAGGTGTGAACAGATCTAGGATACAAAGCTTTGTTCTCTCAGTCTCTGACGAACTGACCTATGCTGCTACAAGGTGTGCAGCACTCTCCTGAGTGGGGAAGCAGGGAAAGGAAAACTCTCTTCATCCTATATGACACCCTAGAAATCAACAGCCTTATGTAATATATTATCCTCCCCAAAATACTGTTTAATCTATGCATGCTGGTGGAGAAATCCAAGCTCTTTTGAATCCTGTAGCAGCATCACATTGTTTTTAAGAGAGTCAGATTCTTTTCCTTTGACTCCTTGAACTATCATCCTATAGCACTGTAAAATGGGCAGTCCCACAGGTTACTCACACCTCTGGGTGTGCAGTGGCTAGAAGTGAAATATTCTCTTCATCTGCTACTGCTCCCACAGCCTGTACGTTCCAAAAAGATGGGGATGCAGAAATGGACGATGGGGACAATGGAATCTCTATCTGAGCTATCTGCTTCGGAAAACAAGGTGCCCCTGGGAGTTTGGAAGGATGTGGGTTATCCCTAAAGATGGATGTGGTACCCAAGGAGCTGTTTGTGACCTGCCCTGATGGGAGGGGAGCGTTGGTGCTGGGTCAGTGTTAGCAAGCATCTCTCTTTCACTCTGTTCAAGGACGTGACTCCCGAGAGTGAGAAGGATATCAACCGCCTTTCTACCTTCCCCTTCCCTCCTTGCATTGGCTCCATCCTCCGTCGGCAGCGGGAAGATAGGTGCATGCCCTCCAAAAGGTGACTGCTGGGAGCTACTTGAGTCTGTGTGTCCTCTGTGGGGTTTGTGGGGGCCAGGGAGAGCTGCCTGGCAGGGTTAGGAGAGAACCTGGAGTGGTAACTGAGAGTGGGAAGGCTGGCTAGGAGCTGTGTGCTGGCTGCTGGGTGGGTGGCGAGGAAGTCTGTGGAGGTGGGATTGAGAACAGAATGCAAACAGGCTTTGGAAAAGCTGCTGCCTTACAGACTCATTTTGTGTTTCCATTGTAGCTTGTCCTGTGGCTCGTTTAGCAGCATCGAAGATGCAACAGGTACCAGAGTGGGGGCTTTACCTAAAGGGCTTAGCTAAAAAGTGGTGGCTGTGTGAAGAGAGGTTGGACAACTGACCCTCCCTCACACCTTTGTACAGCTCAGTGTGAGGGCTCTGCATTTGTAGCAGGGTGCTGTGGACCCACACATCCCCCTGTGCCTTGTCAGGCACAGCAGCTGGAAAAGCTGTCTTTTCCTCTGCAGAGCGAGTAACTATTCGCATCAGCTCTGTTTAATTCATGGAAATCTGTGTTGATGGTGTGGATTTGGGGGAGTAGGTAACAGGAGAGGGAAATGCCCTTGCCTTGGGTTGTTACTGGATATTCCTTTTGTCTGCTACTACCTGGGTGATGGGTTATAAATCTCCTGGAGTGAAGCTCCTGATGCTGGCAGGTCCTTTGGTGGGCACTGGTGGCTGATCTCTGGGCACATCCAGGTGTCCTTGGCCGCTGCTGCCTTCTGACCAAAATGCTGATGAAGGGAATGGAGATTTGCTTGTTGGAAAACCCTTTCCATGAGGGTGACTGTTCAAAGCCTCCCTGTAGCTTCAATTTTCCAGTCAGATGCTAGAAAACAGCCAGGAGATAGTGACAGACCCTTGCCACCCTGAGAACATGAGCTCGCTGCAATGTTAGGAGAGGTGATGTGCTCCCTCTCTCCCTTTTGCTCTTTCCTAGGCAGCGGTTTTGCTAGCACCTTGCTTGGGGCCTCCTCCTCTTCTTCCAGCAGCACCTACACCAGGGTGAAGTCCGAGATCTGCTTGTCCACGCTTCCCAGCCGCAAGGAGGTCACCAGGAGGTGACTGCTGCTCTCTAACCTAGGCACTCTGTGCCAGCTGCTTGAGGGGACACTTTGTGGTGCCAGGAGACCACTCCTGGGAGGCCCTTCCTTTCTGCCTCTCCCCTTGCGGGCTCTTTCTTACTAGTGGGAGAGGAGAGAAATGAAGATCCTACAGTCCTTGCTTCCTAGCAGGACTTCAGTTTCTTGTACTGTTGCATTTGTTATGGCAGGGGTGGTGGGGATGTTGCCCTGGGTTGGACATGCATGTGTCTAGGTAGAGAAAGGACCATGGGGGCCCAAATTGGCTTCTGGGTTGGGGCTGGTGGGATGGAAAGGGCTGTGGGGGTTTGTAAGCTCTGTATGCCCTAGTGATCAGCACACTGTGAATCACGAGGTCTGCACTGCAGTAAATACCTGTAGCAGAACACAAAGCATGGCAGACTGGTTCTGAGAAAAGGCAGTAAACTTCGGTTGCCAGACTTGGCATTTCTCCTTGCCAGGTCACTGGTGGTACAGCTCACTAATGTGGGTCACCCCAGCAACCTTTCACCCCAGGAGAAGAGGCTTGGATCAGACATCTCCATCCTTGGAGGGAACAGGACAGGGATTTATGTCCAGTGGGTCAAGCCAGGCTCACGGGTCGAGGATGCAGGACTCAGGGAAGGGTGCCGGCTTATTGAGGTGAGTCTGGGAAGGGCTGACTTTGTGGGTTTGCACCTGGGATGTTGTGAGGAGTGTGAAGTGATCCCCAGTGCAAGTTGACCTTTACCCAACTTTAAGTCCACCTCCATTTCTCTTGTTTCCCAGGACTGTTCCCTGCCTAGAGCTTTATACAGCACAAACACCCACACAGGTCTCATGGCACTCAGGTGTACCTGTGCATGTAAACATGCTGAGACCTTCTGAAACACTTCCTTGAGCTGTGGGTGGGGAGAGACAGAAAGGAGTCACACAATTAAGATGTGTATGTCCCTGGAGTTCTCTGTCACCTTCTAGGTTTTCAGAGCAGTTCCCATCCTGCACATGCCCATTGCGAAGCAATCAATTTTGGAGCAAGATTTCTCAGACCTTTGTGACCCTCCTGAGCTACAGAGAATAATTGCTCTGAAGAAAGCTCCTGGAAGGAAGGAAGGGCATTTATTTTGCTAAGAATGACACCACTTGAAATATAACTACACTGCTTGAGTTAATATCCTACCTGTAACTGAAAAGATACCAGTGCTCCTGCTCCCATACACATTCATGCACACGCATTTCCATTCATGGCAGTCCAGCATCCAGACTGGATAGTGGCTGACAGCAGGTATTTCAGAGGCAGAGGAGGGAGCCAGAGGCAGACTGAGGATGCCTTGTCCTCAGGTATAGCTTTTCCCAGGCCGATCTCACTGTTACATTTCTTGTGTAACCCTGATGAGTGAGGAAGCTTGGGGGGAGCCTGCTCTTCCAGATCTTAGGTCTAACAGCATCGGGTCCTTGCTAGCTGAGGGTGCCATCGCTGAAGGAAGAGGTGCTTTCCCTGGAGAACTGCACACGGGAGGTTGCCTACCTGAGCCTGCAGCACTGGGATGAGCCCTCTAGTCTCATCTTTCAGCTGGACCTGGAAGGTAAGGTGCTAGCAGCTGGGTCTCCTTTGAGCCTGAGCTCTTTGCCTCCCCTTCTAGACCCTCCACTGAGCCCTGGAGATAAATCTCAGTTATTCTCTTTCCTCTCCTGTTTAGTCCTAGGCCACCATGTCTGACACGGGTTGGCCGTAGTTCCAGTAGCTTTCCCTGTCTGGTGTGACTTGTGCATCCTCTGAGTTACAGGATGGAGGTACAGACCTTCTGTCTGTTTGCCTCCTCTGCACCACCCCCACCCCAATCTGTAGTGTCACAACTGTGCTGGGGACTGGCCTATCTTACTGGTGGTGGTTGTCTCCTGTGTCACCACCTGCAGTGACCCATGTTTTATGCTCCAGGATACCAGCCTCTGCGGGAAGCCCTGGAAGAAGGGAAGAAATTTTCTGGAGACTCGTTCTACGTACGCACCAACCTGTCCCTCCTGGAGCCGTCAGACCCTTATGCACTGTGCGTGAAGTGTCGGGAGATCCTCCACGTCACAGACACCATGCACAAAGGGCGTCTGGAGTGGTACTGCTCGCGCGTTGATCCCTTCACCATGCGGGACCTGGACAAGGGGACAGTGCCCAACTACAGCAGGTAACGAGTGAGGAGGAAGGCAGAGGGTACCTGCTCTGTTTATCTGTGGTGAACATCCCTTAGCAGTCAGGAGCGGTGCAGACTGGCCTCTCAGTGGTGTGGGATGCCCAAACCTTGCACAGGGACCAGTGTGGTAGTGTTTGGGAGCCCTTGAGAGACTGGGAGATTGAGTGATATGCCTATGCTTCAGCAGGTCTGTGGGGCTGGTGAGGAAGTTCACAGGAGGCTATGGTCCCTGGGGCCTTTGGAGTTGCTTGAGTGCAAGCTCTCTGTCTTTTCAGGGCTCACCAGCTTTTGAAGATCCAGGAGAAGGGCCAGATGCCTGGGCAGCAGAGAGGCCACAAGAATAACGTAAGCCAAGGAAGCAGACAATGAGAGCCATGTGTGTGCTCATAGCCATCTCACCACCTCAGCATGCCATCTGCCCCACTTTTTTGGTAAAGCAACCCATACAGAGGTGGCAGATGGGTTAGAAAGCAAAGCAGGGGCTTATACCCCAGGCAATGTTACTGCTCTGTGGATGCTTTTCTACCACTTCGCCACTTCCCAGGCTGAACCTAATGGGCAGCAGACGTGATCTCATGCTTTTTGTAAGGGTGCTCCATCCTTTTTACCAGAGGGTGTTCTGCAGCCAGTTTTGTGTGTATATGTGTGTGTGTGAAAAGGTCAATGCTTTCAGCCTTATTCTCTTCACTTTCTCCTCAGCTAAAGAAACGGGCCTTGGACCAACTGCGCTTTGTGAAATCCAAACCACAGAGGAGCCCAGAACAGCCCCCTCAGCAGCTATGGCTGGACCCCTGCTCAGGTGAGCTGTTAGCCCTGTGCCTGCCCTGCCACTCTTAGAGACCCAGTTGTGCCCTCTGGGCGCTGAAGTACACTGGTGTCTGGGATGCCTCAGTCTTTCTGCTCAGGATCCCTCTTATAACGCTGCTAATGGGATTTTGAGAAGTCTGTGCATATTTAAAGTCTCTGTCCCTTTTTCCTGGTTTTCTGGGTTTTTCCATTGCTGCTGTCATTCTTGGGGTCATGTAACTTTTTATGGAGAATAAACTGGTGTGTAGCTCAAGGCAGTCCCAGGAAATGGGCAGGGGGTCCATGTCCAGGATATCTGCCCATGAGCAAGTGTAACCAGGATAGGATCTTTCCTGGGATGTGACATGGTTGGTAGGTGCCTACATAATTCAAGATGAGGGGGTGGTACAGGAAGAATGTGATAATGTGTAGGCTGGTATGGTCTCCTGTGTTCTCACCTTTGTCTTTCTCTTCTTCACTCCTGTCTTCCAGATCCAGACATGAACCTGAAGCCTTACAGCCTGGTGCGCCCTGTGGTGGTCAAGGCACCCCGTCCTGTGGTGCTGTCACCAAACTGCATTGTACCACGGCTCATCAGGAACCTGCTGGACTTGCCCACCTCTCGCCTGGACTTCCACGTGTGCCCAGCAGGTAGGTAGAAATGAGTGGCTGGCATATCCAGGGCTGTTTTAGTATCTTGTGGCTCAGTGAGGTACAGAACAAGAGTCTCCTACCTCCAAAGGCTACTTTCCCCTTTTACCTCCTGCCACTTCCTAGCCATACAGTGGGAAGCTAAGATGTTGCCCAAAGAGGACGACTTCCTCTTTCCTTCTTGCTCCTCACTCCTTCATTGCTCTCCTTTCCCAGTGTTTAGAGTTCTTCCTTTACGAACTGCAGGACTGAAAAATGAGTCAGTATATTTTTTTGGAGCGGTGATTATGAAGGTACTGAAAAATCTCTGGTTTGCTGAAGAAGCATGGCTCTGAAAATATTGGCCACTGGGCTTCTTAGCTGAATGAGTTGGCTGTGTATCCTATCCTGCTGAGCCCTCTGCAGGGTCCCCCTCACATTGCATGGGGACCTGCTTTGATGCCTTTACTGCGGATGGGAATTTACTGTGGGCAAAAACCATCCTCCCCTGCCAGTTTTGCCTGCTGCATGGGAAGGAAACAGGGCTTTGTAGGATCCATGTCTACCTAGGAAGTACCTGTGCTACCAGTCAGAGGTAGCAGAGGATGCCCAGCCAGCCTGGGCCTCAGGATAACTGGAATGTGTTCTGAACCCAGTTCCAAACATGCCTTCTCCTAAATATATTACTTTATTTCTATCTTAGGAATGAGCAGCTCCTAAAAGCCTTATTATATTCCCTGCTTGTGTTTCTGTGGCAGTGTGGGCAGCTGCCTAGAGCAGCATGGTCAGCAGGCAAAGCCCAGCACCTGCTTCAGCCACACTGGGCTGCAGAGCCTGTGGCTCCCAAGCCAGGTGTGCATTGTGTCAGCTTCTGTTGTGAGTTACTGCATCTGGCAGTCATTGCTTTGACCACGCTGCAGCTTGCTGTACTGCCAGCTCTGCCCGCAGTTCTCTGCCTCTCTGCTGCTCTCCTGCCTGGCGCTGGCTCGGCTGCTGCGTGCTGTCCCTCTGCCTCTGAGCAGGGGAGGTGGCACAGGCTGCCACCAGCAAAAGGAGGTTCAACTTGCTCCCCATCTTCCTTCTGCTCTCCCATGACAGGATGCACACTCTTCTTGCCTCCCCACAGCCATGCTACTCACTGGAGCCATCTGTGAGGCCATTTAGCTCTCAAACCCTGCAGAAAAACTACCTGGCAAAATAGAGCGGTTATTTTTCTGCCATATTCCGTTGGGATGGTGTGGCAGTGGGGAGGAGGGTGGATAATGTCCGTGAGCCAGCTTAGGCTGCTGTGGTACAACACAAGGTGCTGCTCTTGCCATGCAAAGTGTCTTCAGCTGTGACATCTTGTTTGTTCCGTACCAGAAAGCTGCAGGAGATCCATGCCAGCACTTACTGTTGTATAATTAGACTTGCTCTCCAGAATCCATAAACACTGAACTCAGTAAGCACCTGCGCAGCAGCAAACGTGCAGGATCAGAGGTAGAAAGTATGTGCAAGAGGGAGAAGGGGCTGATGTCTCCCTTTTCATATCTCCTCTTGGCTCGCAGAGAAGATGGCAGGAGGAGATCCCAGCGCTACCCATGCTCAGGACTACCCTGTGTCTAGAACTGCCCCCCAGGAACCACGGGAAAGCTGGCGAATCCGCATGATCCGGGAGGCGATGGAGAAGGTGCTGAGCTGTTTTGTCTGCAGAGAGAGAGCCAGGATGAGGCACCTAATTCAGATTGGAGAAGAGGAGAACAGGGGAAGAGTGAGAGTAGTGGGGTGATCGAGAAGGAGCTGCTTGCTTGGGGGCTGTGTAATTTGGAGAGTGTTTCAGATCCAGGTGCTGTGGAGCTGTGGAGCAGCAGATATGGACATTTCCGTGAGTCTCTGATGAGCTCAGATAAAATAAATGGCAAATGGGGACTCGTGGGGGAGGTGGTGGGACATGCCATATGCAGAAGTGACCTGCCTGCTCTCACATTCCTCAT
>JAWWES010000041.1:50515213-50547923 GCA_035583135.1 Lophotriccus pileatus
GGCAAATGGGGACTCGTGGGGGAGGTGGTGGGACATGCCATATGCAGAAGTGACCTGCCTGCTCTCACATTCCTCATCTTCATCAAAGTGGCAACAGCTCTGTTCAGGGTAGACAGAGTAACGTGAGGCTGCGGGTGACAGCAGTGACAAAGGGAATGTGAAGACGGGCTGTGGCTGAGAGAGGGGTCCAGTGGGCTCTTGGGTTGGATTGGCAGTGATGGAGTGGGTGACCCTGCTTTTTAATTCGCCCCTTCCCGCTTGGCAGTGTCCATAAATCTCACTTTTAATGGAATTAGTATTGGAAAAGCAATGATATTACACAGTATGGGGTTTGATTTAATGTAACTGTCAGGGGCTGGGGTTATTTTTTCTCCATTTAAATCAGTAAATCTATTCAATTTCCTTTCCAGAATAAACACTGCCTGCTAGAGCTGGGAGTTCAGGGTGTGAGAGATCTAATTAAAAGTGAAATATACCCCATTGTTATCCATGTCGAGGTCACTGAGAAGAACGTTAGAGGACTCAGGTAAGAAAAGATGGAGTGGCATGAATGAAGGGTATCATGGGAGGAGAAAGAAACCCTTGGCTCTGTTCAGAGGGAGAACAAGGATCAGGTGAAAGCACTTGATGTGTGTGTTGGGGTTGGCTGCTGTTAGGGGAATAAAGACAGGAAAAAGGGCTTTTTGTAAGTGTGAGGGAATTCCTGGGCAGTTTTGCCACCCCATCTCTCTGTGCCGAGGGTAACATTTGTCCCTGTGTTTTCCCCAGGAGCTTGCTGGAGAAGGCGGGCCAACGGGACTCTGAGGTGCTGAAGATGTGCCGTGGTGTGGAGCAGGCTCTCCACTCTCTGCCGTGCTCCTGGGCCCGTGTGGAGCCCCATGCCTGGACCCACGCCGAGGAGCTGCCCAAGGTTGTTCGTGGATGCATCTTTCAGGAGCAAACCCGCCCACTGTGGATTGAGGAGGGCGACGACTGAGCTGGGGCTAGCAGAGCGGGTACTGCCAGCTACTGTCCCCAAGCGCTGTTCTCAGAGGTCCCTGCCTCCCTGAGCCCCTCCAGGTAGTGTGTTCTTCCTCCCCAAGGGGACACTGGCAGCAAAGGCTCCCAAGGGTAGCCTTTCTGGTCCCCTTGAGGGCCACCAAGAGCTGGGAAGTAACACATACTGCCTCCCCCATCTGAGATTTCTGTATTTTTTTGGAGATGTCTTCCGCTGTCACGGTGGAAACCACCCTCCTGGGCTGCTCCCCACTGCCTCGGGCTGCCCTTGTCTCTGGTACATCGTCAGATTGGCAGATAGGGAATGCAGGGGAAATGTGTGGGATCAGGCTGCGTAGGAGCATCTCTCACATACATTTCAAGCCCTTCTCCTATCACCACCATCTCCCCTGCCCTGTGGCACTGTGTGCTCTGGGTCCCCTCTTCCCTTGTCTACCTCACCTCTGGCCCCAGGGCACAGGGAGCGTGGCTTATATGCCTATGCCCTGCTGCGGCTGGAGTGACACTAAGATTGCAACAAACCCTCATTTTATAGGAGCTGTACTCTTTATTGCTTGTAAATTATTAATGGAGCCTTTTATTGGCGAACCGTGTGTAAAGGAGAATTAAATACCATTCATAATGGGAATGGGTGGCAGGCTATGGGCTCGTGTGTTACTGGGAAGGTATGGTTGATGCACAGTGGGATATTTTTCTTCTCCATTAGGCCAGCCCTTCAGGATAAGAAGGGAGCACTGACTTTGCTGTGGTAGGGCAGCAAGAGGTGTGGGTAGAGGACAGGCTAAGTGTGCCACAGACCAAGCCCCCTCTCTTTTCTACTTGCCCCGTAGTATTCAGTCCCTTGGCTCTCCCCAGCGCTGACGTTGGCCAGGTTACTTTAGGAAAGTCAGGGAAAAGCTCACTTGATGTGTCTGGCTGAGTCCCTAGAGGTTCACATCCCTCCATGCCCTGATTAGCGTGAAGTGACAAGCTGGTTACCTCATCTTCCTAGGGAATAACAGGGAGACTGGGCCCAGCCAGGCTGCTGGAGAAGGGGGGATGGTGCCCCTGAAAGAGGTGTTTCTCACCTTAACATAGGGCCAAGAGTGGGTTCAGACTCTGGCAGAGGGAAGATGGAGGGTTTGGATATCTGCAG
Source organism: Lophotriccus pileatus (assembly GCA_035583135.1). Lineage (NCBI taxonomy): Eukaryota > Metazoa > Chordata > Aves > Passeriformes > Tyrannidae > Lophotriccus > Lophotriccus pileatus. The sequence continues at coordinate 50,517,345 of JAWWES010000041.1, forward strand.
CAGTGCTCACCTGTGGTCCTGACTCCTGACCAATTGCCATTATCAGACCCACTGTGGGAAAGGGGTGCCGGGATACCCATGCCATGGAGAGGTGGTGGTAGGTGGTCTTTCCTGAGGCATGCAAGAAGAAAATGAAATCTGTGGCTCTGTGAGACTTTGTGGGGTGTGTGGTCAGGCAGAGAGCAGGATCCACTGATTCTGAGGTTGATGGGAGAAGATGGGCAACCAGCACCAGAGTCAAGTCCTGTGTCCTCCTTGCCCCTGTGATTTGGCACTGCTAGTGCCATGCACTTTTGAAGCTCTGAGCAAAGATTAACTTGCTGATCTTCATGAGTCCCCTGTGAGGTGTTATTTCAGGCTCTAAACCAGTTGCCTGTGTCTTTTATGAGGACGACAGCGAAGGGGGGAGGAAAGAAAACGAAGATTTTAACTTGCAGTCACTAAAATGTAGAGCAACATCCTAGGTCTGCCCTGGAGCCATGCAACGCTCCTCTCAGGGAAGGGGGAACTGGCATACACATAGCTCCAGATGAAAGCTCCCAAGTGACACCCACTCCGGGGGATGCAGCCTGAGCATCCCAGCACAGCCAGCCTCCTGGGAGGGTGCTTGCCCTGCAGGCAAACAAAGTGGGACTCTTGTTGAGCCGATGAGAAGACAAGTCCCAAAACAAGCTCCCCTGCAGCCTGTCATGAGCTTGGAGATTAGATTTTGCAACTTTGCAGGAAAAAAAGTAGCGCTCCAGTGTCCAGGGAAAACACTCTGTATGAGGCACTCTGACTCAGGGCTTGAAAATTCCAACTGCCCTCGCTGTCGCTGAGAGCCAGCCCTAACCCTATGGCCCAGGCTGAAGGTGGTAAAAAGCCGGCCCTCCCATTTTGGGCAGTCAGACTGTGCTCCAGCTTAGCACTTGCTGGCCCCCAAAGAAACTTGTCCCCCAGCACCGCCCTGGGCCATCAGCCGGAGGGAAAGGGAGGCAAAAGAAGGTTGCTGGGAGGCAGGTTGGCACTGCCCAGGTAGCTGAGCAGCAGGAGGCACTGCCTTGCCTGCTTTCAGGCTTCTTCCAGGCTCTCTCTTTATCCAGTTTGTCTTCCCTGAGGCTTTCAAAATCCAGCTTTAATTTGTTCTGGACACGGGTGAGAAGCGGGGCAGAGGGCTCCAAGGCAAACATAAATGCCCTCTCACTGCCCTGCACACCCCAGCCCACCTTTTTGTACCTCTGGGAGGTGGCTGCCGGCTTGGAGGAATGAGTCACGGGTTAGGTAACAGGCAGAATGCAATTAGCAGCCCTGGGCACCAATTACCAGCTGTAACAGCCTTGTGCAAGCCTCTGTAAAGAGTCACCAAGAACAATATTTTTCCCTCCAGGGAGGGGATCGGCATGGCAGCATGTGTGTCAGCCTGGGAAGTCACCAGCCCTGTCCATGCTGGCCCCCTGCCCCAGCAGAGCTTCCTGGCACCATGCTCTGTACAAGGTAGCTTTGAGTTATATTTGTAACATCTTTTCAGGACATCACTAAGGCTCCTCTGCCTCTGTCCCACCTTTCCCTCCCAGATGACCTCCTAAGCCAAGCTGGGAAGTGCTGCAGGATGCCTGGGAGCTGTAGAAGCTGCCTTTACAACTGCCTGGGGCTGCTGCAGTGTGGCTGGAACTCCCAGAGGTTGATTTCTGTTTCAGGAGCAATGGCTAGCCATGGGAGCAATCAGTATTGATCATAGAGCCAGTGGATCGGTCACACCAGGTTCACAGCCCTGCAGTAATGTAAGGCCTGAAGGTGAATGACTCCCCCCCCCACCCCAAGTAAGCATCACTATTCAAAGGGATCTAAAAAATAAAACCTGCAGGGACCCTCCAAAGGGATATGGGAGATGCTCTGGAGATGCTCTTGCTTCAGGGGAAGGCTAGAGAGAGACTTGAAGAAGTACAGTGGGGGAGGGAAGTGGATTCAGTGGTTTCTTCCTTACAAAAGAAAAAAGTTGTACCCAGGGACAGGGTTGGGGTGAAAGTGTGTGTCTGAGACCTGGGGAAACTGAGCACATGCCCCTGCAGGGCGGTCTTCCCTGTGTGCCTGGAAAGTGTCTACGTCCAGACACACAGTGGGAGTGTGGAACAGAGGGACCCTGATCCCTGCCCTGGCCCTCTTTTCCAAGGTCCCCCGATCTGACGTGCACGAGGAAGGGGTACCCTTCTCCACATGGAGCCATTCCGCACCCCTGCCGTTTCTCTGGGCCCCCATCTTATTACTTTTTATTTTTTTGGTATGCTGAGATTGGATGCCCACAGCTTGCAGCTCCCTGAGGAGGCGCTCTGATTTTGTCAGCTTATGTAGAGCACTACAATCCTGCTGTCCCCACGCTCTCTGTACAGAGAAGCTGGGGTGGGGGTAAGGATATTATCCCCCTTCTGGGCTGGTTGTCTCTCTGTACCCCCCTGGCTGCTCCACAGAGTGGCCTACAGATGGTGTGAAGGGGACCTACGTGATTATCTACCCCATATCAAACTGAACCAGCAACAGAATGCAGCAATCTGTGGTGCTGACCCCAGAATTTCCCCTCTACGGTGGTCTTTGTCTTGGGATCTCACACCTTTTGAGTGTCTCTGATATCCCTATCCCTTGTTGGCAACCAGAGGGCTGGCAGTGAAGGTGGCACAGGGGAGACACATGGCCACGTCCGACGGTGCAGGGGGGCAGTGAGGAAGAAGCTGGAGGTACCATCTTGCTGCTGTGCCTACGTGTCTCTGGGGTTTTCCAAAGAGAGAAGACACCCCCCTTACTTGCCCAGGAAAAGGGAAAAGGAAGTTTCATCATGGACGATACAAGAGCTACAAAGGGCAAGTTGCTGAGCTCAACCCTGCTACAGCAGCAAGGACTTAAGTGGGATATAAACTCAGCAATGATGGTGAGCCCCGTCCCTGGAAGTGTTCAAGGCCAGGTTGGATGGCGCTCTGAGCAACCTGGACTAGTGAAAGGTGTCCCTGTCCATGGCAGTGGGCTTGCAGCTGAATGATCTTTAAGGTCACTTCCATTCCAGATCATTCTATGATAGTGCAATTGAAAGGGAGGCAGCAGGCTCTCCCTCACACTACCTGGTGTACCTGTTCCTGTGAATGTCACTGGTTCTGCAGTCACCTGGGCAGCAGAATGTCCTTGGGCAGCCTGTGGGGATGTGAGCTGAGTGGAGGGTGGGGGTTGTGTGGTTGGAGGCAGAGGAAAAAGGACCTTCAAGATCAGAGAGTATCTGGGTCATGGTTTGGGAGATGGGTATCAAAAGTGGGGTTCACACCCCAACTTGAGACTCTGGGGCATGGGGGGGGAGGGGGGGAGGGAGCTGGGGGGAGGCAGAAGGGGACACACTGTCCTGCTTTGGGGAGGCAGGCTGGGATTAAAGGGCAGGGGCAGCAATTCAGACCTATGTCCACAGGAAAAGTTTGCGGTGAGGGAATTCATGGGGTAAAAAGCGTTCTTCCCAAAAGCAATATAGGACCCCGCCCTTTACCTGCACTGGAGCCCACATCAATGCCACCGTCCCCTCCTCCTTCAGGAGCGATGGGCTGAGCAGGGCTGCAGAGATCGGGCGGGACTGAAACAGAAGAGTGGCGAGAACAGTCAAGCAACAGGTTTGTCCTCCCAGATCTGTTCTTTGTCACCTCGGAGGTGTCCCAGTCTGGGGGGACACCAGGTGAGACACCTGGTGAGACAAACTCGCTGTCAGACCCAGGGCTCCCCGCTCTCCATCCTTCCCCCCCGCTCCATCCTCTTCCTCCCCCGGGGCTGGCGCCCCGCCCCGTGCCCGGAGGCGGGACCGGGGCTGGCAGGGAGCAAGAGCTGCGGGAGAGAGCAGGTGGAGAGGCAGACCAGCTGCACGCTGGACCCCCGGTCCCGTCCCTGCAGCTCTGCGTCTGCCGCTCGCCTGCCGCCCAAGCCCCTGGCTCGGATGCGTGGGCTGGTGTCTGCTGGGGAACTGATGCCTTCGGTCCAGACTTCCCGCTCTGATCTCCTTTGCCGGCCCCTCAACACCCAGCCTGGGACCCTCGGTCTCTCTGTCGGAGGTGGGGATGCCCGCTCTCCCCCTGGCACGCTGTGCTAGCCACGTGCCAGTCGCCTCGGAGCATCTTCCCATCATGTGTTCCTTGCCTCGCAGGGTCTTTGAGTCCTCTGTAGTCTGTGAAAATTCCCCCTGCTTGACCTGTATCCTCGAGGTCTGCTGTCTCTTTGGCTTCCTGGTCTTCACCCACCTTATTCCTTGACCACACCCTCCTCAGACCTTGCTTTTGGCTGATCCTGCTGTGTCGGAGGTTTTGAGAAGAGCGGACAGCTTCACGTGGAGGTACAGGCAGAGTTTGTCCTTGTTCAGTAGGATACCGACTGCGGCGGGAACAATTTGGGAGCCATGGGCCGTCGGCTCATCCGTGGTCTCTCTGGAGCCGCAATCTTCCTTGCCAGTGTGGCTCTCCTCTCCATGCGGCACCGTGGGGCTCAGGAAACAACTCAGTATCCAGGGCTCAGGGAGGGGATGTTGGAGAAGCCAGAGCAACGAAGCAAACTGAGCGCAGAGAAAGCTGGTGGCAGGGCGCAGAAGGACCTCAAAGTCCATTCTCCAGAGGGATACAGGACTGAGGGAAGCCTAACACTTGGAGACATTTTCATAGCTGTGAAGACAACTAAGAGGTTTCACCAGAGCAGGATGGAGCTGCTTCTGGACACGTGGATATCCCAGACCAGCGAGCAGGTGAGTGTCTGGATTAGAACTAGAGAGAAGATGTTTGATAACGGGGCAGGGATGAAGTGGCAGGGCAGGACTATAAAAGCCAAAGGGGAGGATGGGCACTGTAGTCCCACTCAGTACTTTGCCTCATTTTCTGTAATTCTCATTTCACATTGAAAAGGCGATGCTACCCAGCAAAATGTTTCACCAGGAGCTGCTTCATGGGAAAGGCCGGCAGAGAGGCCGCACAAGACTGAGTGCACTGACCATTCTGGGGCTGCATGAAAGGGTGGTTTTCTACATCCTACTGCCATGAGTTTGCTAGGTTTGGGGCTGATTGGCTCTCCTGGCCCTCCATCAGGATGCCTGCGTTGCACCTGGGCACCCGTCACCCTGGGAAAGTGGAGTGCAGTGGGCAGGAGAACGAGGTAGAATCTGGACCTGGAGGACCTCCTGGAATCAGCCCTGTTCGCTCCCCAGTGCATCAGTGCAATCCATACCTTGCTTTCTTGGGCAGATGTTTTTAGGTGCATGGTCTTGTAGTGATATGGGTGTCTATTTGGTTTTTTTTAAATATTTCTTTTAACTGGGGGTCTGATGTTTCCAGCCTTTGCTAAAGCAGTGTTTGGAGCATTTCCTTCCTGTTAGAGGAGCTGATGTGGGGCACCACAATAGTGGTGCTCTGCAGACTGGCTTGCTGGTGGGCAGGAGTACTCCCCAGAGCCGTGTGCTTTTCTCCCTCCCTCGCAGAGCTGCTCCTCAAGAAAGAAGAAATCCTGTGGCTGCCCTGAGGGGTGTTTTTTTTTTGCCTCTGCCTGTGTGTGATGGGTGCCTAGGAGGCAATTTCAGGCCTCAGCGAGGAAGGGGGACGGGGGCGGAGGTTTTGGGTAGGAGAGCGCTTGAAGCAATGCAGGGTTTTCTGGGTAAGGGTGGTTTTCCACTTCATGGCGCTGCAACTGTCTGGTCTGCTGTGGTCGTCACAGGAAGCCATGTCCTATTTTGAGCACGCTTCCTCTCCTGTCTGCATGTCCCTCTCAGCATCTGAGGTGCCCTGCTTCCTCCTCCAGAAGCACTTCTCCTCTCTATCTGACCTCAGCCCAGCAACTCTTAGGAGAAACCAAACCCAACCACGTGGCTGCACTGGCATTAAGATATTCTTACTGGGGCCTTTGGAGTGTGTTTTTAAGTGGCAGTTTCTTTCCTTATGTGTTTGACAAACTCTGCTGATGACAGGAATTAGCTAGCTCCCCAGGTTCGTCTGACCCTCTCTGTTTGGCATGCAAATGGTGTTCAAACCTGGGAAGAGGTGTTGAATTTTTCCATGCTGCTGCCAGCCTCTGGGAAAACGTCACAGACTGAACAGGAAAATAGGAAGGAAGGGTAGAGTAGAAGCATCACTCATTTTTAAAGTGTTTTTTCAGTGTTACCTATTTTTGTTGCAAGCTCAGTGTTTTCCTTCCCCTCCTCAATTTTCCATGTTTTTATTCTGCTCTTTTTACTAAATGGCTTTGAGGGAAGGGGAATGGGAGCAGGAAGAGAGATAAAGGGAAGTACATGAAAGTCAAAACCCTTTTTTTTCTTATAATATATTCCTGCTGGAGGGGTTTTTTGAAATTTAGGGGAAAAGGTTAGTTTTGAAAATTTGACAATATAGAAAATCTTGCTTAGCAAAAAAAAAAAAAAAGTTTTGAGTTCTCATGGAGAGGTGTATGTTTTAGGAGCCAATCTTGGAGAGATCCAGGTCTCAGAAGTCCTGGTGGACAAAGACTGCTTCCTCCTAGGGCTGACCCAGCATCTTTCTGTCTCACTTGCCCTTACTCAAGGCTGGAGACCAGTTCAGTGAGTCCTTCTCCATCAGTGGCCAGCAGGGATATTTTAGCAGCTGGCCATGTTGCTGATGCCAAGCCTGGCTTTGGAGCTCATTACCTGCACAGTGTCCTCCTGGAGGAAGCAACCCAGACCTCACAGGTCAGGCTTAGGTGACAGTAACAGGAGGCAGGAACAGCTGTGGTTTTTATCGCTAGGACAGAGTGTATCGGAGCCAAGCTAAAAGTCCTCTGTGTTGGACTCTGTTGTGGTAGACAATGAGAGAGACATTTTCTCTGAAACTTCGCTGCTCAAAGAGAAGATGTGCAGTTGGTGAGCGAAGGGGAAGTGCAAGATGGGCACTCTTTGCTGGACCATGCTCTGCCTCTTGAGAACTGATCCATGACAAACTCCCCACAGGAGGTTGACGTGAAAGTCGTTTTAGAGAAAGGCCTTCTCCCGAGCAAAAGTTTAATTTAAACAAAAGTGTTGTTTTTGATGATTGTTTAGACTGGACAGAATCTTGGAGTCACTTATATTCTTGGCTCCAGTAGTTTTGGTGGAGGTAAGTCTATCTTTCTGGCCTGAAATGGCATTTTGTCTGGTAATGTAAACTATTTCTAGCAACTCCGCAGCTTTTAGAAGCCCACATATCCAGCCAAATGAAATGAAACCTTTGAATGACCCATCCTGAACTGGCTTTCACATTTTCAGTGTTGTGAACGCACTGTAGATTTTGAATCTGTGCTCTGGGCAGCACACAACAGTAACCCTGCTGAGGAATTTGTGTTTTGGAGGGAGATTCTTTACAGACAAGGGATAACCTGTGAGCCTGGGAGATGAACATGGCCTTGGATTGTCAGGTTCCACATCTTTTTTCCTTTTCCTATTTTTATCTTGCTAGCCTACTTCCCCAGTTTGGGGTCAGGAAGTCTCAGAGTATTTATCCACTGAATGGGTTCTTATGTTCATGAAGAACTGCCAGGAAAGCTGTTTGACACACTGGCTCCATATCACTGGTTGCACTGCTGTTGAACAGACATCTTTTCCCAGCCGGACATCTTGTCCACTCCAGAATGGAGGGACACTTTCTGTGCTTCATCTCTCCTCAGGCCCAGATTGGCTGCCTTGCTGTAGCACCGACAGCTGTCCTGGCCCCGTGTGTGTGCAGAGGCACCACGATGGGAGATCCTGCATGGCCTTGTAAATGGTCTGGTGGAGAACTGGAGAGTGGATATGAGGGGGAGGCTACTCCTGTCTAGCCCATTTGCCTGCAGGGACACAAGTGGTATCAGGTGGTTTTCTGCTCCCACGTCCCCAGCAGGTAGAGTAGGTCTGGGGAGAGACCTTCTAAATCTCTTCCAGACTCCATTAGTATGGACCACAGTGACTGGTGTCTCCTTGAGAAGGAACTGTGTAAATGGGCCAAATGGTCTCCAGGGCCAGTTTAGCCAGGGCCAGTTTTCTCTCCCTCCCATCCCAGCCATCGTGTGTGGCTGTGCTGAGGGACGCACGGTGGTGGTCACTTGGATGCTGGCAGCAGCTGCTGTTCCAGGTTGCCCACTCTCAGGGGTGTGAGGGATGGAGAGACAAGGATGCAGGCAACTGCCTGTGCTGTTGTGATCTTCTTTAGCATTTCTGAAGTACTGTAGCCAGGTTTGCCACGAAGATCAGAGTTTGGAAGAGCCAGAAAAATCAGATTTGCCAACTCCCTTCTTCAAGTTATTTTGGACAGTCTAGTGTTGCTCATGGTGACAGCATGCCTTCATCCTTGGATTCCCACAGAAACATGTTAGATGTCTGTAAAAAGACGTTTCCCATCTTGCATCAAGAGAAAAGTGGGATTCTCAGAATATTTTCAGAATTGGAAAATTTGGGAAAAGATGCAGATTTTTATTTTAAGTCAATCAGATGTGATGTTTGTTAGACACATGATTTCTGGTCGGTTTTATATCTGTAAGCAAGTAATTTCCAGCAACAATATTTCTTGGTTTTATTTTGAAAATGTCAGAAAGTTTCAACAGTTTTTTTTTTCTTTAAGATGAAATATTTGTCATAGTGGAAATTTGTGACACTGACATGCTGTCAAGGGAAATCCTGTGACACTGACAATCCCTGCCTTGCCTGAAGGTTGTGATAAGGTTCCCTGACCCAGAGCAACTCTTTTACCTGAGACTTAGCTAATTGCTTCTTGTCCCATGATTACCTTGAAAGTGATTTTAACTAAGAGATTTTACGGGTGGGGGAAGTAGGAATGTGTGCATGGTCCATTGCTGCAGCTCAGCTGTGGGAGAGCAGTTCACCAAGCCACTGTGGCACATACATCTGAGACCATGAAACCATCCTGCTGTCTCTCCTTGAGCCAGGTGATCTCTGAGGGTCCTTCATTGCCTTCTTTTCATGTACAGAACGTTTCTCTTGCTGTGTCCTCTTGATAGGGACATACCTCCCAAATGCTGGGTGGGTGTGGGGAGATGTTGAGACTCTTGTCTCCTTGCCAGAGCCTTTGGGAGCAATGATGGCTCCTGGGGCTGTTGCCTGCCTGCCTAGTTCCCTTTGTCCCTCTGCAGGTGCTGTGTTTAACCAGCCTGTGGGCAGCTGGTGGGGAGACTGTTTACGGCTCGCGACTCCTTTTTGATTTCATGAAAGCTCATTTTCTGCCTGAGGAAAGCTTTTTTCCACTGGCCCTGATCCTCGCCTGGCCCTGAAGAGGGGGAGATGTGCCACATAATGGCAGCGAGGGGGATTAGAGAAGCCCGGGGGTGGAGGAACAGGAGGAGGAGGGGGCAGAAAGTGGAAGGGGGCTGTGCTCACTTAACACACAGACAGATGTTCTCCTTTTAACCCAAGCATCATTTAACAACAATGCTTTAATTTTTCTACCACTGACACCTAAGCCAGGGCTCCCTCACTCTCTCACTCGGTGTCACGGGTCCCCTGTTCCCAAGGCAGTGGTATGGGGGCAGAAATGAAGCCACACAAGTGCTGATGATTGTGCTAGGCAGGAAGGGGGAGTGTAGCCCTCCTTCTGTTTAACTACTGTCTGGGAGCAGGCTAGAGCAGCGGAGGATGGGGTTGGAGTAACCATATTGCGTGTGTCTAGCTGTGGGAGAAAGGAGTGGGCAGCCAGGAGCAGCAACAGTCCATCCCTGAGGGTAACCTCTTTTCCTTGTTTCCCCAGACCTACGTCTTCACTGATGAAGAAGATGATGCCTTGAAAAGGAGAATGGGTAATGACCTATCCTATAATACCACTTTTCCACCCTGCCTTCAGCTTCTGAACCGCCATGGCTTTGAAAAGGGGTCTGGCACAAAGACTGACTTTCCTGCACCATCACTGCCCATTGAAACATGTCCCTCGCCTTGTCCCCTGGGAGGACCTCAACCCGTGGTAATGATGATTTGGTGTGTTTGGCTTGCCCCAGGGCATGCAGCCAACTGGAGGCAGGGTGCTGCCAGTCCTAAATCATGTGTGGGTGGAAGCTGCCCATGACAGACATGCATCATGGTTGGCAGTGAGCAGGGTGGAAGTGCAGATGGCAGATGTCCCAGTCTTGGCCAAATTAGTAATTTGGCTTTGTCAAGGTTTCCTCTCCTGGTAGGGAGAAAGCTGGAACCCATGACACCGTGGGCTGGGGTGCCTGCTGGGAGGCCATGAGGAGGCTTCCCTTCTGCCCAGATGTCCTTGTGACCGCTTTCCCTCGTGACAGTGCTTTCCCTCTTCTGTCAGGTGACCACGTTATCTTCACCAACTGCTCTGCCGAGCACAGCCACCTGGCCCTCTCCTGCAAGATGGCAGCTGAGTTCGATGCCTTCCTGGTCAGCGGCCGGAGGTGAGGCAGAGCCGGTGGGGCGGGACCCCTGAGAGCAAGAGGCACCCTCCTTGCCACAAACCTCTTGTGTTTTCCTGTCTTCTCCAGCTGGTTTTGCCATTTGGATGATGACAACTACCTGAACCCTCAGGCCCTCCTGAAGCTCTTGTCCTCCTACTCTGAGACACGGGATGTTTACCTGGGGAAACCCAGCCTGAACCGACCCATCCGGGCCTCCGAAACACTGCCAAACAACCACACGGTACGGCCTTTGGTGGTGGTGCAGGGGCCAGTGGGTTGTTTTGGTGCTCTGGTGCATTGGCTGTAGACATACTGCAAGGAGAGAAAAGTCCCAAGAGCAGTGGGTGACAGCTGAAAACTCACCAGTCTTGTCTGAACATGGTTGTAGGTGTTGACTAAATTTGATCAACATAGGGGAAGAGTCCCAAGTTGCTGCTCTGCCTTTGGCTGCCTGTCTGACGGGAGATAAGCTTGCCCTGGGCTGCCCACCTGTTGATACCAGCGGGAGCTTGGCCATTCCAATTATGAGGAGGGCAAAATAAATGCTGTACTGCTTCTGGGCAGCAGTCAGGGGTCTGGGGTGACAATGGGGCTGTGTTTGTCCTGGCATCAAAGCCGGGTTTGCAACATTCCCACCTCTGGAAGTGTGGTATCATCTGAGCCTCTGCCACTGATTTTGTCTGGTGTTTCTCTCCAGAAATCTGTGCGCTTCTGGTTTGCCACGGGAGGGGCTGGGTTCTGCATCAGCCGCGAGCTGGCAAGCAAGATGGTGCCGTGGGCCAGGTGAGCTGTGCAGCTGGTGAGCAAGGGAGCCATCGGGGATAGCAGCATGGCTGCACATTTATTCCTGGCAGTGTCAGATCTGGATTTGTGCATGTAGTGTTTGCAAAGGTGCAGAGTGCCACATCCCACACATCTGAAAGCATGCGGGGCTGGAGGAAGGATGTAGTGGGTGGGCCTGCCCTGTGATTGAAAACAGGCAAGAGCACGCACAGCAGCAAACGTGATCATAGGATGATATACTTCCCTCTCGCCATCTCCTTTAAGCTCTTGGTTACTCCCCACATTCCTTCCCATCCCTTTCAGCTTCCTCTGACTCCTTTCCAAAGTGCTTTCCCTATCTGCCTATCTCCTCTCCCCTTCATCTGCCTCTTTACTTAAGCTTCCCTCTAAGCTAATTTTCTGTTCCCTCATCCCAAACCCTCTTCAGCTTCTTAGAGTGGCCACTGTCATTTCCTCAGCCTGATGCATGGAGAACAGAAGTATGTCCCAGGCTATTGTCCCATGGTATTGTATTAGCCAGCCTACAAGAAGATGATGTATTCCATGATACCCTAGGTTATGTCACAGGCTGTGTGCACATACACTGGTAGGCACTCGCTTTGCCAGCTGTAACCAGACCTGAGCATACCCAGAAAGACAGATCTGATCCACACTAGGTGGCTGGTTTAGATGAAGCCCATGATACACATTTTATGGTAGGAGGAGGATGATCTGTAATCTAGCGTAAAATGAAAGTGGCACAGAGGATAATGCCTAACCTGGCAAAAAGTCTGCCACTACTTTTTTAAAACGCTTAAAGCACATTTGAACCAGCTGAGCGTTGTTACAGGAGACAGTGCTTCATGCTGCGTAACTGATTCCAGTTACAGAGGCCTTAAAATTGGGTTTAGGCTATCATCAAAGGATGGCCAAGCATGTGGTGTTACATTACAGTGGAGCCATGGATGGCTTATGCAAACTGCAGAACTGTTTCTTCTTCCTCCTGGTCCTGGCTGTGTGCTCCCAGCGTTTCTCTTGTGGTGGCTTGTCTGACCCCTCAGGGGCTCAGTGCCACTCACCAAACAGGAGGAGAAGTGACTCTTCAAGGTCTGTCAGTTCTCTGCATCAGCTCACTGAGGAGCTGGTATGTATCAGAGACAGCACCTGGCAACTCGTGGGACAGTGTGGCTGGGAATGCTCAAAGAGCAAACACTTTCCCAAATCCCTGCAGGTAGAACTCAGGGATTTCTTGGCTAGTTCCAGGATTTACTCTGGTTTTCAGTAATCTCCCACCCAAGTGGATGCCTGTATCTGCCCCTACCCTTTTCCTAACCCATACAGTGGCAGGAACTTCCTGAGCACTTCAGAGCTCATCCGCCTGCCGGATGACTGCACCGTGGGTTACATCATTGAGTGCAAAGTCGGTGGGCAGCTGCTGCACAGTGCGCTCTTCCACTCCCACCTGGAGAACCTGCAGCTCATCCCCACCTCTCAGCTCATCCAGCAGGTGAGGAGGGGAAATGGAGCAAGAGGGAGGTGTGTGAGGAAGGCGAAGTGGAGGGGACCTTACGGGCACATTGCTCCATTGATGGCACTGATGTGCCTTGAATCAATCTGCTCTTTTGGGGAGGCTTTCCTGACAAACGCTCCTTTGAAATGAAGAGCCTGCAGCACAGTTGTCAGGCGCAGTGTCCTGGGATCAGTGGTGGGGAGCACATGTATGGGGAGTGATGGGAGGATTGAGGGCATCTCTGGGAGAACGTGGCACAAAGACAAGCAGAAATGATGATGGAGTAGGAAAGGGACTTTGACATGGCACCATGTCTGCCTTGTGTGGGGAGATCATAAGGGGTGTAGGGTGCTTGGAGAGGCAGAGGACTAGCAGGGTCTTCCATGGGGAGGAAGACAGGAAAGATGTGGAAGGCAGAGGCCAAGCCAGCAGAGAAAGAACCAGGATGGGACCTTCTGTCACCCAAAGCAAGTTCCTTGCTCATCAGCTCACCTCTACTCCCTGCTCCTTTCTCACCACCATTTTGTAGGTCACCCTCAGCTACGGTGTCTTTGAGAACAAACTCAATGTTATTGAGCTCAGCGGCCCCTTCTCACCACAAGAGGATCCCTCAAGGTATGGGGCTGGAGTGCCCTGGGTGTTGCTGTGGTGTGAGCCCTTAGACGGTAGGTTGGGAAGGGGAGGGCAGCCAAGCAGCACGCAGGAGGCCGAGAGCGAGGGACAGAAACCCTACAGTCACATGGCTTATTGGGTGAGGTGCACACCAGCATTAAGCTGTTTGTGAACGCTTACAAACTGTGCAAACCTTTTTGGAAGAGTGGGAGGAAAAGGAGCATTCAAAACATTTTATTTGGACAATTCCTAATCCAAAAGTATTGCAGTTTTTCACATTTTGAGGCTGAACAAGCTAACCTTTACCTCAGGGACAGGAACACAAATGTTCTTTTAAACTCAGGAGAGGAAATTCTGCTTGCTCTTTCATTTTATGCTTTGCTGAGAAAACTGAAGGGAAAAAAGAAAAAGGTTCACTTCGGGCTTACTGCAAACAAAACTGTTCTTTGATTTACCTTCTCCTCTTTGAGTGAACAAATCGAAAGTTCTTATTTGCAGAGCATGGATAGGAAGATCCTGGCTGGAGATAGTAGGGGTGGGAAGGAGCTGGGTGATGAAAAGAGCATCAACAGAACCATTTAGCAGGGACTGGTGCAGTACCCATCTCCCTGCCTGTGATCAGGGTGGGGTGTGGGCTTGGGCTCCATGGTCCAGAGCTGGATTTGGGTATCAGAGGGAGGCTTGTCTGCTTAGCTTTGCTGAGAAAAGACATCTTGAGGTGAACAACCAGTCCTGAGCTCTGTGGGGCAGGATGGGCACCTGATGTGGAATGGGATGTGAGGGAACGGTCTTCCAATTTACAGCTGTGTGCTGGTGTAAAAACTTTCACCTGACCTTATTGTGCTTTCTCCCCAGCAGGTTTCGATCACTCCACTGTCATCTTTATCCTGACACCTCCTGGTGCCTGCAGCCTGTTGGCTGGTGATGCCTCAGCCTCAGCTGCAGTTGGTCCTGGTGATACCTGTGCACCTTGTAGGGGATGGGACACTGAAGAAGCTTGGTGTCCCCAATTTTGCCTTTTTAACGGTTGTCTTGGGGCTCTGTGGTGGCTTTTTTGGTCCTTGATTGATACTGGTGACACAGGAAAAGAGACAAGATCTTTGCCAAAGATGGATAACATGGGCTGGACACACGGATGAGCTTCCCATCTGTGCTGGAATATGATACATACAAGGGATGGGAGCAGTATGCCTTCTGAGCAGATCAAGGACCAAATAGTAACTGCTGGGCATCTTGGTAGAGATGAGTACTTGCTGTGGCTGCATCTTGTTGGCCAGAAATGCCCTGTGTGTGTGTAACCAGTGGCCAACTGAGGATGGCTGAGAGCATGTCATGGCTCCAGACTCTGAGCAGGGCCCCTTCCTCCATATCTGCCTGTGCTTTCCCTACTCGCAGCCACTGACCTGCTGAGTCTCTGCCTAGTCAAGATCTATAGAAATGGAAAATGTGACCATTTCTGCGCTGAATGAATCCTGGAAAACCGTGGTTCTTGCTCAGCAGAGGCGAGGTGGGCAGGAAGTACAAAAAAACAGGAATCCCCTGCTCTGCTGGGACAAAGGAGAAGAGTGAAAGGGAGCCAGGAGAAGACTGACAGGGATGAGGACAGTTCCTGGACTGAACACTGAAGGTCTGATCTTGTATAGTGCTGCATTATTTCTCTCTTCTTACCTTCTTGATGTGGGGTCAGGATAATCTCTTGCTCTAATTACCAACCTGTCGTCTGAGATTAGACTCCAGCTCCTATCTCTGAGAGGAGACATAAAGGATTAGAACTGGCTGAAAGAGAGGAGAAAGGAAGAGATGGAGAAGGAGCTCTCAGGAGCGGATTAGGGGTTATGGCTTTATAATCTTTGCTGTCCCCGACTAAAAAAATTAAGTCATGAAGGAATGGAAACAGCAAGGCAAAGAGCTTTTTATCTCTGCGTTTCTTTACTCCAGAGGCTAATAGCAGCTTTCTGCCTACCTCCTGTCCCTGCCAAGCGCAACAGGGGGAAGGAGTGGATCCAAACAGGTTACAAGCTTTCTGGCACGTTTGTGAACAGTCCTATACTCAATACGGAGCCTGGTGTGAAATCTGGGCAGTGCTGCTTGCTGGGGAATGAACTTTGGCATCATTTTGTCCTCATACACATGGTTAAACGGTTGGGGGAGAGCATTTCAGGAAAAGCTGGAAGGCAAAGAGGCTGTTTTAAATGGCAGGTGGTGCCACAAACAGGTATTTCTCTTTAAAGAGCATTTCAAAACAGACTGCTGGGATCTGTGAGAGATCCAGATGAAAGAACAAATGCCCTTTCTCCAAAGAGCTGCTCAGCTTTGATGCTGCTGATGTGACTAAGCCTGCTGCTGGTGGGCTGGAAGAGCCAAAGGCGACTGTCACTGTGGCTTTGCTGTTTTGAGAACTGGCCACTCTGTCACCTCCTTCCCCCCCACGCACCAGCATCTCCTACACAGCATACATGAGGTTTAAAGGAAAGGCGTCAGAAAGACCTTCTACCTCTGCAAAGAGGGATCTAGAAAGGAATGAGCACTTTAATGTCTGGAGAAGCAGAGGGCAGCAGCCTGTAGAGCTGTTTTCCAGCCTGGTCATTCTTACCAGCACTTAATCAGCTTTGTAGCAGCAGAGACCTCTGCTTTCTTCTCTTGCACAACATGCCTTTGAACTGGAAATTCATCCTGAGCAGGGACAGGGGCTAGCTGATGCCAATGACCATTCCTTGAGCTGTGCAAAGCACTTGGCTCACACAGCTGAGCTAACTGAGGAATCATATGACACAAAAACTGACACACAACTATCGGAAGAGAGATGCAGCATAAAGAAGTCCTGCCCCACAGGGCAAGCAGTTGGGTCCGAACTCAACCAGAAGAAGAAATATGCTTTCATGAGAAAAAGTAAGTCTTCAAGAGAAGTCTACACTAGTTGGGTATATCCTTTCTCCCCATTCAGACTTTCAGCTGATGTTAATAGAGACTTTGAGTTAAAAAGCTGGTCCTATCTGTAGATGTCTTGGTGACAGAGCAAAATGCGATTCATGTGAGGAAACTGGTACAGCAGCTTCACTTCCCTGGGGAAAAGCAAAGCAGAGAAACTGGAAGCTTGCTTTAGATCCTGGCCTCAGCTGGTCTGAATTGACCTGGTGCCTTTTGCATGGCTGAAGATCAGATGTTTAATGGGTTGAATCCTTGAGTGGATGCACGGGGACCTGCTCAAGTCTGGGCTTCATTGCTGGAGCAGTTAAGTGCCACTTTTGTGGAAAATGTCTCATAAGAAAACAGAACAGATGAGAAGATGTCTGGGGCAGGGCATCTCTTGGGCTGTAGAGAAGCGAATGACAGAAAAGTCCTGTTATGCCTGTGACGACAATACGCTGGGAAGAAAATAGCATCTCAGAGTTGACAAAAGAAACCAGGTTTTCTCTAGGAACAGAGAGGCAGCTTAACGGGACATTCACCACATGAAATCTGATCAATGTTAAAACATGAGTTAAAATTAGTTTCAGGAATGGTTCCTGCCCCTGGGGCTTGCTGTCAGATGCTGTGGTTTTACAGTCTCATTTTCCTTGTTTATTAAAATGTTTAGCTGCTTGGGAAAATGAGAAACAATCTCATGTGAAACTTTTCAGGGGATTGTCTTTTTTTATTCTCTTTCATGATTTTCTGATGTAACAAAGATTCTGGAAAGGTTCCACTGGGTCTATTAAATTTCTATTTTTTCCTCTTCTTCTTTTTTTTTTTTTTTTCTTTTTAATATCTCTACCTTTCTCTAGCTCACTCTTCGTTTTCTTATTGCAGGGAAAAAAATCTCCAAAAAACTCTCCAAAGAACGAAAAGGGATAGAGACGTGGTCTTTATATTTTACTGGGAAAAATGGGGTCAAAGTCAAAGGTGTTGGCATGACCCTGCTGTTGTACAACGTTAAGTGTAGTTCAAGGTTTCAAGTACAGAGACCTCTGCCTGCCCAACACCATAGCAACCAACACTATTAATGATGTTTAAACTGTATACTGAAAATTCAGAAAAAGGAGAAGGAGGGGGGAAAAAAAGCAGTTACAGTATTTGAAATGTAAAATATTAAGTGGGGCTTTCATGTTAACAATATCTTTTCTTCACTTTCCCCTTAGCGTGAAGAATTTTTATAAGAAAACCCCTATTTGACAGTGCAAAAAAAATGCTAATGACTATCCTTTCTTTAGGGGGAAAAGAGAAGTTAGTTGAAATAGGTG
Organism: Lophotriccus pileatus; assembly: GCA_035583135.1. Classification (NCBI taxonomy): domain Eukaryota; kingdom Metazoa; phylum Chordata; class Aves; order Passeriformes; family Tyrannidae; genus Lophotriccus; species Lophotriccus pileatus. The sequence goes on from JAWWES010000041.1 coordinate 50,534,793, forward strand.
GGAAACTGCAGTTGTTGCTAAAGACTTGAAGGGGAGAGAGAAGAATAGCAACATTAGACAATGCTTCTGTCTCTGGTGCCAACTCCTCTTAACAGCTCTGCTACTGCAGAAAAACAGATTTTTAAGCCACTGTGGGATTTACCCAACTTGTACCCAGATTACAGCCTTCAGCTCTCTCCCCAGGCTTCTTGCTACAGAAGCGCCTTCAAAAGACAAGCAGTTTATTAGACAGTAGCCAAAAGATGAGAAATAGGAACAGGAAGAAAGGAGATTGGAAGGAAAGAATCCACCAAGCAGGGCCTTGGAGGAGAGCATGGGAATTTCAGCTGTGCATTGAAAATGGTGTTTGGGAGCTGCCCAGCAAGAACGGGAGAAGGGGTGTTGCCTGGCCTCCCCCGCCTCCCCCAACTCTGGATGGTTTTTTGTGTGATCAGGACAACTGCAGCTCACCAGTGCCATTGAAGATGCCAGCCTGTGAGTCAGTTCACCTTGGAAGGAGCGAGATCTGTTTGGTTAGCCCTGAATCTCTTTTTTTTTTCTTTTTTTTTTTAAAATAACACTCCAGACAAGTCAATGTCTTTTCATCAATGTTATACTCAGTTCCTTACAGCAGATTTAGCTTCTTAATGTTGATACTTTACCCTTGCTCACAATGCAGACTTTTCAGGCAGTCCAGGGTGGGATCAGCAGCTCTTTTCACTGATTTAATTTATTTCTTTTGTCTTTGGTCTCTGAATTGAGATTGACATCTGGCTCTACACACTTCTGGGCTGAATGCAGAGCTGAGGGAGGGTGGGTGACTGCTCCTTTCAGTTATTGCATGGTCACAGAGGGGCATGGAGCATCCTTATGTTCTTCCTGGAGGAACCTGCTAGCAGTTGGTGCCAGAGTTGGATCTCATACCAACTGGGACTTTCTTCTGTGCCAAATTGAGCTCATAATGCAGCTCCACTGAAGAGGATGCAAGTGTTACCACAGATGTAAACAAGACCAGGAAGAAGAGCACCATCATAAATGCGCATGTAATTGTGCCTGTTTTCACCAGCTGATGCAGGAATTTTTCCTGTAGACTTTCTACGCAAATACCTGGGAGGTTAAAGAAGTGCAGAGCTGAGCTGTTGTTGCTCAGATGGCATTGCCTCTTTAAGGCTGTTCCCTACAGGCCTGAGATTTTTTTCACTTCTGGTTTGATCCAGCTTGGACTCCAAGAAAGCTGGGAACTCGTCTCTCTCCCCATTTGAGCTGTGTGTGATTAATTACAGACCCCGAGAATGGGCTTCTTGCCTCTCTCTTGTTTTTAAATTGCCTTCCAGCATTTTGCAAGGCTAAGGAGTCTCTTCAGCTTTTACATCTGACTGTGCCTTGGTCAAGCCTCCCTTGGTTTTGTTGAGAGCTGTATCTGATCCATAGTGAACTTTAAGAAAAAATTAAACTGGGTGCTTTGTACATGGATTTGCTGGCCCTGACCCTTCTAATGCTGCTTGAAAAGAAGACAGTGTTGATTTTAGCAGTGTAGGAAAAAGAAACAGGGCAATTGGATGGGGAGAGATGCTGCTATTCTGAAACCCCGCTTTCTCCATCCCAACCCCAGAAGTGGGGCACAGAGAGAATCTGCAGCTGGTGCCTTTGGCCATGGTGTATCAGATGGAGGATATGCTATGAAATACCCAGCAATTGCACTGGCAGGGAATCCAGCAGCTCTGGTTCTGAGCCAAGGCCAGCTTGTACTTCGTGCTGGACAGGGTGCCTACCCTGAATTACTTACAAGCAGAGATGGGGTGGGGAAGGAGGGGATTGCTTACATGATCCATGAGACAGTGTTGTCATGTCTAAGCAGGAAGAACAAGATGGTCTTTGGGACAGGGAGAGGCAGAATTCAGGAGCAGAGTTCCCTCTCTACCTAGAAATACCATGAAGTGACAGATCTGAAAGATACTTGATTTAAGTGTGTGGGAAGGAAGTGATGAAGAAGTGGTTTGGATAAGAGAAAGAAGCAGAACTAAATCTACATCCTCTTCATGGCTGTGGTAGTAAATAATGAGTGTTGGCCTGATGACCAGTACCTTGGGGCTTAAGGTTCAACAGAAATAGGGGAAAGCTGGAAAGAAAAATGCAAGTACTGTCTTCACCTACCCACACACTTAATGCTGGCTTGTGGCTTCTCACTCATGGCTCCTCCAGTAGCATAGGAGGAGACATGGGGCTTGGAAAGGGCATCAGCCTCTGTTCCGTGCTGTGTGTCTTCTGCCTGAGCATACCACGCGTAACTCAGCTTTCATGGACACCCAGAGAAGCAGCAGACTGGGGCAATGAGCAGAATGGATGTGCTGGGAAGAGTCTGCCCCTTCCACAGTACCCCACCCTTCCCACATCACCATCAGCTTTGGCTGGAGTGAGGCTGACTGCAGAAGCTGGCCAAGCTCTATCCAGTTGTGATGGTGTTTTTCCTACTTTGCAGGGGAGAACTCTCCTTCTGGGCTCTCAGACAAACCTGTTTCCTGAAAGTGTGATGTGGGGTGCAGACAGACAAGGTCTTGGTGCAGCTGGTAGGGAGAGAAGGGCCCTCCCATGCCCCCCTCCCTTTACCCTGGCATATTCAGCTAGTGTTGGACAATGTCTGTTTTTAGCAAAAGTCGCAGATTCAACAGCTGAGCTGATTTTCCAAAGGGACATATAAAACAAACAGCCTGCCATCTGCTCTATTGTCCTGGAATAGCGGCTTGGAGGGTGGGGTAGCGGGAAGGAGGAGAATGAGGGGAATGAGAAATGGAGGTGAGGGAGAGGGTTGGAAGGAGTGGGAGCAGAAGAGAGGAAGAGTCAGAAAGGGGAGGCAGGGAAGTCAAGGCAGGGAGGGGAGAGAGAAGGTAGAGGTGGAGGTTAAGAGTGATAGAGAAGGACATAAAGAAAAAGGGGAGGTGCATGAAAGTGGGCATTTGGTAAGAGGACAGGACCAGAGACAGGCATGGGGGCAAACAGGGGGTCACCCTGGCTGGATTCCTATCAGCATTGTAAGCCACAGTTGCAGGCACTTTCAGCACCCCAGTCCTTGCTGAGCTAGAGTCTGACTGCAAAAGAAACAAACTGGACTTAGTGGCCTGGATAATCACTCCCCTTCCTCCCACACATCCCTGCCTGCTGCACACCCCCACCTCTGCGCTGACTTTTATTGAGTGCCGCAGGGCAGGGATTGAGCTCCAGGTTTGGCAGCAGAGTAAATAACAGCAACACTGGCCTCTCCGGCCCAGGAGGAGGAGGGCTGGTTTTAATCAAAGGTAAATAACAGTCAGTATTGTCTGACCCTTAATCCAATTTCCTAGAACTGGAGAATTATGTTCCCACTTAGACACATGGCACTGGCTCACTGGAGAGGAATGGCTACTCAGCAAGCCAGCTGCTGGGCACAGGACAGCCAAGGAGAGCAGAACTGGGGGAAGATGCCACAAGGCAAGTAATGTATCCTGGCTGACCTGGGAGCGTGCTCTTCTGTTCTGACTCTTTCTGGTTTATTTTCCTTGCTTCAGTCATCCCAAAAGATGAGGCTGGTTTGCTGACAGGCAGCACATCCCCATGAAATGTGGGCCCAGTTGTTTGAAAGCTCCCTAATTTGTGCTGTTGAGAGGAGAGTTGAGACCCAACTGATGCCCCGCATCTGCATCCCTGAAGGTCATTTTGCCTTACATGGTGACCTGGAGAATGGTGCTTATGAAATGCTTGCTGTTACACGGTCATGGCAAGAATCACTATGAGTTCCTGCTACATATTAAGTGTAAGCAAGATTTCAGTGTTGGAAAGAAGTAGTTCCTGCTACATATTAAGTGTAAGCAAGATTTCAGTGTTGGAAAGAAGTGTTTGTGGTGGTGTTATTCTGGTAGGACAAGCATCTGTGTGACTGGAGAGTGTGTGCTCTGACTTGGCCATATATTAGAGTTAACAAGGTGGTGTTATTGAGCTATCAGGAGGTTGTCTAATCCTTCGTCAGGGCCAGCCTCCTTATACCACTTCTGTCAGATGTTTTTCCAACTGACTCTTCAAAACATGTTGTTTTGGTCCAGACTATCAGTGTCAGATTGGAAAACCAGGTTGCTGGTAGCAAAGCACTGGTACCAGGTTGATCTTGAAAAAACAGCTTTGTTCTGCAACTTTGTGCCCACACCTTTGTAGATGCCCATTGAGCAGCTCTGTCAGGGTCCTGGGCACTGCTTTCTTCTCTGTGGGGCAAGTGATTTGCGATTCTCTGGAACAAAACTGGCCTAGTGAGGCTAGGACGTGTTTGGAAAGAGACAGAGACACATACTAGAGCTGAGGGCACAGGAGGCCAGCTTTATTCCAGCCCTTTCATCTTGCAAAATGACTTGGCAGCCCATAGTAGGGGCTTGAACTGCTGTGGGGACAGACCAACTGCCCACCCTGTGGGTGGACCATGGTTTTAAGACCTTTATTTCAGACTAAGCCTTTTGTAACCATGGAGTGAAACCTCCTTACCCAAAGCTCCCTGGTGGCGGACGTGGCCCAACACACAGAGCACTTGTGTGACTGCCAATTTCTGATTGTGTAATCTGGATCAAGTGCAGGTGGTATAGCTGTGAGTCCATCCTCCCATCTCAATCTTTGCTCTTTCAGTAGGCTGAGAGCGTAGGATCCAGCAGCAATAAGGATAGAGAGCACCCAGACACACCCAGGGCATCACAGGCTAGGAGTGCTGAGAGCCTAGCCCGAGGAGGAGGGAGGTCTGTCCTTCACAGAGAGGTGAAGAGGATGTCCAATCCTTATATTTTACTACCGGTCATCCTGTCCTGCCCTTAGAAAATGCAGCCCCACAGCTGAACTTACTGGCAGGAGAGAGGAATGGGAAAAATATCTTTTGTATCTATTTATATCTAGTTGACTGTGTGTTTCTCTTTCCCCTGCTCAGCTCACTCCGGGAAGCACAACTGCTTTTCTTAATTGCCTGGAGTCCCCGGAGTGCCCGCTGCCCTCTGTGACGCGAAGGAGCAGGAGGGGGAGAGGGGTCATGGGCTGGAGGCGGCAAGCTCTGGTCAGCACCCTGGACAGGGACGAGCCCACAGCCCCTGCCTGCCCTTGCCTTGCCTTCCTCTGCCTTGCCTTGTCCTTCTTTCTCTTGCCTTGCCTTCCCTTCGTCATGGTCCAGGCTGGTGGGCAGCGTCCTGGTATGTCACGACCCTGCTTTGCCTTGCAACCTGCACCAGCTCATTTTTACTGTTGCTTAAGAGCAAATAACAGTGCTGTGGCTGTGTGCGCAGCTGCTCTGAAGCTGTGGCTTAGATCTGGGTTATTTTTGCAGATAAATCCTCTTTTCTATCAGATTTGACATCAGGCAATCCTTCCAGATCCCTCCCTTTCTCCCTGTCTGACTTCTCCCTTCCCTTCCCTGTTCTGTGTTCTCTTTCCTTGCATCTGTGATCTCCCCTCTACGTGCCTCTCTCTCATTTTCTTTCCCTATAGCCAGCTCTCTGTGAATATCATTTCATCTGCTCACTTTCTGCTGCTCTGCATTTCCCCATTGCCCTTTGTGTCTCTGCTGCCCTCAAATGTATGCATTTTTCTGCTTTCCTTTTTATATCTCTTTTTCTCATTCCCTCTCCTGGTTGTTTCTCTGTGGTTGTTTCCACAGTGCCCTGAGTTTCTCAGAGGGCCCTCTCTGCCATGGAGTGCTGCATGTTGAGATCAGGTGCAAAATACCAAGTGTGTTCTTGTTTTTTTGGGACCCTGGTACAACTACAGGAGCTTGACATTCTCTGCAGGGGACTTAACTGTTTCCCACACTGCCCCTTGCCTTCCAGCAGATCTGAGGAGGAACTTCCAGGGTGGTGGAAGCAGAAAACAATCAGAGAAGGAATTAAAGCTGCAGGCAGTCTGGCAGACAGTGGGAGTCACTGGCTAATGGATGGGTGGATTGGATAGGGCTCTGATAAAAAGCATTTCCCATATGCCAGAAGAATGCTGGTCTTTGTTTTCCACACAGTCTGTGCCCACATAGAACAACCGGCCTGGGAACGGGGCAGAAGACCACAGAGGCCTTGAGGGAAAGAAGCTTGCAGAGAGTTGTAGTCAGGGCTTGTTCCAGAAATTCAGCTCTCTCCTGAGAGTCTATTTTTGATGGCACAGGAATCATCGCAGACTTCTTTCCCTGGGAGCTCTGCAAACCCTGAGATGTCCCTGAAGCAGTTCTCCAACACCGCTGCAGGACACCGGTAAAGTGTATTGACTTATTTGGTAGGAGCTGGTACCTACTGGGTGAGAAAACAGGCTGAGGGCTTCTGTGCTACTTGGAAGTGATCCAGTTTGGGATAATGGGATCTCAATTTCAGTTGCAGAAAATAATTTTCATTTACAGGAGCCCAGGGAACTCCCAGCCTGACACCACTTTGGTTGGGATTTAGCCAGGGGACCATGGAGAATGGGATTGATGCCAACATCTTAGGGATCTGAATTTGTCTGGTGAGGAGAAAGGAAGGAGGTCTTGGCTGCCTTTCCCTTTTTTTGGTGCTTTTTACAGGAGCCCTTGTGGCAGAGACAGGCCCATCCAGTGACAGATAAATGGACTGCAGCAGACGGAGATTGAGTAGATGGGTCTCGAAAAATAGCAGTTGTGTTCCACCTTGCTTGCTTAACAAGCCATGGCATGGCATCCAGAAGAGCTCACAAAGTATTTGAAAGAGGCGATGGATTTTCTGTCAAACTGTAGTCGTCCTCTGTAAACTGACATTTACATTTTTGCCAGACAAAGTTTTTCTGGCCTGCAATTCTTCCAGCACTTTGGGTTAATAGAAGCAGAGTTTGGCTCCTCATTGTCTATGGCTCGACATTTAGATGATGGTCAGAGAGGGAGAGAGGGCAGTGGTTTCAGCAGTGCTTAATGAAAAGCTGAAGGAAAGGAAAATTTTTACTCCACCTTGGATGCTGTCAGCTCATTTTTTCCATTACTTTAACAAAGACCAGAGAAGAATGGTATCCACTCATAGCTTCCTCCCTGACAGGGAGCTGCCATTTATGGCTTTTCAAGAGCACAAGCAGTCCCAGTGAGGGTGGCAACACTATGTGTTAGTCCCATGCTGAAGTCTTTTGATGGACTGCATGTGTAAGCAATTTCAGTGTCTTCTTCCAGTGCAGGGCACAGCACTGTTACACTTGATGTGGTGGTGGAACACCTTTTATCTGTCTCCTTTAAAAATACCTCCTTCCACTGCATATGTGTTTTTTTCTGTCACTGTTGTGTAATATTTATAAAGGGCAGTTCCTGATGGAAGTACTTGCAGGGCTCAGCTGCCTACCCAGGACATGTGGGAGGAAGTTTCTCCTCAGGGACTCTCCTCCGGGGCTCATCTGGGACTCCTCTCTGCTCTGTCAGGCCCACTCATACTGGCATGTTCAGCACCTCACTGCATCTCTCCCTCCTAAGCCCCCAAATACCTCAACACACACCACAGCCCCAGACCCAAGCCATCTCCCAGGATAACCAGCTTCCATTACCTCTTTCCAACTAACAATTGCCCTGAACAGTGAATAGACCTGGTATTCAGCATTTCTGCAGCATTTGGGCTTGGAAGGAGCCCAAAGAGAGCACTGCTAATTAGCTCACGTCTTATCAGTCAGGTCAGTGTGATCCCTGCTTGAATGACTTAAGATACCAAAGTGCAAAGTGACCAGCTCCACAGAGGGGCCTGAACTCCTTGGACAGTAATCTCGCTCTCTCCTTTTCTCCTCTGCTGATAGAAACTGAAGGTCACCTCTGTAATTCTGGAACCCAGAGATAGCGTGTCAGGTTTTCTGCTGGTGTAAATCAGCATAGATCCACAGGGACTTTAGACACCCACTCTGTATGCTCAATCTTGGGAGATTTCTTAGTGTAACTCAGGAATCCACTGGTAAGTCCAAACCTAGTTGTCCTGGGTCCAGGCAGAATGATTCCACTGTTCCCTGCCAGTTTCACCACGGAAGATTGGGATAGTCAAGGCACTGGGAGACATGTAGGGGAGCTCTGCAGGAAAATTTGAGGTAAAGAATAAAGGCATATATATCCCAGTATGATGGAAGCTCCCAGCCAGCCACCCGGAACGGGTAAATGACCAGGATGTTTTGCCCTACCTCTGTGGAGGCTCATTTACAGGGTCAACTATCTGAATGGCACCAAGCCTAAAGGGAGAGATGTGCTCCTCCTCTGCCCCTTTCACCACACCTCTGATTTTCTTCTCTTGAAGCTAAGGAGCAAGGGATGGACTTTTTCTCCCATGGAATTGGGAACATACCCAAAAAGCCACTGGGAGCATCTGCCCCATCTCTGCCGTAACATTTAAATGTAACCATGAGAGTGGTCACTGACTTACAGCTGTTTCTATCCCCACTTCCCCATCGTGCTGGCTCCTCTAGGGCTGTGACCCCGCACTGGCAGGGCTTCCTGCTGCTCGTGGGCTGTCTCATGTTGCTGCTGGAGTAGTGCCCACCATGGTGGGGGTGTTGGGGCACGGCGGGGACAAGCAGAGACCCAACTTTCCAGAGGTAATGGGGGTGTGCAAGGCTTGGACAGTCCAAATAGTCCGGAAATGGGGCCAGCAGAGGGCACTCCGATACCACTGCTCACCCACCAGACCGAGCCCTCAGATGGGGAACCTGGCCGCCCCCAAAACCCTACAGCCCTTGTGGGCTTTGCCCTGACAGAAGGAGGCAATGAGGATGAGGTGTAGCAGCCTTGCAGCCCTGTTTTCATCACTGCAGGAGGGATAAAGAGAAAATGGTAATGAGGAATGCAAGGGAGAAATGTCCCATGAATCTCCCACATCTGTCTTCATCAGCCCACAGCAGTCCCACCACTCAGACACAGTCATAGTTGGTAGATACAGTACACACAGCCTAGGGTTTTCCCGCCTAAGGTGATGGGGAAGCTGAGGAAAGGCACTGCCTTCCATTCCTTGGAAGGACTGCTAAGCCTCAGGCTCAACAGTAGGACCCATCAGTCCCCTTCCTTTCCCAGCTGGCTATCCTGGTGACAACCCTGCCGCTGTGATAGACCAGCTCTGGGCACATTCCAGCCATCCCCACCTTCCGGACAGAGTGTCACCAGGACTGACTTGCAGGGGGAGAATGGTCAAGGCTGGTCCTTTGGCAGATTAGAGCATTGCCCTTCATGGAGAAGACAGGAGGCATTTCAGCGCTGCTGCTCATTTCATAGGATGGCCATAGCAATGCAGAGAGACCTGGTGAAGCCTGATGGAGCTGAGACATCCTTGTGAGAGGTGCCTGACAGCAGACTCTTCTGGAGAAGTGTCTTATGCAGGCCATAGAGCAGCAAAACCAGGCTTGCTGGCAAGCCTCACAGGAAGTCGAGGATCACTGTGGTGAGCCCTCTCCTGTCTCCTTATCACCTGGAAGCAGCTCAAGGAGTGCCACCTGCCAGTGCAGAAGGTATCGCTAGAGCAGCAGAAGTGAGGAGGATGGTGCCTCGCAGTCATCTCTGGGCTGCAGCCACAAAATCAGAAGTGCCTGAATTGGCCTCCTGTTTCTGCCTGAGGTCTGGACACCTTCCCCATCATAAAGTTAGTATGACAGCTACATGGGAAACTGAGATTCCCTGGAGTTCTTGAGGAGCGGGGGTCTCCCTGGCTCCTCTGCAGAGATGGCAGGAGCAGAGCACCTTCCTACGTGCTCTGAGAGCCTGAGTGCCTCGTGGTTTTGCTGCAATAAATCTGGAGCAGCTATAAATCTGGAGCAGCTGGCTTAAGTTCCTTCAGGGTTCAGAAGAAAACACATCCAGCCTGATGTGTTTTGTTTGCCCACTCACTGTGTTTCTAATTGGAATGTTTGTAGCTTGGGAAATTGCTTCTTAGACTACAGTACCCACAGTCCTTCGCTGGCAGATCGGCACAGCCTTTTTGGGCTAAGCGAAACCCAGATCTGAAGTGGGGCTTTCCTTACCTGACCCGTGCAGTCAGCTGGAGGTCTTCAGTCAAGCCTGGCTGACCAGCAGGTGCACTTACTTGGTTCACTGCAAAACGACCGGTGAGACCAGTGAGTGAGAAATGTGCTGTGGTTCCCCACCTTCTCTCAGAGGCCATTTCCAGACCCTGATCCTAGGTCTCCTGAGTTTATTTCTTCTCCATTTCTGCACAGTCCCATCCAGAATTTTTTCTAAATGAACCCCAAAGTCCAGTTCGAGAAAGCTCACAAGGCAGAAACAACAAGCATAATGAACCATATTTAAAATTATATTTTTTCTGCCTTTGGAGTTTGGTTAATTTATAATCTATAAAAGTCTCTGCATAATTGTATCTTGATTAAAATGGTATAATTAGGAGCTCTGGATCTCTTTCCCCTTTCCCTAAGATTATTTCTGTCTAATTGCTTTAATCTGTGTTTTCATGCACCCACTAGAAAATCAAAGCATGCTCCCATGAGGATGCGGGTGAGAGTGAATAAAGCTGACGACTCATTAAGTGCAGCAGAGAGAGGAAACTGCATCTAAATCACCACTACATTAACGAGGTAAAATAAAAAATCAAAACCAAATAAATAACAAAAAGATAGAGCATTTAAAAAAAAAAAACACAAACAGAAAAAAACCACCACCAACAACAACAAAAAAAACCCAAAAGCACAGCTAAACAACCTGACATAGATTTTCACATTAATTAAAAACATATTGAATATCAAATTGTCTGCCCTTAAAGCCAACTTCCTCCATTGCTGAAGGAGAGCAAAAGGTCTGGGAATTTTAATTCTCCACATCTGAATGTGGTTTGTGGAGGGGGCAGTTTGGGCAGAATGGAGCCCTACTAGGGACAGAATAAAGTTCACTGAGCAGAGATGGGAAGACCTGGGTAGGAAAGGCATTAGTCCAATACAGCAGTTTAATAACAGAGCCACGATTAGCCTGAGTTTTAGTGAGAACTGGATTAGACTCCAGGGAGACCAGTGTCTGGACTCACGCAAAAGGTAATGATTGACTGCTTTGCTAGGGAAGCTTGACAAATCCCTCAAGAGTTGACCAAGTATCCTATCCTCTGTCCTAAGACCAGAACAGCTTCACCTCTCCCTTCTAAGTGATTTTCTATCTTATTATCAATGATGTTCAGGTACAGACTATGCCAGCTAGCACCAGTAACCTACAAACAGGTCACTTACTTCCGTCCAAGTGAGAAATCAGGAAAACAAGACATCTAAAAAAAGATTCTGGCTATGTGTATGGTCTATTAACATCTGCTCTAGTCTCCCGAGGAGAAGGCCAAGGTAGTGCTGTCCTCTGGTCTCCTATTGCAGGGGAAGCTCACTGTGCCATTTGCTATTTGCCTAGCTCTAGTGCAAATCCCCACCCATTGCAGTGCAGAGAGGCTGATTTTTGCCCCAGATGTGATTGAAGAACTTTGTCACCAAGCTGCGCATGGCACTGTTTATTTTCAGCAGTACTAAGCAGTCCAAACAAGACACTGTATTGGCACAGCCCCTCTCTTCTGGGATCTGGAGCTCTGCACTGTGTGGCACTGAGGTGGTCCCTGGCAGGGCTGGTGATCCAGCTGCCCAGGACATGGGTGCGCATAATGATTTCCTGCATGGCAGCTGACAGGAAAATACTGAAAAAGAAAGGAGGATCAGCTGCTTTCAGCCCTTGAGTTCAAGAAGAGCCTAATCTAATTAAGTGGAGACCACTATCAAATTACCAGCTCTCTTTTAACGTAGCCATTTTAAGTGGTTTGGTGTATTTATAGCAGGCAAGTTAGAGAGGGCTTTTCTCTCTTGAGGTTATGCTTGTGTGTAAGGGAGAAATGTATAACGTTAAGACTCCTGCTTTGACTTATTTCTCATCCCCAGCCTAGAAAACATTTTGCTCAAGGTTTAAGACACCAAAATATGCTCCCAACCAGCCTCTTCCTATGCCTATGATTGGAATGTCTGTTTGGCCTGTTCCTGAATATTGCCCCAAGCAAGCAGCAGGGAAGTTTCCTTCTGGGATTACGCTTTCCTTAAAGCAAATCCTTGTGCATCTATATCTCAGGTCAGTTGGCAGCCTCAAAAGGGCAAGAGGAGGGGCTGGCTTGCTATGGTCAGAAATCAGCAGCCTTTTTCTGCTGAACTTTGACAGGAGTGGGATGCACCTGTCACCAGTTGTTAGGGAGTGAGTGGAGAGGCTCTTGGCTCCAGAGCCTGGTGTGCATTGCTGGTTGATGGAGTGGCCCCAATTTTTCTTCCCCTGATTAGTGACTCTGGCAGCCTGCAGCGCTCTCTGTTACTCTCCCTGTAATTCCATCTCTGGGGGAGCTCCTGTGTAGCAGGATCTGTGTCAGATGATCCCCCAGGCTCACAGGAGGGAGAAGATGGGAAATGCTCGTTAGGAGTTGTTTCCATGCATAACAACAGTAATAATCCTTAGCCCTTTATCTGAAGCTTTTACAAATGTTAATTCATTAACTTCTCGAAATCACCCTCTGAGGTGAGGATTGTTATCCACAGGATTGGACAGATGGAAGAAGCTGAGATGTGGAGTGCCCAGCCTGAGGCTGTGGGACAAGTCAGTCGGCGCCACCAGGTCCTCCTTTGCCCTCCAAAAACTTGTCTCTCCTCTTCTGGTGAGGGGTGGGCTGGCTTCTACAGGTCACCCTGTGTCTGACAAAAGGAGACCTGGCTGGCAATGTTTGCTGTTTTACTCTGGCTGCAGAAGAGCCTTTCAGGAGGAGTTGGGGCACTGGGCCTTGTGCATCTGTGCCACCGCAGACTGTCACCATGGGAGGGGTTGACCTGCACCACACTTAGGCCATGGCACTGCCCTGTCCCCAGGTGCTGAGGCCCCTGGTGTGTTTCTGTGTCTGTTAGGTCACTACTTATATTATTGCCTGTAAGCAGAGAGAAAAAAGGAAGGAGGGGAGAGAGAGACATAGAGAAAGAGAACAAGGCAGAAGGCGTAAGAGGACTTTTTATCGCCTTCACCATCCCCATCTCCCTCCCAACTGGGATTTCTTCTACTCTTAATAATGTGTCTCATTCCTGATGTGAAAGATTAAAAACCAGGAGATTAAAAGATTACACAAAGTGGATGAGATGGACTTTGCTGCCTCCCTCCCTCTTGCTGGGACAGACCACTGGGAAACCTCTCTCTCCTGCTTTTCCCATCTTCCTTCCCCTCCC
>JAWWES010000041.1:50548023-50666189 GCA_035583135.1 Lophotriccus pileatus
CTGCCTCCCTCCCTCTTGCTGGGACAGACCACTGGGAAACCTCTCTCTCCTGCTTTTCCCATCTTCCTTCCCCTCCCTTCCCCTCCCACACCTTCATCTTTGCAGATCAAAAGGCCCTTGCCTTCTGACAGTTTTAGCCGTGCTGGCCACCTTCAAGGCCACTCTCTGATGCTTGCTCAGGGGCAGGTGGAGAGAAAGGATATGTGTGAGCTTGGGGGAGCCACTGACACAATGCCTTAGCTGTCCATCTTCAGTAACTCTAGCATTTCTTCTCTGAGGAATCCTCCTTTCCCAGGCAGTCATTTTTGCTGGAGAGCTCTGGGATATGGCAGGAAAAAGGTCCAAGGCATCCTGAACCCACTGTGATAAAGGTACCACCCATGGTGATGTGAAGCCCCCCCTTGGGAGGTAAGTGTGTGGGAAAAAGCAGAGGAAACTGGTGTTGGGTTTCTTTGGCTACTCCTCCTCTTGCCGAGCAGGTGCCAGCACAGGTGAGGGGCCCCCTGAGCAGATCTTCAGCACTGGCAAAGAGATTTTTTAAGCAGCAAGTCTGATATTTGGTTCTGTTTACTCATGAGGTGTTGGGGATGTAGAGACCAATATGTTTTTCGCACTTTGAATTGGTCCCTCTGTTCTCTGCTCTTTTACCTTCAGACTTCCTTCTGCTAATGGGGCCTTTGAGGGCTTGAACTGTCGCACTGTAGTTCCAGACCAGGCCTGGAAAATTCCAACGCCTTCCTGTCCTTTGATTTTGTTGCTCCATCCTTGCTTGAGTTCACTGTTGCTCTTCTTGATGGCACAAGAACCAACAGAGTTAGAACCAAGCCTGGCTCCCGCTAAGCAATGTCTACAATATCCACATCCAGGAGAGGGAAGAAGATCAATTCCAGGCCAGGAGGTGCTACCTTACCCCAGGAGAACCTTCTGTCTGTAGCATGCTCACCTCTCAGCCTGATGGAGACAGCAGCATACAGCCCTTGCCCCCTCCTCTACATCTACAGCTATAAGAGGAAAACCTGGAATCACTTCCACACTGAATCTGTAAGCAGCTTTGTGTCCAATGCACTCATGGCATGTTATTTCCAAATGTGCTGCCCCTTGTATTGAAAAATGGGTTCCCCTCCATTTGGCTAAGGTTGAGGCACTGGCATAACAGCACAGGAATTGTTCATGCTATGTGTGCCTCCGCAGTCCTTGCTGTCTCTCACAGCCACTGCAACATGCATTTACCCATGTAGAAGGAGCCTCATGTCTTTATTCCTGACAAATGTCAGTCCCTGGAACACAATCCTTTCCCTCCCTCCTCCTGGAGTCCCAAAGCCAAGCTGGGAGGCTGGGAGCACACGAGCAGGGAAGGAAATCTGCCAACTTCGTCTATCTCCCTGTCACTCCCTCTTTAGCTGCTTGAGAGAGAGGTTGCAGTAAAATAATGAAATAAAAGCCAAGGACCAGAGAAAGCTGATTCATCCACAGCCCAGGGCCAGCGGCCGGCTCCAAGCAGAGCTGTAAAATCAATCTGTCACTGCTCACCGCAGTATAGATCAGTGGAGAGATTCTGACTGCAACGAGGGCAGAGCCCAACCTTCTCCGTCGGCCCGATTTCCCCAGCCGTGGGACCCAGTTGTACCCTAGTGGGAGAAAGGCAGATGGGCAGGGGAAGAGGTAGAGAGGGAGAAGGGCTGACTCGCCAGCTCCGTGAGCTGGAAATGCTCCCAGTGAGACTCCCTACCCTGGCAGCACACAATAAATGCAGTGCAGGCAGACTGCGTGGCTGCCTTCCCTGCCTGACTCTTCCTTCCTCGTGTGGGTAAATGGCACAAGAGCCAGGTGAGGAGTGAGGGGGTGAATGGCTGTCTGCACTCCCAGCCTCTGCTCCCTACAGGTACCGTAGGTCCACGTTGAACACTACCTCTGGTATTTCCCAGGTTGGGCACAGAGGGTTAAAAAATTGGTTTTGTCATCACTTTGTGGCTTCCAGATTCTGGGCTACTCTGGGACTTAACAGCTCCCTGGCATATGTTGGAATAACACTAGGGAATTACTCTAATAAGGTCAGCTCCCTTGTTCACCCCTAACAGCGTCTCCAGTCTTAGAGGATGTAGCAGCCCAACAGAGCAGCAGCTGAGCAAAAAGGTGTAAACCAAAGTGGGTTTTGGGGATGTTTCCTTCCCCATTAAGGGGGCAGAGTGGTCAGGCCTGACTGGAAGGTGGTGTGGTCTCAGAGACATAGGTACAAAAAAATTAGAAGGTGATTATTTTTCTGTATTGCTGGACATAGGGGATGAGGCACCTCTGCAGCTGACTGAAAGTATCTATGACGTCCTTAGGAGGTTTTTTTTTCTCTCTTAGTGATTTTTTTTTTTTATTTGCAAAGGAAAAAACAACAGAGTCTTTCCAGAGCTTTTGGCAAGGACAGAGCCTCTGCAAAAAAACCATGGGGTGAGCTTCTGTAACCTCTAGATCGT
This sequence comes from Lophotriccus pileatus, assembly GCA_035583135.1. Classification (NCBI taxonomy): domain Eukaryota; kingdom Metazoa; phylum Chordata; class Aves; order Passeriformes; family Tyrannidae; genus Lophotriccus; species Lophotriccus pileatus. The sequence goes on from JAWWES010000041.1 coordinate 50,550,489, forward strand.
CTGCAATGGGGCAAATAAGCATGGGGGGACTGGCTTTGAATCAGATCAAGGACCCAAATGTCCCCCACCACTAGGAATGTGGTGTTTGTTTCTGCTTGTCTCTTGGGGCACTTCCATTCTGCTGGAGTTAAGTGTTGTTCCTGGGTCTGTGGGAGTATAAGCAAGTACCATTTGACCCCCACAGGCTCTGGTAGTACAAGGATCCTGTCCCAACACTTCTGAGTCCTGAAGGGATGCAGGTCAGCAGGAGAGCCTCTGGGAGACTCATCACGAACAGACTGCAAGATGATCCTGGAGGAACTGAAGCAGGAACAAATCCTGCATTAATTTGGAGATGAGATGGAAACCTTTTCTCCTACTTCAACACCCTCCAAAATTAGATAATGTCTGTCCTTGGAGGAAGTAGAGGGAGATGGAAGCAAGTCTCTGTTCTTTTAGCATTTAGCTTCAAAAGAGCTTGGAGGAAAAACCCCACAGTCCTAACTCCCCAAAGTGATAAAGGTAGGGAAACTGGAGCTTGTAGTTTCCAAGACAAGCTTCCTTCTCCTCTGATTCCAGGAGGAGTGACTAGTGCTGGCATTTAATCCACTGGGAACAGACATCTACAGATGGTCCAGGGAACATCCAAGCATGTCCTCCGCGCTGCACATCTGTCTTTCTGAGGAGTGTGTGTGTGTCTGTGTGTGTGTGTGTCTGTCTGTGTGTGTGTCTTTGTGTGTGTGTCTCTGTGGGTGTGTGTCTGTGTGTGTGTGTCTCTGTGGGTGTGTGTCTGTGTGTGTGTGTTTTCCCACTTGGGGTTGCAGGTTTGGAGTACAAGAGGGCACAATAAGCTTCCTATGTCTCAAACAGCACTGATGACCTTGTGTGTTTGTACCTTGTGGACCAACTTGTTTCTTTGTGTGTGTGTGTGATGCCTGGGGTTAGTTTTGTAGATGGGTCCTTTGCACTTGCCTGTATTTTGAGGGAGGGCAACTCACTCCCGTAGGGCTATTTATTGTTTCCCTTCCCATGTACAGTGTTTGTGGGTTTGGTGTCCTGTCCATGAGTTTGTTGTATGCAAGTCAGGAGGCTTGGAGCAGTCCTCTTCTTACTGGGATTGGATTTACATGAGATTATTTCTCTTCCAACAGAGAAAAAAAATGCACAGGGCAGTCAAAGGAACTCACCTTCCTTCTGTAGAGCTGCAGGAGTGAGAGAGATGGGGCAATTACGCTGTTCTGTACCTTAATAATAACTAGCAGGATGGAGAGGTCAGCCACAGGTGAGCTCCTTTAGATACAATTGGCACCACAATTAGAATAGAATTAGAATTAGAATAGAATTAGAAATAGAATAGAATAGAATAGAATAGAATAGAATAGAATAGAATAGAATAGAATAGAATAGAATAGGAGTAGAATTGAATACAATATCCTGAGTTAGAAGGGATCCACAAGAAACATCAAGTCCAGCTCCTGCCTCTGCACAAAACAACTCCCAAAATCACACCATGTGCCTGAAAGTATTGTCCAAATGCTTCTTGAACTCTGTGAGGCTTGGTGCCATGACCACTTCCCTAGGGAGCCTGTTCCAGTGCCTGACCACCATCTGGATGAAAAGCTTTTTCCTTATATCCAACCTAAATCTCTCCTGATGCAGCTACATGCCATTAATATAGCCCATTTAATAACAGTGTTGCTTGCAGTGGGGCGTGTGTGTCAGACGAATTCCTCTTTGGTTTTTAGACCTCATGAAGAAACTCATTAGTTTCCCATTAGAGGTTTTACGTGTTCATATATCTGTACCTGTGTGCACATGAGTGCTAGGGGTGGTAGGGCTAGTTGTCTCTTTACTTAAAAGCTGTTGCAAGCATGTTTGATGTTTACGCTGAGGAGAATGCCTTCATCCAGCTGTTGCTTGTGTGAGGCAGGGGTGCAGATGGTGTCTGTTCAGGTGGAATTGGAGGTTTCAGAGCAACCTCTATGCATGCTCGTGTGAGGAATGTGGTCAGCTGGCACTGACCAGGAACTTGTGGGTTTGAATTGGACATTAATAAATGCAGATGTTGGGGCAGGCTTCTAACATCAAGGTGGCCGGGGACAGAACAGCCTCTGAGCAGGGAGCAAATAGTCTCACAGTACTCAGACGGACCTCGAGACACTTGTGAGCAAGACTGTATGATGTGGTTTCCCAGAATAGCAGGAGACTGGATTACACATCCCAGGAAGCAAGCTCCCGTCCTATGTTCCCAAGTTTTTTCAGCCGTTGCATGTGTGCATGTGTCTGAGTTGAGACAGGCAATCCCTCCACTGCTGTGGTGAGTGAGAGGGATGCATCATGTCCTTCCAGTTGTGGTCTTGCATGTCTGTGCAGGAATTATTTATGTTTGTCATGTGTGCTTCTGCTTTCTGTGAAGGGACTGGGGTGTAATTTCTTAAGAGTCACTGTGTGTTTGCTGAGGTGGTTTCCTAGCAGGTTTGCCTGTGTGCAGTATTTGGGGGCCAAGATGTGGCTGATTCCGCAGCACTGGTGCACACGGGTGCTTGTTTCTGACTCTGAGCAAGATATCCATTGGTGATGGCATGTGTGGGTTTGGGGAGAGGGAGGTGGAAGGTCTTCCTGTAAGCTGTTGCATGTACATGAGGGTATATGGCTCTGGGTGGTTTCTGAGGAGCTATTGCATTTCTGTGGTGGTGATTTGGGAAGGTGTATGAAAGACAATCTCCCCAGAGCAGTCACATGCGTGTGTTTATGTGCGGATGAAACCTTTTCCCCACCGTCCTGTTACATTTTTATGTGTCCATTTTTTTAGCAAATACCTCAGATGCGTATATCAAGGTGTAGTTTCCCATGGCTGTTGCACATCCCTGTGTCAGTAGGTGTATGGCTGCTACATGCATATATGTGTGTGTGTGTGTAGCTCTCCAGGAGCTGTTGCTTGGAACTGTGTGATTCCTAGAAGTTGTTGTATTTTCGTGTGGATGACCTGATCCTAAGAAGCTGCAGTCTGTGTGTGCGTGTGTGTATGTGTGTGATTCCCCAACAGCTGTTGCTTCCTGGGAAGCTGTTGTGTGTCGTGTGTAGCTCTTAAGCAGCTGTTGTGGGGAAACTGTGTGTGTGTCTGTGTGTGTGCGTGTGTGCAGTTGCCCAGCAGCTGTTGCATGCGTGTGCTCATGTCTCCGGTGGAGGCCCACCCCTTTCCGCCCGCACCGGAGCAGTGGCTGTGCAGGCGAGGAGAGCTCGGAACTGGCTCCATGGGAGAGGGTCCTTCGCCTGTCAGAGCCTTCCCAGCTGGGAGAAGCAGTGCTGCCGGCTCTGGTCCCAGAGCCCTATCAGCCGAGCCTGTGGCGAATTAATTACTTGCGTTTTAAATGCCAATACAGCCCTTTCTGCCTTCTTCCCCCAGTGATGCGGATGCGGCGAAAGCAGCAAATCCTCCGGCTGTGCGTGCCCTCCCCGGACTGCTGCTCCATCCCCGCCTGTCGTGCTCGCGCGTGTGCATGGCTGGGAGTGCTGCCTAGGTGCGGCCAGGAATGAGACAGCTGTGGGGCACGGAACAGTACAGCTCCAAGGGGTGACACAAGTGGGGGATACCCCCCCTCTACACACACATCTGCAGGGCTGCAAGTTGCTTGAAGACAGGGGTCTTTTGTGCCTCCCCTTCGTCTCTGTCATGCCCCGTATGGAATCAGGGAGCAATAGACCCTCTAGAAGCAGGTACGTGCATGTGTATGTGTGACACGTTTTTGTGTGCAGTCCTTGTGCAGCTGCCTCGGCTGTCCTCGGCTCCTGGCTGTCGTCTGTGTTGCCTCTCGGAGAAGCGGCTGAGATTGGAAAGGGGGGAGAAGGGCAGGATGCATGGATTGCCCTTTTCCTCCAGCTCGTGCATGTACTCCCAGGGGGGTGGATGTCTCTGATCTGAGGATGAAGGCGAGGGGTGAGTTGCAAGGAAAATGGGGAAATGGCCCAGGGTGTGTGTGTGTGGGGAGATTATGCGTACATAGGGTGATGGGAGGGAAGGAGAGAGGCTTGGAGACAGGTCTGTCTCCCTTTCAGTGTGTGGGTGTGTGTGTGCACTTGCTTATGATCAGGATGCTGAATAGGTTCAGGGCTTGCTGCACACAGCTGGGTTTGACCCGTCTGCATCTATTCAGACCTTGCAAGAGGAGGGGACTTGTGTATATGTGCATATATATATATGTGTGTGTGTGTGTGTGTGTGTGTGTGTGTCTTTGTGTGTTTATACATATATATGTATAGGTATAGCTATAGGTAAATGTATATACACCCACACACACATGCATGTGCAGACAGATACACAGAGAGACCTCTATGTATATTGCCTGCAGTTATGGATGGAGAAGGAGACAGCCTCATCTCACAGCCCCCTGGTCCCTGCCTCTTTGCAAACTTTGTTGGGGAGCCTTTGCGGACAGTGATGTGTGTGTCTGTGTGCCTGTCCGTGTCTGGTGTGTGAAAATTTGCCTGGTTTGCATGCAGGGGAGTGAGTGAATCTCCGCTCTTACACTGCTCTGCTGGGAGGCTGACTGGCTGCAGAAAAGTCATTGCGTGGTGTCTGTCGGGTGTGTGAATGTGTCTGTGGTGGTGGTGGGAGCTGGGTGTTTACGTAGGGGCCCAGGACAGCTACTCGAATGCATATGCAAGTGTATATGTATTGCCTGCAGGGTGTCTGTGTGCCCGTTTATTCCACCAGAGAAAGCATGCCCACATTTTTATGCATAAGGATCTTCCTGCTTTGGGGCATGGGATGGGGGGAGGAGAAGCTGAATGAATGAATGGGAGCAAGAGGAGGGGGAAGGAGGAGGAAGGGGGGGAGAGAGACGAACAGACGCATCCTATTCTCATCCCAGGACAGGCAGGAGTGTACGGCTGCTGCTGTTCCCATTCCAGAGCTTGGATCTGGCTGGGGAAAGGCAGCATAAATCTGCTAATGCTGCAGCAGGCAGCATATTCGGGAGCTGCTGTGCGTAATGCCCTCTCGTGTGTGTGTGCTGGTGTGCTCCCCCCACCTCTGCACGCATGCCCTGGGAGCACACGCATGTGTATTCCATGCGTGTGTGTGCACGGGGGCAGGGGTGGCTGTGCATAAACAATACACTTGCAAACATCCTCGCAGGCACCCAGGGAAGGAGGTGTCGACGGGGAGGAGAGCATCGCTCGTGCGCTGCGGGCGCGTACATCCTGCAGCCGCGCACAGCCCGCGGTCCGGTGGCACCCACTCTGGGCTCATGCAAGCACAGTGGGTGCACACAAACGGGGTGCACACCTGCAGGCCACACTTAGGAGCTGCTCCCCTTCCTTTTCACTAAAGGCTGGAGGGCAGGACCCTTCTCTCCACTCTGGAGGTAGGGAGCTATAAACCAAGGTGGGGAGCAGGGAAAGGACTGCTGAGATTGCAGGAGAGGGTAAAGATTGAGTAGGGAGTGGGGAGAGGAGAGGGGTCCATGTCCCTGGAGGGGGCCTAGGGGGCTGAAAAACCTGGCTGCATTGCATACTGTGAGCCAAGGAATTTGTCATGCATTGGGAGCTGGGAAGGAGTGGGAGTGTGTGTAATGTGGGGGAGCTGGGGTGGAGGGGGAGAAAGGAGGCTGTGTTGAGGTATGAGGGGATTTCTGGTGAGCCCTACCTCCCCACACCCACCCTCCCAGGTCCCCACACATCCCGTCACTCCTGGGTCCCGACAAGCGCAGCCTGACAGCATCGCTAATGTAATATTCAAAAGAAGCTTCATTTGCATGGAACATGCATTATTAATATATTTAAATACAGCCCCCCTCTCGCCTCCCCCCCTCTGTGCAGACGGTACCAGCAGCAGTGAGGAAGCTGCAGGGAGTGGAGGGGTGCCGATGCAGTGCCAGGGGTGAGAAGCAGCTACTTTAATCCCACTGAATTCCCCAACCTAGAAACCTACTCCCACCCCAAACCCTTCCCGACCTGCCACCCTCTTCACCCCATTATTTTCCTTTGGGGGGTGGTTGGGTTTCAGGGCACCCAACCCACAAGCATGCAGATTTGTCAGTATGAAGCAAAATGCCTTAATTGCTCTCCCCCTCTCCCCCCCCTCAAAACCTACGGCACGGGAAGAACTGTGGATGTGTGGCCTTTCCCTCTCTTCATCCAGCTCCAGGAAAAGCGGGTATTTGGGAATATGCTGTCTGATCTGCTGCATCGGTGCAAAGCTGAGCTGTGGAGCAGAAGCCACTTGGAGGGTAGAGGGGGTGTTTGGGAAAGGGGGGCATCAGGAGGTGTAGTTTTTGCAGGGGGGGCAGCTTGCGATTAAAATCAGAAAGGTGAAAATTACAGGGAAGGCAGAAGGGAGGGAAGCATAGCTGTGATGATGTCTGTGATGTTTGTTCCTACCTGGGTCATGTCAGAAGCCAGATGCAGCTCCAGGCAGACTGCAGCTGCCTCATCTGACCCTGTTGAAGAGTGATAGAGAGCACTGCCCACCTGGGAAAAAAAGTTAGTGGTCACATCAGGGCCTGTTGAAACCTTCCAGTGCTGTTATCAGCTGTGTCAGAAAATATCAGCACATTTGCTGCAGGAGAGAGACCTGGCTGCTCTCTCCCTCGTCCCAAATACAGTGTTTTTTTCCCCTTGGTCCCCTGTGTGGGCCTGGGCTAAGTTGTTTCTTTTATTAGTGTGAGGTAGGGCAGAGGACATGCAGGGAACACCTCTGTCCTCACACTCCTGTGAACTGAGGAGGTGTGCCCTGCTCTGGTAAAGGCATGTGATGACCCCAAAAAACACTTGCAGTCCTCGCCCGTGCCTGGACACCAGAGTAGGACAGGACAGCTCAGGTGCAGAGCAAATGTGCTCCAGCAAGATACCCCCTTTTCCTGGGAACAAGGGAGCTTTTGCTCTTCTCCTCCGTGGAAGAGCAGAGCTGTCCTGAACAGTGGTGGATCCCAGGCAGCTGACAGCTGTGGGGAAGGCAGAGTTTCCTTGATAGCTCTGCAGGTTCTGCCAGTGGGTATTGTCCAGGCTGGTCCTAATGCTGAGCTACAGTGGGTGCATGAGCAGTTCTGAAGGGGGAGAGCTCAGTGTCCCCCATGACTTCCGTGACTTTCCATGTGGGAAGAGGGGTGAAGGAGAGCATGGAGAGAGCTACTGAACACATGGGAGCCACCTCCCTCAGCAGGGAGGGGGGTTGAAATCCTTTTTATGGGCTGGAAGAGGATGGTGCAAAGCTCAGGGAGCAGACCAAGGGGCTGTGACCCACCTCCAACCCTTTCTCTGTGCTGGGTCAGGATGGGTTTCTCACAGCTGTGAACCAGATGAATGCTGTATTTAAAGAACCAAATGAGTCAAACTTGGCACTTTGGAGGTGACAATGACTGTGGGACTGCTGTTGTGTTTGTTTCAGCAGTGAGATGGTCTGGCAGCAGCTACAGCTTCACTTTAGCAGAGCTGCATTTGTGCCCTGGCTTTCCTGTGCTCCCCAGCTGGTGCCTTTCTTTGCCATTCCCTGACCTCCTCTTTAAGGTCTCGTGGGTAGCTCAGGGGTACCTAGTCATTGCCTGAGATGAACTGTTTTCCTCACCAAATAATTTTCTGTCACTGAGGAGAAATGACCTCATTTTCTCAACACTCATAAGCCAAGAGGAAAGCCAGTTCCAGCTGACCAGCTGAGGTACAGAAGGAGGGAAGGGCAGTTGTCACTCTTTCCACGGCATTTAAAAGGTGGGAAACAAGCTACCAGGAATCAGGTTGAGATGAATGACGAGGAATTTCATCCCCAGATGTTGCCTCTTGCAGGGGAGTCTTTAAAGGTTCCTGGGCAGACCTGGTTTGGGCAGTCTCAGTGGCTACATGGTGCCTTATAGCAGTCAGTTTGATAGCAGAGAGATGGAGCAAATATAGTTGTGAGGAAGGATCATCAGTGGCATGACACAGGGAGGGGGTCACAGAGCAGGAGGAGGGATCCCTAGCTCTGTCACAACTACCCTGTGGGGAGTCCCTTTCTTCCCCTCTATGCTCCTCAACTCTCACCTCACTTCTGAATAGCACTGGTGACAAGGTAATCACCATGGAAGGTGCTGTAGATATGCAGACTCTGCCACAGTATGATGTATGTGCTACCAGTTGCCTTAAAGCAAGGTGTCATACGTTTGTACTCATTCTTTCCATGGCTCATGGGCTCAAACTGTAGACCAGATGGGTCAGAGATGCCTGGGTATTTTTAGGTTACTATGAGACTCCATGAGCTATCTTTCCTCTGGGAGCATTGGTTTATGCATGAGAACATGTATGTTTGTGAACAGGGAAAGCACCATTTTGTGCTAGACTTGGTCTGTCCTGTCCTTTTGTATGCACAGATTGTGTGTGTTTGCCCAAAGCCTGTGTGCACATGTGTGTCATTCCTGCCTCATCTGTATTATCCATGTGTTCCCTTGTGCACTTGTGTACGTGCCTGTGTGCGATGCAGGTAATTGTATGTGGGTTTATTCGTGGAGTGAGCAGGGGTGTATGTGTGTATGTGTGTGTGTGTTTTCACCTTTCCATCTCTTGGACTTGATGTCTTTTCTTGAGGTACGTGAGTATGTGTTTGTAGTTTGTGCTCCTTGTTCAGCTGCAGGATATCTGTCCTACCTGTCCATGTATCTTCTCCCCGTCCCTCATGAATCTGCTTCTTCCTCTCCCTGGGGAGATAGCCTTGAGTTGTATTACCTGGTGCCACATGTGTGAGGTAAGCTTGCTTTCGTGACATCCGTGTACTCAAGTACATCCAGAAATATCAAGCCTTGAAGCACAAGGGAGACCAAATTCATGTTTTCCCCAAGGCTTTAGTGAGACCTGTCTGGAAAACCTGGCATTCAAACCTGAGTGCTACACTAGCTGAAGGAGGGTGATAAATTGGAGGGAATTCAGAGAAAAGCAATGAAAGTTATGAAAGGGCTGGAAGTACTTATTTATGAGGAGACAGTAAAAGAACAAAATATGTAGAGCTTGACTAAATGATGATACGTAACAGTTAAGATGTATTTGAGGACTGTAAACACCAAGGAAAGGAAGAACGAGATAGACTCTGCTAATGGTGGAAGTGGAGTGATCTACAAGGCCTCTTCTTTATATGCAGCATTACCAGGGAAATTCTGAGGCATGTTTGATTGTCTTTCACCTTTTATTGATTCCCTGTCTCATGGCTGGGAAGAACCTGCAGACACTGCTGTTGAGGGAGCAGAGAGGTGATACAGGAGGAATGAGTAAACAGAGTCTGATGAGGATGTAGGACATTATTCCCTCCATCTCTCCACCTCTGGCTGGAGAGGTAGTCTAGGAAGCAGTATTGTAGGAAGTGCCTGTAGGGGCTTTGCCACAACAACTTTTTAGGACACTACAGGCTGAACCTCCCAAAGCGAGAGGTTGACAGTGGGGTCAGGAGGATCAGACTTCCCTCCTCTAAATTCCTAGTCACAGATGGTCCAGAATTGGGACAACAAGGTCAGAAGGATTAATACCCTTCCTTTTTTTTCCTCATTGCAGTCATAGTCCAGGAAAATTGAGTGAGATCATAATAAAAGGATTAGTGTGGAGAGGCTGCCATGAATAGTGTGATAGACAGGTCATGGAAGTGGAAGGGAATTCAAGAGCGTTAGACCTGTTACAGATGGTCTGCTGGAAAAGCTCTGTGTTTATCAACAGGCAAAGGGGATTTGGTCTTTGAAAGGTCTGGAATGAGGAATCAAGAGGGCTAGGGCTCAAGCAGAGATGTTATTCCTAGCAAGGATCTGTATGGAATGACTGGTTTAAATTACTTCAGACCTCCTTTCAGCTTTAGGTCAGGGGGAAAACAAATCCTTCTAGGAATGGGCTCCGTCATTTGCTCCCTTGTCTGTCTATCTCCAAAACGATGTAATGCACCAAAATGATACTGTTACTCAGAGCTACTCTTTGTCCATGACTTATGGGTCAGCCTGGCTATGGAAAGCCACAGCAATATCAAAAAGACCCTACTGAGCCAGGTCTGAGATCCTTCCAGTGCAGTATCTCCAGCTGTGGGTGGAACAGAGAAGGGCACACAGGCAGGACAACCGTGTAACATCACTTCCTCTGAACACTCTTTCAGCCTCCAGTGATGTGCCTGAGGGACCTGGGGCTAGAAGGTCTGTTGTACACTTCCTAGTTGTCAATGGATTTGTTTCTTCCCTGAATTTGTACAGCCAGTTTTTGGAATTGGGTAGAGTCCTCAGAATCTCATGGTAGGAAGTTCTGCAGCATAAATATGCAGTTTGCCTTGAACCTGTAACTTTCTGGTTTAATTTCCCAACCCTTTGATTTTTGAGTGGGAACAGACAGCTAACACCTCTCTCCTCTACTCTTCCTGTGTCATCTGTGGTTTTATAGACCTGTCTCACTTGATGGTCTCCACTGTCTCTTTTCCAGTATCCCTTCACCTTTCATCTTTCTGCATCCATCAGCTGCCTCTTTCTTGGCTAAGGTGGTGCAGAACAGGACATGGGGCATTGCTAGGTGAGAAGCACACCACAGCAATGAGTTGCACCCAGGTTCCCACACAGGCAAAAATGTTTCAGTCAGCTGCACTGTCATGGGGTAGGAGGAGACGAAGAAGCTGGGCAAAAATTCTGAAACCAGTTGAAGGTGCCCTTGGCCATCAAGACAGAACTGGGCAAGCTCTTAGGAGGCTTGAAAAATAGGAAGGGGATCTTCCTTCATCTTCCCAGGCATAGAGATGATGCTTACAGTTTGTTGGTTTCCAGAGTTCTCCTTTCTACCCTTTACAAAGATGGGTACAATGTTTAGCTTTTTCCTAGTCATCTAGGACTTCATCTTACTGCCATGACTTTTCAAATATCATGGAGAGTAGCTTGGCAACTGCATCAGCCAATTCCCTCAGGACTCTGAAATGCATCTTGTCAGACCTCATAGACTTATGTACATTCAGGTAGTCATGAACCTGAACTTTACGTACAGTGGGAAACACTTTGCTCCCCAAGTCCCCATCCTGCTGTCCATCCACTCAAGTGGTGTGGGAAGAGATGCTGCCATTAAAGACTGAGACAAAAAAAGTTGTTGAGTACTTCAGCCTTCTCCTCTTCTGTTGTTACCAGATTTCAGCATTGTTTATCATTTTTTATCTCTAAACTTCCTTTTCTTGTTAACATACCTGTAAAAGATGAACGAAAATGAACATCAGCGATCTTGTAAGTGGTCTTCAAACAGAATAGGTTCAGAGGGAGAAAACAGGCTCATGCCAGGGAGTAAAAGGCCCTGGTGGGGCACAACAAATGCTGGAGGGTACAGGGAAAGAAGGTGCACTCAGTAGTCCTTATGACATTTCCTACAAAGGAAAACTTACAATTTTAGATTTCAATCAGGTCCCCCATTGTGAGCCTCTCACGGGGCAAGGAGCTCTTCCCCAGTCCCAGCACCCTGCTCCCAGCCTGGTCACACCATGGCAATGTGCCACTGCCTCACTCTTCCTTACAGACCAAGGAAGGTGGTGTTGTGTAACATCGTGCATTTACAAAGCTTTTCTACCAATACTCAAGTGTGGCTAGGGAGAAGTTATTTTTTTCTTCCTCCCCTTCATTTTCATTCCTTTCTTTTGTTTTGCCTACTCCCCCATGCTGGTTGTAACCTTTCTTCCCATCTCTGGCTGCTCACCTAGCACCAGCTGCATCCTGTGTCTCTGTTTGTTTTCCTTTAATCCACGCAATGGATCAGTGACAGACCTCCACTGTAATTTTTTAAATCAAAGCCCTTTATCTTGAACTGAGCAGGTCAGGGGAAGCTTCTTAAGACATCTTTGTATTTTCTATCTCTGCCTCAGAGCAACTTAAAGGATGGCTCAACAGGATTAGTAAAAAGCGCAAGATTGGACAAATGGATTTGGCAGGGGCTGGCTGGTGGGCCTGGGGGAGTGGGAGCTTGCTGTGCTGGAAAGTGGAAGAGCTGGGCTCTGCTCAGGGCCTCCATCTTTGCCTGCTGTGCCTCTGGGCATGCGAAGGCAGCTGGGCTGATGCTGAGTGCAGTCCTGGGAGAGAGCAGCCCGGCCTGAGGCACTGCTCTGCGCTAAGCAAGGATACTTAGCACTGGTCTGGTGCTCCAGGGCACAGGCACAGGGACATCATCCTGTGCTTCAGGGATGGTTGCCCTCAGTGCAAGCCCTTCTGCAAAGCCTGGAGGGACACACTGATCACAGTGGAGATATGTACGGCTGGAACAGCACGGGTCAGGCCTCAGGAACAAGCCAAGATGCCACTCCTTGCGGTTGTGGGTCCCTGAGGCAAGCTTCTCTCTTCATCCCCAGCCTGCTGGGTGCTGCTGGAGGTGTGAATTAGCAGTCCAGAGGTCCTGTCATTAGGCTCTTCTCCCTGGCTTGGCTTTTTCTTCTTCCCTCCTCCCCTGTTTTGTCTTATGGTTTTGCAAGTTCATGTATTAGAAGAAAGTGTCAAGCTTGCAGTGTCTCCTTGCACAGCTGACACAAAGTGCATCCCTGTCCGCTTTGTGCCCTTTGCTTCCCCAGCCCCTTGGCGCTGCTGGCAGCATCAGTCTTCTCCTCCTCTACCCAGGGTGCGTTCTTCCCAGGGAACAGCTGTCTCTGCCTGGGCAGGGAGAGGGTTTGCACCAGGCTGCCCCTTCACCAGTGATGATCAAGCTGATTTGACCAGCTACCCGTGCAGCCAGCCACCAGCCTGTCCCACAAGGGACTAGTCCTTTCCCTACCCCATGGTCAATCTGCACCATGTGGGAGCCCCCATCCATTTGTTTTTTGGTCCCACAAGTGACTGCTTCTCTCCTTCACCTGAACTCCCTCTGTCCTGTCCTGTCCTCTCAGTGTACTGGGACTCAGTTGTCAGAAAGGAGATTCATGAGGAGCATCTTTCCCAGCTGCAGCCAGTTCCTACAGCCTGTTCCCCATCAGAGAGACAGCCTCTCCTCACACACAGTGTTCAAGTGCATACATCCATTGTGCTATCCATCGTGCACACGTACGGCAGCGTGAATCGAGCATGCAGGGGAATAGAGATTCACATAACCTTGCCCTTGCTTTCCCAAGCCTACCAGAAAGATGGGATGGCTGGATTAGCCAGGAGCATGACTGCTCCTTCCCAGTGAAAGGACTTGCCTCACTGTAGTCTTCCCATTACTAGCTCCTCTTCTCCCAAGCAGATGAATGGTCTCTCTGGGATCTCATTTTCTTTCCATTGTCCTCCTGCATCAGCCTAAAGGTACGCCTCAGGGTTTGTCTTCAGTCTGGAGCACCCCAGCCCCTCAGCATGTGCTGCCATTGGGGGAAGCTCATGCTGTTTCTGTACAGAAGAGGATTTGCATGCATGGTGGGGGAGAGACAGCCTGGCCTGTTTATTCCTAGTGCTCCATATTATCTCCATTAATAATGCCACCTCTGCCTCACATGCTAATTAAAGCTCAAGATTGTTAATGTAATAGGGAATTTGGGCAGAGACCACACAAGACTGGCTGGATTAAGTTAACCTTATGGACTGTTAATGGATCTCCTGGAGGGGCATTTCTGCCTAATGAGAATCCAGCCTGAATGGTAATCAGGGGCTCACTCTCTGCATGCCTGGTGGGGCTTGAAAAGCTAGCGGAGCTGCAGGGCAGGATGAAGGAAAGGCACTGGCAGGAGCTGCTCATGAGGCCAAAGAGGCGCAGGGCTGGAGGGAAAGACCTCAGTGTGAGGGAAGAACTGGCACGAATGAAGTAGCAATGCTGTGGTGCTGCACAGGGGAGAGCCCCAAACAGGCTTTGAGACTGGCTCTGTGCTATTTGTGGTGGGCATTTGAATGCTATGAGAAAGAGCTATTTTTCTGGTTGTGACTACCAGCAGTGAAAAGGTCACCCAAATGGTGTTAGCCATGAGCAGGACTCCTCTCTAGTGAAAAAAACCTGGCAAGATCCTGATCTGTCTCCTGGACACCTGCGCTGTGGGTCATGACTTCTGCTACACGGTGGGTCAGAGAGACAGAGTTTCCCAGTCTGTCTTGTACAGTGTGGAGAAAACATCAGGGAAGGGATCTGGCAGTGAGCACTCTTATGTGTAGAGTGAAAGGCTGGGTTCAGAAGAAACCTAGAGACAAATTAAAGGGGTTAAAACAGAGCTTAGAGGCTAGGCTTTCGGTGTCTGGGTTGGGTGAAGTTTGCTGATATTGCAGATCCAGGACTGCAGTTGAGGAAAAACAGATGATGCTTAAGTGTTAGGCTGCATTTCAAGGCAAAACTGTATATTCCTGAGCCTGGACAAAACTGGGTCTTGCTGGGAGCCCATGAAGCCTTCCAGGGAAGGTGTGCATATTTTCACAAGTGGATCCTGTGTGCTAGTTTTGTCCTCCAGAGGGAATAGGTGCGAAGTGGGATATAGGGCAAAAGCAAAGCCTGAAATGGAGGCCAGTTGTTTGCATTTCAGTTTGGGGAGCTGAGTAATTTAGATCAGCCCCAGAACAAACAAGTAGAGGTGTTTGGGAGGAAAGTAGTGATCTGCAGAACTGGTTAAAAGAATAAAGAAATGTCTTTTGGGGTTTTATCTTGCTCAAGTCCCACTGCCCCAGGAGGTGCTCCAAATGGGCAGGCTCCATGCTTAGGAACCTAGCCTGGAAATTACTCAGTACCTGTGGGATCTGACCAAAGGTTTAGCCTTCTTACGGGAGCAATGACAGAGCAGCTAAGACATGTTGCTTTGGTTCCAGAGGGGTGAGTTTGAGCTGTGCTGACTGCACTTCATGAACAATATTTCTTACACCAACCCCAACTGTGGGTGATTCTGGCTGGGTAGCTGAGAGTCAGGCAGGTATCCCTGCAGCTGCAGCAGCCTCTCTCTATTCCAGCTACAGGGACTGCTATCTCCTAACTCTGTTACCTTGAGTTGCCTTACCTGAGGTGTGTCAGCTTGAGATGGCCCATGACTTGAATGCAAGATATGAATCTGGTTTGTAGTGCTTGGGTGTATTGAGGTGAAAGTTTGTGGTTTTGGTGAAGGTCTGTGAGTTTGTGATGCTGTTCCTGGGGATTGGAAAAAGATGACATGGACATGGAAAGGGAATAGGTCCAGTTCCTGTTGCCCAGTGAGGTTTTTCTTCACTTTCTGGCTCTTGGTACTGGAAAATAGCAGGGAACTGCAAAGAAAGGAGTTCCCTCGCTGTATGGTGTGTGGGAGTTGGTTCCCAGGGCAGAGCATGCTGCTGCCAGTCAGCAAGGGGACCTGAGGGAAGGCGAGAAAGGAAAAGCAGGAGATCAGGAGGAGAGGCAGTGCAGGAGCCAGACGGACTCTTCCACCCTGAGAGGGGATCCCTGCAAACCTGTATGCTCCCAGGGGCGCATGCAGCACATGAACACTTTCTACAGTTTTGTGCTGTTGCACAGCGTTGCTTTCAAAAGGATGCTACCTCTGCATGTGTGCAGTAACACACCAGTGTCACACAAAAGAGTAAATGCTACCACACACACAAGGCAACCCACAGAGGACACGTGGCTCCCTATGACACCTCACAAATGCACCACTGTTTTCAGCAAAGAGCAGATTCACATGCGCGGACGCTGTTCACCCTGCAGTACAGCACTTGATGCGCACAGGTACACATTCACGTCCCTGACATTGATACCTGCTGTTCACTGCCCCCAGCAGGCACGTGCACAACACCAACCAACACACAGATGCTCACCCCAGGCCACACATTCCTGCACATGGCACCACGTGCACACATGGCACCACATTGTCCATGTTGCCCCCTTTCAGCATTATCCCAGGCAGATGGATTCACTCAGGGAAACAATGACAGACACAAGTATGTTTGTGTCTTCCAGATCTCCCTGCATTCCGGCACAAAACTGGAACATGAAGGTGAGGCAAAACACGTCCTTTTGGGAATGAGCAACATGAATGCCACACAAATGCACACATACAAACACACATATGCATACCACTCAGGTCCTGTTCGCTGTGCTTTTGCTATCCCTTTTCCTTTGTTTAGCTAGTCATGGTGCTTCTTCCATGCCTCTGAAGCACAGGAGCAGATGGTTTGGAGGTCAGTTTAGGATGATCATTCCTTTTTCCACTAGTGGCTCTCTTCAGCTGCTTAGGTCAGTGCTAAGTGTCTCAGAGATGAAGATCCTCCTTGCCTATCCAAGCCCAACACCTCTGTGTTACTTCTCAGCCCCTGTTAGAATTTCTGAGTCCAAATGCCTCTTTAAATTGCCCTCATGACCGTACTTTAACCCAAGCAGCATTTCAGGCCATAGTGGCTTTTCCAGGTTTGGCAGCATCTGTTAGCTTTGACCAAATGAGGCAACTCCATCTCCATTCTGCTCTGTACACATGCCTTGCTGAGACCCAAAAGACTCTTGCTTGTCCCCTTTCAGCCTGAATTATTCATCTCCTGTAATGCACAATGGATGTTTGTGGGAAGCGGCACGCAGGTACAATTGAGCACAGTGCCGAGGAACCGATGTTCCTAGCAAGCTGGAATTGCCTGGGTGCACAGGCCAAGTTTGGCTGAGAAAGAGAGGAAATTTTTACTCCTTCAAAGCACTTCAGAAAAGTGAATGCTGATGGTGGCAGTGGAGGCAGAGGGGAGGAAGGGGTGTTTTGGAGGGGTTGAGATGGTGGTAGAGGCTTCCCCACGAGTTTCTTCTGGCTCCTCCCATGCTGCTGCATGAACATGCATGTGGGGCAGGCATGGAAAGGTGGGAGTGCTCTGGGGGAAGGAGGGAAGTAGCTGGTTTTCAGTTTTGGAGAGTTGGCATGCCTGAACAACGGTGGGGAAGGTGTAGTCGCATGCTGAGGGTGTTTGGTGAAGGACTCTGGAAGCAAGGTGTTGGGGCACGTAATATGTGTGAGAGCAGGGAGTCCCTGAAAGAGGCTATCGCAATGTATGCTCCACTGACCTACACTGAGGTGTATCTGTACATGCTCAAAGCCCATGCCTGTCTGATAACACAGGCCAAGAGCTTTTGGGACACCTTCCACAATTCCTCCATGTGCTGGGGCTAGACCTAACTGCAAAAACCCCTGCACTGCCTGTGTACAAGCCATGCCTTTGTGTCTGTGAGCTCTTCCTTTTGTATCTGTGCCACCACTGCTCCAGTGATCCCAGGACAGCCATGGACCCCTGCATCACATACCTGCTGTTACATGCACACCTAGCTGCTCTTCCACCCTGGAAACCCCATGCTTTCCCATGCCTCTCCCATTTCCCGGAGGCACGCAGGTACAGTTGCTTGTCCTGATGTCGAACCCTGGTTGTTGTCCGTCACCACTAGCAGCATCGTGCTGTGACACTACCGAGCTTGTTAGACAAGCCTGGCAGAGTGCTCGCTGTGCTGTCCTTGGTGCCAGGCCGACCTCCCCTCATTCCCTTCCTCCTCCACGTTGTGTATCTCCTTGTCTTTCCTGGGGCCTGGGGGAAGCTGGCGCCTTCCTGGCCAAATCTCTGTTTCCAATACAGTTTTATGTGCATTTTCACTATGCTTAGGTTTTGCAGTCACATCCCCTGGTGCCACTATCAGCCAATTTCACAGCACTCAGGGCAGGTGGGACTGCGCACTCTTCTTTGCATGCAAATTATGCACATCTAACACCAGAACGGAGAGTAGGAGAAGGGATGAGTGTGGATGCTTTTCCAGGATTTCAGCTTCAGAGACTTTGCCCCCAGGAGCTGCAACATGTGCCAGCGGACAGATACATGGGAGACTGTAGAATGGGCAGAATTAGAGAAAGTGAGAAAAAGGGAAAATCTCAGAGATGGAGGCAGTTAAAGCAGAGTCGGTGTGACAGTGATGCGAGTGTGCATGTGCACCCATTTGTACAGAATACAGCTGTCTCTAAAGTTAGTTCCAGCTTCCTAATTTTCAAGAACGCCTTGTCTTTGATTTTTTTTTTTTTTGGGTGAATGATGCTGGCTGTCTGTGCTTCGTGTGTAGTTTGTGTTTGTCTGCCTGTGTTGGATGTTGATGAGTATTTGTGTTTTCCATGTGACAGAATATGTCTGGCGTTTGCTGGGGCTAGCGTTTAAGATCCAGAAGGATGCTGTGCCACTGTGTGGGCTGAGTTTAGGTAGGTAACAGTATCTGATACGATCAGTTTGTATGCTGCAGGCAATTCATAAGTACACTATATTTGTATGGTATGCAGCCAGTGATGCTCACTTGACTTATGTTCCTGAGTGCGTGAGGATGTTTTATGTGCTCTCATTTTCTTATAGATGTGTGTGCTGTGATTTGCTGGTGCACTGATATAGATGTGTGTGTGTGTGTACATGGCACTTTTTGTTCATGTCTTTGTTACGAGGGTGGGCTTATTAAATGCTGTGTGTTTGTGCAGTAACAGTTATGTATAAGGAGTCAGGAGTTTGTGTGCGGTAGATATGTTTGGGTATTCAGTGTATATTTCTGCAGGGATCGCTATTTGCTGTGCTGTGTAAAAATGCTTTTGCTGGGTACTCATATGAGTGGTGGAACAGGCTGGGTGGAGCTGATGTGGTTGTGTGATGGTTGTCTGAAATATCACATATGCATCTTAATACAGATGTGCAACCTGGTAGGTGCAGGATGAACATGAAGAAGAGAAGCACCTCATCCTTTAGAGGGACTTTGAATTTTTAGAGGTTGTATGCAAGGTGGTGCATGGCGATGTGAAAAGACCAGTGAGTATGAATGTGTGTGTGTGTGTGTGTGTGTGTGTGTACAGCGTGTGTGTTCTGAGTGTGAACAGCATCCTTGCAGGGGGGCGTGCCTGGCTGATGTGAGCAGGGCTGGGAGGTGGCGTGTCTGTGTGTGTGCAGCCGTGTGTGTAGGCACACTTCACCTTCTCCCGGTGCAGCTCCATCAGCACCTTACCCTGCTCTGGGTCAGGTGCTCTCTCCTTTTTGTGTGCAGTGGGACAACCAGGCTCTTAGGATACAGGCCAACCTCTTCCCATCCTTTAAGTCTCCTTCCATCTGGCTGGCTGTCTGCTCTGCTGCCCGTGTCCAGTTGTCTGTTCCCCTAATCACCGATACGCCCTGACTAGCTCACACCCCACACTGCCTGTGGACTCAGCAGCTGTGCATCTCTCCGTCCCTCCCACACGCACACACATTCACACACACACACACACCCTGGATCTTCATCTGTGGCATATTCAGTTGCCATTGGAAACCTAAGAAAGAAGTGAATCTACCCTCCAAGTCTTAAGCTGGTGGTTTTTTTCCTTTTTTTTTTTTCCCTCCCCTTTCCTCCTCTCCTCACAGAAGGCAAAGTCGTTCGCAATGAATCCATGGCAGCTTCGATCGAGCCGTGAGCCGGAGCACCTACTCACAGGCCATTCCTTGATGTGACTGAACAGAGACCTTTCCCAGCACTCGCCGAGGAGGGCAGAGCCCCGGATTTACCTCCCGCGCACCCGGGCACCCCAGTGCAGGCACCGTGAGGTAAGCCAACCTCGGCACCTCTGCCTGTGCCTCTCTTCATCCCTCCCTTCCTCCCTCTTGTTGCTTGTTCCCCAGAGGTGTGAGGGAGGGGAAGGGCAGGGGTTTCTGCTATGCTATGAACAAAATCTAAGCTTTCATCAGTGCCCTTCCCACAATGGAGAGCTGCTCCCTCCCTCCGAGCCCCTTTTCTTGTGGTTCTGCAGGCGTGTGCAGGGAGGGGTTGTTTGCAGAGCAGCCGAGGGAAGCGCTGCGGGTCCCCTGCACGCAGTCCCGAGTGCATTCCGCCCCTTTCCCATCCCTCACTTGGCACACACCTGTCTGCTCCTCTTCATTCGTCATTTTCCTCCACCTTCCCTATTTCTTGGGAGAAGGGGCAGCCGGGCTGTCTCTGCTGCAGCCTGGCCAGCAGCATGGCTGGGCTCTGCAACCCTGGCCTGGGTCCCCTCAGGGATGCAGCTTGCAGCAGTGCAGGAGGGGGCATTGTGCTACTGGGAGTGGGGCATGTAGGGGAGAATTCCCCCTCCCTCCTCATCTCATAGATATTTTGGGTATCCCAGTTCCCCACGGAAGATGCAGGCCTCCATTTCCTAGCCAGGTAACTCCTTTGAATACCCAGCCCAGCCTGACATAGCTTTTGGGGTGATGGGCATGCTCTTTGTCACTGCTTATCTGGTGCTCCTTCCCAGCTGGAAGGGATGTTTTCCTACTGGAGACAGTGTGTTTCATAAGCTGGGAACGCCGTGTGCCCTGCACAGGCAGTAAAGGGGCCCTGTGCTGAGCCTGACCCATTTTGGGGCGCAAAGCTCTTGGGAGCACCTGAAAGGGCCTCCTGCCACCCGGGGCTGCCCTCACTGCCCCTTTCCTCAGCTCTGCAGGGAAAGCAGGAAGATCAGCTGCACTATTTCCATGCCATGTCTCTGTGCTGCTGGATTTGCTGCGGTGTGGGAATGGGAGGGGAGTGGGAGCAGCTGTTTCTCCCATTGCCTGGGCAGGCCCAGACATGCTGCCAGTCCTCGAGGAGCACGAACGTGCCTGGAGATGCCTTTCCCCAGAATAGACCCGAAAGAAATGAGCTGCTGGCAAGGCAGCAGGCAATCTCAGAGGAGTGGATTTTAGAGGGGAGGATTGGGAGTTCACAACCAGCCGGGCTGTACTTTCAGATTCTCCACAGAGTCTGAAAGAAACCAGGGTTTTCTGAGTCAGATTTTGGGGGCTGTTGCATTTCTCTGAGGGGAAGAGACTGGCAGGGTCTGTGTTGCCGTGCAACTCTGGCAGTGGTGCTGGTGTGGTGTCCCCTGAAGGAGGTGATGGGTTGCTCTCCTCCTGCCCAGGCCCCACCTGGTGATGCTGGCAAGGAAGGTGTCTTTCAGGGCATGTTCCAGTGCATCTCCCTGCTGCCACCACAGGACCCTGCTGTCAGTTCTCCCCATCTACAGTTCCTCAATCCCCCTGTCCAACCACCACAATACCTACCCTTCCACATGAACTGCTGCCTTTTAACTTCTCTTTGGTCGCATTAAGGTGTTTCTCTTCCTCTTTCGGGGTACCCCGAGCCCTGCTTTTCACTCTTTCAGCACCCCTTCCTCACTTTTCATCCTTTGTGACTCCCATGCTGGGCAGGACCAGCTCTGGTCAGTCTTGGGAAAGGCTGACTTTCCCAGTGGGATTGTTTCTGGTTGCTGTTGCCAGCTGACAATACTGTGAAGTGATCTTTTCCCTGGTGGTTCACACCCTATGGCGTGCACGCGCGCGCGTCTTGCGGGTGACGGAGTGACTGTAGCATTGTTGATGTGTCACTCTTCCTCTTGGCCGGAGCTTGGCAGGGAGTGTGCCCAGGCAGTCGCACTCGGTTTTGTTGTTGGGGAGTTTGCAGAAAGCAATCTCTTCCCATACGGAGCCTCCAAAGTCATTTGGCTTTGGTTAAATTCCTCAGCCCTCTCAGGACGTGGCTTTGGCACTGACTCAGGGTGGACATGACAATAAATCCAGCTCTAGGGAGCTTGGTACTGGGTCAAAACTGCTGCAGCTACATGGTAGAAAATGCTGATCGAGTATGAATTCACTCTGCTGTTTCAGATTTGTTTAGAAAACAATGTTGGCTTAACTCTGTACTGGCAAGGTTTATGTTGTGTTGGGTATTATCCGGCTGCACAACTCTAGCTTGATGCTGACTCTAGTGTTGTTTGTGTGCCACATCTGGCACACACTCCGGATTGTGTGTGCTCTGGATAATCTGACAGATGTTATTGCACACTGCAGGCAGCCTGGTTCAGTCCCTCCTGTCGGGCACACGAGTTTGAAAGAGGGTTACATTACAGTCTGGGAGCAAGCCATGTCACAAACCAGGCAGCTGCTTTCCCCTCTCAGCAGTAACAACAGCCCTGGTCTCCCAGGTGCCTTGAGAAGTGATGCATGGTGAGGCAGAAACCACCTCTCTGCAACTCCATCTCTCTTAGTACCACCCCAGGTCCAAGGAGATCCTAGAGAGACGAGTGTGTCCTCTGGCTGGTGGCCACATCTCTGACTGGCTCCTCTCAAGGGTTTTTGAGCTGAATTTTACCCTCTGCTCTGGAGGGCCAGTGTACAGGGATGAGAGGATGGCACTGGCTCAGAGGAAGGCAGGTGTTGCACTAAAGAGGAAGGGGAGGAAAACATTGTCCCAGCAGAAGGATGTTGTTCTCCAGCCTTGACCACTCCACAACCCCATGCCCAGTGCACATGGCCTGGGACAGGCATTACAATTCCTCATAGAATCATGTTGGCAGAAAATGGGGCTGCACCATGAATGGAAGATGTGACAGCCCCATTTGAAGCAGGTGCTGATTGGGACATGGTATGAGTGCACACCCTGTTATGCTGCAGGGACTTTTTCCAGATCTGTCACTCAGGTGATTGTCTTTCTGAAGGAGGTAATTTTGTTTGTGCTGGGGGGCCTAAGGGTAGAAAGGTGGTGAGGGGTGGTTCCCTTAATGGTTGTGTGTGGATGTGTACAAGTTTCTGGTGATTAGAAGGAGAATCTGTTGATTTGGTTTAGCAATCCAGAGCCAGTTTTACTTTAAAGCCCAGCAAAATGAACTTTTGGGGGTTAAAGTCAAGAGGCGAAACTGTCTACCAAACCTTGTTGCTAAGGAGTCCTGACTCCTAATTGTAGTGAACTCTCTCACTTGTGACCCTACTGTGCCTCAGTTTCCTCTGCCTTTACATGGGACAGGCTGTAGGCCTAAACACTGGGGGAGAGGAGAGGGATGGGAAGGAGGGATGTGAAGGCATGCACTGTGCTTCAGGCTGTGAAGGAATATGTCAATATTTTGTCTCTCAGGGATGCTGTGGGGAAAGGGAGGTTCAGCCTGTGGACTCTGCTGACATGGCTGAGTGCTGTCGTTCGCAGCGGGCTGGATGCCGGAGGAGAATCCGTAATGACCAGGGGGCCGTGTGCCAGGGCCAAGGCAGTGATTCACTCAAGCCTCTGTTTGTTTGGGAAAAGAAAGGGAGTTTGTGGCTTGTCACTTAGGAAACAGAGTAGAGATTCAGTGGTGAAGGACAGGCTTCTTGGCTGGGCCTCCCCGAGCAGCCACGCCGCGTGTCTGTATGTGTGTCTGTGTGTCAGGGGACCAAGGGGTCCCTGGTACAGGCCATGACTGGCAGATGGCCATTCCTGGCACCCGTCACTTCACCTCCCCCTTGCACCCTCTGCACAGCCACCACTGACTGGCCAAGGACAGCCCTGAGATACACACACATGACACACCAGTGCCTGTGAGGAGAGGGAGATGATATAAAGCCTTGCTAGAAGAGAGCTGGCTGAGATTTGAGCTACCTCCCTGCCTAGTTTATCCCGCATGCAGTAGCACAGCATCTGTGCAATTGTCCATGTTCCTTCATCCCAACCCAAGCAGGCATCTTCAGTAGGGCTGTGTCTGGTGTGTGGGGCCGGGTCACAGGCTGGGGAGTGGTGTTGGGCTAACTCAGGGGATGAAGAAGACCTCTTTCTCCCATGAGTTCCTCCTCTGTCTCATCCCTGCTGTGCCTCTTCCAGTGCAAGTCCTGCCTTGCTTCTTGGAGGTAGAGACCTTCAGGCAATGCGGGGAGGTGTCAAAGAGAGAAAGGGGTTTGAAAGACACCCAGAGACATGGAAAGGATGAAGTCTCTGAGAAAGAGGGAAGACCAGAGGAAAAATAGGGCAGAACCACCAAAGGAAGAGAGGGGTGCTGAGGGAGGCACAAAGAGAACAGTGTATGCCCGTGCAGTGGCAATGAGGTGTGGAAGTCTTTATATTGATATTACAGAGTAGAGTTTGACCTGACCATGTTTGTACTGGTCAGGGATGTAATCTGAAAAACTGTGGCAGAAGGACCAGCTCTTCACAGTGAACTGTGCAACATCCATTCACCTTTTTAATCTAGGGAATAGCCAGCCTGAGATTGTTCTGCTTTGAGGTGCTTTCTCCTGTGCATGTTCCTCTGCTCCCGATATGGAGGAGGACGCGTGGCTGAGAAATCCCTCCCCATATACTCTGTCCTCCTGGCCCTTGCCCAGTGGAGCCAGAGGAAGTGAGTGTGCTGCCCAGTATGGCTGAGAATTGCCTTGCTCTGTACTGGAGGGATGTTGGTGAGGTCTTAGAGAGAGCCACAGACCTGCTTTTAAATGGCTCCCCAGAAAAACTTTTGGCCACATTACCTCACACAGGCAATGTCTGCAGGGAATGAATTCAACAAGCTACACGAGGCAGCATTTTTTCTATAACTACCCCATCAACATGTCCTGTGAGAACTGAACAGCAGCAATTTAGATAAGAGGGATTTGTGGATGTTTCTCTTCCTCTTTTATTAAATATACTTGAGTACATATCCGTCAGATAAGGTAAGTATGCCAGGTCTGTCACGGGGTGGGTAGATTTCCTACAGATGTTCCCAAAGTCACTTTTGATGGGGGTGTGGTGGTTTCCAGGAGCTGGAATGCCAGTGTTGGCTTGCAGATGGGTTGACAGGCAAACATGTACCCACAACAGGTTGTGTGTTTGCTGTGGTGTCTTCACTGAGACATAAATCAGTGGGTGCTTCTCATTCACCTTTAGCTTCCCCACTGACCCCCTGTGGTAGGACCAATGGTCTGTGTGGCTTGAAGTAAGTCTCATATCAGGCCCATCAGGATGTGCCCCGAATCTTAACTCTGATGCCTTTTACAGCCAGCCAGCATGGTGAAAGCTATCAAGAACCAGTCTAGCACAAAGAGGAAAAACACTCATATAATGGGGCTGCTTATTTGAGTTGCCCAGCATTTCCCATTACATTTCATGTCTTGTGGCTGATTCAGTTGAAAGGCAATCACCAGAGCTAACGGCCCAACATTGTTCTGCTCACCTTCTGATTTACTTCGTTTCATCCTCGCTGGGTTTCATCTCCTCCCAGGTTCAGGCATCCCCCAGCACTGGGGTCACTTTCTTTTTATTGCACCTTAGGCTGTATATAATCAAGCTAGCACTGTTCCTGCCCTGGATCTTCCAGGGTCAAGACGGAAATCACTGTTCAGCAAGAGACCCAAACAAATGAGCAAAACTAGCCTGGTTGGTCAGAACAGGGTGGAAGTTATCCAAGAAAACTCGCATTGATCAATTCCAGTCACCTCCTGTGTTTAAAGTGACTCAGTATCTCCATTTTTAGGATGTTGCTGGGGAGCTGAATTCTCTTATGATTTCTCTTGTATCAGCTGTCCCTACCAAGGGTGTTTGTGAGATTCTTTTCCTATATCTGCTTATATGAGGATCTGTTGGAAAACATGCTGGTAGAATAATGGGTGCTGGGACAAAGCCAGTCATAAAAAAACCCAAAACACACTGAAAAAAAACCCCACAAAACCTCCCCCCCCCCCCTTTCAGTGAACAATAAGTTATCAAGTCCAGATGGTTAAATCCGAGATTTTGGAAGGAGCTTAAGTGATTGAGCTGCTAACAAAAATATGCAATCTCTTGTGAAAAAAAAGCTACTGATTTGGGGAATTGGAGAAGACCAAATGTTGTACCTATATTTAAAAAAAGGCTTCAGTGATGATCCGGGGAATTAAAGATCAGTAAGCTTTGCATCTGTATCTGGTAAACTGGCAGGAATGATAATTAAAAAGCAATGCTTGAAGACATCTGGAAGATTGTGGTCTGATAGGGCCTATCCAACACGGGTTCAGCAGGAGAAAACTGCATCATGTTAATCTCCTACAACTTTTTGAATGTGCCAATAAAGCAGTGGATAAAGGAGAACCAATTGATATAAGATATTTAGACTTTCAAAAGGCTTTTGAAAGATCCTGCACAAGAGCTACTAAAGAAGCTAAGTAGTCAGTGAGAGACAAAATATTGACACAGATCAAAAACTGAGTAGGAGACTGAAAGAATGAGGGGATTAAACAGTCAAGTTTCACCATGGCAAAAGGTTAATGTGGCCTCCAGGTTCTCCTCTAAACCCCTTGTGATTTACCTTATTGTTTAATGACTTGGAAAGGTGGAAGGAGAGATACGCTGTATGAAAATCAGCAGATGAGACAAAGTTATTAAGTTGTCTGTGGACGGACAGGGCTGTGAGAAATGCCTGGGAAAGAGAATTATGTTAAATGAATGCACCGTGCTCTGGTGAATGAAACTGAGCGCTGAACTGTATGTTCAAAGTAATGTATGTTGCAGGGCAGACTCAAAAGTCTTTAGATACCCAAAAGGTCCTGAAACAAGGGTATCAGACAAAGGAAAGTGAGGGTGAACGTCAGGGAGCTCTTCGTAGCTCTGTCCCATGCTGTATTGCCCTTGAGTGGCAAATTAGCTGTTTGGATGCAAAAGCAGTGGGTAGAGAGTGCTCTGGAAGAGCTGTGAGGCTCTTGATACACCTGCAATGCTGCCTCATTTGGAATTGCATGCTGAACTTGGGTCAACCTGTTTCTGAAGGGATGCTGGAGAATCAAAGTGCCTCTGAGGTGAGACAGAAAGCCTGTGAACACCCCCAGGTGAAGACATGGAGGAGACAGGTTGTCAGTGTCAGACGTTGGATTGGAAGTGGATGTTGGAAGGAAATAAAATTATGCGACATGAGGATATTTGTCTGTCCTTTCCTCATCACATAGGAGTGAAGGAATGCACACTGAAATTAAAATGCATGGGATTCAGGTTCACAGGGTTGGGCTGCAGAGCTCTAAGTCATGAGAATTTGCCAGGTCCAACAATTTAGAAAGGTTCACAAGGGGCTTGTGTGTTTTCTGGAGAACAAGAATACACCAATGAGCTTTAAGTAAGGATGAGCCCATTTTGGAGCCTGAATCTTCAGGTTCACTCTTCAGAGCCTATATTGACCTGCATATCATAGCAGCAAATGAGAAAAGTAAGATAGGAGCATATTGTCCGTCATTCGTCTGCTTTGATGTTTTTCCATCTTCTTCCCAAAAAAATCTGGTGAGGTTTTTCCTGGGAGCCAGTGTGGACATTTCTCTGACCTGGAATGTTTTTTCCCCAGTGTATACCTTACCTGCTGGGACACGAGCAGTGATATTCTGTTCATGTTTTGCTCTTCGTAACATCACATGTGTTCAAGAGCATCCTCAAGGTCAGGGAGGAATGGGCTCAGATTTCCTTCTAGCATAATGTGGTATTATCATGTTGAATTTGAACTCGGTTCTGGTGAAAATCAAACCCCACACCCTCTCACAGAAAAGGTGCAAACCTTCCTAAACTTTTGAAATCGCATGAGATCAGAAACCTAATCTGCAAAGTTCCCAGACGTTCCTGGGAGACTGCCCATGCTTCCATCTTCCACCTGAGTTATGGATGCAGGAATCAGTACCAGGATAATAGGGTATCACTGACTTTCCAATTGCCAGACCAAGCTGGAGCCCAGAATTAAAAATCTGTTTGGGCTTAAGGAAGTAGGGAAATCCCTGAGCCTACAGAAGCTCTGAAACCTTATCTGATTACTTCCTTCTTTCTTCAGTGTAAGAACCTGAGTATACAGACACTTGTCTCACTGTCCAACATTTTCCCTACCCAGGAGCATGGTCCCAGTTTTTGGTTTTTTATTTTTTACTGAGTTCATGATATAGGGTGTTGAAGTCTCCAACAGCTTGGCTAACTGCTCCTGTTTGATTTCTAGCTATTTTGTGTGTGTAGCTACGACAAATCCCAGACTCTTTGGACAGCCCATGAGGTGTGAGCAGAGTGACTTCTTGCACTTGGAAATGTTTTTAAGCCAGAAAAACAAACACTGAGGATTGTCTTCCCATGCTGCTCTTTGTTGGATCTCTGAGCTCTCTTGTTTTCTTAGAGCTGTGGTTCGTTTTGGTGGGTAGCTTGGAGCTACACCCACTGCAGCTGATGTGGATAGAGTGGGAGCAGTCAGGCTTGTGTCCCAGTGCCGAGAGACCTGGGGTCAATGTAACACATTTCCACATGGTTCAAAGTTGCTGTGAGGCCAGAGGGAACTTTGGCAGTACTTCAAAGCTGACATCACCACAGCCCCTGCAAACCCCTGGGGTGGAAGCAACACCTTCAACACCTCTCCTGGAATCCAGGAGCTGGGGACTGTGGGGGCTGAGAGACACTGACGTCACCCATGCTGCGTGCCAGCAACCCCGAGTCTTTGGAGATGACTTGATCATCACTACTCTATTATAGCACCTAAAAAGACCTTCGGGATTGAAAGATGATTGCATCTCTCTGCTCTATAACAGCAGCCAATGAACCTCGAGGGTCAAAGGATAAACACACCATCCCTGGAGTATAATAGCATTTAGAAACCTCACTCACTGACTCACAGCTGTCTGACCCCCTCCAACACCACCTTGTCTCGGCAGCCAGCCACCTTCTCTGCTGACATGCAGAGGGCTAATCTGTGTGCTTTTACAGTTACCTACCTGCGTGCAGCACTGAGATGAGACCACACTATCTTCTCACTTATTACGTACTGAGGAACACGGGTGGTGTGATGCATGTGCCAGCTCCATGAATGCAGCAAGGAAGGAACCACTGCAATAAACCATTTCCTCTCTTAATACAACATCTGTGAAACTCTGGTACTGCTTTGCTGTGGCAAATGATCTGCTCTTGCCTGTTACACAGTGGGGGCTCTTCTGAGACTGCTGAGGGTGCTTCAAAAGACAGCTCAGCACCTGGAAAGGGCTGTGTTTTACCAGCAGCTGGAGTGCACTGATGGGAAGGGGGATACTTGGATGACCAGCTATCCTGGCATTTAGAAAGCATGAATTAATTTCTCAGACACCCTAGAGAGGTGGAGTTCTGTCATGTTATGAACCTGACTTGTAGATTCTGGGGAAAATCCTAAAAGCTTTTGGTAATAGAGGTTTTAGTGAGTTTAATGCCGATGGAATTAAAAGTCTCTAGGCACTCGTCGTGAATGGATTTACATCAGGGAGATTAGAAAAGGGAAAACATTATTGGTGTCCAGGAAACTCAGGAGAGCAGCTGTCAGCTGGTTTAGATGGAAAGTTCCCCAGTGGGCAGGCGCCCTGGCAGCCAGGCAGCACACACACACACCCTGTGGGGTCGGCTGGCATGCTCACGGGCTGGGGACACGTCCCGGGGTCCACTGTGGGTCACGTCACACGTGAACGTTCACAATAAGCTGTTTGTTCTAACCGGTTTTACGGACACATTGAACATGAGCTAACGTGGGAACGGTCTCTTCATTTCGGCTGCCATGCTCTTACGCAAAGACCCCTGTGCCTCACCCAAGTGCTACTGGCCTGACTCAGCAGGGTCATTACTGTTCAGTCCTGCTGAGGAGCATGGGGAAGAAAGACCTGCCCTCCTCCCTGCCTACAGAGACACCACACTGGAAGGACTGCAAAGCAATCTCTTCCTTCAGGGATAGGCCTTTTACAGTCCCCTTTCTTCCCACCAGAAGTGCACCTGGTGTGTAACTATGAAGGGAGTTAAAGTGAATACAGGTCAAGATCCTTAAGGATTAATTTTGTACGGTTTTATAAATTCATAGTTAATTTTGGCAAACTCATAAAATCCACCGTTTTCAATTTGTCTGTGAGACCTGGGGTGGTATCTCTAGATTGGCCAAATTCTGCTTCCTTTTCCCAAGCCTCAGTGTTTGTCACTGCTGGAGAAAGCATCCTGGGGCCAGATGGCCCTTGCCTGTGCTCTTAGATAAGAAAGGCATGGTCCTGGAGGGTTTGGCCTTTCTTGGACTTTCCTGCTGAGACTGGGTTGCTGAGGCTGTGCTCTTTGCTGAGGGATCAGGTAGGCAAAAGAAGAAAAGACACCAAGAGACCTCCCGGGAGAATGAGAAGGGTTATGGCCTTAAGTAGATGAGCCGGTTATGCTTGTCTTGGGAATGCTCCAAGAGATGATTTGTCTGTTGTTCCCCTTATTATTTCTCTCCAAAGTCTTCATCACTTGTTGGTGCATCTTTTCAGGAGCAAAGATCAGGGTTCATTCACCCTGGCCTTCTCCATAAGTGGTACATAATCAAGCTGAGGACTCAATTGAAATCCTGTTTTGAAGATCCCTATCTCCTCTGCTGCGCAGGAGAGCTCGCTGGGAGATCAGGCTTTGTTAAAGCAGGGAGCTCCCTGCCTCAGGAATGATGGGCAGAAAGGAGAGCACGGTGCCTTGCCAGGACAAGACCTGACTGTATCAACTAAGTACCCACAAGCAAGCCAAGGGCAGATTTACCCTTGTTTTGTAGGATGAAGGTAATGCCCTGTCTACAGTATAGGACAGGGAGCTGGGATTCATGCTATCCCTTTTCTTCCTGCACATTATGGATCGCTGCCTATTGGCTCTGGGGGGCTGCTGAAGTGGTTGACAGTGCCCTCAAAACAAGGTTTCAGGTACTGAGTACTAGGGGCAGGGCAGACACAATGTCTCTGGTGTCCCTCCCAGTGAGTGGGTAGATGCCACCAGGAGGTCCACAAAGAGGGAGGAGGAGATGGTAGAAAGAAAACAGCTAGGAAAGAGGGTGAGCACTCTCTGTGCCTCCCCAGGGAGCTCCTCTTGTGCTGGCAAGATCTGGTGGGAGTGCAGGGAGTCAGGGAAGGAAGTCAGGCTGGCACCCCTTGAAGTGGTGGGGAGCCAGCAGGCATTGTGGCAGTCAGCTTGTCCCTGGGCTCCCATTCATCAGCTGGGAGATGCAGCTTGGAGGGAAGGGGGTGTTTAAGTAAAGTACAGAAGCAAAAATATTAATATGGTGACTGGGGCTACAGCAATGTGCAGTGAGTGATCAGCAGTAGTGTTCATGCAGGAACTGCAGCTACCCCTGGAGGTGTGGCCCTAATCTGTGGTGGGAAGGGGAGTAAATCTATTTCTCTGACCCCTTATCCCAGGAAGGTGCCTGACTTGTCCTCAAATGTGCAGCATGTGAGCTGCTGGGCATGCAGGGGCCGGCCTGTGGAGGGTACACAGCGCGGCTGGGGCACACTTCTGCATCAGCACTGACAGAACCGGAGCGTGTCAGCAAAGAGAGCCCCTCTGCTTTGCAACAGGCTCTGCAAAAATGTTTTTGTCCTTTCTGCATCCTGGGTGAAAGAGCTTCTATCCCACCATCACCTTTCTTGAGGCATCTTTGTTTCTATCAATCTATCCACCAATGCAAAGAGAACACTGGTGCAGGTATCCTCCCCCTTGCCAGACAGCCGTGCTGGCTGTTGTAATAAGTTCATTCAGGCAGGATGTGTTCACCCCCTCTAAACAGTAGTCATTGTCTATTCCCAGGCAGAACTGTGCTTCTGGAGGACATCTAGCACAACTAACTCATCATGACAACCAGCAGCAACTTCAGGCTGCTTTCACGGAGCTGTTTGTGGAATCACCTCAGCCCTTTAGCACAAGATGTACACTTGAAACAAGCCCTGCCACTACATAAGAGAGAGGCTTCTGTTTTCTGAGAGTTGTGTGTCCCTGGCAAATGCTAGTCCATGACTGATGTGTTCATTGCTGACAGATCAGCGTGAGATGGGAGAAAGGGGATCTTCAGCTCAGTGGGATTGCTGAGAGCACATGGACTTTGCAGCAGTAAGGATGTGATGAAGTTGTCAGCTACAGAAGACTGTGGTCTTTAGACCTTGACCTAGATGAGGACAGGTTCATAAACACAGGATGGGGCACACTCACAGCTTTCTTGGAGATGGGAAAAATTATTTGAGGGCAGCCCCTAGGATTTTCAGGACCTGCCCGTTGCTTTCTGGGGATGAGGAAACCTGACATGTTTCTGTTGGGGCTGAATAGCAGAGATTTCAAGTCCTCTCATTTGCATGATTAGCAGTGTTTATGCCCACTGTTTTTTCAGGAACTGTCTTGTGTGTGAAACTGCACCCTTGCCACAGAACACTGGGCTGAAGAGAATATAGTGGAGGGTAGAGGCTGAGAGCACCTGTGATTTATGGGAAGATTACAACATTGCCTGCAAATCCACGTGGATGTCAGCATGGTTTACATGTGGCATGTTACATTTTCACATCGTGTGGAGGGTGAGAAGGGGCAGACTCTTCATAGGGAGCTGCCTCTGGGCATTGCTATTTTGTACTTCATCTTTGGAGCTGGTGAGCCTGGTAGTGTTGCAGGGTGACATGTATGAGGAAACCTGACACCAAGCTGGAGGATCTATGTGGCTGTATTATGATATAGCCAACAAAGTGAGCTGCTTGCTGTTGCTTTGATGTGATCATATGACAGTTTGATGCTTTATTCAAAGCACTGGTTACAACTTCCTTACCCTTCTTTCCCGAGCACTTCGAGGCCAACCAATGTATTAATAAATTAGAGGGATTAAAATAAACAGTGCTTTGAAAATCATTAGGCATCCCAAATGCACAGAAACAAACAGCAGCTGAAGCAGAAATACAAAATGCAAATAGGCTAAGAACTGGGCCATAAAATATTGTATCCTAGCCCTGGGGCAGCTCTAGAAAGAAAAAGCATGTTTTTTCCCATATCTCTTTGGGTTGGGACAGATGAAATAGTGCCAGAGTACTGTGAATGAAGTATGACCTCTGCCCGTGTTCCTGCAGTGGTACAGAGCCTGCCCCACCAGTGTCTTTACTGGCTGCAGAACAGAGATGTGGGGAGATGAGGCCACAAGCACCAGCTACGGGGCTGGAGTGAAGGCACGATCTGAAGGCTACAGACTGGGGACCATCTGGGTGAGCAGCTGTCCTAGGCAGCTCATTCTGCTGCTCTTGGTCCTGACCCTCACCCTCCAGGCACTGCATGCCCAATTCTCTCCTCCTCTCAGCTCATTGCCTTTCTCACTCCAAATCTAGCTCCTCTTTCCTTCTCTGAAGACCCAGGGACTGACACAGCCAATTCACACAGCATGCAGTTCATTTTCCCTCTGTGGTACCAAAGCTGGGCACCCAGCACTGGTGGCCGCATCAGAAGGAGTTCTGGCTGCTGCCAGGGCAATGAGAGACCATGTTACTCAATGACCCTTCCTCGTTCTGCATCCTGGCGGGAGTGATGCCTTCATTATTGCCAACTGCCTTTTTCTTGTCAACCCGTGCCAGCTCACAGACACACTGTAACAGCACTGTCCCAGTGAGGAAATAGAGTCCCCAAGGACATCACAAAGGGTGTGAGTGGATGAGAGTGTGCCTGATGATCTGATTGGATGTCTTGGGTGGTGTTTATATGGGGATAACTTGAAAAGGGAAATGTTTGAAAAATGTATCAGAGCAACATACATGTCTTTGTTGTGTTCAAAATCTGGTGTGGTCTTGCTTAAGAAGTGGAAGTAATGAGGGCAATCAACCTCAGCTCAGTAGGAAGATTTTTTGAGCAGAGAAACGCTAAGGAATCACAACTGACTGATGTCCCCAGCCCAGTAGAGAATAGGGAGATCCAGTTTCCCAGGCCTAGAAAGCTGGAGGTCCTGTGTTGGTGAATGAGATATTCACCTCCTTTAAGACTGAGCATCCTACCCATACTTGGAGACGACTGTATTTGTGAGGAGGAGGGTTCAGCTGTGAGAAGTCTGCCTGATCCAGGAACTGTCTGGACCATCTTGAGTTTCTCTTCCGTGACAGACTTCACAAGCATCACTGGCCAGGGAGAAAGCAGTCAGACAATGAGAGAAAGCTGGCCTAGGAAAAGGCAGAGCCTGTCTGATAATTGAATACTTCTCCCTGCCTGGCCAGCATGCTGAGAGTGGAAGGCATCATGAGGCCAAGTGCCTGCCACTGCCAAGGGACTTTTTCCCTCCACACAGCCACTGGGATTCCTAATCCAGGCTGTATAGGACAATGCTGTCATGTTAGTAATGGTATAACTCTCTTAGCAGTCTACCGGTGTGACAGAGTCACAAAGGGAACAGTGTAGGCTGAATATGCACTCATGCTTGCTAAGCCTGTAATCCCAGCTTTGATTTTCTCTCCCTCTTTTCTTTTTTTTTCCTTTTTTTTTTTTTTTAAATAATCAGTTCAAACTTAATAATAGTGATTCACTAGTTGCCTGTTTATCTATCTATCCTCGGCATGGTGTCCAGTTTGCATTGCACAGGGCAGAAAGATGGGGGATGGGGCGGAAAGGAAGAACTGGAAGAGGAAAGGGGAAGCTGTGCAGTGTTCCTGTTTCCTCTCTCCATGGAAACTAAGGCTGGTATCTTTCTGTGAACCTGAAAGTCTTGTCTGTTATTTCCCCCATGGTCAGAAGAGGCTGGTGAACAGCTCTGTTCTCCTAGTCAATTTGTATATTTGGTGGCTTTCTTAGCAAAGATTCAGCAGCTGTTAGCAGCTCATGGGAAGTGTCTGGTGGTCTGTGGGATGGTGTCAGGGTTAGATTGGAACCTGGAGCTGGGTTTGAACAGTGGAAAAATAGCATTCCAGAGCAAGAGACCAAGATATAGGCCCCTGTGACTCCCTGAAGGCTGCTGTTCTAACAGCAGCCAGAAAGACAGGACAGCCTGAAGGATTTATCACTCCCCTGACCCAATAGCACTCCCTACAGTTATCAGCAGAGCTTCCCCTAGTTCTGCATACTGTCCTATCCCATAAGTAAGTTTTACATAGTCCCCCCCTTTGTTCTAGTCCTTTCCACACAGACCCCTATAAAACCTTGTACCCCTTCTCTAATAAACAGTTTGCCATATTCCACCAACCCTGTGTGTTCTCTTTATTCTGCCAGCTGGACTGTGGCCCCTGCTCCTTCCATGGGGCAGGGCTCACTCCCTGAAGAGCACCAGGGGATTCTCCCCACGGACTCTTTTCTTCCCCAGAGACCCAAACCGGACCAGGATGAAAGGAGGCAGGGCTCGCGAGTGCCCTGGACTTGTCTGGACTGTGTTGTGGTTGTTACTCTTGGATGAGGCAAGGGTCAGTGATGGAGCTAAGCTCTTCCAAGGCCGTGTCTTGCAATTGCATCTGAGACTGTACCTGTACCCCCTTGAGACTGGTCCCTTTTCTCTGCAGATCCTAGCAGACCTCAGGTGTTCTTCAGCCCAAGCATGTGCAAGACCTGCTGTGATTACAGCACCATAAAGTGTTTCTGCATCCAAAGCCCTTTTGACTCTCGTCTGTCCAGGAATCTAACCACCTCTTCTCAGAAACTGCTTGGGCTGGGCAGCAAGATTCACAATTGGGCAGTAGTAAGGAATGGCTGGGTATGCATGTGAAGACTCTTGCCAAAGAGCTGCTGTTAAGAACTGCCTTGCACTGTTTTCCTTGCTCTGGGCAGTCATTGGCCTCAGTCACACCTCAGTAAGTTTTGCCATAGGTGCTTATTCCAGGGTGAGCCTCCTCCTTCCTTGTCACCAGTGGTAGGCACAGCCCTGCTGAACTGCTCTGGGCTGCAGGTGGCCGTGCTTTTGGCTGGGTGACACTGAACATGGGAGACATGGAGCAGGCCATCTGGAATAAGCAGTTAAATGTGGGCTGGTGCACAGGAGGACAGTAAACAGGAAGAGGGCAGAAAGGTTAGAAAAACTACAGGCCTGGACAGTTGTGGAGAACCACTGGAGTAGTACTGAAGGGTGAGTTCAGATAGCCTTCTGCTTCACCCTGGTTAAATATTGCGTACCCACGGTTCACCATGGCAGGACTGGTCCTGACTCCCAAAGAGCTGTGTCCACATGGCACATATGTGTTGCTGAGACTGCCTGGCATAGAGAAGACAGCTCTGTCTGAAGCTAAGGGGAGCTCTGGGGCACTTTGGCAGCTTGTGGGGTGGTGAGTGATGGCAGGGAACATGCTGTTGTGCAGGATCAGTGAAGCACTGCTCATCTCTCAAGCTGTCTGGTTCTTTTGCTCTTTGTGAGTCTCTTCTCACTTCTTTTCATGTGCTCATATCACCTCTCCTTTCTTTTGCTCACTTTTTCTCTATGTGGTGCATGGCCCACTGAATATAATCCATAGATAACCCTTTATTCTCTCTTTTCTCTTCCTCACCATCTTTCTCACTCATCCTTTCTTCCTGTCTCTCACTAACGCTCTGTTGCTCTCCCTGCCAATTTATTCTTCTCTTTCCTCCCACACTCTGTCCCCGTTTAATCAATCTCACACAGTCCTGTTTTTCACCATAGCTGCTGTTTCATGCTTACTTCCACGGAGGGAAGGCAGGCAGGTGTGGGGTTAGCGTATCAGGTAGGAAGCAGGAGAGCTGAGCTGAGACTTTCTTTGGTGACCATGGCTGTCACATCACCCATTCTGTGGCTTGGCTCCTTTCCTTTGACATGGGAACACTACAGCTATGAGATAACATTCAGTGCTTAGAGGTTGTATGGCCAAGGTCTGTGAAGCTCCTGGAAGTGGGCTGTAGCTCTTTGGGTGCCCAAACAGTGCATGTTTCTCTTTGGCGCCCAGCTAAGTCCTCGTGCCTGGACTGACACATTGGAGGCATATTCTCAGCCCTGCCCACTGCCCTATTCACGAAGTCTGCCCCATCCAGTCTTTCATAAGAAAAAACCCCATGGAATGCAATCGACAAGATTCAGACATGGAGTTTTGATCTGCGGTGATCCAGAGCTTTATCCCTGCAAATCCCTGGAGAGTAAGGGCATTTCCTATTACTGTTGGTGCTGCCTTTGTAAACAAATCACACCGAGCCCCTGCTTCTCTCTGTCCACCTTTATCTTCTTTTCCTTCTCTCTGCCGTGCTGCTTGTCCACCTTTGCATACCGGAGCCTGCCTTGCCTGCTGGCTGTTGAGGGCTTGCCCGGAGCTGCCAGATGCTTGCACCTTCTTAGCTCTCACGGGTAGGAGTTGCTATGGGAGACAGCGAGAAAGAAAAAGTGCCTTCCCCAGCAGCCTTGGGAGCCAGAAGTCTTCTATTGAGTGGAGAACACCCCCCTCTTGTGCTCCTTCCTCCCCTCAGCCCCCCTTTAGAGAGCACTCTGCAGAAAGCCGCCTTTGAAGCCCCTTAATTAGTGTCCCGTGTGTCCTGAACGGAGCCCTTCATTACCACCAGCAAGAGGCATAAATTGGCATGTGTTTCAGGTTTGGGCTCCGTGCCAGAATTTTGTTCCAGTCCCCTCCCTCCAAACCTCCCCAGCTTCTCCCCCCCTCGGCACACATGCGTGCACACACACATTGACTTTCTCTCGCAGAAAAACACACACGCACACACACATGCACAAGGGATCCTGCCAAAAAAAGAGAGACGCCCCCTTTCCATCATCCCAGGTTTGTGAGAAAAACCACAAATGACAAAAGGTCACTCTGCTCCCTGCCTCTCCCCACCTCTGGCTTGCTCTTGGCTGTGCTGACCCTTCAGCATATGCAACTGCAGGTTGGGGGTCATTATCAGCCCCAGAGTATCTCTCACAGCCTGTGGATGTGCTCAGAGGGTGCTAATTAGTGAGAGAAGGGCTGATTAGGTTAGAAATTAAGTGTTTATTTCCTCGTCTGCTTTTTTTATTTTTTTGTATGTGTGTAAAAATAGTGAGGCCAGATGGAGTCTCAGGAATGATGGGAGAAAAGGCAGCCAGAAGTCAAAGGGGGTGAATTTGTATCCTGTCTCACCTCTCCTGCACACCCTGGGTGGACAGGCACTCTGCAAATTCACAGCATTCCTGTGGCACACTGGCAGTCACCACACATGCCCTGTGACCGTCCTAGCGGATTATGCTGGGCATTGCTGCTCTGCACAATGTTCTGTAGAAGTTTTCATGCCTACACAGCCTCTCATCTCCAGCACCTCATCTTTTCCAGCTCAATCTTAATGCCTTTGTTTCCTCCCAACCCCCCGTTTTTTTCTTTTTTTTTTTTTTTTTTAATCTCAGTGTCACTATTAGCAGCAGCCAACGGGTTACTGGCATCACCAGCCTTTCAGGGACACCCCTTGCCTTGTGTTGGCAGTGTCTCCCCCCAGATCACTGTCCTCATAGAAGCATCTTGCCCTGCCAGACTGAGGAAATTCCATCTATCTCTGCCATGGACTTTGCCTCCCCATTGCAAAAGTTGCAACACAGAAGCCAGTTAGGAGTCTGATTTTCATGAACACCAAATTCTCTATGCCTGAGCAAACCCTGTATTTGCCCTGACATCAGACTCTTCTTCCCTGCATCCTTGCTAGTTTCAGCCTATTATGGGCTGTGGGATAAGGAAGACCAGATCATGGTATGGCTGAATAGCAACTTTGCCTTGCTACAAGGCTATTCTGTGCTTCCAGCTCTCCAGGGAGCAGCTTCGAGGCTGTGAAGGGCAGTTGAAAAATCATATCCTTCCTTCTACTTGACCTAAAGAAGATCTCTGGGGCCAGTACTTTGGATTCATTGGACATGGAGACTTTCTCCAAAGGCCAGTGCTTAGGTTGATGATGCTCAGGTTCCAGCAGG
Source organism: Lophotriccus pileatus (assembly GCA_035583135.1). Classification (NCBI taxonomy): domain Eukaryota; kingdom Metazoa; phylum Chordata; class Aves; order Passeriformes; family Tyrannidae; genus Lophotriccus; species Lophotriccus pileatus. The sequence continues at coordinate 50,588,638 of JAWWES010000041.1, forward strand.
CTGGAGGAGAGGGAGGGAAAGAGGCTCTACAGCTGGCTTTCTGAGGTGGGAATGGTGCTGGCAGACTCAAGATGAGTCTGCACAGCTGGAGGTTGGCATCTGCAGCAGGCCAGTTTCTGTGACCTGAGGGCTCACTCTGATGTTGGGAATGAAGGCCATCTCTCTCAGCTACGGATATGACTGTTGAGAAAGGGCTGAGTTTATTTCGTTGATCAGCTTGGAGGGGAGTGGTGGTGGTGTGTAAGAACCAGTCACTACGATGTGCTGGAAGAGAATTTGCAGGCAGGATTATTTATTCAGTAACAACAGGGGGATTGTGATCCCTTAGAATCACAGCTAATTGGGGTGTGTGGATTCGATGGCAGGGGAGATTCTCTTACTGACACAAGCTGGTGGGCTCTGTGACTCTTAGTTGCGCTTCAGACCCCACCTAGAAAGCATCTGGTGCACAGGGGCTTTGTACCTATGAAATAAGAAGTCCAGTTTCTTTTGAGAGTGGGAGAGCAGCTGGGGGACCCTCAGTGCCAAAGTATTTGTGATGGGAGGAGAGGACACATGTATGTGCTGGTGCTCATCAGGCTGTGTGCTGTCAATATGACCGCATGCACGGCTGTTTGGCTGTTGCATGAGAGGAGGCTGTATTTGTCTGGGTACCATTCAGGCCTCGTTCCCTTTTCATCGTGATGGTGCTTTTTCACCATGTGGCTCCTGCAAACAGCCAAACAAACAAACACACACATGGGAATCCAAACTCCCTATTACCACCACATTGCAGATGCAGCCTGGTTTGGCCTGTATTTCTCCTGTTGCCACAGCAACGGTAAGCCAGAGAGTAAATCAGAATATCCTTTCTGATGCTCAACACCCCCATATGGCAAAATAAATGACAGTGTGGAAAGCCTGGTCTATCTCCCCTAACTCTCTTTCCCAATTCAAGTTCAGCACAGACCCTCCAGAGACCTGTCATATGCCTGTCAGAGCCCAGAGGATATCACAAGCCTCTTCCATACGGCATGAGGGAACACTGTCTCTGCTGTGGCCAGCAACCTCCCTTATTCCCTCCTCCAGTTGCCGTGTCTCCCATTGAGAATGTTTAGGTCTGAATCAATGTTCACTGCTCATGGTCTCAGCTCAGCTGGCTTTTAACAAGATGAGTCCCGTCAGCTCCACTAGAGACCAAACAGTATCCAAACCAGGCTTAGCAACCTGCTTCTTGCTTCAGCAAACTCTGCTTACAGCTGGGAGAAACAGAGCCTTTCGAGAGGCACAAAGCAATCAAAGCACATTTAGGACCAGGACTCCTGTCCAGCTGAGCTCAGAAATATGCTCACTGGGACAGCTGCCAAAGGGCTCCACCAGCTATGCTTTGTCTTGGCCTTGGGCACTTCTGAAGTCGGTGATGTGCTTAAGAGAGAGATCTGTCTGTCCAGAGAGATGAGTCCTTGGGAAGAGAGAAGGGACACTGTCCCTAAGAACCAGTGTGGGGCAGTCCCCTCGAAGTAGAGGAGAAGCCAGACCTGCAATTTCTACAGCAGCTCTTTCTATGTGCATCCTAGTTTGGATATTTCTAAGTGCTAGTAAAGCCCTGGAGGATGACCTGCATCCCCTTTTATGCCAGCAGGTGATTAGAGCGTATCCATCACTTCTGCCTCCCCCAGCTTTGGCTGTGACTACCTTCATTAGGAATCTCACTCTGTTCTTTGGCTGGATTTCCCCTGAGAATCTGATTTATGGCTCCCCAGTGATTGCTAATGTGTAAATACACTGTGCTTTGGCATGGCAATGTGAATGTCCCAGTGCATTGGAGCTGTTAACCCTTCAGCAGCTGAAGATCCTCCCCACACCTCCCTGTTGAGAGACACACCTTGTTAGATGGGGAGAGGGTCTGTGGGAGCCCAGCCTGGCTCTCGGCGTGCTTACAGATAGGTGCAGATGGGTGGACCCAGAGGCCTCAGGCTTCTGTGGTGGGAAAGGGGTGAGGCAGGAGCAGCCCAAAGAAAAAGCAAAAAGGGCCATTTCATGATTAAATGCTGGAGCACAGCGGCAGTGTAAAAATATACATATATCACAAGCCTTAATTAACACAGGCGAAGGGAAAAGGAGAAAAAAAGCCACTTTTTAAAGGTTTCACAGAGACTATAAACTGGCAGCAGAGAAAAAAAAAAGTAATACATGCAAATTAATGGCATAAATTTAGGGTTACTTAACTTCACAAATGTTAACAAGCTCATAAAAAAAAAAAGTTATTCTTTCTCAGTTTCCTGTCACTGTTTGTTTAATTTTCTCTCTCGCTCTCTTTTTTCCCTCTGTTGAGAAGATTATGTTTTCAGTACATTCCTCCTAAATTAATTCTGCCTCCCTCTCTTCCTTCTCCCCCCCTCCCCTCCTTCGTCTCTTTCTCTGTACCTACCTCTGTCTGTTTGCCTTCCTTTTCTGCCTATCTATCATATTCTTAATGTCCTCATCATCGTAGTACCCACTCTTGGATACAATACTGTCTTATTTCTCTCCCTTTTTCCTTGCATGGCTCTCCCCTGCTCCCAGCCCACCCTTCACCCCAGCTCTCAGGCTACTCCCTTCTTCTCCTTTTTTTTCCCCTTTTTTTTTCCTCGATTTTTTTTTTTTTCTGTAGCAGTCAGTATAACTCCAACCCAGTAATGCTATGCACAACACTGCTAATTTCCAAACACGCATTTTTCCCTGCCACTGGCAGACAAAGAAGGCAAGGAGCAAATTAAGTGGTCTCCGGCTGAACTGCTCGTTTATCAACCGTTTGAATGGCTGTTTGTTGCTGCAGACTGTATAGCTGGAGGCAGAGGTAAGGGTGTGTGGGCAGGCTGCATCGGTACGCCACAGCCCCACTTTGAAACAGCTGTCACAGTTCCCCCGACACCGTCCCCTTTATTCAAGGCTCTGCCTCCGTACAATGGTGTATAATAAAGGGCACGGTAGCTCCTTGCTGAGCCTGGGAAGTCATGAGCCCCTGAGGTCACGGTGTCTCTGCTTCCCGCGTGTTTCTTGCTTTGCTTACAGATAAAACTAAGTTTAGAAAACTCAGGCAATTGCCAGTTTAGCTCTGCCAAAACTCATTTCTCCGGAAAGAGGACATATGCCTTTTGTTCTGCTTCTTTTAAAGGCAGCAAGGACACCCCAAGTTGCATTACTTGTGACGTAACTCGTCCTGTCCGTGATGCTACAGCGTTCTGTTCTTAGGCTCTTGTTCTCATTGCTTAAAGGGAGGATGGTTAAAAAAAATAAAATCTCATTTTGACTTATGGACCAGACTGAGTCATAGGAAGACATCATTAAAAAAGAGAGGGGGTGGATATCATCATTTTTGGCCACAAGCCATCCTTGGAGCTTTCAAAGTCGCCTGTAAATATTACTGCCAGCTCTGTTTCAGTATCAGAGACAGCAGTCCTGGCCAATAGCTTTTCTCCTCAGTGGCCCAATTCGGTATTTCAGAATACTGGAGAAAAGAGGGGGAAGTTAGTGTTTTATTCAACATAGCAACCTAAGGAAATGGGAGGTGAAATTACAAGTTGGAGTCCCTGGGCAGCAGTGAAAATAAGGAAATCCAAACAAGCAAAGGGAAAAAAAGGAAAAGTCTGCATTTGTCAAAGCAAGAGAAAGGATGTTGGTGAGTGGGTAACAGAGAGGTTATGAGGAGGAAGCACAGAGGGAAAATCTGTTATGTTTGGAAGATGTGGGAGCCATCAACACAGATGTTGCAGAAGAAAGCAATTGAGAAGCTGAATGGGACTTGCATGGGTTTACAGTTGGGTGCATGCTTAAGTATGTTGCTAAATGGAGACCTGAATGAGTGAGAACAAGAAATAATCATGCGGGAGTCCCCATGCAGTATCAGTCTGTCCAGATTGACATCACAGGCTTTCCCACTGATATAAATCGTTGCTTTTCCTGGGTAGGAAATGAGTCAGGGTGACTCCGAAGCTCAGGGTTTGGCCTATGCAGATTAAGAGGAGTAGTAAGGAATAAATAAAATGTGGCATATGCAAGGGTGACTAAGGACTGGAAGAGAAACAAAGAACAGTGTGGGGGAAGGAATAGGGCCACGGTGAGGAACAAGGAAGGGCTGCCAGATGAATTGCTTGCTGAGGCTACCTGGAGAGAGATTTAGGGAGCTGTGGCAACCTTCCCTGGCCATGAAGTGCATCTTACCTGAATTAGTGGGTAAGACATTTACATGCCCCTATTAGCTGAGTGATCCTCCTCATTTTTTGATCTTTTCAGCTTGGAAACAGTCTGGAGCAAAGTTTTTTTCTCACTGAACATATTTGCAGTATCTATGAAACCAGAGGTCCAATAGCAAATTCAACCTCCATGTACTCTCCTATTGACAGCATTGAAAGAGTCACACCAGAGAACAGGCAGGGGAAAAAGATGGAAACTTGGACTGAGCAAGAACAAAGGAAAGGGTGGGGTGTTTTTTAAATTAGGTTGTCCCCTATTTTTGATTACATCATAGTTAGAATTAGCTTTGGCCTAAATAATTAAAATGGAGGATGTCAAGGTACCAGCAGGAACAATTGCTTTGTTGGGTTATTTGCACGGATCATCTATTCGCTGCACAGCTGCTGTAGGAAATGCAACACCATGAGTAGACATATATAATTGTAGAGAGGGGGGATGAATAAACGTGTTTCAAAGAACAAGGAGAATTCTAAATGTCAGCAAAGGGGTACATGACTCACTCATTGGGAAAATACTATTATTGGATACGTAAGTAGGACTGCACAAAGCACTCAGAGGAGAGATGCTACTAGAAAAAAAGGAGAATTAATAAATGAAGGTAACATTTGGGTAAGTGACAGTGAATGAATGAGGAGATGTGCTATAAGTGCCATGAGCCAACACAGGGCCTGAAGTGAAAGCAGACAGAGAGTGCGGGGTGAGGACGGCAAAGGATGAAAAGAGAGAGATCATGGACAACGAGGAGGAGCATTACCGGAGACTGCTGAAATACAGTGGAACGGAGGAGCGTTTGTTAAAAAACTACTTGGCTTTTGGCAGAATAATGGTGACAGAGAGTGTCTGTTCCACTGAGTCAGGATTAAAGAAATAAATGAGGTGGAACTCCATGGGAGGAGAGGAAATGGCTGTGCTGAGGAGGCAGGAGGAGGCCCAGGACCCAGCTGCTAGCTTCTGCAGAGGTGGGTTAGGCTGTGGTGGATGAGTGGTGTGGAGGAATCCTGCCCTGTTTCTCAAAAGGAAAAAGCAGTGTCTAAGTGTAACAGATGATGTTGTATAGGTTACAGACATGGTTGAAATGAGCAGTCAGGATCAAGGCATTTTGCCTGATTTCAAGGCAGGCATTGAGAATAATTAACTAATGATCCCAGTGCAGTTAACAGCAAAGTCACAGACTTCTTGAGTCCAGAACATGTTGAACTTGAAACTTTTCAGTTGCCTAATTCAGGACACCATCCCAACAGACCCATCCCACACATCTGGCTGGTCATCTTCACAGCCTGAAACTCTGTGTGCTAGCATATCTGCCCAAGCAGAGGCCGAGGAGTCCAGACACTTCTGTGAATGGATCAGTCCAGTTTACATCTGGAGCCACGGGATCTCCAGTCCTGGAGGAGGAGATTCCTGGAGCCTTTAGTTTGGGTCCAGCCGAGAGCAGTTCTTGTTTTGGTTTTGAGCCCCCAAATTTCCAGCAAGCTGCTTTTCTGGCTGGCTAGGGTTGATTGAGTCGGTAGAGAGACAGATGTAGGTGGATAATGGGGGGAGGGGGTGGTAAGCGGCAGAGATGTTGCCTTCGTGAGAGGCAAGGATGCCGTATAAGTACTGCCAGTCCCCATTCAGTGAGCAAGTGGTGAGTCAGGGGCAGGTACTGAGTCAGCAAGAAGGCGGACGGGTAGGTGGGTGGGTAGAGCACCGTGGCTAGCTCAGTACAAACCACTCAGCTGCACCGTTGCACTCAGCTCCCTGTGGGAAAGTTGCAGGCAGTGGTTCAGGCTACTGCATCAGTTTCTCCCCTTCCCATGCAACTCCCCAGGCTCCTTTTTTGAGCCAGTGGGGCTTCAGAGAGGGTCCCTGGCCATAGCCTCTGATGGCCACATATTTTCCTGACATGTTTATGAACCTACTTGCAAACACCACCTCTCTGTGAGGTATGATAATAAAAGAAGAGGAATGAAAACAGCTGATGAAGGTAGAGAGAGCCCTTCAGCCTGTCTCACCCCAAAGATACCACTCATGCAGTCAGGGAGCTGGTGAAAGGTAGGAGGGGGGAGAGAGAAAGGAAAAAGAAAAATAGAAATGAGGTAGAAACGAGAACGAGAGAGAAAATATTTGAGAGATGAAAAGAAATTACCATACGGCAGGATCCTGTTATTCAACCTAATTTTCAAAGGACTGCAGCTGTCGCACTGAGATAATCTGTTAATTATAACAGTCATTGTGTTTTGGCAATGGAAGAAAAAAACAGGCTCTAAACAAGGCAAGGTAGTGGGGAAAAGAGAGGGGAGGCAGAGCTGTGTCAAAATGCATGTCAGATGTTAGCTTGAAATGTAGGTGGGTGAGCTGGCCGGGAGGAGGGTCCCTTTCCAGCAAGCCTGAGCTGTGCCATTGCCTTGCAGGGGAGGATGGAAGGAAGGTAGAAGTACCCATGTAGAAACGTAGCACCCTGTCCAGTGTGGGGCTACTCCTCTTGCTGAATCCAGGCATGCATTGACCAGAGGAAGAGCTTTGAGGGGCTGAAGTGTCCCCATTAGCCTGTGCTGCCACAGCATTTCACTCTTGGGTCACCTGAAACAGCTTCCCCACACCTTTCCTCTGCTTCTGCCCTATACTAGATTGGGACTGTTGTATTTGAACCACCCTCTGTAACAGGCTCTGCTTCTGGTTGATTTGCAGAAATCCTGATCACAGGGGCTGCCCCATCTTTTTACATCTTGCAGATTAACGACTCCAGATAACAACAGATGACTGTCAGAGACACCCTGTCTGGGAAGGTCATGCAAGGGCAGTCCCTTCCTCTCACAGGAGTGGTGGCTTAACCTCCAGAATTTTCATGCTGGAGTGGCTGCTTGTCCTACTTGGAGAGAGGTCTCACTGCCAGTGAGGGAACCTCTCTCAGATGGCGCCCAGGGCAAGGTTGACTGGAAGGCGAGAGAATGTTGAAGGATGCTTGAATGCCAGTGTTTGTGCTCCGCACGAGTTTGCAGGCCTGGAGGTATCCTACACAGGACAAATGGCTGCCAGTCACCTCGTGAAGTGATTGTTACTCCAGGACCTATGTGATTCCTTAGGCTCTGAGTCCCTCCAGTAAGAGACAGCAGTGAACTATAATACAAGGATCCATGCCCTTTCCTGCCCTACCTGCAGGGTAGCATGTTTGAGGGCACTCCAAACTGGCACTGCTGGGTTACTGAGGATGTATGCAGCATCCAGAAATACTGGAGGTGTGTGTGGTTTGAGTCAGGGCATTGCTCAAATAGCTTGTGGTCCTGCTGTTCCTAGCCAGATTGGTGAAAGCCAGTTGTTGTGGTAAATAGAGCAGCAAGGCTAGCACAAGACAGCAGAGGCACACACACAGTGACCCTGAGGGGATGGGGGTCTTCGCAGTGACATCACATATAGGCCAGGAATGTCTCCCGGTCTCATGCCAAATATGGTGCATGGGAGCATAGAACAGACACAGTTCACCCACCCTGCTCCTTGCAACAGCTCCCTCCCATGCACCCAGAGCCCCCGCCCCAGGCCTGTTACCTGCAGCAGCCCACACACACATTCATGCAGAGCTGCCACTCCTGTCCCTTTATCCCGCAACAGCTCACAGAGAGCAGGGGTCATTCCTTATCCCCTACAGCAGCTCCTTCCCACGTGCCTGCCCTCACACCCCACTCCTTACACTGATTCACATCAGGGGACACATAGAGAAGGAGTGCTCCCACCTCTTTTCCTACAGCGCTTCTCCCATGCACATACTCGCACAGCCATGGTTGTCTCCCATGATCCATGCACCCCCACACGCAGCCCGCGCTCCCACCCCGTCCCCTACGGCGCCTGTCACACTGCCAAACACTCCCACCCCTTTCTCCACAGTGACTGCTTCATGCAAACACACATGCACGCACACATACACTCACAAACAGCGCTTTGCCTGGTTCTCCATGGCAATTCCTCCCTCCCCAGGAGCCGGCACTGATTCTTTGCTTCACAGAGTGATTAACCCACACATGCTCCCAGCCCACACATCCACCCCAGCATCCATAGCGACTCCTCCACATGTACACCCCCTCCGCCTCGCACCCCTGGAGCCGGCACTGCCACCCCTCTCTCTGCAGTGACTCACCCCCACGCACAGCCGTGCACATGCACAAGGCAGAGCCAGCCTCGCCGCTGCCCTCCCCACGGCCGGGCCCTGCCCACAGCCACACAGAGCCCGTGCTCCCTCCCCATGGCCAACAGCAATTATTTCTAAGCCTTTCTACTGCCTCATGTCTGGGCTCGTGGGATGACAAGGGATGGGGCGATGTCTCCCAGGCCTCCCTTTCCCCTCTGGAGGGAAAGAGCTGAAGGCAACCTTGTTGCTGATAATATTTTTTTTTTTTTTTTGGTGGCACCTGTAATATCTTGACATTCTCTTCTACCTGGAGAGTTCTGCTCCCCAAGCCTACTCCTATGTACATGCTTCTCTGGAGTGCTGCTGCAGGCTGTCTGGGTGGAGCTGGCTTGATGCAAATCCCCCTTAATCTTCAATAATCATATTAATATAAAAGGTAACCATTTCACTTTGGAAAACAAAAGTGGCTTTCTGGCCTGCCAGGGAACCATTGGCATATGAAAGACCTTTCTGCCAGTATTTATCACTCTAAAATAAGATTTATGCTTCTAAAGCTCTCTCTCTTCTTTCATGCTTCTGAGCTGCTTCGTTTTTCTCCCCTGAGCCTTCCCATTCTCTCTCTCTTGCTGCCTAACAAATTAGGCATCTAATCGCTGTTGGGGAGGCGCAATGGGAGAGCAGGGGTTTTATATACAGCGTCATGTTGGGTTTTTTTCATGGTTAGTCTTTAAGCTGTTTGGCCCAGAAAAGGTTTGGAGTTAATGGCTGTGCATTTTCTTGAGCCTGGGTGCATGTGCATGGCATCTGAATTCTTCCCATGCCCCAAATTGGCCAAAGGGCAGGACTGCAGAGCAGCATGTCCTTGGGGGAATACTACAGCCTATATTTCAGCCCTCTTCCCTTCCCCTTCTCCATTGTTTCTGGATGAAATTTGAGCTTTGTGAGCATCCTTGCAGTGCTCTCCCGCGAGAAGAAGCTGAGACCTTGTTTGGTTTTTGTGCTTCCTCACCGCAGTGTCCTGCTGGGTTCCTAGTGCTTTGGGCTTCCTCATGTCAGGGACAGCTGGAGTTTGGGAGCTGCAATCTTCCTCTTGACTCAGGGTAGGGAAAACCCAGTTTTTAGAGGGATGATTTTTCTTTCAACAGGCACTATGGATCTGTATATGGTGAAATGAACCTGACCAGAGTTGAAATATGAGATTTCTCTTGCAATAGCACTCTGCCAAAATCCACAGAGCCTCTAACGTTGACTGGACACCCTTCAGCAGGACTCATTGAAATCAGTTCAACCCCTGTAAGGGATGAAGGTTTCGTCTGGTTAGTGACGTGTTAGTGGCGAAAAACCTTTTGTTTCGTGACTTTCTAGGGTGGCTCTACAGCTCCTGTGACCTGGATTTTTGAAGCTGCAAGGCCAGTTTTAAACTAACATGACATTAGGATGCAACTCAGAGATGTTGATATCTTATGTGTTCCATGAAATGGGGGGATAAATTAGAGAACAGAGAACATGAAAGAGCAACCTTCAACAAGACCTGTTAAAGGAAAGAGTACTGTGTGAGCTCAACCCTTGGTGAACATCAGAGAATCTGCAGTAGAAAGTATTCTCTGTCTCTCTTTCTCTCTCACAAATGCCTTCTGTGCCACAAAACCTCAGGTCATCTTGCTTTCTGCTCCCTCATCTCTTGGTCTTAGACTCCCCAGGGCTTATGAAGCACCTCTGGGCACAGGTTCTTTACTGCATGACTTGATGGTAACTCCTGCAATAAACAAGAAGCAGCAGGGCTTCCAGAGAGGGAAGGGGCTGCTGTTGTGTAAGTGTCACAGCAGTGCTGCAAGCTTCTCCCATAGCACTATGCTTCCACTATAGCCAGGTGCAAAAGCAAGGAGAATCTCTGGGTGGTGATTTGAAGTGTCTATAGTGATGCTCAGACCATTGTGTATTACAGAAACCACCCAGCAGGTACAGAGAGTTCCCTCAAGTAAAGTACCAATTCCCAGAGTCAAGCACCCGTGAGAAAGGCCACTCTTCCAGAAAGTAGTTAGAGGACTACTAGAAAGGTCTTAAAGCCAAGAAGGAGATGCAGAGCCCCTTGGAGATATTTGTGTCCTGAGGCCTGCCAGGAGCAGGCAGCACACTGAGCTGGGAAGAGGGATGATGCTCAGCTGCAGCATGAAGCTTAAGAAAGCAGCAGGAGCTTTGGCCTGGTTTCGGGGTGTCCCCAGAGGAGTCAAGAGTGTTTGGCAGGTTTTTAATGCATGCATTTGTAATGGGAGGCTCTTAGCACCGTTTAAGCAATGGTAGAATTAAGTGCAGGCTTTTCCAGTGCATGGAGCCCCAGGAGGACAAGGTTGACAGGGTCAGAATTTCAGGCCCAAATTTCTGCTGTATGTGGCTTTTCTGGTTTCTTTGTATTCTCTCTCAGTTTTGGCCCTTGCACACTCTTAGGCCCCAGATTGCCTCTGTCCCTTCTATCCTGCCTGTCCATACTTCAACTGGCTGTATTTTAAGCTGCCCTCAAGCTGGCCATTTAACTAGTGAATGTAATCTTGTGTCACCCCTTATGCCACCTTGATCTCCAAGTCAAAGGGATGTCTGTGGCCACCAGGACACACAGCTTCTGACTCAGATTTTGGGCTCTTCTCCCTCCGTTTCACCTTGCCTTCTTTTTCCTTTGAACAGTGGAACCATCTCTGTGGCCTTCTGTTTTTCTCCAAACAAAGTGGTGCAAAGAAACACTGAGGCAGACATTAGTAGACAATAAACAAGAAGGGAGAATAAAATTATGGGGAGCTCGGAGCTGATGGGTTGACTTTTTGCCAGCCAAGGAGGGTACAGCCATTTGTGGGTGCAATGTCACGACTCCTCTCACGTACATGAGGATGGCCAAGAGCCAAGGGCTTGTTGTAAGAGCCATCTTGGGTGACACCGAAGAGTGTTGAAACCCTACAGCTAGGTAAGCCCAGAACACGGAAGTGGTGACCTTGTACCTTCCCTGTGAAACATGTCCCAACTTTTCCTCTTGCCCATAACTTCTCCACAGTTCTTGCATTCCCTTCCTTGGCTCTCCTTTGTGATGGAGTTGTTCATCCTTACTTTCCCTGCCCACCCTCCACCCTGCACCTTTTTTGCTCTGTTGCCTGAGAAGCAAGGGAGGGAAACAGCCAACTCCACTGTCAGCACCTTTGCAGCCAGCAAAAAGGACAGAGTGTTGCTTCCTTGTGCTGTTGGATTCCAATACTATGTGATTTATGTTCCTTTGGCTGTAGACAGTTGAGGGAGGGCATGGTGGTATCCCCCATTCCTGGCTTCCCTTTGACTATAAAATGCCAGGGCCAGGGAGCAGCTGTTCCCTAAAGGGCAGAGCATGACTGTGGGGGAGCTGGCATTGGCCTGAGCTGAAATGGGGTCCTGGGCCATGGGCAGGGGTGGAGTAGGCCACAGATTGGGCTGGCCTCAGGGCCCTTGAAACCAGCATGACAGCAGGGAGACAGGAGCTCTTAGGGGAACAATGTCAGGGTCTCTGTGTTTCTCACAGAAAGTCCCCTAACTTGCAGATCCAAGGGGACCAAGGATTTTGGCTTGAGAAATGGCTTGATCCTTTCTTTGGCTTGTGGCTGAGGCAAGGCTATACAGCCAAGGTGGGAAGTAGACAGGACGTAGGTCTCTCTGCATGGTCCCGTTGTTTTTGACACATAGCAAGGATAAACACCACTTTCATATCCATCCACCCCCTAACCCAGCCACCTCTTCCCTTTGTAGGCCAGTAGGACATCTGCCCTTCCAAACCCTCTTTGTCCTGTCTGAGTGCAGCGCTTTTGGAGGGATAGGGTGGCTCTCAGCAATTGCTGGGGCTGCTGCAGAGAAACATGGTCCTGGCCTCAGAGTTTCCCTCTGTGCACCACGAACAAGCTGCAGCAGGCAATGATGAATTCTGCACACCATTTGGAGCAGCCTGCCCTACCAGAAGGGGTCAGTGTAAGGGGGCTGGGATGTATAGAGTTGGATATTGTGCAGATTATTTAGTGAGGTGAGACAGGCAGGCCAAAGCATAATGCTCAGAGAAGGATGCTGGCTAAAATTTGGGCTCAACTTTCTACTGCTAGCTCAGGGGCTGCCCCCGGCCTCTCCTAAGAGTGGACATACTTTGAGCACCAGTATAAAAAAGCATGATGGTATCTGCTACTCCTTTGTTCAGTGGAAGAGATCAGGCAAAGTGACTGGTGCTGAAGAATATCAGATGCCTGTGGGTCCCAACCTTTGGAGAGCCAGATGTGCCTCCTATGTGATGCATCTGGGGAAACAGTGTCAGGAAATTATTTCTCATTGGATTGCAAGGCTGAGAAACAAAGCAGCAGGCTGTAGAAACCTCTGCCTTGTGCTTCAGTGCAGGTTAAGGCAAAGCTGAGGCAGCAGCTGGAGGCCCTCATATGACAACCGTAGGTGACATGAGTTTGGTGGCCTCAGCTGTGGGGAATGTAGGCTTCCTCTCTGTCTTTTCCATTGGTCTAACTCTTCTCCCCCTCCCCTTCTCCATCTTGGCTTTACTTTTTGGATTATTGAATATTTAAGTGTTTCTCTGTGACACTATCTCTGATCCCTTAATCCAGCTGGCCTGGTAATTCCACAGACCCAAATCAGCTCAGATTTCTCCGCGGACGTAAGCCTTGTTCCTCAAGGGTTCACTCCTCCTTCATTTATCTTCCTTCATTTTATTTCTGCCCTTTGTGTCTCTGTGCTAGAAATTGGTTCAGCTTTTGCAGCAAAAGCTTCAGCGGTATCTTTAGTGAGCAGCCTCCCCCCAAAATAAAAAGGGCAAGAGGAGATCTTTATTTTTCATTAGCCAAGAATCTTTTTCTCTCTCTCTTTTTTTTTTTTTTTTTAATTTTTATTGTTTTCTTTCTTCTCAAAATTAAAAAGAAAAAAAAATAGCACAGTGCCAACATATTTTATCTGCTGTATGAAATTATTTCCTTTGCACTGCCTGAGGACACCCCTGACAATCTCCTGTTTCAGCATACTGGGAGATGGGCTGAAGCTGTAGCTGGAGAGAAAGGTGGTCCAGGCAGCCTTTCCCAGGCAGAACCAGGAGCTTGCCCAGAGCCCAGAAATACATTTGTTGTGGTTTAACAAGCAAATGTCACTTTGCCTGTAAGGTGTGTTTCCTCACAAAGGGGCAGTGTTCATAGCCCCCAAGGAGAGGCGGTAAAGTATGAAGATGTAAGCTGTGCACCTCTCTGTGGTGGGGGTTAGGTGGGTGATGTGCTTCAGCTCAGGACTGCTGGCACTATTCGGTGAGAGACTGAAGGCTGTTATTTGACACACTGCCTGCACCCTGCTCCCCACCTTCCCAGCATGCTCAAGACAGACTCAACAGCATTGTCCATGCACCAAGAGGCAGGAACAATTTTTAGAGCAGAAGTGGTTACACGTGGCTTGAATTATTTATCCCTCTTGCATCAAGAAAAGAAGGAAGAAAAAAAAAGTTGGGATTTTTTTTTGGGGGGGGGAGCTTGTCTTCATTTTCCCTGCTTCATGCATTTTGTGTAAAACATTTTCAGGCAGCTGAAAATTCATGGCTTTGGCTGTGCTTAGGGCTTGCCTTTGTTTACACTAGGAGTTCTGAGCCCCCGCAATAACAGTTTTATATTTCCCACTCTCCCTTCCCTTCCTCTTCTACTCCCACACCACTGCCTTCTCCCAGGTCTCTGGCTGTGATCACACTACTTAAGGAAGCCCAGATACCCTTCTGCATACCCCTGATATGAGATTATACATCGTGAGGGTTCCCTTCTCAAAGGCTTATCAGCATGGCAGGCACTACCACTCCTCTCCTGTTTGCACCCCCCATAATGCCGTCTCTTCCTCATATCCCTTTTCTCATGAAACACTGCTGTCTATACTCTTATCTCAAAGACCCTTCCAACTGATGTCTCCTCTTGTCTCCTCTGTGTTTTCTTTTCCAGATTCCAGTGACAGATGGATCTCTCTCGTGTGCACTTCTCTTTCCCTCTCTTTATTTTTGTTTTCGACATGTTTGATCTGAAGCTCTGAAGCTTCTCAAAGGGAACCCGGTAAAGGAGGAAGAGAAGGAATAGAAACTGAAGGAGAGTGAACGACAGAGGAGGCAGCCCTGCCCTGTTCATCCAGATCACACTGTGAAGGGGCGGGGGCAGATTAGAGCCGGGGGAGGACTTGTGTTTGTTTTGGGGTGGGTTCAGTGCGGGTGGGGGGTGGGTGGGAGGGACAAGAGTGGTAAAGGTATGTGAGTCACTCATGAGCATCAAAGATTTATTATCCTCGGCCTGAATTTTTGTTTAGAAAAGAAGCACAAAGTAGTTCCCTTCCAGACCAAACATCCATGGTCATAGCTTTTGGGTGTTCTGGAAGAAGATTGCATGTGTTCCCTCTCCTCCATGCTCCTGGCTTGACCCAGAGGGCAAGAAGAAATAATGGTGATGACACCCGATAGGACTGGGGTGCTCATGCCTTTCTGTTGCTAAACCCCAGCTACTGCCCCTTTGTTTCCTTTTGCTGTGGTCCTGAGTTTTTTGTTGGGGATTTTTTTTCCCCGTCCTGATGATGTCACCACTGCAGACCATGCTGTGCCTGGGGTTGTGGGCAGCTGCCCTGCTGTGCTTGTTTTCCCCTGGCACTGTGCGAGGTGACTGCTGGCTGATTGAGGGGGACAAAGGTTATGTGTGGCTGGCCATCTGCAGCCAGAACCAGCCTCCATATGAGACAATCCCCCAGCATATCAACAGCACAGTGCACGACTTGCGTCTGAACGAGAATAAGCTCAAAGTGGTGCTGTACTCCTCCCTCAACCGCTTCGGCAACCTGACTGATTTGAACCTGACTAAGAATGAGATCTCCTACATTGAGGATGGGGCTTTCATGGGCCAGTCAAACCTCCAGGTCTTACAGCTGGGCTACAACAAACTCACCAACCTGACAGAGGGCATGTTGCGGGGCATGGCCCGTCTCCAGTTCCTCTTTGTGCAGCACAACCTAATAGAGCTGGTCACCCCTACTGCCTTCAATGAATGCCCTAGCTTGATTAGCATTGACCTGTCATCTAACCGTCTCAGCCGTCTGGAGGGGAACACTTTCACCAGCTTGAGCAATCTGATGGTGTGTGAGCTGGCTGGCAACCCCTTCAACTGTGACTGTAGCCTCTACAGCTTTCTTAACTGGCTGGCTCTCTTCAATAACGTCACCAAGAACTATGACCGCCTCCAGTGTGAGACTCCACGGGAGTTTGCTGGCTATCCACTTCTGGTACCCCGTCCTCACCACAACCGCAATGCCATCACCATCTTCCAGTCCATGTGCAGAGGTGGCACCATTCCCTCCCTCTCCAGGATCAACCCTACTCCTTATACCCCTGATTCCCAGCGAGACCTGGATGAGGGCTCAGCCATCAGCCCTGGGGACTTCCTCTCAGTCAAGCCTCCAGCCTCATCTACCACTGACTCCTCGTTCAGTCCCAGCATCAAGCTACATGATGTCACCATCACTTCAGCCATTCTGATGGTAACCATCCCCATGCCCTACAGTAAGATGTATGTGCTGGTCCAATACAACAACAGCTACGTTTCTGACATAGCAACACTGAAGAGCAAGAAGGAATATGTCACTGTCAACAAGTTGAAGGCCCACACCGATTACACGTTCTGTGTGGCCTCTATCCGCAATAACAGGCGTTACAACCATACTTGCCTGACCTTTGCAACCCGGAGCAAAGGCAGGGAGGACCCTATTTCCAGTACTTCCACCACCACACACTATATCATGACCACCCTGGGTTGCCTCTTTGGGATGGTCATTGTTCTGGGGGTGGTGTACTACTGCCTGAGAAAGCGGAGGATGCAGGAGGAGAAACAGAAGTCCCTCAATGTCAAAAAGACCATTCTGGAAATGCGCTATGGATCAGATATTGATACCAGTACCATGGTACATCCTTCCCAGAAGCTGGGTGAGCCACCTGTTATCCCTGTCTCACGGATGTCCTCCATCCCTTCCATGATTGGGGAGAAGTTGCCCCCATCAAAGTCAATAGAAGCTGGGATGGAGACTCCTAAAGTCACCACTAAAGGTAACTACATTGAGGTGCGGACTGGTGGTGGGGATGGGCTGGAGAGAGCCCAGCGGGATGAGGACCTGAGGGAGCTTGACAATGGGCAAGGCTCAGCTGCTGAGATCTCTACTATAGCCAAGGAGGTAGACAAGGTCAACCAGATCATCAACAATTGTATTGATGCCCTCAAGCTGGACACAGCATCCTTCCTGGGTGGTGGGACTGGTGTTGACTCAGACATGGCCTTTGAGTGCCAGTCCATCCCAGCTGGTTCCTCAAGCGGGCTAGAACGACCCAGCTTTCTTTCCCCACCCTACAAGGAAAGCTCCCATCACCCTTTGCAGCGCCAGCTCAGCGCTGATGCTGCTGTGGCCAGAAAGACCTGCAGTGTTTCCTCTAGTGGTTCCATCAAGAGCGCCAAGGTCTTCAGCTTGGATGTGCCTGACCACCCACCACTCAGCAAGTCTGACTCCAAATACATTGAGAAGGGCAGCCCACTTAACAGCCCTTTGGATCGTCTTCCCTTGGTGTCTCCGAGCGCCATCCACCACTTGGAGGTCAAGCCTTCTTACCATTGTAGTGAGCACCGTCACTCCTTCCCAGCCCTGTACTATGAGGAAAGTGCTGACACCCTGAGCCAGCGGGTGTCATTCCTCAAGCCACTTTCCCGGTCCAAGCGAGACTCAACATACTCCCAGCTCTCTCCCAGACACTACTTCTCAGGCTACTCCTCCAGCCCTGAGTACTCATCAGAGAGCACCCACAAGATCTGGGAGCGATTCCGGCCTTACAAGAAGCATCACAGGGAGGAGGTTTACATGGCAGCTGGGCATGCCCTGCGGAAGAAAGTTCAATTTGCCAAGGACGAGGATCTGCATGACATCCTGGATTACTGGAAAGGAGTCTCTGCTCAGCAGAAGCTGTGACTCTTTCTCACAAGGAAACAATACAAACCAAGACCCCCTCCTCCAACAACCTGAAAAATAAGCCACTTGACTGTGAAAAATAAACCAACAGCAAAATACTCCTGACAAATACAAAACTGACAAAATCTTTTCTTAAAGTTTACAACAACAACAGAAAACTCTCTCACACACAGACACACACACAGACACACACACACATGCTGAATTGTCTCTACTGTGTTATGGGGACCATTGTTCTGCCTGCAGATGGTTGGGAGGAGTGTCCTGCTCTAACACTGTGGTAACAACTTTGGAGTGTGGGTGGGTGGGAATGGCCCGGGAGTGGGTGGCAGTGGTGGCAGGAGAAAGGCAGGAATGGACACTCACTGGGCATGAAACTCAGCTGTGAACTATTCCTCTTTCTGTTCCTATTGTGGGCTGATTTTTGCTTTTGGGTGGGAGGGGAGGACTTTGGTTAAAAAGCTTCCCTGTCCACCTGATGCACCTGCTATTCCAAATCTTTTGTAACTAACTTTTCCCTCATTGTTTTGGCAGTGGAGGCTTTTCTCTCTCTCCCATTCCCTTCCAAGACAGGTGTAATTTGTTGGAAGTTCTCTCACTTCTTTTTCCTTGCCCTTTCCAACCCCTCTCTGTTAAAGCTCCCTAGGCTTGCACGTTCTGTCTAGGTACTTCATGAGCCTCCATTCTCCTCAGTGGAAGGAGAGGAGATGTGAAGGACCAAGGGAAGTAGGACCTGCCATATAATAGGTTCTGTGCCCTTGCTGTTCCTCCTCCTTCCCTTCTCCTGCCACGTTGCTGCTGCTGAACACCAGCAATTCTGGAGTGACAAGCATTCTCCAGGCCTGCTCAGAGCCAGCTTTCTGCCAGTTGGTGGGGGCAAAAGGGTTATGAATGTTCTCTTTGCTGTGGCAAAGGTCCTCAAGGAGTCATGGAAGAAAATGTAGGAAGGTCTGGTCTCTCAGAGATATAAAGTGTTCCCATCTCTCCATAAATGTCATGGGTCAGAGGTCCTCCCCATCATCCATACCTATGCTCAGGCTGCCCTTGTGCAGTAAATTTAACACTTTTTGTTCATGTCCTCCTTACTATGAGGAAGGGACCTGGAGAAGAGCTCAGCAGAACAAGTTCTACATGAAATTTCTGCAGCTCTTCCAACTGACCTGCACCATGGGCCCCAGGGTGGGTGGGTGTACGTGAGAAGAGCATCACCCAACCTCCTCACTTCCTTGTGGATGTGAAGAATAGGATTTCAGTTGCTCACTTCACTGGGTTGGCCTCACAGAAAATCTGCCTCTTAGGCCATGGACATCCTGGCATGGATAGGAGACAGCCTAGGGTGAAGATAGGGGCACAGGAAACAAATGGAATGTGGGAATGGGGCCTGGGAGTATCTCCAGAAGGATGGCTCTGGTTGAAGCTCCCTCTGTGTGTTAAGCCACACTTTGTGTGCCAGGATAGAAAAGGACACCAGCCTCTGGTGGATGGCAGTGTTCCTTTGCTTAGAGGCCCTCATGAGAGTCAGAGCAACATATCACTTTCTAACTTCTCCATCTCCTCACAGTTAGGTGTTACAATTTTTTCTTAGGGATCCTTTCATATCTTGGCAAAACCCCAGTTTCACTTGCTAGGTCCCAACCTCTGTCCCTTGGATAGAAGATCTGCTGCAGAGTTGGGAATGAGCCTACTGCCCTCTCTACCTAGTCCCATTTCTGAGCAGCCCAACAAAGCACAATCTTGGCACCATCTTCCCCAAGGTTTTGTTGGCAGGCAGGGGTGCTTCCTGTTGAGTATGTCTTTATGCAGCACAGTGGGCCTCCTCTCCATGATTTGCCCAACACCTGACAGTTGGTCACCTCTATCCAGATGAGGATTAGGGCCTCTCTTGTGCTGGCCCTCCCTAAGTGGTTATTTCCTCTTTAATGTGCTCCTCAGAAGCCCCAGTGTTTTTGGGGGCTTGGGAGAAGGCTGAGGATGTAGGAGCTTCTCTGGGAGGGATTTACATGCTGTGTACAGAGAACTTACCTGTTATCTGTCAGGCAGTAGCACTGCCAGCTGTGAGAGCTGGTTTCTATGCCACTGGTGATATAATTTTCCCTTCTGTAAGTGAGGAACAGCAGTAGGCAGAGACTCCTTTCCAGTAATCCAGGATGTCATGCAGATCCTGATGCAGAAAACCAGAGGGGGTATCCCAAAAGTCTAAACCTGTGAAGATCTGTGGTGTTCCTTCTTCATAGGGATGCTGATGGTAACAATCCGAAGCCAGGTCCTGATCCAATTGCCTCAGTCCTTCACTGTCATCCTGCTTCCCCACAGTAAAAGCATCATTTTGCCTTGAGTCCAGAGGTGTCCACGGGACTGACTCCACATAGGAAGAGCCAGTCCAACCCAGAGGAAAGGGTGTGAGTGCACAAATACGTGTGTGCGTGTGTGCATGCGCAGGAGGATGAAGGGAAGTCACAAAGGGAAGTCATGCCACTGCTGCCAGGCGTCCCTCCATGTTGGGACCATGCAGCAAATCAAGACAGGTAAATGCTGTGAGAGGTGCTTAGGCACAGCAGAGCCTCTCCATCTACCACTTGGAGCAAGCCCAATGGTCTTCCAGTATGGCAACCATCCAAGCAGAAAAGACTATTGGCTGCGGCACAGAACTGGACAGGAAAAGGAGGATGGCATGCAAGGGGAGATGGAGTTTTGTTCCTCTCCCCACTTCTTCCCTCCCTGTGCTTCTCTGCTGTATGGTCTTGTAAACAGTTCTGCTCAGTCAATACTCTAGGGGGGAGCATTGACCTATAAAGGTTTCTGCTCCCTCTCCCCATCACCTCAACAAGGCAGAAAAGAAAGGTCAGGGATACAGTTATCATCAGGCCCTTCTTTTTCCTTTTGTGGTAGGGGTGAGGCTGGATAGTGGGGCAAGCCACTTCTCTCTCAGCTGTAGCCCCCCCACTCCAAACCAGTGGATGAAGTTTGCACAAGATGGACTGTTCTGTGGGAGGAAGAGGGCAAGGAAGTGAAACAAAATGTCTCACCTTCCTTCCTCCTCCCTTCTTCTTTGTCCTGCTCCCTCCCCAGGGATGAGGGCTCACAAAGTGATGCCAGCCCTGTCAGAGGAAAGCAGATTTAACATTCTATTTGCATGATGATTTTACTGTATTTTTCTGAGCAAACACCTGTTGTGTATGTGCCAGTTTGTTGGAATTTAACCTCCTTCCTCAAAGTCTCTCCTGTCCTTGTCCCTGTTTTCCCTGCTCCTTTCATTCATCCCTGATGTGATTTTATGAGATGCTCCTATCAGTCTGGGAGGGAACATACCCCAAAGAGAATCCAACCCAATCAGCCCCATAAAATCTTTCCTTCTTCTTTCCAGGATCCCTCTTCCCTTGCCCCAAATGTGGTGTTTCAGCTGCTTTTCAGGGTCATGTGCATAAAGGGGGATGTGTTATATACCAAAGGCCTGCTCTTTCTACTGGCCAGCTTTCCTCCTAGTTACTGAAAGACAGGAGTGAGGCCCATCAAGATAGATCTCATAAGAGAAATGGTCACTACCATCCCCATGCCCTGGTTGTTCTTTCCTGAAATCTACAAGCAAGGTTATTCTTGGTGGGAACAAGGAATGCTCCAGCTGCAGGGAAAGCTCTGATGCAGTGAAAACTTGGTGTGGAGCTGGTTACAGTCACTTAGAAGACCTTCCACCACCTTCCTCTGATTGATTGCATGGAGCTCTGCATTAGGTTTGCCCTACACGTTATCTGCCCTGGGTGGCCCTGGCAGAGAACAGGGCATGATGAAACCTGAAAAGCCTCTTTGCTGAGAAAAAGCATGGAGAGACTGCCTGAAGTTTCTAAGCCTTCTGTCGCTTGGCTTTGGCAAATCTCTCAGTGCTGCCTTCTCCCAGAGCAGAGTGGATTTCTGGGGCAGAACCAGGACCAGACCCTTTCACACTTTATTTCTGGCTTGATGACTCTTGGCAGGGACAACAGGGGTTTAGTTCACCTCACTGGAAATTGTGAAGAATGAGGTTGGGTGCAGACCTGCCCTCTACCCCCAGAAAAAGCCTTGGGGGGAAGACTGGGCTTGGGTCCTGCACCCAGAAGAGCGAAGGTGAGACCCTAGGTGTGCTGTTCTCATGGGGCAGAGCTCTATCCCATACCTGATGTTGCTGCCCCAGCTTATGCTGTGGTGCCATGTTCCCTTCTCCCTCTCCCCACTCTTCCATACTGAATAAATCCCTCTCGAGGCAGGTGTGAAATATTCATGACTGACAAATGAAGAATTATGTCGGGCTGAGGAGGGCTCTGTGTGTTTGCAATGCTAATCAGCCTGCCTTCCTGGAGGAGGCTCTGCCTGGCAGGCTTGAGGGAAGAAGGGGAAGATGCAGGAGGGAAGGTGGAAAAGGAACTGAGAAAGAGAGAGGAGTGGCAGATGCAGCAGGGATGAAGAAGGTGTGGTGGGACCAAGGAGTGGGGAGGCAAGGAGGAAGAGGTAGAGGGAGATGGAGAAGGTGTAGAAGAGGGGCAGGCTGGAAAGACCCAGGGAAGAGATGGCCACAGTGGAAAGAATGGGATGGTAAAGGGACAAAGGTACTAGTGAGGACAAAGGGACAACTAGGTTTCAGTGCAGAGGTAGAGGCTCTCTGAGAGGAGGTGGGGAGTAAGTCAGCAGTGCCTGGAGAAAAAAAATCTGGGCAGAGTTCTTGATGTGCTGTGACCCCTCTCTGTAGGGCAGAGCTCAGTGCTACAGGGTGGGCAGCTGCTACATGTGCAGGAGCTGGACCCAGAGCCCTGAAAGCACATTTGCCATGCCTGTTGCTGACAGGAAAGTTCAGCTGCATCGGGAAGGACACACAGTCTCCAGGAGCTTGGAGAATGTCCCTTCTACCACCATCACCTCCTTCAGCACAAGCCACAGGCAAGAAGAGCTGATGGAGCCGTGTCCTCTTCCTGGAGCCAGCTTGCTGCTGTCCCACCGTCTGAGCAGGAGGGAGCATTCTCTGGGTGGCTCAGTGTGGATAACCACTCTGTGCCACCCTTCTCTGGGCTACAGGGGTATCTTGTAGGGCTGGCAGAGCCTGCCCCACCTCAGCCGCCCACTGCCCACCCTGTCTGAGACAGACGTTTTTGGGTCCTTCCCCGAAGGAAGGGGAAAGGGGAGCATCTGTTTTGTCCCCCCTACACACGCACGCACTCCCAACCCCGTCCTTCCAGCCGCTTTGGCCTTGTACTGTGAGGGGTGTTCTTGGTCTGCCTCCCCTTGACTGCCCCCGGTGTGTGCCCTGGAGAGGTGTCTCTGTACCTCTCCCTGCGCCATCCCGCCAGGGCAGCTCTCTGCGGGGCTGCCCCAACCCATCCCCCGGCCCCGGGGGGAGAGAGGGCATTCTCTGCCCAGCTTCTCCCACTTCTCCCACTCCCTCTCCTCCCTGCCCCGCCAGGGTTAAGTCCCCCTTTTCCCTCCTTATGGTCCCCCTCTGTACGTCCCATCCTCTCGCGTTCGGCTTGGCCTTCGCCTCCCCCGTAACTACCACCGCCACTGTGAGGCCTTGCTCTTGGGGGGCCTGTCCCCGCCGCCTGCTCTCCATCTTCCCCACGGGGAGGAGGAAGAGCCCGTCCGGGTCAGGCCAGACCCTCCAGGGCTGGTACGGCTGGTCCATCCACAAGCACAGCATCTGGGGTGAGGGGGTGGGAAGGGGCGGGCAGCTGCCAGGCGCAGAGAAGGGGGCACCAGCCCTTGAATGTAAGGAAGGGCCTGGGAGGCAGCTGCTGGGACTGGCCTCTTTGGTGTTCCTCCTTCCGTAACAACCCTGTGACCCCCTCGGTTGTGTATGGACAAATTTGAGTTGGAGTTATGTTCTTTTAATTCTTCTTCTCTTTTTTTTTTTTTTTTCCCCTTTCTTTTTTTAGATTTGTATTTCTTTCTCATTCTTTTCTTTCTTTTTTTTTTCTCTCTTTGCTTCTTTTCCTGTTCTAAAAGTGAATGGCACGAAATCGTTTTTCCTCAACTCGGAGATTCCTGTATGGAGAAAATCAATTTCTATATTTGCAATAAATTTTTTATTTAAAAAAAAAAAAAAAAAACAAAAAAAAAAAAAAAAAAAAAAAAAAAACCAACAAGGAAAAAATTCAAAAGCTGCTTCTGAGTCCATTTGTTCCAGCCTTGTCTGGTAGAGGAGGGGGGATGGGATGAAGTGGAATGGAATTGAATGGGATGGGAGAAAATCGGATATGGGTGAAACTGAGAGAGCTGGGTCAGGATATGGGAGAAGGATTCTCCCAGGCACCCAGTGGCCACCTGCTCCCATCAAACACACTGTTTCTCTGCCCTTGGCTGTTGCCTTTTTTGGATACATCCTCATTTTTACAGAGTCATCAGTTCTGTCGTGATAGCAGTCCTCTCACGTTCCGATCAGCACCCAGTTCCTGCCCCATCCTGGGCATGTATGCAACCCTGCCAAAGTATAGGGCAGTACTTCCTTGCCCATCACCTAGACAATAAATCCTCAGCTAGTGGTGAGAGGCATCCTCTGCTCAAGCCCCAGAGCTCTCTGGAGGAGGGCAATCCAAGGCAAGCGATCCAGCCATGGGTAATGACTGAGCAATCTGTAGCCTAATCCACCAGCAGATATCCTGATCTCAGCTCTTCCTAAGCATCAATATTTAAAGTCAAGAATACAGCCAGCAAATCCATGCCTATTGGTGCATTTATACACATAATTAGGCCAATTTGTGTATGGTGACATAGCAGCCATTCCCTTGCATGTCTTGTCTCTTCTCTGCCTCCTGTTTCTTAATGCTTCTACTTTCTCCCGAGAGTGGTATGACTCCTTGGCTCAGAGGGTTTCTTTTTTTGCCCTGGCAGATCCAGCTTTAAATAGACAGGTTTAACCATGGCTTCTAGGCTTTCTTTTTGGGTGTGCTGAGCTCACAACCTCTGCTCTTTGTGTAGTAAGGGATGGGAATAAATGGTCCTAGGCAGTTGTGAATATGGACACAACAGCTCCTGGATATATGTGCTGCAGAGGCTGAGACTCTTATTAATGCTTGAATTGATTTCAGAGCAGACTTAGGAGCAGATGCTATTACAGGCTTCACAGTCTGACATGTTCTCCAGTGGGCTTGGGAAGAATGATTCAGTGTGGGAAGGAATAGTGCTGGACTGTGTATCTCTGGGAGAGGGACATGACAAAGAGAAGCTCTTCTGGGGTCAATCAGAGTTTTATCTGCTTGGTGGAAAGCTGGATCTTTCAGTCAAAGTGGTGTTTCTGGAATCTGCATCTCTGCAGTGCAGGGATACAGGCCTTCTGAGACAGGGAATCTCAAACCTTGGGAGGAATTAATGCATAAATTATAAAGAGGCATAATCTAATCAGTAAGAGCCCCCATGCTGTTTATTTTGTTGCTAAATTCGATTTTGTCTCCACAGTCCTTGCATTTCATTTGTTTGCTCTGCCACAGGGATAAGAAAGGACAAGATATATTTGCAAATGCTGTTTAGGGGGAGTAGGAAGCTTTGGGAAGGGAAGACTGTCAGGGCTGAAGTCATCAAAAATGTCCTGAAGCCAGCTGAGGACTGTTGGGCTGGGGGGAATTGGAGGCACTGTAGTCAACCCTCTGGGCCAAAATGATCTGTGATGAAAGAGTTAAGTAGTGCTTGTATTTAAATAGCTTTTGGCTGATTCCAGTCAGAGACCTTAGGAGTCCTCTGTTCGGCAATGTTGTGTGAGCCGGTGTGTGCCTAATGAAGGGATGAGGTGTGAGCTGCACCTGTGAGTCTGCATTGTTCTCTCAAGTGCCTCTGGATATAACTGTGTCCAACTGGTCACAGTCCCTGCAGCAAATCACACTGACCTCTGCCTCCAGAACCTGCTTGGTGGACTATGACATCCATGGAGTCAGCATGGAGTGAGAGAAGGGCTCACTCACAGCTATGCTGTGGACAGTGAAGTGGCTGCAGTGGACAGTGTGAGGAAGGGAGTCATCTGGGTGGCCAGAGTGAGTTGGCCTACTAAGCAAACCCATCCTGGAGAAGAACAGTGCAGCTTTGCATAGCCTCATGTTTTCGGCTGGCTGCAGACTCAGGAAGACCATTTTGTGTTGGCTTGTGGTTGGTTAATGCTGATGTGGTTATTTTCCACCCCCGTGAAGTTCAGTGACTTATCCAAGCCATAATTTGCAGCAGCACAGAAAGAACTGACCTAGCCACAGAGCCTTTTGCTGGAAATCATATGGGACAGTTGTCATCTCTTTGCCTATGTGTATGTGTGCATGTGCCTATGTGTCGTGGTACTGACAGGCATGTAGGCAACATTGCCCTCTTCTGGACTGACTGCAAGGACTAGAAGAGCATCTTCGATGAAATTGCAGCCTGGAAGATGAATTCTGTTTCCACTGCATATGTAACAACCTTTCTGGGACTTGATTTCCTATCCAAATCCTGGTGACTTTGGATCGATCAGTCATGAGTCCTCAGGGTCAGACCAAGCCTAAGAGAGCAGAGTGAGGAATCCCTCCTCTCCAGATAATGTTCCAACAGAACCAGAAACCAACAGCTCTGAAGGGCAGTGAGAAAATGGAGGAGGGTGTGAGGCTCATGCTACTGACATTTGTCCTGAGGGCTGTCCCTCAAGGGGATGAGAGCAGTGCAGGCTAGGGAATGGTTAGGCTGACATCTTTCCCCAGGTCTTGGATGCACTGTTCAAGTAAAACACAAAGGTATGTATTGTGCAGAGCTGGAGGATAGACTAAGAGCTACACAGAGTCCTGGGGAATTTGGAGCTGTAAGTGCACAAGCCATGCCTACCCATAGCAGGTGGTCAGGGGATGTCACTGAACAACCTGCACATATCCTTTCTCATCCTTGGAGGAAACACAAAGTGCGAGAAGGAAAACTCAAACAGCCTGATAGTGAAATATTTAGGAGTGAAAGGATAAGATAGATGGAATAAGGACTCGAATACTTTTATACAGGTGTACATACATGGTTAGAATGATGGATTAGTATCACTGGTGCTCCCCTATATGAACAAGCTCAAGGTTCTGCCACAGATTTGGTGAGACTACAGCAGGGTGCAGAACTGCTCATTCCTTGGCTTCACAAATATTCAACAGGGACCTGTGTCTTCCCTTCCCTTGTCAGGCTTCCTGGAACAGGGTCTGTCTCTCACAACCTGGTTATGTGATATCTCTTGCAGTGGGATTGCCAGACTCCTCAGGGACTGACAGTTAACATGCATTCTCAGAGGAGAAGGGAATGGCATTTAAAGTGAGTCCAAGGAGCTGTATTGGTGACTCCTGCTAAGCAAGGCAGAAATAAGCAGGTGCCCAGCCAGTGCGACTGTGGAAAATGAATCAAAAGCCTCATCACTTTTTCAATAAGAAACACTTCAAAAAAGAAAAGTATTCAGCTCCATCTCTCTGTATATGTTGCCAGAAAGGGCATCATTAAGAATTCATTGCAACTTCTGCACCCAATTTTCCGGCCCAGTGCCTTGTCCCACTTGTCTTGCTCCAGCTTCAAAGACAGTGGAGGCTCTGCCATGAGTACTGAGGGACAAACGGGACCTGAATAATAAGATGGAACTTGAAGAAAGAGTGGGGGGAGATGAGGACCACAGGTGAAGGGGTGAAGTGGCTGAAGGAGGAGGAACAGTAAGGAAAGGAACACGAGAAAGAGCCAGACTTGCCCACAGACTTGTGAGTAAATAGGCACAAGCCTGTCCCAGCTGCCTAGTGTGTCCATCTCACACGGGCCTAGGGATTTCCTTCTACTCTGTTCTTTCTTTCTAGTCTGTTCCTTCTCTTTTTCAACATCTGGAGTTGGTGACTGGGGATTCCTAACAGGCAAAAACAGCGTAGCTGGACCCAGGTTCTGAGCTGCAGGATGGTGACGCAGCTGACAAAAATGGCCAAGTCAAGACAGACTCTGTCATAGGGCAGATTCATCAGGACAAGGAGGTGCAGGTTAAATCCATGAAGGTTGAAGTGGCAGTACTTGTTGTGTAGGAGTGCTTTCAGGTGAAGGAAGTGGCTGCTTAGCGTCATGATATCTGCTTGTCTGGAGGAAAAGGTGCTTCATTCTGGGCTTTCTTCAAATTGAGCATTGGGCCAGGAGACACAAGATCTCAGCTTCTCATCCCTTCGCAATAAGGTGGGGAGAGAGCTGTCACCTTTGTTTCTCTGCCATACATTTGCTATCTTGTGTCACCATCATCCACAAGATTTCCTGCTCTTGACACCTGTTCCTCTTTCTCTCTGCTTCTCAAGTGGCAGCCAGGGAGATAATTGGTATTTCTGACACTTGTCTGTTGAGCCCTTTGTGGCAGGAGCTGCCAGGATGAAGCCGTGAATTATATAATAAGTGTTAATTAGAGGCTTTTCAGGGCTATGTTACCATACTCCATGAAAATGGTGCCTTCCTTTCAGGGCCGTTGTAGGAAACTGTGCCTTTGGGGGCCAGGAGCAAGGAGGTGTCAGTGTCATTGACGGTGGCTGCGATGGCCAAGAAAAGGCTGTTCTGGCTCATTAGTGGCACCAGAGGTGCTGGGGTGGAGCACACAACTCAGAAGAATGAGAAATAAAACTGGACACAGACTGTGATTTAATGACTGATGTGGTGGAAGTGGGTTTTTAAACTCCTGTAGAGCTGTGGTCTAATGTTGGAGGGGTAGCTGAGGACCAGGGTCCTCAGTGGTCCTCATTCCTCCCTCTGCTGCTGCAGAGAGTTGAGCTGGAAGGTAGAATTTGCCAGGGCAATGTCCATAGAAACCAAGGCTTGAGTGAACTCTGAAAGGCTCTTGGCAACCCACAACTGCCAGATGACAACTCTGCTCCTGCATAGGTAGCTGCTTCTGTAAGAAGGCATCATGGGTCCATCCTACCTCTCTAAGAAGGTTGACCTGCCTGTAACTGAGTGTCCAGTGGGAGAGAGCACCAGTTCAGTGGTGGAATCTGAGAGGGAGAGAGGTGATCCTCCAAGTTTTGCTGTCCCTGTTGTCCCACAGCTACTACTCTGTTTGCACCTGTCTACCACTGCTGGGTTGTTTGACTCCAGAGATGAGGAGGAAACACTGCTCCCTCACCCCCGCCTACATCCTTAATGGGGAAGGGGGCACTAATTTCTCCAGCCCTGTTGTGCAGTCCGTGTACCCGAAGGTGAAACTGCCTGAGGCAGGTTAGCCAGCTTGAGAAGGAGGTTTAGATGACAGATCTCTCTCCTGCTTGCAGTTGTTGCTATGCAGGGATGCTTTGCCAGCACAGCCTCTCTACACTCCTGTGCCATCTCAGAGGAGTAAGAAACTCATCTTGTTGCTTGAACGCCTTGGAGTCATCACTCTGGCATATTATGGAGTTTTTCAGTAGAAAAGTATAAACTGCAAGGTCACTACATCTGTGAATTCACTGTCATAGAATAACACACTCTCCTGAGTCTGACTAAACTTGAAGAACTCCCTTCTGGCTCTGGGGTAGTAATGGACTTCCATGAGTCTATTGGAAAATTACATCCCTTATCCTGCAGACAGAGTTCATGATAGATCCTTGGGAAATCAGACAGATTTGTCTTCCTCACTTTCTCTCCATATCACTAAGTTTTAAGTCTTATCAGTGTGGTGGATGGAGGGTAGCAACACATGATGGCAACCAAACCTCTGGGCTTCTTCTGCCTGTCTGCTTACCTGTGAGAAGCAGACAGTCACATGAAACTGTTGGAACAGGACACAAGTTCTACTTCCACCTCTGCTTTACCTTCTAGGCCATCAGCTCTCTCATCCTTCCTTGTCTATTATGCTTTCCTCAGAATTTCCAACCACTCCCTTCATACTTTTTTTTTTTTCTGTTTTCTCTGTTTTCCACCTTCCTTCATTGGCCCTCACCTCTCTGTTTCCTAGGGAATCCATCTCTGCTCTCCTGTACTTTTTTGATACCTTCACTCACCATCTTCCATCTGTTGTCCTTTTCCTGTTTCTCTATTTCTTTGCTTCTATTCAACCTTTTCTGTCTCCTCCCATGTCCACATATTTCCCCCTCTCATATAATATCTAATATAATTCCTCACATCTTGAGTCATCCTAACCTGCAAGGAAGTGGTTTCCTGCAGAGAAACAGAATGTGAAAAATATCTTTGTTCACCAAAAATTAAATATTGACCATATGGGGTGGAAAAAAGCCAACAAACTAGGCAAAAAAAAAAAAAGTGCCAGCTCATTGTTCAGAAAGGGATGAAAAAAAGGCAAAACTTGCCTGAACAAGTATTCACCATTGGGTTCAGCGTATTTCTGCATCAGTGTGCACTGAAAGTCTTGCTAAGGTTCTCAGACAGAGAGGCACTGCAATAGGGCCAACCTAGACTGCACTGGAGTGGACAAAAGGTGGAATCTGGGATGCAGCTGAGATACAGTTAGTGTGTGAAACAAACTTAAGGTGTCCCTTACAGACACACACACACACACACACACACACACACACACAGAGTCCTACACTTTTGTCTTTCTAGGCTGAGTCAGTTGGATATTCTGTGCTTCAGTCATTTCTGAGATGATGCCTCTGCCCAAATTACTCCCTTTGTGACTCTTCCAGAAATGGCTGTGACTGTGGAGTAAGAAGGTCAAGAGTAGGCTTCTTCTAACATGGGCTCATATAATCAGAAATAGGAACCTGGTGAACTCTAAGCATTCCTGGGAAAGTACTTCCATGAGGAATCAGGCACTTTCCTTTGCAGACACATTTCCCTGTCATTTCCCCAGGTCTCTTCTGATTCCTTATTGAATGTTCTCAACAGAAACCAACTTCTCCCACACCTTGATCCCAGAGACGACCTACTGCAGTGTCTGAGCATCACCCACAGTCTGAAGTTTCTTAACAAAGACCATAGTACAGAGCAAGTCAAACGGATTTGGGCAGGGGCATCACCTCAGAAATGACTGAAGGAGAGAAAGTAACATACTGTTCTTACAGGCAGGGGACAAACTCAGCACCACACGGAATGACTCAGAGAGCAGCTTTGGTGGGCAGAGAAAGAAAATCTCAATGAATCCCTCAGACCTTTCTGTTTCAGTGATCTATTAAACAAGCCATATCTCTGTGTACAGCAAGTACAGGATTAATCCCACGTGATTCTGGTATTTTTAGCAGCTTGCTCATAGCTAGGGTAACTGGGACTTCTTTCTTGCTTCACTTGCAGGAGCCCTGAAGCCAGTATCCAAAGATTCCTAGTAAATAGGTAGATCTCAAGTGAAAATCCAGGTCTCTGAGTGCTGCATTGAGAGACCCAAGATGTTTGATTAGAAGAAAAATGTCTTGGGATCTAGGTGAACCAGCGGTTCTACAGATGGATCTTAGGCTAATTCACTATGTGACCCTGCTGGGATCCATGAAGATGAGCAGAGGATGGAGAGGCAGGCATCTGCTTCATCAGTGCTTGAGACAGCACTTCATGTAATGGTGGTGGGGCAGTGTTGGGTCTTGGTGCAGAGTGAGGCTGCATACAGACAGGAGATTGGGGAAGGGAAAATAGCATAGTGGTAGCAATTAAATGTGCCTTCTAACACACACCTTGGGAGTGTGTGATCTTTCTCTGCAGGGCCCCAGATCTCTCTCTTTTCCCAGTTTATCACAGCCCAAGCTGAGTGGTATGGTTTGGGACATAGAGTCTTTCAGCAATGCAGAGGCTGTGGCTGTGCTGCGAACTCTTCCGGAGTCAGAGCCTACCATGAACAGGCTCTGTAGTTGCAGCTGGGTTCCTCTGGTGTGTGATGGGGAGCATGTGCTTCCCACCTGCTGTTATAAGTGAGGGGATTTGGTGGGCAGGAAAGGGTTCCCCCTATGGGTCACCTCCTTCTCCTAGCTTCTGCTGACACCACTTGGAACCATCTGGACAGAAGAGATTCCTTGGATCTGCACCAAACTTCCTTGGACAGCACACATCCAGAAGACTCTTGCCAGAAACATTCCCTGCAGACAGCCATAATGTCAGGGTTTCTCAGCCTCCAGATGAGGCAGCCCTCATAGCTTATTACTGCTCTGCTAGCATTTCAGGGAGGAAAAAGGCCCAGTGGAAGAAGGCACGTGTTTTCTGTTCTCTGTATGATCATCACCAGGTGACCACCAGGCAGATGCAGCAAATTTACCTGCCCAGGGATCATGACCTTTCTTCCAAATGAAGGAAATATTTTGTGGAAAAGCAGCAGAAAAACTGCCATATCAGCATGAATCAAAGCTGTTCGCATCTTCTCCTCCACAGAGGATTCCAAAATCACAAATAGTTTGAAGAAGGCAAAAGAAGCAGGGCAAAAATATTGTCTCTTCCTTTCAACGTAAGAACGCTGAGTATCCTTGAAACGATTAGGCACCAGGTTTAAGAGAAAATTAAAGGAAACTTCATATCATAGTACAGAAATAGCTGATGAAATTACTTGTCAAAATGTTTAAACCAAATTTCTGGCAGTCTTTAAACTGCTGTTGACCAGTATGAGGGAGAGAGACAGAACACTGGGAGAGATGGACCTTTGTGATAGTCCAGTACATCCACTCTTCTGCATTACTGCACATCTTATCCAACCTCTGTCATCCTTGTGCCAAGGTCTGCCCAGCAAGGCTGCTGCAGTGGTCTGAAATGCCAGGTAACTGTTAGTCTGATGCTAAGATCATCTGACACTCCTGATGGGAAAAGAGCTGCATCTGAAGCTTCCCAGCATTGCAGCAGTGAGACTTGTGGTTTCAGAACTGAGTTTCTGCAGCTGCTGTTTCCAGCTCTACCAGCACATAGCGAGTACCTGCATAAAATTCAGGCCTATAATTACTAGGCGTGGACTGAAAGAAAAAGTGGGATGTGCAGGTAGAAGAAAGCTTAAATATACACAGCAGCAATCAGACAAAATAACAGGAGAAAGAACTACATTTAGCTTGGGCTTCTCGCCAAATAAAACTAAATGTCAGGACAGCCCTGGAGACACGCGTACTTTGGGGACCAGAGTCTTCACAACTGGTCAGCACTTTGGCAGGTGTCGTGACCCAGACACAGATGACATGAGAGAGGGAGAACCATGGTATCAGGGCAGTGGAATCCTCCTACCAGCAGCATTTGCCTCATGACAAGAATGCTGATGTCAGTGATTCCTGAGAGAGGGAGTAGTAGGATAGAAAAAAGCACAGGATTTTATTGGTAAAAATAGACAAGAAAGAAGCCGAAACATATGGTTTCATGACCTAAAGCCCCTTCTGAACCAAGATAGGTCTTGAGACAAGAAAATCCGTGTGGGATTGATCTTAGAAGTAGGACTATACCAGTTGTGCAGATGGCAGGTATGCTCTGCACTACTCGCCGGTGGGACACTGTGCTGAGTGTCTCTGAGTAAACATCCAGGTGAGTTTCCTATGACTGTCCAGAAGCTTAAGAATAACAACAATACAAAAGTATGTAAGGGTCAAAAGGAAGACTTGGGAAATGTGGGCTCACTGCTAAAATGGGGCAGGTGGCCTGGTGAGACAGGGCATGGAGAATGCTGACGTATTGAATGCCCTCTCCAGCTCAGTCCTTACGGATAATACTGACCTCCAGAAATGCCAGGTCTCAGAGACTAGGGGAAAATAGGGAGCAACTTAACCTGTGTGGAAGAGGATCAGAAAATACTTAAGCAAACTGGACATATGCAAGTCCATGGGTCATGACTGGATGCAGCCAGTGATGCTAAGGAGCTAGCTGATGTCATTTTAAGGTCAATCTAAATAATCTTTGAACACTCATGGTGACTAAGAGAAGTGCCTGAGGACTGGAAAAATGTAAATGTCAGTCTAAGTCTATAGGAAGTCGTGAGAAGGATCCTGCCAACTGCAAAGCAGTGAACTGAAATTCCTCTGTCTTCTAAAGGCATGCACCTCTAAGAAGGGTGATGCTGCTGTGAGGAATCCATGCTTTTCTGATTCCTGCCAAGTTGGAATGATGTTGGTGAGGCAAGGTTTATAGAGGGAGATAGAGGCTTTTTTTGAACAAGCTAAATTGAATGTAAAAATGAACAAGGTCTTTTTTGGGCTTGTTGCATTTACCTCCTCCAGACCTGCATGTGGGCCTGACATCCTATTCATTTATTTCTGCTTGTATCAAAGCTGATCCTTCACACAAACCTTGCCACTCTTACCATCTTCAGATATCACACTTAGAGCAGTCCTGATGTTAAAATGTGAATTCTTATTTTCACAAAGACACAGATATAAAAACTACGTACCCTACCCTCATTGGTGAGCTGGGGAGAAAAGGAAGGAGAAGATTAGGGATTTATTTGATAAGCCATTTGCATATGAGTACCCACTGTGATAATCCACACCTGCAATAAGGAAGAAGAGGTTCAGCTATTCTTCCAGGTAGTTGAACCGCAGTTCAACAGTTAATCTTTCGGAGCTGATTTTTGCTTCTGTATAGCTTGTTCTCACATTAAGCTCACCTGGTGTTCAGGTTGACTCATGTGAACCTGCCACACGCTGGAAACATCACTTTTCTGACAGCCAAACAAAGCAGGATCTAAAGCAAAAACCTCAAGGACTTGCCAGGGAAGGGAGGTGTTGGTGAATCCTAGGAACTGCAACGTGTTTCTTGATAAGCCATAAGGGTTTTAGCTCCTCCTTAAGGGGACTGAGCTGAGTCCTGAGCAAAATAAATATCAGTAATGTAGAAAACAAGCAGTACAGACTGGCAGGGAATGAGATACTGCAGAGTGAATAAGACAGCCTTGTTCCCTGAAACTCCCACCAATGCCAAAAAGAGAAATAGCCAGAAGAAAATGAGATGTCTGCAAGCACAAGTATGAGGGGAAGAGAGAGAGCATGTGTAAAACACACACTGTATGAGGGAGTGGGGTCCTATACAATGCTTGAGAGACATGGGTCCTGTAGCCTTTGTGTTTGTCTTAGAGCTTGTGTGTGTGAGACAGACTGTGTAAGGGAGCCCAAGACAGCTACTCTGTGTATGTCAGCAGGAGCGTGAGAGCCAGGCTGACAGAGAGGGGTGAGCTGAAGTGGAGCCTCTCCAACCTCCTCCCAGCCTGGGAAGCCACATCAGGGGCTTGGAGTTGGGGTGGGTTGGCACATTTCAGGTGAGGATGGGGAGTTCTAAGAGCTATGCACTGACCCTTCTGGCTGGAGTCAGTGATGCCCCAGGAGCTGAGGATTTGCCACAAGCTCCTGTCTGTACATATGCTTTCCCTGTTACAGTGCTCATCCTCCATCCCCACCAAACCTGAAATATCACATGATTGGTCTGCAGCAGTAAGAAAATAAGGGAGACTGGTCAAATAAACCTTTTCTTTTCCATGTGCAGTGAGAAGCCAAGAAGGACTAGTCCAAATGTCCCCAGCAGATAGTAACTGCTGTCCTACCCCCACAGCTGGTCATGCTGCCTTTGCGCTGTTTAAAAAAAGGCAGCAGAAGGCCTTCCCCTTTCTTGCAGAAGGCTCCTCCATAGAGCCAAATGGCCAGCACAGCATAGCCAGGTCCTGCAGCTGTCCAGACCCAGTCCTGTCTCACCACAAACCCCCCAGTCTTGGGGAAATGGGAACATTGTGTTCTTTTCCAGCACCTGCTTGGCTTGAACACATCAGCTATCCTCCTGCTCCAGCTCCTGCTGCCTCTGCAGAGGGAATTGGCTGCCATCTGGTGCTCAAAGACCCCTTAGTTTTGGTCAGGGCTCTGTGACAGATCCTTTTGAAGCCCTGCAAGAGTGAGGGAAACAAGTGCAGTGGCAAAACAAGGGCTTCTGCAGTGATCATGTACTATGAAATGTAGCTCACCTCACTGCCAGCTGGAGGGACAGCAATGAGAGCCAGGTGCTGGGAAAGCCTTCCATGTTTGAGTGACCATCCTCAGAAGAGATGAAAAGCTGGATGAAAGGCATCCGAGTGAGGCTCTGGAGATGGCACCATTACTGCAAGTCTTCAGGGATTTAAAGTGTGAGATTCTGGTTTCCAGAGCCATTTTTAGTGCCTTGGGCTATCCATAACATTTACTCAGTGCTGGAGAACACCACATAGGACCTGTGGGAATTATTGTGGAGGAGAAGCCGAAGAGAGGTAGCTGACCTTGCACTGAACACCGGTGTTCAGACCTCTGACTCACTCCTTGACTGACATAATTTTCTAACCCTTAAAACCAGGGATAGCATCAGCATTGCAGATTTTCAGGGTTACCATGTGACATCATCTGGAAGACCTCTTCTAAGCCTGGGTGATGTCATCACTGCAAAGTCTTGCTGTAGGACTGATGAGCTTGTTCTTTCCTGGTGAGAGAGCAGGTCTTTCTAACTCCTTTCAGCTGGTCGCCTGTTCACACCTACATTAACACTACACAGTAATAACATAAAGTGGATTTCAGTGCTGTTTGGGAATAGTTTTTGTGAGCTGTGTCTTTGACTGAGATTGTGATGACATATTGAGAGACAGTGGCCTGCACCAGGGATATCTCTTTTGTTGCCCAGGTGCAGGTCTTCTGAGCATGCCAAGTGTCTGTGACATGTCCCAGGCTCATGAGCTCTTCCAGTCTGCATACACCCTTGCCTTTGACAAAACAATGAGGTCATGTGTGGCAGTCCTAAAGATGACTGCAAAGACAGACCATCAGCATGAGCTTTCTAAGGAAATTAAAATATCATGCTTTCTTTCTATATAGAGAGATTGTAAGTAGCAACTTTTAACAAAAGGCGATGGTATCACCCACGTGAGCCTCTAAAGAGAGTGAATGATGTCACCAACTTGTGTAGCAGTAAATTACAAGGTCAGTTCTAGAGACTAAAGACTGCTGAACCACTTGAGCACAATGTAATGCCCAGCTGACCACTCCTAATAAGTAGGATGTCCCTGCAGGCACTAATGAACACTTGTTGTGATTACTGAATCAGAGTTGGCTGGGGAATTTGAGCACATGCCTTCTTACTGTAGTGCAGGGCAAGTGTCTGAATGCACTTACCAGCAGGAGTGCCTCAGGAGAGAGTTACAGTGCTAGATAAATGCCTGGTTTAAAGCCTTCCAGAAATCACTGGTCTATGTTAGAGCCATGTGGCTGTAGCTCAGACCCAGAGAACCATATATCCCTGGCCTTATACCTCTTCCATTCAAACATGCACATTACTGTTTGTGGAGTGAGGGAGCCTTTCTTCATCACTGCTCCCATGAGAAAGGAAGCATAACCTTACCTGTCAGGTTGGGTTGTAGGAGAATTCAGCTAGGCTGCAATCTTGAAGACCCTCTAGGGGTGTGCAGATGTGTCTGGAGTGAAAGTTATGCCCAAATCCTATGCACAAAGAGTAGGATAGCTGTCTGTATTCAACTCTGCGTAGTGTGCACATGTGCACAAGGAGGTGAGATGTTATTCTCACTCACACCAGTCTCCCCTTGGGCAGTCCAGCACTGCCCAGGGTGCTTGCTGTGGTAGTCTGCCCTTCAAAGCAGCTTCCTCTTCTTAGAGCCAAAGAGTGAGGCATGCTTTTATTGTTCCCTCTGTGTCCTTGCTCTGCAGTGCCCTGCTCCACTACTTCTCCCTCAGTCCTGTGCTTCCTCCTTGGTCACATTCCCATGCCCGTGACCTCCATCAGTATTACCTGTCCATCCCCATCAGCCTCTGAGAACTGAGAGAACAAACTGACAGGCAAGAGCCATTCCTGATGGAAGGAGGAAGATAGTCCCCACAGCTCTCTCATCAAGAGGCCCCTCTAAAACCATCCTAATGAGATTCTCCTTAGGGCCCCTGTCAGCTCTGCCTTTCTTTGCAGGCTCCTTTGACAGACGGATGTCAGTTCAGGGAAAGCTGTTTGATGTTCTTCATCTTAATGAAAGTGATCCTCCGGCAGGCACTGTCTCCTTTGCCTCTAGGCAACTGTGGTCTAGCAGTGTCAGGATACTCTGTGCTTTGTCATACTGGATCCTAATTAGTAGCTGGCTCTCGCTGCTTCTGGAGTCAACAGGGAAAACATCCCTCTGGCTGCAGTGGAGCAGGAGGTAGAGGATGGGAAAGTCAGTAACTTGAAGAGGATGGGAAGGAACTCACACAGATCTTTGCCATTTCTCTGTACACGGTCTCTTTCCCTCTCTGAGGATGGATATGTAGGTACCTCTGTGTTTGCTCCCTGGCTACTGTTGACCTGTTGTGCACACACATGGTGTTGTGAGTGAGAGGGAAAAGGTAGAGTCCTGCTCAGGTTAGCTAAGTGCTGAGAAGAGGTGAAACTAATGGGAAATGCACTGTAGAGTGAGAAGACACAGATTACAGTATCCCTGCTCTAGATTTATCCTCAGATGATATGTTGAATTTTTTGGACTCAAGTTGTTGGCTTAATTTCAAACTCCTGTATTTTGTTTTCCTTTAAGGAGACATATTAACAATAGATCAAGGAAATTCTCTGAGGACTCTCTGTTTCCTAAGGGACTATAAAGTGCTGCTTTGATAAGTCAAAAACTAGGAGGCAATTTCTTTGCTGCCCAAAACCCTTTCTTCAGGCTGTTCTTAGTAGTCTTTTACTTCCTATCTGTAGTCTCCCTGTTTTATCAGACGGCACTGCTTTCTTTAGTCTTCTCTAAACACAGCTCTTCTATCACAAACCTCCTTGTTTTGAGAAGTGGTGTATGCCTATGTTTAGATGATGACCACTGATGCTGCAAACAGGAGGTTAACTGTGTCCTGAAACATCTTAAAGAAAGGCAGCAGCTAAATCCATCCGATTAAAGGACATTCGATCGGTTTGTAGCAGAACTTATTCAAAATCCAGTCAGATCCTCCATCCTCATCCACAAGCAAATGCAGTCTCCCTAGAAATCATTATACCTGCAGCATCTCTTTTATTCAGCCCTGTCAGACATGCACAGCCTTGTCCTGTATTCCTCCCTGCCTTTCCAGTGGGGTGTGTGTCCAGCTGTACAGTCCAGCATCTATTCACGCTTGTGCACTGGAGCTTTCAAAGTGATCATTATGTTGCTATACACAGCACAACAAACGACTGGTTTCTTTCCATGGCTCTCACTATGATTTCTCTGGGTTAACTGACAAACCCCCATCCCATTACAGCTTTGGAGACAAAGTGTGCAGTGGGCTGCCTCAGCCTTCTGCCTCTGTCTGTCAGGCCACCGTGGGCACATACGGGCTGCAAGAAGACGAGATCTGACTGTGTTGTGGGTATGTGGCCAGTCAATCAATAGGGGAGGCACTGCTGGGCTTTGGTGCCTCAGGGCTACAAGCTGGATAGCTGAAGGAGTTTGGTAGCACTGCTCTAAAATACCAGATTTCTGGAAGCTACTGGAAGGCGTAGACAGATAAACATCTTGGGAAGCACGTGACACCTCTAACACTGAGGTATGATGAAATATCCTTGGGTTCCTACAACTGAGATATGGTTACCATAACGAATTTTAAATTGTATTTGGAATATTTGGTGGGAAATGTCTTTGAGCTTTATTTATATATGGGCTTCATATTGTCAAACTTTTGTCAGCCACAACTTTCTTTTTATTTTATAGAAGCACATATGCTTTTACATACAATTCTCAAGAACTCGGAATTGCCCCCTCTTCATCTGACATTAGTAAGTGGTTCTTTAAAGAGGAATAGTCACTGAGAGACCTGGAGGCAAATTGCTAGGTTTAGGAAGGGTGATAGAGAAGGGAAGGGTAAAGAAGATTACAAAACAGAATCCATAGCTGCTATTTGAAGGAGATGGAGGGGGCAGGTGGGAGTGTAGAGAGGAAAATAGTTGTCCTTATAGAAGCCTCAAGTCAGGGAGCTGCTGGCCCCTCTCTGGAGGGCTCTGCTTGGCTGGGCAGCTTATTAACTGAAA
The DNA here is from genome assembly GCA_035583135.1 of Lophotriccus pileatus. NCBI lineage: Eukaryota > Metazoa > Chordata > Aves > Passeriformes > Tyrannidae > Lophotriccus > Lophotriccus pileatus. Next base: position 50,627,750 of record JAWWES010000041.1, read on the forward strand.
TGGAGAGAAAATGGAGGAGATTCAGGGCAGAGCAGAAGATAGAGGGGCAAAGGAAGGCCTGACTGATGAGGGAAGATTAAGAACTAAATGTGTTTATCTTTGCTAAGTGATGACTAAGAGGACGTGTGATAACCATCTTCCAATCTGAGAGACACGAATAACTGTGTGCAAGTGTGTGTGTGTGGGCATGCTTTAGGGCAGCATAGGGACAAGGCATTTCAAAGAGCCAGACCACAGTGGTTTCCTTGTCCCTGCGCAAGCTTAAGGGCAGGAAGAATTCCCTCACAGCACCAAAGAGGGAATTGGAAGTGATGAGGTTAGTGGGTTTGAATCAGGTGGGAGATGGGATGGGAAGGAAAATAAGGAAATCTCACTGCCCCATCTCCAGATATAGTGATCTCTCCTGCCCTGCCCCTCCATTTTTCATGTTATCATGAAAAACTACCCTTTAGTTGCTCTGCCTCAGTTAATCTCCTCACCACAGCCTCTTTGCAGCCTGCCTCCACTCTTTTCTCCATGTTTCCTATCTTCATTCTTGTTCGCTTTGTTCATACTTTCTTCTCTCTGTTGCACATGCCCTTCTTCTCCTTGTTTTCCCCTTCCTTTGCCCAACTCCTCCATCTCTTCTCCCCTCCTTATTTATTTTTCAGCAGGTAGATCTGTATCTGTGATTGAAGGTTCATTTTCCTTTCATTCTGTGGGTGACAAATTCTGACTTGGATAATCACTTGTGAAAAATTAAGAGAGAAGTAAGGTGCTCCAATGGCACAGGAACTGGCTGTGATGTTCATGAGGACTGAAGGCAGGCAGGGTGAGGGCTGGAAGGGTGCTGTGCAGGGCAGGGAGGTGTTCTTCTTTCCCTTCACAGGATGGGAGGGTAGAGTGGGGTGGTGGGAAAGATGCTGGACAGGTCTAGAGCAAATGGGAAATCTCTTCCTCAGGCAAATTTGATTGAAGTGAGAAAGATGGAATCTGTTTCCTGAGATCTGACCTCATTGGGAAAAAAAGGTTTTGACCTTCAAGTTAAGGGGGAAAGAAGGTAGGTAGAATCATGTAGAGGTTTGACAACACAGAGAGGTGCAGAGCAGACTGTGTTTGTCCATATTGCTGGCTCTTGCTTTAATTAATGGGAACTTAGGTGCTGAAACAAGTATTTGAATAGGCCTTGCTCCATTCAAACTCTGTGACCATGGGCCTGCTAAGATGTCACCATGCAAGTGACATCCCTCCCACAGAACACCAGCAACCTCTTTGCACTGGCATGAGTGGTTCTCATGTGGACAGTAAGTCTGGTTCATGTTCACTGAACGGGCTTTCTCAGGATCACCCTTCCATTGAGCTCACATTCGGTCTCTCAAGGGGAATGGCTGGATGTAGTATGATCCTTCCTTCTGCCTTGCAGGAGCTGAGTCAGTGTTGTTTACACAAAGAAGGAACCTTCTGTGTCTCATGGCACAGTGGTGCTCACAAAAGCCGTCATGACTATGACACAGGGACTCTGATGCTCCTCCCTCCTTTGGGGAAATTTGTCAGTCACCAGCATCATACAGAAGTTCTAGGATTTCTGGTACAGCACAGTGAACCTCAGCACCATCAAAACTTGCTTCTCTATTCATGTAGCCCATGTGGAGTCACCAGGAAGGCACAAAGTTCTCAACATGAATAAATCTTCTGATGTGAAATATGCTTGCTTCTCCCACAGGGGCATCCCTCTCTCTCTTAGGCTCTGGGGCTTTCAAAGCCAGAGTTTCACCATCTTGCTATTGCTGAACAGGCAGAGTCAGCTCTGTGTCACTAGGAGATTGTGGCAGATCCAGACTGAAAGGTACCACTGATCACTCATCTGTGTTTTGTTCTTGGCAGCTCAGTCCTTGGAGTCTTCAACTGGCAGCCCCAATTACACGATGACACTTATACTCTCAGCACTAATATTTCTGTGTGAGAAGGCATTCCCCTTTGCTCTGGAGGAAGCTTTTTTCCTGGGACACAGGGGAATGAGCAGTGGGTAAAGACAGATGGTAGGAACGGGCAGACCTTGGGGCTAATCTGTGCTCTTCCACCTTGACTTTTCTAAGGCTCCTCTCCAGTGTCATGAAATTCACTGTACAGAGAGGTGGGAGAAGAAGAAAAATGTTAGATACAGAGAAAGAGGAATTTGGGAGTAGAAGGCAACATGGCAAAAGGAGGTAGATAAAAGGCAGAACTGGCTGAGGATACAGATGACTGGGGACCTGGGCTGGTACTTGTGTGGAGCTGCAGCAAAGCAGAAAACAGAATTAAATGGGACAAGGGCAGAAACTATGGGAGTTACAAACCAGCAAAGGAGACCACAGTTCCCTTGACTTAAGATATCATTCTCCCTGCTCCCTACCTCCCTCTCACCTTAGCTAGACTGCAAGACAGGTGCTACCTGACTCCTCCAAAAGCAGCACATATAATCAGCCCAAGCCCTTCTAGGACCAGACTGAGGGAAGGAGTAATTATGTTGTTAAAGCATACGTATGTGTGTTAGCACCGGGGCTGTGAGAGTCCCATGTCTGATGGATTACTGGAGCCCTAATGTAAAACACCAGTACACAAAACACATCCTGTAGGAGACAGAGGCTGGGGCATAGGGGTGGTGGGGAAAGGAGGGCTAGCTGATTGCCAAGGATACCAGATCTGTCCAGGTAGGATTTAGAGAGGAAGAGTGTCTGTGTGCGCACGCATGTGTGATAGGGGAAAAGGCGAGAAAGAAAGAAAAAAAAAAGACTGTGTGTCTTTGTTCATTCTCATTATTGCTTTATTAACATCAAACTAATGACTTCGTATCCCTCTCCTGCTCCAGTTTGCTGACTGACTAGCTCTCTGTTTGGCAGACTCCACTGATGGAGTGGGACAATGCTACTGAGAGTGCTTCAAAAGGTGCTGCATGGGCTGCTCTGGCTCTGTGTTTTTTCTTCACTCCTTCAGCCTGCCTTTTTTCGTTCACCAATATGGCTTTGATGCGGCTCAGTGAGAATTTCCATTTATATTTCAGCCTTGCCTGTGACACCGTCCCTGAGTCCCTGCAGCTCTGACGCATGCTTGCCCGCTCTCCCAAATGCTCTGCTTGGCTCAGCCCCTCCTTCTCGTCAGCCTCTTTGCCATTCCTCATCCAGCCATGCAATCTTCCCCTCTCCTTCCAACTGTCCCCCCATGCCACCACTGATGCCTGCTCTCTCAGTCACTCCATCTTTCCCTGACATGTCTCAGCCCCTCTCCCTGTGCTCCCAATTAGCACAGTCACCAGGTTTAGCCAGGCAGCTGGTGCATCCAAGGCTGCACAGTGAAAAGATGGGGAATTCTGCTTCAGAGCCAAGCTGCTCTCTGGTACCTGAGGCTCCTCTTACAAATGCTCAGCCTTTGGCCTTGCCTTGCAGGGAAAAAGTCATAGTCCAGGTTCCCAGGGATTGCCAACAGGCAAAATAATCCCCACATTCCTGTTCATGGCTCCCTCCAAAAAGTCTGTCCTACACAGCTAGAAGCTGACACACTAGATGTCTCTTGCTTGGCTGGCTGGCTGGCTAGGCAACTGGAGGAGCAGAGGGTTCCCCAGAGAATCTCCGAAAGTGTAGATGTGGCATGTGTACTAAATCTGTGCCCTCCAGATTAAATAGGCGAGGTTGGCCCATGCTTCCATGGGTTTTTGAAGTGTACAGGCTTTGAAATAACCTCTGGAGGATTAGTATGACAACCTGAGCATCAGATCTCAAACACCCCGAGATTAGGGGCCAGAGTTTTGCAAGTCTTCTGCACAGGCAAACCTTCTTCCACCCACAGCCAAGAGAGCTGTAGCACTGATTCACCCTCTATCTGGGTTGCACCAATATCTGGACAGAAGATCAATCCTCAAGGGGGGCTACCTGCCCTTCCATCTCTTTGCTGAGCTCCTGCTGCACTTGCTTGGGGAAGATGCTCAGGGATTTAAACGAGGGGCAGGGAAGCAGCTGTTGCCCTCATTAGAAGAGAAAATGTGACACAGAAAAAGAGAGGAGGAGAGAGGGGGGAAGGGAGGTGGAAGCCAAATGTTCTCTCTGTCAACAGGAAAAATTATCTTGGTTTTGGTAAGGGGTGGCGTCTTCCTGCCCTGAACCCCTCCTGACGAGGATTAGAGTGATGAGCAGTACAGGCAGGCACAGCCTTGGGATGAAAAGTGAAATAGGCCATGAAATCTGAGTGTGGCACTGATTACACATGGCCAAAGGGAATGGGGAGACACCATTGGAAGGGCACAGAGTTCCCACACAAAGGCAAGCATGGCAGCACTTCTGACAGCTGGGGGGGTGCAGGGGCCACTTGCCATCCCTCTCCATCCAGCCTTCTCCAGTGACATTCCCCCACCACCCTGCAGTTACTCACACACAGCGAGCCAGTGATCCTGCACTGTTCTTTACAGCAGTCCCCATGAAGCACACACTAAGACAGCGCTCCCAACCTGCTCTCTCCACCTCAGGACACAGAAGCCATCTAAGGAGCCCCTGGGCAAGGGAAATGTTGCATCAGGTGATTCTACAAGTCCCTTTCTACTTATGCATCATGATGATGTAAAGAAGGGAGAATATCCAGCAGAAACAGAAAAAAAGAGCGGACATCGGGGACCAACACTTTAGGAAAGCTGGGGTGCTTGGAAGCTTTCAGAGAAGATGGAACATGGTATAGTGGCAGACACTTGTCACAGGCAATTCAGCCTTGGATGGAAAGGCTTCATCTGCCTTAGGAAGCCATCCCAGCTCTGAGAGTGAGACATCTGGCTGATCTCACTACCTGCAGGGACAATGTATGATCTCTACCTTTCCCCCCAACCCTCAAAGCAGCCACTCAAGCAGAGAAGATCAAAGTCTGCGGTGTTTCAAAGTGACTCTCTCTTTCTCCTGACCCAAACTGTGGTTCTTCTTCCCTTTCCTCCGTCCAGCCCCATGCACGATCTCTCCAGAGGGTAAGCTCATCGCAGAAGCCCTGCTCATCAGCATAGTCAGCATTTAGAAAATACCACAGCTGAAATTACCGTGTTCAGGTCTCTTCATATGAAGGCTGATGTCATTGTGTCTGCCAGCAGCCAAGCAGGGAAGTTACCCTCCCCAGAACCCCTTCTGCTTCCTTCACACCTCCAGACTTTGGCCTATTGGTATCTAGCACACCCCATTGTTCTATTTAGCTAACCTACTGTGAGCTCTATAAGAGTCTTACGTGTTCCCTTTATTTCACCAAACATCTCTTGAAGCACCTGAAGCACAAGTTATATTCCAGTGCTTCCCCCCAGCCACATAAGGAGTCTCCCTGCCACCCTTATGTTTGCATCCCAATGACAGTGGAGGGCAATAATTGTGGGAGCTATGTGGTCAAGATGCTGAACTCTAAACTCTGTGTTTTCTGCAGAGAGCCAAAGAGGGAGCAGGAGTGGCCACCCAGAGCTAGTGTTGCACAGAACACGGCTGAGTCAGATGCTGAAGGTTAAAGGAGCTGGGACAGGTGGCCATGTTGGAAGCTGGATACCAAAATCACAGCAGGCTTCTTTTAAAAGCCTCAGTCAAAATTCTGCAACTCCGAAGGGGGCATTTGATTTACCGATTTTGACAGTTAAAGAGTAAACTTGGTACTTACTGAGTCCTGCACCTGCAGGAAAAATGCTGTGAAGAACAGAAGGGGATTTCCCTGGGGAACATCCAGAGGTAAAAATGTAGTGGAAACAAACTGGGAAAAATGCAGTGCCTGGCAGGGGAATCTGAGAAGGTTGGGAACGGAAGGTAAAGGGGGGAAGGCAGCGCTTGAGGAGCAGTGGCAAGAGCAGGGGACAGGGTTCTGGGATTGCAAGGAAAGGAGGATGGGGCAGGTGGGAAGAGCAGAAGACTTCAAAAGTGGAAGAGCTTCAAAGTAACAGTGGGGGTGAGGCAACTCACAGTGTTCACGTTTGGTGCTGTGCAGACATAGGTAGCAGCATAGTCTGAATGCCAAAGGGTCTGATCCCAGAATGGAAGAAAAAATTGATGTTCACAGGACTATGGGATGTTCTGACATTGTTTTCCACTTAGATTACCACAGGATAGGAAATAACACCAAACCAGGCAGTTACCTTTAGAAATCCTTTCTCAGCAAATTAAGCTGCAAGGGGATGAAAACAGGGAGTTAAAGAAAGGGTCTGAGAAAGGCTTAGCTTGATCCCAGCAGTGTGTACTCCAGCACTGGCTGCAGTGAGGTCAGAGCCCTGCCTTGGAATAATCTCCCGTGATCTTTGCTGTGCTGCCCCAGGAACCCACTCCTTTCTCCCAAAGGAGAGAAGATTATTGCCTTGGACTCCTCCTCATTCATTTTAGAGGTGGCCTTTTCTGAGAACCTCTATACTCATCACTCTTCCAACCAAGTCCGGCTTGGCATTGAGCTTCTCCAACAACCTGATAGGCTGTTATTGACACCACTGGCAGCTGAGGAGGCACAACCCTTCATGTAGGAACACTATGAACATCCTTGTCCTTTCCCTTTTTTTGTCCTCTCCTGATTGAAGAGTTTACAAGCTCAGCATTGCTGCTTGTGGGTCTCCCTAAAGAGTGTCTCTGAATTTTTCAGACAGTAACCTGGAGAGCACTTATTTTCTGATTAAAGAGATGAGGCTCCATTTGTGGAGAGAGGGAGCAGAATGTGAACAAGAGTGAGAGGCCTGCCATCAGGCAGGGTCCCTGTTCAGTGCTTTAGGCTATCCCCTCTGTCGGTGCCATTCATCAATTTAACCCAATACGATGCCATGGTTTTAAGTGACTCCAGCATTAGAAAATCTGTCAGGCATGAGATTTATGGGGTGAAGTGCAACAAAGCCGCTTCCTCTGCCAAGTCACATATTATGCTCTTTTTCTTTCCTCCCCAATATTTGTGGAGCTAGGAAATTGAGTCCTCACTGATTTCTGCAAATAATTTTTGAGATGAGAGAAAGAACCAGTATTTCTGTTGTGGATTGAAGGAAAAGAGGGAGGCTGTGGAGAATGGATCAGTGTGGGGCATGAGGGGGCCAGAAAGACTCAAAATAGACTCAAAGTGGTTTTCAAGAGTAATACAGAGAGCGCTTTTTTTTTTTCTGTACTTCCTCCCAAAACCTCTATAACCTATCCCTATCTACAAGGATGAACTTTATGCTGAGACATCACAGCCCTTTTGGATGTCCTCAATAGGCAGTTGTTACTGCTTTCTCCCTTATTCATAGCATAAGGCTCACTAATGATGTGAGAAGCCTGTCGGGAAGCAGAAGCCCAACAGTTCTCTGTGATAGCTGGCAACGTGCCTACCTCTGGTATTCCAGAGTGGCTAAGGCCAGGGATGTTGAATGAAGTGTGGCATCAATTGTGGATGACTGTAGTGCCCTCTAAGATTTCTTTGCAAAAAGATATCCAAAGGGCCAGTCCCAACCACACTGGCAACTCCAGCTTTCACAGGATCCCGACTGGGTGCTCAGTAGGGTCATGGAGGCAAAGGCATGGAAGATGTGGTAGAGGTGGAAAGAAAGAGGAGCAATGGAAGACAGGAAGAGGGGCCTGGAGAAAATCAGCAAGCATGAGAAAAGAGTGTGTATCACTAGCTCATGAACGAAAAAGTGTGCAGCTTTCAAGTGCTTTTCTTTCCTGATGCTCTTCTACTTAATGTACCCTGTGCTTGTCCCCTTAGATGCCATTTCTGTCAGATTTAGCAGCAGCCCTGTTAGCCTCACACTAGGTAACCAGTTTGTGGTGAAAACAAGAAGAGAGAAGCCCCCAACCACCCCTGGCATATCAGCTGTCAAAATAGATTGGCTTCCAGCCCCTTGCCAGCTGCCCCCAGCACCGGCTGTCTGTGCAAGTTAAGAGCCTTCTCCTGAGTTGCTGAGAACTGCCACAGCTAGCCTGTATCATTCACAGCATCCATGAGCACGGAGCTGCTGTCCGGACATCGCGTGCCCTGCAGCACTTTGGGCACTCAGCTGGTACAGAAGGGAAGCAGGATATATGTTCGCGCACGTGCGCACAGAGACACGCACACACGCACACTTGAGCTGCACAACTGTGCTGTGGCAGCCTGGGAGAGCACCTTGCAGGCACGGATCCAAGCTGCCACTTAGACTTTCACAGGGTCACACTGAGCAACTGGGCCCACAGGGTGGGTGGACACAGAGAAACACATACACAGAGCCTGAGCACACAGGCGATGTGAGGTCTGCCTGTATAGGGGCACACGGCATGTGAGCACAAAGCAGTGTGCACACAGTGAAAAAATGTGCATAGGCACATCACAAACTCTCTTCCCCACCCCTCCACCCAGTCACTGTAAGTAAAGCTTGTTTTGTGCTGTATAACACTGTGCCTCCCCCTGCGACATGATGGTTTTTATCGTCTACTCACTCAACTAAATGAAATGGGCTGATTTGGTCATCTTACACCAAAACCTCCTGCCAGTTCTGTATGCCCATGCACACGGCTCGATTCTTTTCCTTATCCTTCCACACTCCTCATCCCCATCCTCTTACCTTCAGCCAGGTGTGTGCCTATGGATGTGAAGGCCTGGCTCTCCAGACATGAATGGGGTTGTTTATTATTTGTCAACAAAAAGCCTTATTCCTGAATTCATCTGAAAGAGCAAAAATATCCCTGTGTACTCCCCTCCCCATGCCCCTGCATTTCTCACTGCCCTTTGTGGGGTCTGGCTGTTGCTCTGGGCTTGAAGACATTATTAACATTACAAAAAGAGTTACCACTTCACAGCAGCTGTGTGAAAAACAAAAAGTCACTGTGATTAGGAATTTGTTAGGAAGCCAGAGTAAAGATGCGCCTATAGGGTGATGGAGAAGCATCTTTCCCCTCCTCTCCTGCCCTCCCTATTCTTCCACTCAACTCTCTATCCTCTCCTCCTTCCCTTCCCTGTCTGTTTGCCTCCCTGCTGATGTCCTGCCATGGCCCTACCTGCCACAGGCAGCGTTGCTGCACGTTAATTAGGTCTTGCACAGTTCTGCAGATGAATGCCGCTGTCAGCTGGAGCACAGCTCCAGCCTCCCCCACCTCTGCACACACAGGCTTCTGCCTCCTCTCCATCCCCTGGTAAATAGAACTGTCAGGAGACCATTTATCCGTAATGGCCCTCTGTGATAATAAATCTTTGTTTATGGGGGCATCAAGGAAGAAAAGGCAACAAAAATGAAGATGGCCTTGTGATGGTAGAAATTACCACATCGGGTGATGTCTGTGGGGAAGCTTTCTGGGAGAGAGGGCATGAGAGTAAGGGTGAGTGAAACACATGGAAGACCCAAGGGTTTATCTGCTGATCAAGCCAAACCTTGACTGACTTTGCCAGAAAATGCAGCTTTCATCCCTCAGACCACTCTCGTAGCATTCTGGCATCTTGCACAATGATGGAAGAGGGAGGGAGCAGTGCTGAAAGGTTGGGGGGAACTCCCAGTGTAAGCAGGAGGCAGAACAAATTCTGATTGTCCCTAGGTGAGAGGGACATATGGCAGATTGCTCATGGAGTCAGATGTGAAAGGATCAAGAGCCTTCCTGGCATGTTGGGCACCCACTGATTTGCAAGGGAATTCCTACTTCTCCCTGGTCTTTCAGCCCGGCAATTGGTGAGGACACTCAGCAAAACGATGATATTGTGGTTAGTGTCTGGAGACCATAGATGCAATAACTCATGGCCAGTACCATTTTTCAGGAAAAGATTATCCAATATGGAGAAACATCCCCTTGTCAGTGCTTTGGGAGAAAGAACAAGCTGAGAAAATCAGATAGAGAAGACAATCACCTCCTGAAAATATGAGAAAGGATGCTGGAACTGAAGGGGAAGAAGGGAAGGAGGTCTTAAAACACATCAGTGTGGGAGGTGGAGGGAGGGAAGTAAAGCCCTTCACATGAAATGAGGCTCTTTATTCCCTTCTTCTCCAGTTCTTGGCACTCTGGCCAAGTTTATCTGTTGATGTGCAATCCCATGATCTCTGACTGCCCTGCCACAGCATGGCAGAGCTGGCTGTAATCTGCACGAGGCTCTCTGGGCTGTGGCCAACCTTTCCTGCCCTGGCCTTGGCTGCAGAGCTCTAAAGGCTGCTGCAGCCCAAAGGAGGAGACAATCAGAGGACTGCGCCAGGACCCAGAGGGACTCTGCCTACCCAGAAAGTGCTGAGGCAAGAGTACACCTCTACCCAGCTCTGGCAAAAGTCCTGGAAGCTCCAGCAGCAGGTCAAGACAACAGCCTGCATAACATTGTGGGTGCTTGCTCTTGCTCACAGGGGAGGCAGCCTGGGAGGACAGATTTCAGCTCTCCTTGTCCTGTCACATCCCCTTGTCTGCCCTGTTTTGACGCAGATACATTACAGTATAGCGAATATGTTACTCCCCTCGGGATTTCACAGTTGTTGCCCTGCTGCGTGGCACAACTGCTCAAAATTTCACGGTGGTGGCAAGGCTGATGCTCATGACCTCTGCCCCTGGAAGGGTCCTTGGGGACAGAGGAAAAGCTCTTTAGGCTACATTTGAGTTTCAACACTCCAGAACACTTCTCAGCTCTACTCTGCAATATGCCCCTGTCCTGTGCTGAGCCCATGGGTAGTGAGACCACCACGTCTGTGCCTGCCTGATGTGGCAGGGCAGGTACGCAGTGAGAAGGAACCTGTGGCATGCTGCAGTCTCCCTGGCTTCGTCAGTGTAGGGTGAGATTATCATCATCTTACAGTGTGGCCTGTCTTTGCAGGCCAGACTATCTGGAGGAGGAGGAGCAGAACTGAGTCTCACAGAGGAGAAAACCTCAAGCCTTCAGCAGAGGCTGGTGATGCACAAACACACACAGCATGTTTGCAGAGAGGAGGGGCTCTGTCCCTGCCTTCATTCTGAAACTTTCTGTCCCATGAGCTGGACACAGCACGGATGAATTTAGTATAAGTTGGGCTGTAAGTATGATCCCCTAAGTATAACACAGATGGTTTAGTCAGAGCTAAGCATGAGCCAGCATAATTATGGGGGAGCACAACTTTTCTTTAGGGTTAAAGGACATCACTTTGTGTCCCTTGTGCTCCTTCGTCCCCATTCACCTTCCAGAAAAGTCCACTTTCTCTTTTCAAACTCTCCATCCCTCCTTTGCCTGGATCCCCATCTCATCAAACTCTCTGCCTGGCTGGGATATGTTTTTTAAGCAAGCCATGCTCTGACACCCTCCCCACTCTGCTGTCCTGGCCAGATAGGGATTGACCAGTGGCTGAGGACACCAGCCTCCACAGCACAGGAGTGCTTCCATCTCATGAATTATCACCACAAGTCCTTGCTTTCACATACCCATGGATTCCTCGCCCCAATCCCTGCCTCTCCTCTTGCTGACTGTGTTTGGCAATTACCTCTTTGTCTAGCCTTTCTTTTCAAAAATTCTTTTTCATCTCACAGAAGCTTTTTGTGTTTTCTTTTCTTCACGGGGAGGGGAGCAGGGAGAGATGGTGTGCGGGGAGGCCACTACCCCAGCCACTGCTAGAAATACAAAGGCAGCTTGTGCGCAGCTTGTGCACTGCCTGGCTCTTAATTGGCTGTACTCTGGGGCTTTGAGGTCTGTCCTCAGTGGTGAAACAGAGATGAGCAGTTCCCTCACAGTGGCGAACATTGCAAAGGCAGAAGCTCCTGTTTAAATGGGGGGAAACAAGGTATGAGACAATTTGTCCAGAAGACATAGAGTGACCCCAGACAAACTCAGCTCTCCTCTCCTCTCCTCTTACTGCACGGGAACCAGCTGTTTGCCTTTCCGTGACTTTCTCCCTTCCACCCCTTGCATCTGGTGAGTTTTCCCAGGAGGCATCATCATTAAGTGTCAGTGTGAGAAGGAACACACAGTTGTTAATTGGCTTGTATAAATAGCTTGTTTTCAGTTGGCAGGGGAAGTTGGACCCTGTATCTTGAATGCTCAGCCCTGAATTTTGGTGAAGTTGTGGGGGCAGTGGGTCTGTGAGGCCCAGTTCCAGACACATCACTAGAGCAAGTCAAAAACTTGTCTTCTGCTGCAGCTCAGCTTGACCCAGAAGCTTCTGTTGTTGGACGGAACTGCCCACTTGTTGATGTATGTCAGGTATGGAAACTCCCAAACCCCATAGGTGGCAGAAAGCTGTGGCAGGGTGGGGTTTTTAAGACTCCCCCGTCCCTTGCCATAGGTCCTGGATAAGGACAGCCCCAATGACTGACCTGTGTGACCTGTGTGAGATACAGCTACTATAAGGCTGTGATACAGCTCATCAAAAGATTATGACATCTTCCTTCCTACCTGTGACAGACAGAGTTTCCCCATCATATGAGTTCTCCTTTTTATGGTATCTGAAATCCCAGACAGGAATTCACTCTAGGGGAGAAGAAACTGCAACATAGCCCCAACCCTTCCTTCTAGCAGCATGTGTTACCTGATGGATACTATGCCCACTGTGGCAGATCCACTATACAGCTTCCTCAAATATATAGTAAGTGTTTTTCAGGGAGGTGACTCCAGCATGAGAAGGCAAAGTGCTCTTTTGGGTCAGGTGCACATGTGAAATGGAAAATGAGCATTGGAAAATATGGAGGGTGCCTGCTAGCTGAGGACAAGAATGAGACAAGCTGTGGGGGTATTGTCTCCCAAGGGAGATGAAATTAATCTGTATGTTGATGAGGTGGGGGATTTTCAAGTGGAAAAGGGGGAGGGGATGCCTCAGGAAGAGTGAGCAGAAATCTGTGAAAAACAAAAAAAAAGGGGTGCAAAAAGCAGGTGGGACTTCACACTTCATGGGATCGAGGCTGGGGTGTTTATATCAGGCCATCTTGCCTGGATTTTATTCTAGTGATGAACGTGTTCTGAAAACAAACAGAACGTTGAGGAAGAAACTTGTGGAGCAAATGACTGTTTTTTTGGTTGCTAAGCCATCTGTTCTGCTCCAGCAGCTCACTCAGGGCTCCGCCGTCGCCCTCGATCTGCATGCATGTGTTTTTGCGTGGGTGGCTGGTGCTGGCTGGCGTGGCAGGAGGGAGTATCAGAGTGGAGGGGAGGATGTGTGTATGCTGGGGAACTCAAATGCTTCAAGCAAATTTGCTTGGAAGGGGAGGAGGAAAGTCGGCTGTGATAGTGTATGCAAACATATGTGGCAGAGGCCAAGCCTGGGAGTGTGTGTGTGTGGCTGTGCTCTCGGTGTGCTGTAAGGTGTGCGTGCTTGTGTCCAGGGATCTGGAATCACAGGGTGGGGTTTACATCAGGGTAAGGAACCACATTTCCACAGCTCTGCAGGTGTGAGTTGCAAACCTGCCTGCAGGTGGGGGCAGAGATGTGTCTATGTGTGTGTCAAGGAGGGGCATGAAGTGACACTCATAGAGAACATATGTAGGTGGGCAACATTAGCATGTAACCCAGAAGGCTGAAAGAGGCCAGGTGGAGGTGCGATCCAGCGGGAGAAGGGTGCTGTGTGGCACACACTGGGAATGATGTGGCCAAAACAGGGGAGGAGATGAAGTCCATGCATGTGGAGTGTATGACCAGCCCATCAATGTGCAGAAACCCAGCTCTACTGTCCTTGCGCATCTACTGTCTTTGTCCATCCCACAGCAGTCTCCTCCTCTGCCATCCAGCCCCTGCAGCCTCATTTATGCTGCAGTGACGAAGGATGATGAAGGCTAAAAATCTATGCATATTGATTAACTTTAACCAGGCTGTGGAGATCTTCTATCCCCACTCCTTTTCCCACCCATGCCCTCATTCTCATCCTTCCTCACTCCTTGCCAGACAAGGCAGGGTTGCCATAGCAGCTGACAACTTCCACTCTCCTACCTCTCAGGAGCATAGGCAGCAGCAGTAAAAAAGATGAGTTGTATGAAAAAAGCTGGGAACAGCTGGGATGCGTTTGGTAACCTTCTGAGGCTGGTGGAAGTTACCTCAGAGCTGTACTGAGGGAGAAGTTCTAGTGTACCAGGCACGCATGGCACTCCTTACCCACAGTCTTGTCCAGCTGCTGGGTTGGATGTAGCTTCTGAAAGCTAAACTGTGCTACCACAGAACTGAATAAAGAATGGAACGCCAAACAGCTCCTAGTTGGGAGTGCAAACATCCCCCACACTGAATCCTACCTCTTCAGGAATCTCATGCCACTCAGATATGATGCTGCACTGCAGAGGCACGCAGGGCATCAGGTTCTACCCCAGAAGCAGCCACATTAAAAAGTGAGGTGAATGCCATCCCTGTCTGCTTTAAGCAGCACCATTTGGGAATGCACTCAGTTGGTCGCAGTAAGAGAGCTTGTGTTGCTTTGTAAAAAAGTTGGTGTCTGAAAAGATGACACTCCATTTTGACGATAATGTTTTATATTTATACGTTTTTAAAAGCACTTGTTCCTTAGGGCCTGACTACAGGTATTTGGCTTTTTCAGCATGGATCATTCTTACATTTTTACCACATGATTGTGTCCTGATGCACCTTCTCATAAACAATTCAATTGTCTTTATTTGTGTGACTCAGGGCCTTTATAAAGGATGTTTCCCTGCTCTGAAACCACAAACCCCACAACTTCCCATACCCATAAAAAAATCTACTAAGATCTTAGCTTTGCCATAGACCTATGGGGCAAACCATACCCCATGGACAAAGAATTAGATTTAGAAGAAAGCAGTAGGTGAAGGAAATAAGTGATCTCTGCTGACAGTGAGAGGAGAGAAAAATGGAAAAAGAGTTTGGAAGAAGGAAAGTCATGAGAAACAAAGGCAGGTGAGGCGTGTGCATGTGATGGGCTCTTCATTTAAATGGGAAGTGTGGTAATCTCTCCATGTTTAGACTGTATTTCAGAGAACCTGACTGGGATTTATTAGAAAATAAAAATGCCCTAATTGAAAGTGAGTGGAGACAATTTGTATTAATAATGGTAGAAATCATCAAATAATGGAATTGTTTAAAATCTATTAGTTTGTTCCATGCAGTGAGAGGAACGGGCTGATTATCTCGCAATAGAAAATATTAAAAGGACAGCCCAGTCTGCTGGTCCTCTATGCAGATTAAAGATATAATTTATTGAAGCAATTTATTTTCTGTTGGGAAGAAGGGGGGAAAATGGAAAAATACGATAAGAGCTGCAATCAAGTCTTGGATTCCTAATTTGAAGACCTACTTCTTATCTGCCTTCTTTCAATCATTAGAAAAAAATTACTCATTCCCTCATTGGGTTTAAAGCTGCAGGAGCAGAGAGGATGGCTGGGAAAAAAATAAGATCTCATGAGGGGGCCTGTTATTCACCTCTTGAGTGTTATATTATTGGCAACAGTTGCTTCAAATCCAAGGCAAATCAACCTTGGGCTGCCTGGAGTAACAGCAGGTAGAGCTTAGGGGTCAGCTCTGAGGTATTGTCTATCTAATCCTTCCTGAGGACAAACGGAACATGTTGCTAAACTGGAGGTTAATTCAGAGCTGCTTCATTCATTCATTCTGTCTGTCTGTCTCTATTACTCTGGCCCTTACAAACCAGAGTGAGGGAATGACAAACCACTTTAGTTTTCACAATTACAGTCCCTCCCAATCAGTGGGAATTCAAGTGTCTAAATAGGAATTAGGCACTTAGTGGTGTGCCTGTCTCTGGTGCTCTCCCTTGTCCCATGACCTGCCTGGCATTCTCACGTTAAAAACCTTGCAAGTTGGTGCTTTTGCTGTTCTTCAGTTTTCTCAAATAAAGGCCTAGACCCCTTCTTACCCATTTTCTCCTGGCTCCAGCATGATCCCCTGATCAAATATCACAGGGATCTGACAGGACTCTACAACTCTTCCTGACTTGTCCTTCCTTGTGTCATCTGCTCATACTCTTCCCATCACTCCTTGTATCTCCATACTGGTTTTGGCTTGTAGGCAATAAAGCATGAAGTTCTGCTGCTCTTGAGTAACCTCAAGCAAGCCAGACTCAATAGTCCTTCCTTCCATCTCCATCAAAAGCTGTCAGAAGAGAGCCATTATAAGAGGGTAGAATGAGGGAAGAGAATAATCAGAGACAATGAGATGGTCTTACAACAACCTCGGTGCAGAGAGTAAAACAAGGGGACACAGAGGCCAGACAGCAGCACAGTCTGCACTCTGCTCACAGTCCTTCTCTGTCCTCCAGGTCTGAGCTCATGGACTGTTCTTGAGCAGGCTGTGGCTTGGGAGAGGAAAATTTCTGGTCTGTCCCAGGGGCCTTGAGCATTTCCATATGCAGAGGAAGCAGTTCCAAGTGTTTTGCAATTCAAGGGATTTTTCTGCTTGGTGCCTGAATATTGTGTTGATAGGAGACATTGCAAATACTATCCTATGCTCCTAAGATAAATAGCCAGGTTCTCCCTTGAAAAATAGTAGGCAGGGTAAAATGAAGACATCGAATTGCAATTACAGATGTTTTAAGAAAACTATTTGAGGTTTCAAGATAAACTTAGTACTGCAAAGACCATACCTAAGAGTCTTGTCTGTAAGAACCCATTACATCCTATAAAGTAGATAAAAGACATTAGAGAAGGTACAAAGATAGTAAGTAGAGGTATGGTTGAAGTAGGTCTAAAACAGGGAAGCCAAAACTAAATGTACACTGCTAAGAGAGTCACGCTGAGATGAAATTTTGGTGTGGGCCAGAGGTGAGATTTTAGTCCCAGCCTGAGCCAGAAAGTAGGGCTAGGGTTCATCACAAGAAAAAGCCTAGAGCTGCCATTGTATTGGGCCTGGGATGGAGCTGCCAAAGCATTATTTGTTCTGCCGAGAGATTTCCATGTGAGATAATGACTTTTCACATCTATGCTTTGCTATGGAATTATTTCTACATAGTAGAAACTCTTCCCTTTTCCCAAAGAAGATGTACCTTGTAAAGACTTTGTCTATCTAGGTGCCTTGATGAACACTCATTTCCTTTGTTCAAGCTTCCAATCAATTCTTCTTCTGCGTCTATTGTCCTTTCAGACTTCTGTGCTTGCCTCTGTACCCTAACACACATTAATTTCTTCTCTTTGTCTTTGCATCTTTCTTTTACCTTTGCCCTGCACAGGGACAAGGTGACAATATCATCTGCCCGCAGGGAGAAATTTTTATTTCCTTTCTTTCTTACTGTGAGGAAGTCCCAAATATATCCTATTAAAGTAACTTCCAGACAAAGAACGTCTCCCCACCCTCAAGAAAACCCAGTCTTCTTTTCCCTCTTCCTAGCATGGCTACAAACTCTCTAACAATCTGCCTAGCATCTTTCTAAACAGGGGTCACTCAAGCATATTTGTATATTCTACTTCTTCTCTAGGTACAGTGAATGACATCTGCCTTGATTCAACATCAGTCAAATACAACAGTTGAGACCAAGAAATTAAAAGATATTTGAGCCAAGGCTTGTCTTTCTGAAAAAGATTTCCCCATCATTAATTTATTTAAACTGGGACAATAGGAAAGGTAAAAATAACTCACCCGTACTTTAGAGACCAGATCAAGTTTCTGGGGGAGTAAATGGAAGCATCTCTGTCAGCTGCAATTTTTTTGCTTTGGATTCAGTAGTCATACAACTCCATACCAGTATGCTGATACATTGGGCATATACAAACTTCTTCATCGTGAGCACAGACTTGAATATAACTGTGTTTATAACCAGTGACAGCTGCAGTAACCACCGTACCCAGAACACGGTATTCAGTGGTATTACTTAGGGTCAGGACCATAAGTGCACTAGTGAGCTTGACTGCCCTGACCAGTCTTACCTGTGGCTTCTACTCACACATTCTCTAGTCCCAGAGGTCTATTTAAGCTCAGGCCAAGGCACCCACTGCTGGTGTATCATAGTTGTGTTGCTCCTGAATGAACGTGAGCACTGTTTCATCAACTTTGTTTACCAAAGTTTGTTGATAGTTCTTACTGCTACCACTACCCCTGCTCAGGTAGTGTGGGGTCACTGCTCTGCCCATGCTTAAGTTACCCTTGGCTCCCGATTCATCCTTTTTCGTGGACCAGTCCTGCTCTTGTTGCTCCCTGACAATTGTCATCGGTCTTTCTTTCCAACCACAACAAATACTTATTTGCACTCTTACCTGTCTTGTGAGGACAGTGTCATCTGAAAATAAGACAGGAGAGAAAACTGTCAGGATTACAAGTTGATCAGAAACACATTTATATTTGCTTTACTGCAGACAGGTGGGTATTTACGAGCACAAACAAATAGAAGTACCCTACACTGTATTCCACCAAATCCTTTCTCCATCACTAAGCACGTGCCCGCAGACAGGTTTCCCAATACTTTCCCAGTGAGGTAATGCAATCGTTGTAGTGTACTGTGCTGATCTTGGCTTGCTATGTGTAACAGGTAATTATTGCTTTATTTTTCCTCTTCTCTGAACCTCTGTGGGTGGGAGGGGAAAAGACGGATCCTGACATCAAGACTAGAAGGCAGATCAAAATGATTCTGGGTGAGGGTATGTGGGTCTGTAGAATTTCTTAGTTACACACAGGCATTTCTGCTCGTGGTCAGCCAACCAAAATGGGAATCCTGATATAATCTTCTTCCTGTTTCCGATGTGTGACAGCTGCACAGTCAGACAGTGTAGAACAAACTGCACTGCCTCCAAAGTCATAGAATCATAGAAACATTAAGGTTGGAAAAGACCTTCAAGATCATCAAGTCCAAACTTCAACAAATACCACCATGCCACTAAACTGTATCACAAAATGCCACATATGTGGGATTTTTTGAACACTTTCAGGGATGGTGACTCCACCACTTCCCTGGGAAGACTGTTTTAGTGTTTAACCACTCTTTCAGTTAAGAAATGTTTCCTAATACGCAACCTTCACCTCCCCTGGCACTATTGGAGGCTATCCCCCTACCCTATGTAGTTCCCTTTCTTTGCCTGAGTAATTTAAAATCATGTCCTCAGAAAGTCTGTTGCATAAAGCATTTATCTTGCTTGCCTTTCTCTTCCCTTCCCTTTTCCCAAAGACTCTTCAATGCCTAGAAAACTGTGAAGGTCCATAGACACAGCCCTTTGGGATTACATTTTTCAGGCTGTTCACATTTCTGTTGTTAATCCACTCCTGGCCATAGGCACTGGAACAGGTTACCCAGAGACATTATGGATGCCCATAGTACTGTTCAAGGACAGGCTGGAAGGGGCTCTGAGCAATCCACTATGCACTCTGGTGTAGTGGAAAGTGTCCCTGCCCATGGCAGGGGAGTTGGAACTGGATGATCTGTAAGGTCTCTTCCAACCCAAACCATTCTATGTTTCTATAGTTCTATGATTCTGCTATTGGATGCTCAGTAGTTCAAGCTAGTAGAGACATGACAGGGGTGGCTTTGACAACTCATTTGAACAGTGCCTCAAAAACAAATCTTGGCAGAGGATTCTGCTGAGTCCTGCAATGCAGCCAAGAGGGAATGCCAGTATCTGTATTTCAAACTTTCTCCTTCCTTTGCTCCATTTAATGCTTCATATCTGTTTCTTGGAGGCAGAAGAAAGAAAGTCTTGCCTTCCAGTCTTTTTCTAGGTATGTGTCTAGGTGTGGGTCCGTGCACTGTGTAGAGAGACACTTTCCCCGAGATACAAAAATCCCTGAAACAGAGCAGTTGAAAGATGGCAATGATGGATTTGTTGAACAAGGGGGTTGGACCTGAGATAACTGATGTTGCCAGTACTGAGAAGAGAAATTAGGCTGGGCTGAAGAGACAAAAGGAAGGATGGTAGGGGCTGAGGCTAGGGATCAGGGAGGGAACAGTCCATGTATCTTAGCTAATGCTCTCTGGCAGAGTAGCAGTGCTAATGGATATTAAAAGTGTCAGCTTCAAGATTTAGCAAAATGGTACCTCTCCTGATGCATCTCATCCTGGCACATAGAGCCCAGAGCAGAGAGAAATTAGGGCCAACAGGCTGTATGTGCTGAGCACAGGGTTGCCCTTTCCTCTTGTCAGGGACCTTACTCCTGTGACTCCACATCTCATGATGACAATCCTATGCAGTGCTGTTTGCTAACAGCATGCCTGTTTCTAGGTAGGAAGTCATTCTTCAACACTCACACAGATCTGCTCTCCTCCCCTATGCCCAACGGTGCCTTTCCCTTGAGAAGAACAAAGGGAGACATGTCCATCCCTCAAAGGGAAGGAGGAAGCTTGTGTATGGAGCCATCTCCCCTGGCAAGAGCGGCTGGCTGCTGGCTGGAGCCCTGCTGGGTCTTTCCAGCCTGTTCTGGTGGCAGCCTTGTCCTCAGTCAGGTATGACTTGCTCTCTGCTCCGTGGCAGAGCAGTGTCAAAGGAGATACTGCTATCACCCCAGCCCTTGGAGACCCTCTGTGGAGAGATGGTGAGAGGAAGGGATTCACCTGCCTTTCCTCACTGAGGAGATGGGAGATGGCTGCACATGGGGCACCAAAAGGAGAAAGGAAAAGAAAAGAGCATTTAGGGGAGAGCAGTGTAGCCTTTGCTAGTTCCACACACTCCCCTTAATCTTCTTCTGCCATCCTCTTGTATCTGTGGTGGGTCTTTTTTTGGTGCAACAGTGGTGACAACTGGTGTCTGGTTTAGTGCTGGGAGGGAAGGCTAATGAAGGGATAAGTGTGATGCCCTGACCATCACCTCCTCATAGAGAAGCTAGGTTTCATCCCCATGTATTCATACCAATGGTTGCCCTCCAGAGTGCCAAAGAAAAGACCCAACTGACCTTCTACTGCTTAGCAGCCTCAGCCTGGCCTGACAGGTTGGACTCCATCTCCCTCCTAGGTTTTCCTTGGCTGTGTTCTGATTTGATCCACCTTTTCGCCAAGAGGGTGACTGCCACACTGCCAGCGCTGGAGATGGAAGCCTTTGTTACCCAGCCGGCTGGGGAGCATTGTCCCTGGGGCAGACAAGTTGTCAGTGACCCAAGTAATGCAGTTTTCTTTACCAGCTTACTCACAGCTGAAGAGCAAAGCCTCAGGTGCCTTCTTGTCTTCCTCCCGGCTAGAAAAAAACAACGTGCACAGAAATGTCTCACACCTTCCTCGTGCTTATGCCTACTGTGTCAGAGATGGCCACCCTAAAGACTCTGAATTACTAAATTATTGTCACTGACAAATCTTCAGTTGCTTTAACTCCTACCTCTTTCATTTCCACTCGGGCTCCTCAACCCTTGAGCTGCACCCCAAAGTCAGCTCTGTGGGACAGAGACCACTGCAATGCCTGAGTTCTGATCAAAAACACAGAGAGAGAGTAAGGCAGGAACAGATGTACTAGTCGGGCAAACCTCAGTTGTGCAAACCCTGATACCACCTTTTGTCTCCTTGATGCGTAGGGACCTCAGGCACTTGCCCTCTATGTCCCCCCTGCTGCAAAGTCTGGGTCTCCCCAATAGATCTGGGTGGCTGTGAGATAGCCAGGTCACAGGTTTGGGAGAGAAGCCCAGGCATTCCCTGCCCTCACCCCTTCAGGTCAGCTGCAGAGTAGCACAGTCAGCCTGGGATGGTAGCACACAGACTTGAAGTCTCATGCAAGATGGAAGGAGGACTCACTCTTACATCCACCCATATTTCTCTTTTTTCTTCCTTCTAGGTATTAGAAACTGAATAGGGGAAGGAGGCACAGTGCTTAAGATCTCTGCAACAATAGGGAAACAGCTTTGCTATGTGTCTATCCCCCAGAAGGCATTTGACCTCCTCTCCTCCTCCAGGGCAGAGGATTTAATAAGATAAACTCTCTTGGATGGTTTACAGAGGAGAGACAGATCCAACAGGGCAAATCCCAGCTTCCTGATTACAAAGTGGGTTTTTCTAAGAAAAATACTCCTTATGGGAAATAGTGCAGATTATTCTGTGTGACTGCAAATGACTAAGCAGAGCTGCATGTGGTGCATAGATGGTTCAGGTGCTGGGGAACACATGAGGGCAGGCATTCAGGAGAAGACATGAGCTTAAGAGTACGCCTGACAGCAGGAGTAGAGGTTTCTGATGAACAGAGTGCATGCAAACAGTACAGATTTATAACCATTTTGTCCTAAGCATCATAAAAATCAATAATTTCTTTGAAGCCTCAGCAGCTGGAGTTAGGGGAATGAAAAGACAATTTCAATTCTCATACTGGGAACGAAAAGGAATGAGGGAAGAAAGATTCTTTCTCTTCTACATAGGAACAAGTACCCTCAAAATATAAACAGGCAAGGATCCCTTAAACCTTGAAATAAAATCTTGTGGGTTGTTTTTTTTTTTTAAATCCAGTCTTTTGTTTGTGGAAATTCATGGTATTTGATCTAGCTTGGAGAAGATGATATACGGTCAAATGGTAAATGGATATAAGAAGGTACTGTAGTACAAAAGAGAATGTGTATGTATATGCATGTGTTCATAGAATCATAGAGTGTTTTGTGTTGGAAGGGACCTTTAAAGACCATCTAATCCCCCCACCTTGCCGTGGTCATGGACACCTTCCATTAGACCAGGTTGCAGAAAGCTCCATCCAGCCTGGCCTTGAACAATTCCAGTGATAGGGCATCCACAACTTCTCTAGGCAACCTGGTCCACTGTCTCACCACCCTTATCATAAGAAGTTTCTTTTTTATATCCAATGTGTATCTGCCCTCTTTCAGTTTAAAACTACTGCCCCTTTTCCCTTGGCAAAAAGTCTTTCTCTTTCTTATAATCCCCCTATAACTATCGAAGGGCTGCAATAAGGTCTCCCCAGGCTGAATGACTCAAACTCTCTCAGCCTGTCTTCACAAGAGAGGTACTTCAGCTCTCTGATCATCTTTGTGGACCCACTCCAGCAGGTACCAAGGACCCCTGACCTGGATGCAGTACTCACAAGAGTACAGCAGAGAGGCAGGCACCTCTCTCAACCTGCTGGCCACACTTCTTTTGTTGCAGCCTAGTATACACTTGGCTTTCTGAGCTGCCAATGCACATTGCTGGCTCATATTCAACTTTTCATCCACCAGTATTCCCAAGTCCTTCTCTGTAGTTGTGCCACTCAAACAAGTCTGTACTGTTAGTGGGGATTGCCCCAACCCAGGTACAGGATCTTGTACTTGGCCCTGTTGAACCTCATGACGCTCACATGGATCCTCTTCTCAAGCCTGTAAAGATCCCTCTGGATGGCATCCCTTCCCACTAGTGTGTCAGCTGCGCCTCTTAGCTTAGCATCATCTGCAAACTTGTATTCAAACTTGTATATCTCTATGACATTAAAGAAGATATTAAATAATGTGTCCCAGGACAGGGACACCACTCAGTACTGGTTATCTACAATTGGTTGACTATTGGTTGTCCATACACACCAATGTGTTGTCTACCATTACCTGAATTTTAACTGTATTAGAGTAAAGGCATCACTGTAGGGACACCAAGCTGTGCAATGTGAAGTTGTTCTTGTCTGGGGTTTAAGGTCATCTGGCATTTCCAGAAACCTGGAATTAGTGCACTTCTTCCCTGCAGAAAATGGCTCTGAGCTGCTTGCTCTCCTCTGTCCCCTTCTACTGTATCCCTTGAAGTCTCCCTAACCTCTCTGTGTGCAATGCACACTTTCTCCTGCTGAATGCTCTCTGGAGCTGGTGAGGAAAGTCAAGAGCTGCAGCAAGCAAAACAGAGTTCTACACAACAGGGCTCCTGTACACTATGATTATGACTTTGGACTTGCCAACCCTCCCTTCTCTTCCCTCCTGTTACTTTGCTCTTTATTCTGGGTCCCTTATTGGCTCCCAATTTTGGTTTGGTTTTGGTTTTTTTCCCCAGTCCTGTATTGGCTCAAGGCCAAGCATAAGACCATGAGAGGAAGGGGATATCTGTGGTGCAAATTCTGAAGATCTTCTCTCACCCAGCCATGAATCACAAGATCCTTTCAATGCAGAAAGAGAAAATCTGCAGATCTGTCTCTGTCCCTCTCCCTCCACTGAGGGCTGGTCCTGGAAGCACTGCTGGAATTTGGGCTGTTTTTCTCAGTCAGAAGGCAGCAGGCAACAGGCAAATCACTGTTATCTGTCTCTTTCTTTTCAGGGAGGGCTGAGTGCCTTTTTCATTTAGGTAATAACAGGCTTTTGGCAGCACCTCCAGCACAAACCCAAGCTGCAGGTGAGCAGCAGGAGCAGAAGAGTTTGGCTCAGGTTTAACAACTCACATTCCACTGATAATAGGGGGTTTTCCCAGAGCTCTGCCAAGGCAGGCTGAGTCTGTCCAGGAAGTAGAAAGGCAGGAGAGGCAGCATCGGGGAAAAGGAAGAGAGAGATTTGTTGAGACAAGTTTATGGAGAGGGATGAGCAAAGCACAGAAGGTGGAAGGCACCGTGGGAAAGAGAAGCCAGAGGCAGAGGTAAGAGGATTAAAGCAGAGGAAACTAAAGGGAGGGAACAGATGTTTCTGGGAAGAAACATAAGTTTGGACAAAGTTGAGAAGCGTCAAAATTTATGGTAATGATAGAAAATCCTCACAGCAGTATTTCTTGAGGAAACAAAATACTATCTTTCCACACACTTTATGCCCATTTGAAGGAAGAGTCAGTTACAAGCCCCAAGAAATTCCTGACTGTTATGTGACTTTCCACACAGTTGCAGAAGTTTATATTTCTCTCCTTTTTTTTTTCTCACCCATGTTTCAATAGAAGTGAGAGAGAACACACACACAAAACCCCCAACAAACAAATAAAAGCAAACAACCAAATCTAACAAAACCGAAAGCAAACACCCAGCTCAAACTCATCCATGATGAGATGTCTCTCTCCAAGAAGACAGTTTTAAAACCTCAGGTTTTCCTCCCCTAAAAAAGGATTGAATACAATTTTCCACGTTCACATTGCACATGTGCCTCCCATGCCCAGCAGGATGCTTAAACTTTTGTGATGTTTTGCCCCAGTGGGAGGTCTGTGAATGCCAAAGGAGGCTCTGGTTTACCTGTGAATGTGATCCCAATCAGATGGGGCTTCACTGTCACTCAGAAGCTTGCTGACTAGTAATAAATATTCATAGAACTGATTAGATGTTAATTGCACAAATCATCACCTTTTCAGCCAACTCCGGGAACCTTGCTGCCACCCACCATAGTTAGAGGCAGCAGAAAATGTCTTTTATGTAGATTCCTTAAGGTCAATCTAGTATCTCAGAGGGCAGAGGGCTATGGGACCCATGAGGCTATGGGGGTATGGGGCTTGTGAGGCCTAGGGAGCTGTGGAGCCCATGAGGGCTATGGGGCTTGTGCAGTGTCCCTCAACACAGCCACAGCAGTCCTTTCTCAGTTCTGCCCCAGGTGAGGGGTTGCATTGCTGCTATTATAACCCCCCTGGGGCAGGAGTCCTGTGGTTCCTGCAGACATCCCTGCAGTATGTTCTGCCTCCCTCTCCCTATGCTCTGCTTGCTGTCCAACCCCATAAGGACTGCCCTTCTCTTCCACTCTGTGATCTCCATTCTTCCCTTACAAACAGTTTTGCCAGGGCCCTTCTGCAAGGAGAGAGCAAGGAGAAGCACTGGGCTGGGATGCATGCAGACTGTGTGTATACCTGTGTGCACACATGCCTATGTGCATGTGTGACTATGAGCATGCAGGATGAGGCACGTCTATATCTGTGTTTGTACTTACATGTGGGAAGAGACTTTAGCCCCATTTATTCAGCAAGGTAGAGGAGCAAAGACATGCTGTGCTGGCAGGACATATGGTCCTCTCCCTGCACAGGCTGTGCCTCTGAGGGCCCATATGTGAAGGCCACCTTGCACCATTTCCACTCTCTCCCTGAAGTGTTGGGCTGGCATGTTTACTGGCACTACTCTTCATCTGCACAAAAAGTGGACAGCTGTTGTGACACGAGTTGCCCCTCAGTAGTGTGACACAGTGGCTGTGGTAAAGATGGCAGGCTGTTCAAATGACGTTGTACCTACATCTTCCTGACATTTGTGCCACCCCTGCTCTGGAGCTGAGGTGAAAGTCCTGTTCTTGACAAGCCCTTCTTCACTGACAACCCACACAGACCTGTATTTCTCCACCCTCCCCGACTCTCCTTGTAGCCCTCTGTCCCACCATATCCAGCCCCCTTGAGCTTAGCCCAATAGCACCAGCCTTCAGAGCAAACTGCTGTCCGTATACAGGCTCACACATTGGGAATGTGATAACCTGGGACAGGCACCATTCATCTTCATCGCAGGGAGGCAGCAGGATTGGAAATGGCATGGCAAGATGAGTCTGCTGCACGCCCCTGTCACAGGCATTTAGAGCAGAGCCACTGTAGATGTGACAGCAGTGACACTCTAGGAAACCCTGGTCAGATCTCAACCCCTGTCTGCCTGGGCTTCTTCCAGCCCCAGAGTTGGCCCTCTGTCAGGCTGGAGGCAGAACTGATCCTCTAGCTTTGTGCTCTGGCCCTTCGGTGTGAAATGCATGCTCAAAAAAATCTTTAAGATGGAGGAAGTACTCAGTGAGTCCCTCACCTGCAGGCAGTGGCTTTCTATCCACCAAACACAATGGATGGGAGACAGGAGAAGATCCTATTGAACGCTCAAATCTGACTGCACCATTCAAACCAACTTAAATACAAGGGGGCTGTGCTTCTTCCCATACAAATGACTGATATCAGAGGGTATGACTGGCTCCCATCCCTCTGAGGCTATTGCCATAGCCTTCCATTCCTCTGGGTTTATGGTACAAGCTGACAAACTTGTCCCTTCGTGGTGTCAATCCCTGCACTACAGTGGAGGGGTGAGGTGTGAGGGCTTACACAGACAGAGTAAAAAGGCAGGTAGTTCCATTCCATATAATCCTGTTTAGCTGGCAGAAAAGAGCTCCTTGATTGTTCCTTTGCGTTGAAGGCTGGGTGACACACAGCTGAGCAGTTTCAGGCCTGCCAGGAATAGACAGTGTCTCAAATGGTTGCTTCTGCCTCGACACTGAACACCACTCATGGCCAACTTGCATGCAAAGTCATGTCTTCCCAAGGCCTCCCTTTGCTCCTGAGCCCCGTCACCAAGAGCATTCACCCCCTGCAAAACAGCAGGTTCAACTGATGTCCTTTGAACCCATAATTCAGTCCAGTGTGCCTCCATTTAAATGCTGCCCTTCACCATCGCCTCCCAGAAGTTTTCTCAACCTAAGCTGCAGTGCATGAGACTGCTGGCTCTCCTCACAGCTGCTCCATCTGTGTCACTGCAAACAATTTCTAGAATGCCTTTTTAAAATGTATTAGTCTTCCAAAAAGAAGCTGATAAAAAGGGGATGGGAGTAAGGGAAGGAGAGGGGAGGAGGCAGGATACATTGATATGGTCTATTCCACACATCTGCAGTATTCTCCTCCCAGCCCTTCTATGAAAATAAATGGACATTTATTATGAAAATGAATTGCTGGGTTTGCACAGGAATCCTTAGGCAGGCAGGGAATAAGTGTTGGTCTTCTGCACGTATGTCTGTGTGAGCCACACACACTGCCTATGATGCAAAAGAGAAATACATCAACCATACAGGCAGCAATTTGTCAGATTTAACACCTGAAGGGCTCTGTGTGTGCCTGTGTGCACCTGTGTGTTTGTCCATATGCGTTCAGGTGTGTGGTGCAGCAGTTGCCCTCAGCAAGGGGCATGTGTGATGGCAGTCAGCAACGTGTTCCCTGGTGGTGCCATTCCAGTTGCTCAAATTGTTCCTGTCATAAATTTCTAAGGGCTCCAAGCACATCTGTCAAAGCACATAGATATGAGTGGTTGGTCAGTTTTATAGACCTGTCCTGAGACACTCTAGCCAGTACCACATTGGTATTCAGCTGGCATGAGCTCAAGGATACCACTTGGAAAGAGCATGTGTTGTGCTGCTGGTGGGTAAAATCAGGTACCATTGTGTTCATGACACTGAATATAGCAAGGAATTTAGCAATGCATTTTCTGTGCTGGAGTCAAGTAAGGGCAGTGGAAACTCAGACTTACTGTCTGTCTCTCTGCCTCAGTTTCTAAGAGAGGAGAAACCTGGTCCAGCCCCTCCTGACTCTTGTGGTTAGTTTGATGGATGGAAATTACACAATTGCCTGTCTCTGTCCATTGTTTTGCCTCTCACAAGTTGTCCTTCCCACCCTGTCCCCGCTAGGAATAATTTTTCCCTGCAGTGTGTGGGTATCTAGGGGAAGAAAGGAGGGCAAAGAACACAGGCAGCCTGAAGAGAATGGGAAGGATTCGGGATCAGGAATGGGGCAGAGCTTGGATAGACCCTGCTGTCATAGGAATGATCCAGGTAAACTGTAGAGAGGGCTTAGCCTTTATTCCCTCACCCAAGACCAGACTGTGTGTAGAAGAGAGACACTCCAGGCTACATTTCGATGGCTTTTGTCACACAGAGTGTAAGCCTAAGAAGCACTGGAACAGACACTTCTCACCCCAATCCTAGGCTCTGGGGCATCTCTCACCAACCAAATGCATATTTATATTTCACTTACTTATTTTGGAGATGTTGACAAGATAAGGGGCCGTATTCTGACTTCAGAAGTGAACGTGTGTGTGTGGAAGCACAAGTGCTCTAGAGCAGTGAGCAGCAAACTCACTCTGTATCACATCAGTAACAAGGGGATTCCAGGCAGGAGACATTTGCAGGCGCGAGCAGAAGAAAACCTTCACGTTTCTTCTCCAGGGTGAGCGCGTGCGTCAACTCTGAGATACGCTCCCTGACTCTCGAAATTTATTCAACATTCCTGTGGCTTGGGCGAAAATAACCGTAATGAATAATCGGGCTGTGCTGGCCCTGCTGCAGATTTCCTGGTAGATACAGCCCCCTGCAGGAAGGAAAAAGCCAACAGACTGCGGTGGCACTCAGGCTGCTTTGCTGGGCACAGGCACATGACATTCTTATCTCCCATCCTCTGCCTTTATCATGAAAACAATCGTGTACCCTGAGTTTTGGGCTTGTTTCAAGTACTTTATTTCTTTTTTTACACAAGAGACAAAAACCCCTAGACTCCAGATGATACCAGTGTGTGAAGATGGGAATGCCCCTCTGTGTGTGCTAGTGTGGGGGAGGTGCAGGTACCTCCAGTTTTTCATGCCATCTGGCTGAGAGCCTTTCAGATACAGAGCCTCTGGACTGGTACAAGGAATCAACCTTTGTTGGGGAGCCATCAGCCAGGCGAGCTAGTGTTTGGGTTTCTTCCCTAGGGAAAACTGTGGTCATCCCCAAGGCTCAAAACAGAGAAACAAAAGACTCAGAGCTGCTTCCTTGATCCCACTGCCTCTCTACACTCAGTCATCCCCTATGTTGGATAGGGATCCAACACCTTTAACTTTCTAAAACCTATAACTCAGTTACAGAGCAGGGACTTCCCAGGATTACAGCCCTCATGGCTATAAGAAGATGGAGAGAGGGATTTTTTCTGAACTGAGGGCTTTTTATCTTACCTTGGCCTCTGGTTTCCCAGTGAGGTCCTAAATATTAGTGGTTTCCACAAATACAACACATCTGCTTGTGGAAGAGAAACCACGGGGGCCTTTCTGTTCTGCAGCTGACTGGACTGTGCTCAGCTGCTCCAAGAACATCTACATGGCTCCTTGCAGAAAAATATTCTGGCCTGATCTGATTGTGGGAGCGGCCAGAGACATTCTGCAGACATTCTTGTCCCCTCTCAGATCCTGTCCTACATGTAGGACATCCTGGGGATGTATGGGAGAATCCAAAGGCCAGTTGCTGTTGAGCCTTTGTGTTCAAACATGAGTAACTCTGTGCCCACAGTTCTGGCAGTCCTCAGTGGATTGCACCCTGCGCCACTGCCTTCAGTTTGGAAAGGGAAGAAGCAAACCTGGCAAGCTGTCCTGTCGTTTATCTTCCTGCCAAGTGGGAGGCAGAGGGAACCAATGCTCCCAAATTTCTTCACTGGAAGAGCCCAGCAAGAGAGGGAAGCTGTCCACCAACCTACACTTTCCTGAGGCCAGTGACCAGGTCAGGGTTCAGTTTTTGCTGGCAATCTTTTTCTTACGGGCAGAGACCAGATCATAGAAAGGATCCTGTGTGATGCTGGTTCTGGAAATAAGAGGAAATGGGAGCAAAAGTAAGAGATTTAATGATGGAGAGCAGCACAGACAACCCCAATTGAACTGCACAGAGACACCACTTACCAAAGTGTACGACTAGAGATTTCCAGACTCACAGCAGAGAATTTAGCTGTGGCTAGAGATTCTCCAGAAGGGACCTTGAAACTCTTTGAAGTCAAGAGGTACCACAGTTGCTAGACTACAAACATTTCTTTCCACCCCCCTCTTTTGAAGCTCTGATAGCGAATTAATCTGTGAGAACATTTGTCCCTGGAGCTGAACAAAGGCAAGCTCAAGCTTCCAGTTCTGGTCTCCTCACCGTATTGCTTCAATCCACTCATCACGTTCTGCTGGTGTGGCTGCTGAGATCTTGTAGGACTGATGCTTGCCTTCAACTACCTTCCCATCCCCATCTGTTTTGCAGGCTTTGATCTTCTGCCCTTTGCAGTTGGGATTGAAGAGTTCAAAGCAGTTCTGACAGGAAGGAAATAAAATGGAGCAGTTGGGGAAGACACAGTGGACCGAGGAGGCTATGCTGCCTTCAACCATGAGTGACAGGCTCAAAGAGCTTCCAGAAGGGAGGAGAGCATTCTGTCTCTGAAATGTAACAGACCCTTTCCTTCCCCACCCCAAAAATTGAACTTACATTTCCTGGTGCAAAATAGCTAGGAAGTCAGCTGTGTGCACTCATCTCTGCCCACCTACACCCATATACAGATGTGAAAACATACAATACAGCCAGCCAAAAGACAGCTGTCTGTTCACACCAGAAATAGAAATTAAAAATACAGTCATGCTTAGATGGGGGCAGTTTTGAGTGGCACCTTCCCTCCGAGAAGCATGTTAAGAACAGGTTGTGTGCATCTTCTCTTTCCTCTGACCATCTGACAGCCTGTGTTGGCAGAGTACCAACCAGTGGAGACTTACTGGCTTTTTGGGATCATCCACCTTCCTGACTGATAGGTTCTCCAAGGGGATAATGCCCAGGGGCTCTTTGTCCTGAAGGCAAGGAAACATGAATTAATACCCAAGATGCTACCCAAAGCTATGGCACTATTTAGAGCCTCTCTGATTTCCCAGACATGTGCCTTTGTGGAGGAGACAGGGGCAGTGTATGCCTGGGGAGACAAGATCACAGGTGAGGAAACAGCACTGAGTTCAGTCTGGGAGCACAGGGTAGAAGGGAAGACTTGCCCCCTATCCTCTGCTCCTCCCTGGCCCCTCAGAGGCTCATAACCACCCAGGACACTTTCCCAACCATGAGTTAAGCCTTTACCGTGGTATATTCAAAGTAGTACAGGCAGTTATCTGTCAGAATGAACCAGCGGCGTTTCCAGGTTTTCACACGTCCTCCTAAAGGCAACGAGGTTCAAAAGCCCTTAGTCACATGTTTTCCTGTCCTTCCCCCTGCCTCCCCCAAGCTCCAGACCTGCACACACAGACATACACTTCCAGGTCTCACTGTAGGTGAGCTCCAAGGAGACGCTGTGGTGCTAACCACTGATGTGATACAGTGTGTGGACACACATACACAGGCAGCCAATTTTGCTCTGATGGTGCCGGGAATGGGAACAGGAGAGGAGTATCTTCTGGAGTCCCTTTTTCAGCAGACAGAGCCTGCAATAGCTGGGAGGAGGGAGCAGCAGCTGGTTTCAACAGCAGGTGTCAGCCTCAGCCCACCACAGCAGACAGGACCAAAGGACAGCAGAGATGATGGCGGGTTCCAGGGGGAGATTTGTGGTGGGAAGCAGGCAAGCGGGGAATTCAGTGGAGCTAGGGGAGTCCTCCCCCTTACCTAGTTTCAGCAGCCAGCCCTCACGGTTAGGGTTGAAGAAAGTATGTGTGAGGTCATTGCCATCATCCTCTGGTATGGAGAACGGCTCGTTCTTTATGCTCTCAAACAGATTCTGTCCCAGAGCATTAGTAGAGAGAGAGAGAGAAAGACAGTGAAAGATTTATTTCTGACAAAGCTTGTACACAACTATCTTAGGTCCATCTGGTCCATCCCTCTATTTCTACAAGGGCAGGCAGGCAAAGTGCAGGGGAGCAGGCAGTGAGCACTGGGGGTACAACAGCCCTCAGTCTACACATCACAGGGTTTCAAGAGGGATCACTAGCTCTTTTCTGCATCTGGTGTCATAAGGGGTCTCAATTTGGAAAGTCACAGACACAAAATGGTGCACCCATAGCAAGAC
The DNA here is from genome assembly GCA_035583135.1 of Lophotriccus pileatus. Taxonomy (NCBI): domain Eukaryota; kingdom Metazoa; phylum Chordata; class Aves; order Passeriformes; family Tyrannidae; genus Lophotriccus; species Lophotriccus pileatus. Next base: position 50,659,857 of record JAWWES010000041.1, read on the forward strand.
AGGCTGCTGTGACCAAACCCAGCATGACACAAGTGCTGCTTTGGGTAGTATTAAGGCACTAGGATGGGGACTCAACACGGCAGAAACTGCAGCCCCGTTTAGACCGTGGGTTGGTGGGGCCAAACACTGCTGATAAGCTGTATGTAGAGACCAGCCCATGTAGCTACGTGGCCACAAGGAGGCACATTTCATACAACCGAGGCTTTGGCACTGAAGGACAAAAAGGGTGACATTCATAACAGCAGAGTGACAGGGAGGCAGGTTACTAGCTTTCAAGGTATACTGAAATGTTGTTAACATCACTGGATTTGCAGTCATTTATAACACAAATCCCAAGCCAAGGGGGAAAAAAAAAAGAAAAGAAGCTACAGGCTTCTGCATCTTCCCCCAAATTGCCTGAAAGAAATGACACCTGGAGTAAAATCTAAAGCCTTTACCCTGAGGGGATGCTGCTCAGCAAACCCACGTGTGGAATGTAGGCAGCCTCTTTGACACAAGACAGAAGTTATTGTGCCCAGGCTGGTTGGTGAAGCCAGACACACATAGGCAGGCTGCCCACCTCTACCTAGCCTCATAGGGCAGGTCCCATATCTGCTGAGCCTTTGAGAAAATGGAAGCTCCAGCTACACTAATGGATCCATCCCCTGTCCCTGCATCATCATCCCCTGAGATAAGAGACACCATGGACCTGCTGAGAGCTTTCCAGATGCTGGAAGAGACCCTGACACTCATTGGGGCTTGTTGTTTCTACTCATTCAAAGATATATCCTGGTGTAAGAGAAGTCAGGCACTGGTGTCCTGACTGATGCAAACATTGGAGTTAGCTGAGACATTTAGGTATGAAAAAGGGAAAGGGATTTGCAATCTTGCCCACAGTGACATTGGCTCCCATAAACAGAGACACACAAGAAATAGACAGTCCCCTTGGGAGCTAGGACTTTCAAAGCTGGATGAAAGAGTGAGATGCCCAGCTACCTTCCAGAGAGGTGGGCACCCCATTCACATGGCCTCATACCTACACGACACACAGCAGTATCTGTTCCTCTCTCACATGTACAGACATAAAAGCACAAACTTTCTTAAACTGATATAGGTATTCCCTGAATGTCTCCAGCCCTGTCTCTCTTGCTCTATGCCCTCACCAACAAGAATGTGTGAACTTTCGCTCCAAAGCAGTTCCCACATTTTCCAGATTCACTTCTATACATACTGCCCTCTTTCCCCATGAGGACCTTCTCCTTTTATGGCAGAAGAGCAGTAGGCCTGTATCACACTGAAACCTGCAGACCTTTGCTTCTCAGTGGACTCTGAGCAGAGAGAAGAGGTAATTTTTGATGACAAAATTGGAAGTCTTCTTACCTTTAAGAGCTCTTCTGGCAGGTCCCCTCCATTGTCAATGCCTCTGTTGATGGATACAAACCTTTCAAAGTGGGGTTTGTCTTTCACATTGGGGTTGTGCAGGCTGGTATTAAGCATGATGATAGAGAAGGAGAGTACATAACAGGTATCTATCAATGAGAAAGAAAACCACGATGGGTGCCACTTTTTCTAGAGAGCAAAACAATCCACACCCTAGCAGGTGGCTTGGTTTCTAGTCATCGAAGAACACTGTCCTTCTCTCAGCTGTAGGAGGAGAAGGGAGATGACCCTTCTGCTAGGAGAAAGGGGTTCAGATTTGGATCGGGGTGATTCCATTCCCTCAGGATAATGGGGCAAGTTGGGCAGATCTGGTCCCATAGTAGCTTTGCCAGCAGGAAAATTGCTACAGACCTGCATCTCTCAGTGCTATCTTTGCTGCAACACAGGCTCCTCTCTCTAACAAACAGTGTAGCTCAGCCTTATAGGCCTTCTCCCCAGAAGTACCTGTGGACTGGAATACTCCCGGGTTACACTTGCAGTACCAGTTGGCAAAGGCCTCCATCATCCGGTCAATCTTCTGAGCTTCCCCAGGCAGCCGGAAGCTCCACAGGAACTGTCTATCAGGAGCAGCATGCCAGATAGGTAATCAGATTGGGTGCAAGAAACATTCATCCCTTCCCTCAACCCATGGGACACCATGAAAATAAAAGAATTCATCCCGTCACACTGTGGAGACAACACAGTGCACGAAGAAGGAGCTCTGCTCCTCTCTCTATAAATTGCCTGGGATCATCAGCCTCAAACACCTTAAAAGCAAGAAGCAGAACTAAGCACCCTGGAAATCATGGCTCTGCTTCTTAATGAGTGCCCTGCAAGGCAGCAGAGACCTCAAGAGAAAGAGTCCTGCCAGGAGGTGGCCTATAAGAAAACAAGATGCCCTAAGACTGAGTCACCGTGTCATTGACATAACGGGCACTGTGGACAGACATGATTTCTGCTGCAAGAATAACTTTTCCCATCCCCCCAGACATTGAAGCCACAGGAACCCACTTTTCTGCACATGGTCAGTCCAATCAAGGGGCCATGAAAGTGTTCCCCTTGGAGAAGTTGTTGACAACTCACAGAGCAACAGCCTTGGAGCCACCACATGCAGCGGGGCCTTGGGAAGTTCCCATTTCAGACCAGTAAGGCTTCCTGACCTTCCTGGCTGGTAAGACCCAGTGGCTGAGCAGGCTCCAGCACCATCCCCTGCATCTGTCACTGTCACTTACCTCAGTGCCTGCACCAGGTTTAAGTGGGCAAACTGGTGACATGCCACAAAAGCTTGGAGGATCTGAATGTTTTTGGGGTCCCTGGGAGAGGACAGAGGGAAAAGGTCAGAAGAGAGCTCTGACGCTGCTCAGTTTGGATGCCCCTTGGTGTGACAACCTGCCCCTGGCTCCATGCCAGCCTCCACTTCCCCTTGACCAAGAAGAGCCAATATGTGCTCTCTTGTCTCAGAAGACGGACCCCATTACAGGCAGGAGGAAAAGCAGCCTATATAGCCAGCCTTAATTACCCTCCAAAGACACTCCCAGGGATGTAGTGCCTACCCAGCCCACTGTGGTTGGAGGTATGCTCAGTCTTGGCACCTGGCTGAGGTCTGCCCCAGCTCATCCCAAACGGTAGTTGAGAGGGGCCAGGCAGGACAGGGCCTCCAAAGGGTCTCCTCATCCTGCCTGGGTTGCTCACCTCCCACCCAGGTAATCCCCAATGGCTGTCTTGTTCAGACCTTCACCCTTGTAGAGGAATTTGGCAATCTCCTGCAGGTCTGAGGATAATACCTGGTGCTCAATCAGGTACTGGATCCCCTGGAAAGGAGAAGCAGGACAGTGAAGTAAGACAGCTTTGTGGTCTGATGAGAAAGTAGGACTCCAAAACATTGATATCAGCTTTCCTTAGGTTTGATAAACTTGCCTTCTCTGTTACTCCCCAGTCCCTTTATGAAAGATGACAGCCATGTTCTCACCTTTATTCCATCCCTCTTCATCCACTGTGGGGGATCAGTCCCATTTTCATTTTATCCCTACATCTGGCTAAATGTTTCACTGTGATGGAAACTCAAACAAACAAAAATGGGCAATGTAGTTCAAAAGTCAAAAAGGCAAAGTGAAAATAATTCATTTTAATATTTTCAATCAAAATATCTTAGTGTTCTATTCCTAAATGTCTTTTTTTTTTTTTTCCTAAATTAACTTACAGAACACTGTTTGTTTAAAAGAAGACATAATAAAAAAAAATGTACTCAGGCAAAAATAAAGGCTTGAGACAACTTAAAATAATTTTTCCTAAATTTTTCTTCCATGCCACAGAACAGAGAAGACTGCAATCTTTTCAATTCCATCCCTCCTAACCAGTAAGTATGGAATATGCTTTTAAAGGAATACAGAGAGTCTGAGTTGGGTTGTGCAAAGAGTCAATATCCTATTTTAGAGAGAATTTCATAATTTTCAAAGCCAAAGAAAGCTGAGGTTTTGTTCAAAGGATTCTTGACAGTATCTAACAACACTACAGTTCTCCAGACCACATAGCAATTCTCCTCACAAAATACAATAAAAGAATGAAAATTATTTTAGATCCATCAAAATGTTCTACTTCAATGGAATCATTTCACTTTGCCCTTTAATATATAAGAAACTATCTCTAAAATGCCCCAAAGAAAAAGCAGTTTCAAAAGAAGAAATTGAAATGTTTGTGAGATATTCTTTTTCCAAGCTATTTTCCTTTCTCTTTCCCCAGATGGAATTTTGGTAAGATCAATTTAATTTTGCAAAGCATTGCAGTGTGATGGGACCCCATTTTTCCAGAAGAAAATGTTTCTCCCCAAAGGTTTTGTTTGGCCAGATTCCTAACACTTATCTCCTCTATCCTCAGGAACTTTCCACGGGATCTTGGAGATAGGAACTCTAAATTTAAAGTATCAGCATTGCATGGGTGGATTGTAACCTTAGAAAGCAGGGGCAAAGAAATTTCCTTGCTTTGCAGCAGCTTCCAGTTTATTGCATGTAGCAAAAAGGAGGCAATAATCAGAGAGCTGCATAATACAGGCACAGCACATACAACATTTTGACCAGCCTGATCGGCATTAAACCAATAAAGCTAAACTGGTTTGGGGTTAGAACTAGTTCGGGTATTTCTGCAAAGCATGGCACAGTGCCACAGAGAGATGCCTCTGGGGCTTCAAACCAAGGTCAGACTGAAAGGCAAAATAAAACCTTCTCTCATGCAGGCTGTAAGTACTGATATCACCGCTCTGAGACAGCTCCTACTGGCAGAGGGATGTCCAGGGGACCGGCAAGCACTCCAGCTCTGGTGTGGATGCTGGGGAAGGCATCTGAACAGTCTCAGCAGGGCACAGAAAGAGGCATGAGAAGTTGTCATGCTGAGCAGCAGCCACCCAAGATGTTAGCTGTGGTAGTTAGCTGGTGATGAGCTATCATTCGATCGCAGCTTGTGGTTTTACTTACAGAGCTCAAAAAAGTGGCCCACCAGTGAGGAGGAAGGAAGAGGGAACTGTCTTTCTCACATCTTGTCTACTTGATCATAATGTTTTTAGAGCTTTCTGCAGAGGACTGAAGGCAATTGACAGTACTGGTCAGAGTCCCAGAAAGCAGAAAAGCTGTATTTACTCCACACTTCAACCGATACTACCAAAACTGTTTCCAAAATGACAGAGGAACTAGACTAATTCTCAGAATTTCTCCCCTTCTTCCTTGTTCATCCTCCTCTATCACATTATAGCAAACTGTTAGCCTCACAGTCAAGAAGAGCTGTGCTGAAGGAAATTTGGCTCCCATGACACATTGGCAGTGTTAAACCGTCCTCCCCTTACTTCTCTTATATTTGGGTTGAATTCTCTGGGATGACCTATAAGCACGTGATGGGAGGGAGACAACACAGTCTGATCATGTAAAAGATCTTACTCAGGAATAGAATGGAGAGTGCTACCAACTGGAACCTTAGTGAGTTAGGAAACCAGCCCCACAGTCTCATGCCATAGTTCCTTTGACACAGATGGCTGCAAGTGGACCAGTAGCCAACAGAGGATCTTCCTCCAAGCTTTATCTTCATAGGTGGTATGAGCAAATCCTACCTTTGCAGGGTCCATGTTGAATTTCTTCCGGCCCAGGGACAGAATTTTATCCCTCTGTGATAGTTTGCTGCAAACACACACACAAAAAAGAAGGAAAATCAAACTTAGAATAAAGGACCATGTCATTTCACTCACAAGTAACTTTGTAATAAGTTAGGTAACTTAGATATCTTAAGGACAGGTGTCTAACTATCCAGAAATAAAGAGAAATCTAAGAGGAGAGAAGGGGATTCCTGGCCTCATTTCCCTGTCCTTGTTGTGATCCAAATCCCATTAGAGCTTTTGTTTTATCGACCTCAAAAGAGAGACTGCAAAAAAAGGCATACTCATCTTACTCCACTTGCCTGGTCTGCTCTCCAGGATTACTGTCTGCCTCTTGCTTCTCTGCATTTTGGAAACGCTCAATCTCTGCAAACACTTCAGCAATCTCCTCCTTCAGCTTCTGCAGAAGAAACATGGAAGGAAAAACAGCAGACATACATATATACATAGGTAGCATGTTTTACTACTTCCCTGAAACATAGGAAAAGGACAGGTCAGATGGTCATGACCAGCCAAGGATGTCTATGAAATGGGGACTGCCCTGGGGTGACCCTGCTGGATTCCAGATGAAAACAACTGGAGAGGGGCAGAGGAATGTTCTCATGTCTGTTGTCAATCACGGCTGGAAAAATCAAGATTAGCCAGTGAGGCGAGTGTCAGAGAACTCGCCCCAGTGTTGATTTCAGTTCCTCAAACAATGTCAGATGCAAGAATTCTTCCATCGTGCCCTTTTCCTTTGAGCTTTTACTTTGCACAGCCCTGCTACACATCCAGGAAAGGGGAAGTGGAACCAGTAACTG
>JAWWES010000041.1:50666289-50777099 GCA_035583135.1 Lophotriccus pileatus
GTGCCCTTTTCCTTTGAGCTTTTACTTTGCACAGCCCTGCTACACATCCAGGAAAGGGGAAGTGGAACCAGTAACTGTGAGTTCAATATGAACCTGAAGTGGCAATACTATGAAACACAGAGTTTTTAATGTACCCATCATTCAAATACCATTGAGCAGATACCTGCCTTTAGGGGGAGAAAGAAGAAAAGAGGAGTAAAAATAGAGTAACTACTGCTAAGTTTTAAAAAAAATCAGTTGTGGAATTCACTTTCCTTTATGCCCATGACAGTCCATGGCCTTCTTGGCTGGATATTCTGCATTACTAAGGAAATCTATATCTGCCTGTTTCCATTCTTCAGTTATGGTCCTCCTCAGAGCCAAAGTACATTAGATCTCTTCCAGGAATCACCCAAATTCTTCCCCAGGCAAACCACAATAAGCGGGGGAAGAAGGGTTATTTTATGACAGATCCTTTCTTATCAAGGAATGAGGATGTGGATGGAGCATGTCACCAGATAGAGAAACTGAATTTCTGCAATATTCCATAATTTAAAAGAGATTCAGTTTTGCTCTGGCCACCTTCTATTGTGCTTTATTAGTCTCCAGAGCTGTGAGTGTTCCTTACTAAGCTTCACGTATTGCAAAACTGTAATGAGGCCGTGATCTTAGCTCCCAAATTTCAAATGATTACCAATTTTGCTATTTTATTCACTGCTGTTTTTCTGGCAGTGTTAGTGGCAAGTCAAAACCCATCCTCTGCTCTCCTCCCTCTCCCCTCCCCTAGACCTCCCCCCAAGTCTTTCTGTTTAAGGGTATTGCTAGACACTTTCTGAAAAAATCCCCTGGGGAAAATGTCTCTCATTCTGAGGTAGTCTTTTCACCTAAACTCATTCTGCTCCATTGGACAACGCATTGTTTAATGGATTTAGGATTTAAAATATGAGTTTGTGCAGCATAGCAACATTTCTCTGTCCCTAGTGGGCAAAAAAATGTAGTATTCCTCTTACGGTGCCCATTGCCTATTCTGAAAATTGAAGAGAGAAGAACCACAACCACACACCAGCAAATGACATGCACATATAATCTGTTTTGCAAGAGGAGACAAGATACTATTCTGATTTGCAGCACAAAGAGGGAGTCTGTAGTTTGGCTTAATCCTTTATGACATCTGGACATCTTCATGTTGTGGGAAAATCAGTCCAAGTCCAATGAATCAGTGCAATAAGCTCTCTCAAATGGGAGACCATATTACATGGTGGTGGAGGCAGAACAGAATAGAAAGTGTACAGTCCCATGCACAACTGGGATGCAGTCTGACTGATTTTGAATCTGTTACTTTCAGACATTTTTAAGAGTCAGTGTAGAAATGTTTGGGTCTGCTAAAACAAAAGAAGAAAAGCAATTTCAACCACAGAAACTTGTGTGGAAGGTCCTGCCAACACACCTCTTTGAAAAGACGGGATCCTTCATGAAGGACTTGTTAGAGGTCCACAAACAAAACAAATGTTTGATAAACACAGGATGATGCTGCAGGTAACTAGGACTGATATGTCATTGGCAGGTAATCAGTAATTAAAAATAATCATAAATGCTGAGCCAGGTGCCTGCCAGTATAGCAATGAAGTCATACTCATTACCTTAATTCTAAATATGCAGTCCCAGCTCATCCCTGCTCATAATTTGACCAGCCTTTCTCAAATATCCCATTAGGGTAGCTGATGATTCCTGCAGCAGAGAATTGGATGTACAATGGGGGCAAATAGGCCAGGGCAGCCTGAAGTTGAGAATTCAAGTTGGATCATGACAGAGAAAATGTTTCCAGTGCCAGAGCACTTCTGCGTGGCCTGGACTGTTATGCAAAGATGCTCCTTGGTGAAGACAGATTTTAGAAGGTTTGGCAGGCAAGAGAAACAGGATGGTCCTTACCTTAATGTCCTCCAAAAGCCCCTGTTTGTGCTGCCTGATTGTCTCTATTTCAGTCTCTTCAGCCTCGCTCAAGGCAGTTGACTCTGGAAGAATAAAGATGCCCGTAACAATAGTAATGGGGCCAACATATCACAGAAAAAGCTGCCTCAACCTCTCAGCAGCTACCCTCTCCTAGGGTCATGTCACAGCAACTCTGATTTCTGTGTTTCAACATCTATGCTCCCTGCTGTTGCAGCCACTGCACCTCACCTTTGGCCAGCAAATGGTTCTCAGTCCAGAGCAAGCAGCACAGACCCATACACCCCTCCTTGCAGTCAGATGTTGTGCTGGCAGCCCTCTTATCTAACCCTGCAGCAAACCACCCACCCACTCAAGCAATTCTGCTTGCTGTGAGTGCAATGAAGAGGTCTCACGAAATGCTCTCTGGTGGTTTTTATGTCAGTCATCTCTATGTACCGAAAATCTGTGACCTAAACACTTCACCTACATCCAAACCTGCCACAAAGAGCCACTGGCTTCATGGATTGATCCACCACACTAGGGTCAGAAGTGACTTAAGAGAGAGGATCGAGGTTTTTCAAATCTGAAGGCAGGATCTGGGGGGATGAAAGCCTTGCTGAAGAAGGAATGTCTTTGGTAGGCTGTTGTTCTGTGGACCGCAGACAACACAGAAATATGAGTAGGCTTTCTTCTAATGTACAGGAAGTTAAACAGATAGCAGAAGAGCCAAAGCAACCACGACATGATTCATAAAACACCTAGAACAATTGGGGTGACAGCATTGCTGCTAAATATAATCCAAGTGAAACGTGGCCTCTTCAGCAAGGAGAAGGAGGAGAAGGCTACAGCCATAGAGAAGAGGCAAAGTAGATAATGAGACCCCAGGAAAAAAAAAAGAGCTCACAAAAGACTGAGAGCGCTGAAGGTCAGTGCTGAAGTGGCACACAGGGCTCCTGCTGCACCTGAATACTGCAAGACAAAGCTTTCCCAAGAAGCCGTGTCAAGTCACTGGATGTCCTGCTTCACTGTTTCATGAGCCAAAATCCCCTGGGCCTCCTGTCTTCCTGGAAAAAGGGGAAGTAGCACCAGTTGCATTGGAAATTCTCTTGGTGTAGATCTCACATGCAAAACAACTGCTATAAATATGACTGGAGGACAAAAGAGGAAGGAAACAGCCACGACAGACAGAAGGAAAAGGGGACAAGGGCAATCATTTTGGAGTCCGCATGTTTCTTTCCTGTCATAGCCACAACAGCTCAGAAAGATCTGCCTTCCACAATCCTAATCTTTCCCCCCTGAGCTAAGTATGTTCCTGTTACTTTTCTCAGGCTGCAGCCTCTCTTCCTGCTGGTTTCAAACATTGCATTCCCTGGGGAGAGACTGCTGAATCTGTGGGAAGAAAGCAATGGACAAGCAAGCCAGCATGAAGCCAGGACTGGGATGGACCCATGTGCTCTCCCAGTCCTGGAAGCAGCCCTTGTGAAGAGCTGAAAGAAGCTGACTGACAGCTGAAGACAGTCAAGATGGAAGGAAAACCTGTGGCATCCAGAAGCTCGCAACAGTCAAATCTGTATGTGAGAGGAAAACAAACAACCAAGCAAACAAGCATAAAACCAAGCAAGCAACCAAGAAGGCAAACAAAAAATAAACAAACAAAAAGAAACCACAACAAAAAAACCCCCATGCAACAGTTCAGCTACTTGCTAGGCAGGTTGCTAACTTCCCTCTGAATGTCAGCCCTGTGCCTCTGAGCAGTGCCTGGGCTCCAGCTTAATTTATGTCTCCCACTGTTCTGGCATCTGCAGGGGGTGAGGCCAGCCTCTCAGTCTACCCAGCTTTATCTCTCGCACTCCTGCAGGGGCTTGTAATTGTAGAATCACTGGGGTGATTCCCTGACAAATTACAACTAAGACCTTTTGCCCTGTATTTCTTTCCACAAAAGCACCATAGCAGAACACACCTGAGGAACCTCACCTTTCCCCACCCCATCAGCAAACTCTGTGGTGTGGCTGGTTGCTTTGCTTCAGTTGTTCTTTGTCTATTGAAGCAGCCTGAAGCATCTCAAAGAGACATGAGGCTCCCAGAGGACACCATCTCACCCACATGACCCCCACTAAGACCGTAAATAGTGGATTCCCACTTCCTTCTGAACATCTGAAAACCCCAACTCCCAAGTGATTCACCTGTCCAGTTTGTCAGAATGAGAAAAGTGTGGGAAGGACTGTGTGTGTGTGGAGAGTAGGGGAGAAAAATCATATGAGTCATGGGGAAGGAATTAAAGGGTAAATAAACAGAAAAGGGTAACATAGTATAGAAAAAAATGGATGGATCAAACTTTAAGGGCAATTTATATTGAGCTGCAGAGAGGGTCCTCGTTAGGTTTCCTAAGTTTCCTGAATAGCTTAAGTCCTTGATTGCCTTGGAAAATAATTCTGAGGTCAGTGCATGCACGTTATTCCTGTGTCCTAACAGAAGGCCTGATGCTCTGCTCAGGGTGTTCCGAGGCCGTTCGTCAATGTTATTGACCACACTGCAGTCAGGGGAAGTCAACACAAAGGGCTTGTTTGGGGAACCATCCACAGACAGGCAGTGAAGGCAGCAGAGGCAGCAAGGCTGGGCAAGCAGCAGGTGAGTTACTGAGATCCTTTCCTTCCCTCTCCATGTTGAGAACAAGCCAAGCCAACAGCAGGACTCCCAGTGAAGCATCACCTGGCTCACTCTAGACATTTGCAATGGCAGAGGGAATTCGTCCCTGCACCAGGGGACTGAGGAACAGCTTCAGCCTTGTCAAAGTCCTCAGTACCACCAAGTTCCACTTCCCTCTAGAGCTAGGTGAGATCACAGATGAAGCACAGCCCTGGTCAGGGTTCTCTGCACAGGGGGAAATTTCACCCTGCTGAAGAACATACCACGAAAACACCCACACATTTCAGGAGGATACTGCCAGCCAAAGCAATGCTGAAGTTTCACAGTTCAGACACACAAAAAAAGAATGTCTGGCATCCTCTCCAGAAAGGACATGAAGTTGCTGCTTGGAATTTATTTTCAGAGAGCAAATGTTGAAAGGAAAGCGCATCAGCATCACATTTGTTGTTCTTACACCTGCTCTTGAGATTGTTTCCCTGTTCTTAGGGCAGAACCAGAGAGAAAGGCCTGCCAATTCCTCATGAACTGCCCAGGCTTGTATTTTCAGTGCTGTCACTCAAAACAGCACACAGACTTCAATTCCAGCTGTGGTGACTTATGCCTCCAGCCTCCCCATCTGGAGGGCAGGTCAGAGTTACCCAAACATCTGGGTACTTACGTGGCCAGCAGAGAGTACTGTGTCTGCTGGTCTCATTTCCCGTTGCAAAGGGCTGTGCAGAACCATCCGGACGTAACTAAGGCTTCCAAACCCAAGCAAAATTATATGAATAGGAAGATAGCTTTTGAAGCACAGAGATGAGTGGGAAGTTGAGCATCCAGGAGAGCTGGAAGGATGGACTGCAGAAGCAGTGGGGGAAGGTTATGAAAAATGACTGTATCTGTAGCGGTAGACTGTATCTGTGGCAAACCATCCATGTGCTACACACCCACAGAACAACAGCAGAGGTTCATCAGGCCCGTTTGCAAGGCAGTGTAGGTCTCTGAGTGTAGATACCAAAGGGTTTGGGCACTTCCACCCATGGCAACACGCAAGCAGAGTAGCCTGATGGGCACCTTCTGCCTGAAGGAGGCTGTCTGGTGGAAAAATTTCACCTGAAATTCCTTTTCTTTTTCAATATGGCTGTTGTGTCATGTGCAGTACAGACCACCACCTCCACAACCAGGTACCTGGCTGGCAACAGGCAGATGACAGGAAGACTTCCAGCTCCTCAGTTCCCTCCAACCCTATCTGTCTCCTTCCTGCAGCCACTCCACAATTCTCTTCCAGCTTGTGTCACAAAAAATTCAACATAGATCCTAACAGGTTTAATTTGCACATTTTAGTTATGGGGGAAAGGTGTGAAAAAAAATTCATCTTGCCTCCTGGTCCCCTTATCTCACATGAAAACTTACATCAATCAGGGTAGCTTCCAGCCACTTTTGACTAAGGCTCTTCCCCCACACATCCTAGCACAGGATACCATGGCACCAGTATGCTCTCCCATGTTTCACACACCCAGCTCAAGGATTGGGCATATGGGCTCTGTGGCCGCCCCCAGACAGTCATGAGGGGGTCTGAAGGAATCTGGAAGAGGACATACATGCAGGGAGAACAACCTCCCCACAGATACAGGTCATCTCACACAGAAATGTACCTAACAGGACCATCACACCTCCAGGTAGGAGGAGGACCTCAGGAAAAAGTGTACATGCACCTCTGACCTTCAGGACAATCAAGCCACAACTGAACAATTTCAGATGCATTCAGTACCCTAAAACTCACTGGAAAACCGTGTCTGGTAGCAGCCTGGGCTCTCAGAGGAGCTCAGCATCAAACAAACTCTCTTTCTCACCCAGCTGTGGAGTGACAGGATGGGACTGAGCAAAAACATCAGTCAGAGCCAGCACATCTCTCCAGGCATTGCCTGCCTCTGGGCTCTGCCTCTACCAGAACTGAGCAAACCCACATTCTCCCTGAACAGGATCTCACTGTGCTATTGCAGTGTGTATACTTTATTGAAAGTATACTTACTCGAATGTGTAACTTTCAAGATATAATTAACTCATAACACATAACTTGAGTGAATGACTGTGTCAGACCACCTGTTAGGAGGGAGGCACACCCCAAAATATACAGCAAAACAGGAGTTATCCCTCCCCTCCTGTCCAGTTTGTCCTGCAGAAGCTTTGTCCACAGTTGCTTTGCAGTGGGGAGGGCTGGGTGATCTGAAGAGACCCACCTTCACCAACATTCCTAGTCAGATGCTGGCAAGGGCTCAGCTCCTATAGGTACCACAAATTTCCCTGACAAGGAAGTACACTGAGTGTGCCCCTTCCTTGGCTACACACCTCAAAGCTAAAACGTGCACAACAGTTGCTGAAACTGGACACTGCTTTTTGCTTTCACTCTCTGCTCCATAACCTATATACAAAAGCCTGATAGGACAGAATCAGATCGAGAAGAGCCATTGCAAGGTGATCCTTTTTCTTCCTGGCCCTTGTTCAGCCTATTGCCATTCAGCTCTCCCTCTCTGCTGGCTTTGCACAGGCACATGCTCAGAGCTTCCTCAGCCAGAGGCTAGAAATGTTCAGCCTGGAAGTGTGCCTTTCCCTGCTGAATCCCAAACACTTTTCCCACCACCTGCCAAAGCACGAAATAAAACCTAAGATCTCTCTCAGTTCCTTGGATGTGGCTTATCTCCCCCCACCCACATCTGCCCACTGAGATTATTTCAGGACCAGGCAGGCCCACCTGCAGGTCCCTTGGAGTTTGTAGGATCCTAATGCAGTTATTTACCTTTAACATGGACATAAGCAAGAGATGCCCCAGTACCAAAAGCCTTGCAAGAGTGTTGCACTGGGATATCCAACTGCATGAAAGGCTCCACAGAGGCAAACCAGCTCCTGGAATCTGCAGGGAAACACCACTTTGGAGCTTGCAAGCCGTGCCAGAGTTGCATGAAGAGAAGCCAAAGCTTACAAGTGTTCATTTTAAGTGCCATATATACCCTTGATGCCCCTGAGTTCCCAGCTCAGTCCAGGACCACCAGCCCAAGGGATCCCAGTAGCAGACACTCTCAGACAAAATCCATTTGAATCAGTGGGAAATTTTCTCCCAGTGTGAAAGGAGAACAAGTAAAAAGAAAGCCATGCCTAATCCTGAAGGCTGACAAGCAATTTACTGTACCCCCAGGGATCTTCCAGCATCTCATTCTTCCAGCCACCAGCCACAGCATCCACTCTAGCTGTTGCAATTTCATGGCATGCTCTACTCCATCAAACTGAGTGCACAGCCCTCACCCAAAAAAAGATACACAACGGTCAAGGCTTACCAGCAGGACAAAAGTCCATCCTGAAGAGTGAGATATATTTTCAACACAAAAGTGTTTCAACTGTGTTGAAAATGTGAGGGTTTTGTTCGTCCTTGCCTTCTGCTTGTTCAGATGCTTCACAGAACTGAAACAACTTACAACCAGTGACCAAGACCGCAGCAGAATTATGGGGGGCGGGTTGCCCTGTGACTCCTCCCTTCCTCTCCCTGTCCCTCTGATCACACGTCATGAGCTTGCCTCAGAGAAGGGAACTGTATGTGCATACTTCTGTGAGCTAACAGGGGCTCACTGGCTACTTCTGAAATACAAATGCACGGATGCATTTCCATCCCAGCAGCTTTTTGGGAATCTCTCTTGAGGGGACTAAAATGAGCCATGAGAGGCTGATAGTACTTTGGGTTTTTGTCTGAGATACTCTGAGGAAAGAGGGGGAAAAAAGGAAGTTCTTGATTCAGAAAACCCATCTGATTGGGGAAGTGGTTTCATTCTAAAGGAAAGATTCTTCCTGTGTTAATTCTGCAGCAGGTGGAGGGGGTAGGGATGGGAATGAACGCTCTAAAATTGGAGAATGGTTGATCGAGGGGAAAATAAAGCTGTCAGCTTCTTCTCCCTCCCCCAGTGCCCACTAATTCACTAACAAACTGTTTTTCTTGGAAACCTTGTAAGTCAGGATAGAGCAAACTAAGAAGAAATTAAGACCCCTCTCAGGTTTAGCAATATTCCTACTGGTGAGAGAACTGGCATTAGCGGGACTGTTCTGAAGGCACTTGTGCTGCTCTGTTCTGCTGAGAGGCAGAGAGGTGCTCTTTCTCCTCCAACTCCTTCACACAGCTCCAGAAGGCTTTATGCTTCTCCTTGAGTTGTTTTTGGTTGCCATATGATTTACGTGGTAAACCTGCGATGTAGCCAATGTGGGGAAAAAAAGAAGCATGCAGGAGAGGGCTATGTTAGACCCAGAAGAACTGGTCATTGAATAAATAGATCAAGGGCAAAATTCAAAACAGGTGTGATGCCCAACCAGGGCTCTTGCCTCCTCTAGCAGGAGTGAAGCTGTAGAGGGTTGATTCCTCTCCATGTGTAAACACTTAACTCTGAAGCACTCTACAACCTTAACTCCCTGACCTGCTGCTGTACTCACATCAGGCCTTAAGCAGACAGAAAAAAACAGGGACAGACTTCTAGCTACCTTCTTTCCACTAGACAGCAAGGTAGAGTTTGCAAGAGCATTGCACGTGTAGAAAAATAAGAAAAAGCCTTTTAACTTGTTATGCAACTGGAGCTAGCATCTGTGTACACTTATCACCATTTAGGAGAGGCTCCTGTGAGGCTGAAGGTCCTTGACTTGCTAGAAAAGGAAGAGCTATTAGCTTCCTACACTCCTACTAATTGAGTCTGGTCTAAAGTCCTCTGGAGAGAATAACTGGCCCTTTAAAATGCTTGATGCCTGAACACTCTGGCTAAGGTCCATTGCTCTAGGGCCATTCAACCTCAGAAAGAAAGACACAGATTGCCCTCCTTTCCTCTCAGTCTCTTGCATTTGCTTTAACCTGTGTTTATGTTGTAAGTTCACTGCTATTCCTGCAGAGGACAAGCACTCCAATGGACATCCAGTGAAGAGTGGGAGATACCCCACCTGAAAGATGACAAGTGATGGCAGAAATCCAGAATCAGTTTAAACAGGTAGGGTCACAAACAACCTGTGACCTTTTGGAACAGTCAGTGGAAAACATTTAGGACTCACTTTCCATGGTTAGTGTCTACATTTACAAAGAAGCAGCTAGAAATTTATTTGGGAGGGATAAAAGGAAGGAGAAGAGAATCTGTCTGGACCTTCACTACACCCAATGTCCATGTTTAAAAGTTACCAGAGGCCTGCCTGTGGGACAGAAGTTGCCAACAGTTCACCCTTTGTAAAATAAATGTCTGTCTTGAGATTCTGGGCCACATAAGAGGAGAACTCACTGCCCCATAGTCCAGCCCAGAGCCCCAGTTCCTGCACTGGGACTGGGTCTGGTGTATCACTTTCTAGTCCTTCCTTCCATCACTGTTTTCCACAAAAAAAATTGTGTCAGCAGTATTGCAGTTAACATCAGGCAGACACGTCAACCTAAAATACTCGCTTGAAAGACCTGCTCTTGCCTGCCTCAAAGGTAAGAGACATACATAGGCAGATTGATCAGGGCTGTTGTTACACATGTGTCTGTGGGCAAGTCAAACCACAAGCACCCTGCAAATACCAAAATGGATGCCTCTGTGCACTGCAAAGTACTCTCAGCCAGTAGAACAGAGGGCAAAACCTGCCCCTGTGTCTCTACTCCATATTTGCTTCATCCTTCCAGCTCCTTGATGCTTCCTTCTCACAGCTTTTCCTGCCTGTTTTTGGAATGTCTGACTGCCCTGTTTTGAGACCTTACTACCATTTCAGTTCAGTGTTCCGCTACTTGCATTCCCCTGGTTCTGATGGCCTTGCTGATAACAGTGGCTGGCCTTGACGTCCTTTAAATGCTTTCAGTTATTTCAGCCAGAGGAGTCTGACTGAGAGACATACAGATAAAAAACTGTATAAGTCTATTTCATGTAAAAATAAAACACCTGTGAGATGTTTTCTCATTAAGGTACACAACAGAGACAGGATCATACAACTAAGCTAAGCCTAGAGCATCCCCCATTTTTCCAAAGTGCAGGGTTTAAGTATGTCTCCCTCTCCAGGTCCTTAGTTCCCCACTGATTCACATGGTGGAAAAACTAGTTTGATTCCAGGCTTACCCTGGAGAAAAACAACCCATTCCTCTCTTGAGGAAACCTAGAACCAGATGAGAGGTCAGTCTGCTTGAGCATCCCAGACCAGCAATATGGATCTGTAGTGAACTCAGGTGGATACCCATACTAACCCAGCCAGCAATATGTCTGGAAATACCCTTAAGGGAAGTAACACATGTTCTGTGGTTGTGGCATGAAAAGACAATGAATGGGCTACAAAACAGCTCTTGTTATTTCAAGTGAAAATGGGCGGGAGGTTGGGAGTGTGAAACCAAAGGAAAATGCAATGACAGAGAGAATGAGAGTGAAGGAAGGAAAGGAAGGAAGGAATGAAGGAGCTGTTTGGAACAGGATCAAGAAGAAACAGATCCCTGTAAATCAGCACTTCTGATACAGGACTGGGGATAGATCTAGTAATTTCTTCTGCCACTGCACATCCTTCCCAGATGCGGTTGTCTCAGGCTGGGGCTGCGCAGGCAAAAGGTGAGAGTGCAGTGGTGCAGCAGTTCTCATCTCGTCAAGCATGGTCAGATTAGACAGGCTGCTTCAGATCAATACTCCAGGCTGCTCCCTGTGCCTCCTGTGCCAGGGACCAATTTTTCTCCCCACGTGCTCTCTGACTGTACAGAGACATAAATTTGAGCTGGAAATATCTGTTGCTCTGGTGTTCACAATGGAAAATATCAAACCAACAATGTGGGTGCACTTTTCTACTAACTTGTACAGGCTTAAAATAATTTTGTAAATAAAAAAATATAAACATTTCTTACTACTTTCAAGGAGATAAAGACAGTGATACAGTGCCATGTATTTTTCTGTGCTGAACATGTCAACTGTATTCCCACAACTATCCACACAGAAACAAAGTACAGGTCTGTACAAATTCAATCACCCCTTCAGGAGGTTTAGGCTGCCATTCAGGTTGGGTAGAGGGACTGGAGTCTACTTAAAAAGTAGAAAAATGGTAGTTTTAAAAGGCTGCAGGGAAAAAAAAAACCCTCTTATAAAGATTACAGAAGGGTCACTTAGAGTCTGATAAACCTGAATGAAGAGCCAGAGGGATTTTTTTGTTGGACTTGGAAGTACAGCAAGACTGAAGCTTTATGCCTTTGAAATAAAATGGTAAAAGGGAAGCACAAGATTTTACTTTGGTACTTCAGGAAATATTAGTCCTGTAAAACAGAGTAGCTATAGATTTCCTTAGTCCTCTAAACATCTCTTTTCACTTCCTTGATGCAGCCTTCCTAGAAGACACCATCACTTAAAAGTAAAAATATGTATTAGATCTGGTTTTATAGATAGTATATCTAACATCTCATAACGTATAAAGAGTGCTAGCAGGCAGGGGAGTCAAGTAGACACTCAAGTTAGAATTTACACATGTGATCTCTAGTCCCTGCTACTCTGCTCTACAACAAGCAGGTGAAAAATGTTAAATAACCTAAGCACCTTGTGGGAAAGAATGCACAGTCAGATATTGATCTGTATTTATTGCCATTAATGTAGCAGGCTGGTATCAGTGAGATGGGGTTGTCACTGTCTGAGGGTAAAATATCTGTGAGAATGGGAGCCCATATCAGGATCACTGGGGACCTGCAGAAGTCCAGAGAATCAGGCAAGGCCAAGCCATAAAAAATCCAGTATGATATGGGGTTTGTGAACAATTTCTTAATTGAGGGAAATGCAAGTATGAAACAGCCATCACAAAGACCTTGATGCCCAAAAGTCTGTGTCATCGTCTTCTGCTTACCCAGATACATAATGGAGAAGAGGTGGAGGAGGGGAATCCCTTTCAGTGTTCCAGGTAGGAGAATGGCAGTGGACCTGCTGTTTTGTCCCAAAGCAAAAAGGCTGAGAGCAGTTACTCTGAAGATAGAGGAGCCTGCATAATACAGTGTATCAGGAATGGACCACCTGCCCCTGATTGTAGTAGGGCTGGTTTCCAGAAAAGCCCATGAGTAAGACAGGTTCAAAACTCAGTAAACAGCATTTGCAAACTGACTTGCTTATGGATGTAAATGTAAGTAGTTTGTGTTCAGTGAGACTGGATTGGAAACTTCATTCTTTTTCTAAGCTTTTCCTTGACAGAATAAACTTTGGGTAGAGAGGCCTTTGGTATGGCCATGTCAGAAAACAGAGCTGATATGAAACAACTTCGCAACCTCTCTAACAGGGACTGCAGAACATCATCACCCACTTCAGTTATGATCTGAGCTCTGAAGTTAGGGCAGGCTTTTCAAAGAAATGTGGCAGCTGAGAAACCGCAGCAGTGAGGGGGGGGTGGAATCTGGGAAAAGAGAAGCAGCAAAGCAAGAACTAAAAGCGGGGGACAGATGGCATGAAGCTGTGTCAATGGGGAAGTGGGAAGGTGCAAAAAGGGACTATTACAAGTTTGCAGCCCAGTCAAGCTGAAGCAAACTGCTCTTTACCCTGGTGGGGGCTCAACACACAGAGAAAAGTTCTCATGGCCACTCAGGATTGCCTGAGAGAAAGCTCACTTCAAATAAACCCTATTAGGACCGAGGGTAGTGAGAATACATGCTGTGACCATGTCTTTTGTGCACAAAGAAATGAGCCTTGTGCTTCCTCCATAAAAGAATCCTCCCTGCTACTCTGTCTGTGCTGAAGGACAAGCCTCCTGCTCAGCTCCTGCTCTCCTGTGCAGGGCTGTGATGTGCAGACACCATTTCTGAAAGACTCCCCCTTACCCTTTGCCCATCATCCTTGAGGAAGCAGAACACCAGAGAAAGAGAGGGAGAGATAGGTGATCCTCGCTGCTTTAGGTCCTTGTGGGGGGAAAAATGGTATCATGCATTTCCTCCCTTGTGACCCAGCTCAGGACCCTGAAAGTCTCTCAGAACAAAATTATCTCACTGAGCAGTTCTTTCCTTCAAGTGTCTCCCTCAAACTCAGCGAAGGAAACAAGAAACCCTACATGTGTTCCTGCCTTCCCTCAGCCCTGCTGCACATGCAGAAGGAAACTCATGTCAAGAGCACCTCTTGGTGGTGTAAGAGGACATCAAAGCAGCAACAGATTTATATGTGCTTATTTTGGGGTTATGGGCCTCCTTCCTGCAGGTTCCTTCTTTTTTCTGCAGCATGTACAAATGAGAGATTTTAATGCAGCAGGTGCCAGTTGTTCTCAGAGTTATTACTATATATGCTATTTGAATGTAATATCCCATTTTTAATAATTTAAATATGATGGAAAGAAACACCCTAGAAGCTTTTATGCAGATCCCTATTGTCCCCCTACAGAGGCACTGGTGGAGGAAGGATTCCCAGAACAGACCTCTGACTGGACGAGAGCTGCCTATCCATAGTGGTTGCAGGGAAACATCTTCCAAAAGTAATTTACCCAGAAATGGATTCTTGCCAGGACTTCCACTCATTGTTGGCCATGCAGAATTTTGGCCCTGCGTCTTTGACATGGGCCTCACCTGAACGTGGGTTCTCCACAACAACTCCTCCTCCCTGACCAATTTAATTGGTTTTCTTCTCCAGTCTCTTACACACTGCTGGTCCCATAAGCCTATGTGCTAGGCAACAAGAACAAAAGCACACACTGGCATTCAGCAGGTCAGTGGTCCTTGTTCATTCCTGCTACCAGGTCCTATTTTGCCACAGGTCAGTCTTCCATCCAGTCTGCCTTAGCTTGAATCCCATCCCTAGCATTGTCATATGACTTACTCTCTACCAGGTAAGACTCAATGTATTCTCCAGCTCTCCCCAGCTCTTTTCCCCTCAGTCGCCATCCTTCTCACTCCAGATGTTTTCTTTTCTTCCTGCCTGTTTCTCCCCAGACACATAAGATTTATTGAAGCCCTTCAGAGAAAATATATGGGGAAAACTGAACTGTTCCTTTGGAGAAGCTGATTCTAACTGTAGTATTATGAGAAGGAGTTAAGTTGCTGATTGCCTGTCCCAAGCTGCCTGCCCAACCTAGAGTTCCCTGAATCTCCAGATACTCTATCAGCTCCAGCTCCCTGAGCCCTCACTTGTCCCCTAGATGTCTCCCACAGAGAGCTCTCAATGGGTCTGATTGCCCAGGGAGTTATCATGGTTGTTCTCCATCCACCAGTAGCATTCTCTAGAACCAGATACACCTGCCTTCTCTTCTGAATCCCTATTTCCTGGCCCATGACATTCTCTGTCTGCCTGTCCTTTCCAGCTCCCCTTTGTAACAGCCTTTGTCCCTCTCCCTTATGTCCTTCTCTGACCTGTATTCCTGTGGCCTGTTCATGCTCTCACTTGCGGAACTGTCAGTGGGTTTCCCTCCTCCCCTTTCCCTACCCCCCACAGAGGGAACACCTAGTACAGCTGGTCACTTTTGCTTCTGAAATAGCTGCAAGACTTGGAAATAATCCATGGTTGAAGAGTTCTGGGTTGTGGCCAGTTCTGAGTGAAGGATGGGAGAGCTCTCCTCCAGAGCAGATCAGTCACAACAGCCTCCCATGGCTGCAGCAGCACAAAGGTCATCGACCTTCGGAGAAATGCTTTTATTTAGAAATCCTTCTGGAATATCCCAGCTGCAAACTCACTGTTCTTGGTCTAAATGGCCTCCTGACAAAGCCTGGAATTTATTATTAATTCTGTGCCACTATACCGCATCTTCTATAAAATGCATCTCCGGCCCAGCCTCAGTTCAGGCTGGAGCACATAGATATTCATACATAGATGCTTTCCCAGGCTTAATGTTGCATGGAGGAGAAGGAAGGAAGAGGATGCAGACCCTTATTTTGATAAGGGAAAGGAAGGGGTAGAGCTTCCTGGGATCATTATGTTCTTTGTCTCTTCTTTCTTAGGGTATTTACTTCTCTTGATGCTTAGCTCTACAGATCTTTTATCTTCTGAGGGCAATGAGAACTGGGTTAGAGAGCTGGGGTTGTTCAGGCTGAAGAAGAGGAAGATCTGGGGAGACCTAATTGCAGCCTTTCAATACATTAAGAGGACCTATAAGAAAGACAAGGACAGGATTTTTGGTAGGGCCTGTAGTGACAGGACAAGAGGTTATAGTTTTAAACTAAAAGAGGGTAAATTCAAACCAGATATAAGAAAGAAGTTCTGTTATGATGAGGGTGGTAAAACACTGGAACAAGTCGCCCAGAGAAGTGGTGGACGCCCCATCCCTGGAAACATTCAAGGTCAAGTTGGACAGGACTCTGAGCAACCTGATGTAATTGAAGTGTCCTTGTTCATTGCAGGGTGTTGGAGTAGATGGCCTTTAATGGTCCCTTCCAACCCAAACTATTCTATGACAAGAAAGAAGGTGTCTGGTGGAAGTTTCCACTGGCTGCTTTTGCACGGGAGTAGAGGAGAGGTTGAATAGGAGAGAATGGTTGCAGGGGCTTCTCTCATCCACCGATATTGGCTCTCATGGTACTGTCGGGAGAGAGAAGACAGTTCATTGCATCCCTTGGTGCATTTGCTCACCTTCAGGGTGAACACACAGGTTCACACAACATATCTTTGTACTAGAAGTTTGGGTAGGTGAGAAAGTGAGGGAGTACCTTATCCCCACAGGAGCAGAGGGATAGAGCAGCCAGCCATATGGTGGCAGTTGCTTCCTAGGGGCTGCATAAATTCCCTGTTCAGCCTTCACAGAAGAATTGTTCCTTGTGATGTTTCGCCCTTGATGCTCAGGGTCACTGGGGAGACCTGAAAAACCTTCATTAGCCCTCATCACCCCACCACTCCCACTTCAGATGCCCTTCCCTTCTTACATCTCCTCCAAAGTTTGGATAATAAAAGAGGGAAGACAAAAATCCACCCCTCTGTTTTCGCACCCCACTTCTAACTCTTGTTCAACTCCCCTGAAAAAGCAGTTTGGTGCCCTCAGCCATTCACTGCGATGAGATGGGAAGGGACTGTGTGTGAGACACATAGGGAGAACAAAAAATTATTACAGTAGTCATCATCCCAGCCATGAAGCCACGCCTGCCCCGCCTCCAGCTAACGGCCTCTGCCACAGAGCTACATTGCGGTGGGAGGGGAGGAGGGACCACAGGGTGATCGTCGAGTAAAGTTCCCTCTTCCACTTCCTCCCTCCTTGCAACCTGCTATTCACTGCGGCACAAGGGCTGATACCCACATTTGCCCATCTGTCCCTTCTGTTTGCCTTGGCCTGACTTTCCTTTTCCCCGGGCACTGTCCTCCACTACGGATCCAGAGCCATGCAAGCCATCAAGTGTGTCGTGGTAGGAGACGGGTAGGTACCTGCGGGTTTGCTGTGGCTGTGGGGAGGGATGGGCAGTGAGAAGGGACATGAAAAAGAGGTGGCTGCCTCATGAAACTTCCCCAGCTTTGCTTCTGACCTCCCGCAGGCTTGCTACTACTTGCTTGCTCCTCGCTCCCCAGGGCAAGGGACCCTCCTTTGGGGAGAATATGGCATTTTGAAGGCCATCCTGTCCCATGCACAGGAGGTGATGGTGTTCCTGCCAAATTCAACCTTGTAGGCAGGAATCAGATTTAAAACCTGAGAGGTGCAGGTGCTTTCCTGCAGGTGAATGGCTCCTTCCTTGAAAGCCATCTGCTCACTGGGAATGACAGGGAGAGGGCATGGCACTGTGGTCCTGATGAGATGTGGATCGATGTGTTCCGCTTTTCTCAGTGCATAATCTCTCTATCGGGGTATAGTGGAGATTGTTAGCAAGGGGTTTCCGTGGGCACAAGGAGGAGGAGCCCTTTCCACTGAGATAGGCACAAGTACAGGCCACTTTGGGGGTGGGAGGTTACAAAACCTTGCCTTCACATCATGGTGGCTTCGCTGCCCATGATCCCTGGAAGTGGCCTCATTGAAGCCATCAATAAGTGAAACAGTCATCAGAGCTTGGGACAGTAGGGATGGAGTGGGCAGGGCCTCTTCTTGCCCTGTGGGATGAGTAGATGTAATGGAGGGCGAGAGGAAAGTCCACATTCGGAATGGAGTAGCTTAATTCATTTCCCATCTAGATGCTGGCCAGGCTGTTATCTGGGGCAGCTATAAGGTAGCAAATGAAGAGACATTTGCAACAGTCCTGCTACCCACAGTCACTTCCTCCTTCAAAACTCGCCTGGGGAAGACGTCTGCAAACATAACAGTACGTGTCAGACGTGTTCTCAGGGGCTTGAGTAAGGCAACAGGGAGAAGGGGCAAGGAAAGACAGAGCCCCATATAAAAACCTTTACCTCTAAGAAAAGTCCCCAGAAGGCTTCAAGCTCGAGCTGCATGAACAGCTCCACTGGGCATTTCTCTGCTGCCCTGTTACCCACTCCCCTAGCTTGCCCCTCACACATTGCACCAAGTTTGTAGCCATTCCTCAAGGCAGTATTCCCCTCATATCATGGCTAACCCCATAACACATCCTGCTCTCAACCCCTCTGACCTCAATTCCTCTTAAATGTGTTCTGTCCTGTCATTTTGCTTCTCTGTACACCTCTCACCATTTTGCAACACAGCAGTGCAGTCATTGCTCTGAGCTCTTGGTTCACCACCCCTCATCTCCCTCACAGCAATACCAGCCATGTTACCCTCTTGGCTCAACCCTACCAAACCACATTACTCAGCTAAGCCTGCACGTTGCCCCATAGCTGTTCTGCCCCCATAGACCCCTCCATCACACATCACTGTCCTCTTAACACTCCCTGAGTTCAGTCACAGGAACCTGCAGGTGCCACTAACCTCGCCTCTGTGTTTTAACCTTCACCCCTTCACTAACCCTTTGTGCTCCTTTCTGTTCAACCACACCAATTCAGAACCTGCCCTTCTTCCATGACTGACGCACTCACAGGCCCATAGATCTCCTGAAACGTCACCTGTATAGTTTCAAGAAGCCTCCATGGCCCTCCCTCAATATCTCTATGATAACAGGGAAGCAATGCAGCTGGAGAAAATGCAGGGACTGAGAGAGGAGAGTCTAAGAAAGAAGAGTGGCAGGAGGAAGAAACAAGTGTCAGGGCACACCAAAGAGCTCAGCTTTTCCTCAGCTTCCCCACAGTCCAGTGACTGAGACAGGTGCCTTGTGACCATGGTGAAGATACCAGCCATGCCTGTCAAGGGCACACAAAAAGGCAGGGCTGCAGCTCTGTGACAGGGACTTTGCAGGTACAGCTGAGATGGTTTCAGCATTCCCAGCAGCAGAATTTCAGCCTTTTTCCCGGGAGAGACATCTCCCACATCCCGTGGCTGTGCTAGCAGAGGTGGGTTGCTCTCACCACCTCCACCTCATGTGTTCTGTAACTGAAACATAGCTGGGTTTTCCCAAGCCTCACAAACCTGAGAAATAGCATCCCGACAGGAGAAGGTTTTTCTTTCCCACACCTATCCTGGCTGCTTTATTTTCTACCAATTTCTCTTTACTTATTCTTTCCTTCATCACAGTCTTCACCTTGCTCATGAAAACTCCTCCTTCACTTCATAGCCTTATTCCTCCTTACCCCACCAGTACTCTCACATGGTCTGGATTGTGTTGCTACGCTGGTTTATTCATGCTCCACCCTGCTGCAGCATGGGTGTGTGGGTGGCTAAGGAGAGAGGAAGCACCAGCTTTTAGCTCAGAAACACCAGCAGCCTCTGTCACCAGCAGCCTCTCTCAGCCATGGGGTACAGGCACCTTGCTGGCTGCTTACAGCTGTCCGTGTGGGTGATGCTGCAGCTTACTGTAGATGGGAAAGACTGGAGACCTGTCGTGGCTAAGTCAGGAAGAGTTGCTACCAGTTCCTGGCCACACCACCTGCAAAAGCAGGTGCCTGTACTTGAGTGCTGAGGCTGGCTTGGCAGCTTTGTCATGGCACTGAATTAGTGCACCAGTCCTGGTTGTGAGTATACAGCACTGTGCATGCTCTGGAAAATGTGAGGCTCTCACCTCCATCTCAGAGGGGATGCGTTTTAGCTGAGTGATTTCTGTACTAGACCGTAAAAACAAGCCTTCATGCTCAAAGACAACAATTTCTGGGTAACATCCTGTCTTTCTTCCTGCTGGTTGTCTAACCTATGGTTATGTGCTCTCTGGTCCTGTGAATGTGTTTCTGCTTCCAGGGGTCACCTGACAGGGCTAGTTTAGAAGTGTGGAAGGACTGCCCCATCTCCATCTCACCCTAGCAAGACTGCCTGCACTGCCATGATTTCCTGCTATTTTTATTTTCTCTTCCAGAGCTGTGGGAAAAACCTGTCTCCTTATCAGCTATACCACCAATGCGTTCCCAGGAGAATACATTCCCACTGTGTGAGTAATGCATAAACAGGTCCTGGAGTGGGTGGGAGGCATGGCAAGCAGGATACAAAGGGGTGCAGTAACCCTTTGTTGCATGCTCCACTGGTCACAGTCTCCATGCCAAGCAGAGGAAGGTCTGCCAAACCAGCAAGGGGGCTTTACACTTTAGATCTGCTACCTTTCACCAGAAGCATGAGTGGACTTATAAGACACTGGAATAGATGGGATATTTGGGAGACTCAAGCCAACTCAAAGTCTATCTGCTTGCTAAGTTTACAAGTAGTAGATGGGATCCTTCTAGGCAAACAAGCACTAGGCTACAAGAATTTGGCTGGATCCAAGAGAAGGCAGTTGGATGGACATGGGTCCCCACTTCCTTCCTTGTCCAAGGCACTTGCTGTCATTGAAGCAGTCATAGATTTGGTTGGAAAAGACCTCTAAGATCATTAGGGTGAGCCATTAGCCTAGCACTGCCATGTCCACTACTAAATCATGTCCCTTACAATGTTGGCATATGCCATGAACACATTCACAAGGCCTTTGTGTTGATTCCTTCCTATCACTGGTTTCCCTTGCCTTAGTCTAAAAAAAAAAACCAAAAAACACTAGAAGGAATAGGAAATAAAAATTTCTAGGAACATCTCTATTGTTTCAATATCCTTTTTTCCCATTAAGTCTTTACTCCCAAGTGTGCAATCCTGACAGCTGTTCTCAAATATTTCAAGCTCAGCTGTCAAAGAGTAAGGGGACACATTGTCCTCAATTCCAGCAGGGCTGTTCAGGAGTGCAGAGCTCTGGAGGTGCTACAGAGACATAAGTTCTTCTTCTTCACTTTTAAACTAGCTTTAAAACTAGGTTTTAGAGCATTAAAAAAAAAAAAAAAAAAGAGAACAAAAGAAGACTGGGGCTTGGTGCAAGAGTAGTGGGAAGGATACTGGTGCAAGAAAGGGCAAATTAAAGGGTTTGTGGACCTGCATCTAAGGTATCAAAGTGGGGCTGCAGGCAAGCACCTGTCCAGGACAGCTGAATGGTAGGGAGGAGGTTGATGCTGAGTGGGAAATCCATAAGGGGGAGGTTCACACCATCACTCAGGTAAGCTGAGAAAAGGAGTCTCTACCTTTTACTCCTGGATGTATCTAGTGAACCCCACCTGCACTAGTGGAAGGGCTCCCTCTTCTCCTGTTTGACCCATGGCCTACGTCTCTGAATTTCAGGTTTGATAACTATTCTGCCAATGTGATGGTTGACAGCAAGCCTGTAAATCTGGGACTATGGGATACTGCTGGACAAGAAGACTATGACAGGCTGAGACCACTATCTTACCCGCAGACGGTGGGTCACATTCCATGCCCCTCCTCCCTTCTTCCCTCAGATACACCTCCATCCCTCACTGCAAAAATCGATACGTCCCATGAAACAGTGACAGGACTGTTACTGTCTCTGCATTTTTCTGAGAATATCTCAGAAAAAAATATACAAGTGCCTTGAAACCCAAAAGTTAAAAGGCAGCTAAGGATATTTTGAAGCTTTAATCTAATTTTCCATTACTGCTATAACTGAGCAAGAAAAGCAAGACATTCAAAGACACTTTTGAAGCCATCTGACACCAACTTCAGTGTGGGGCAGATGCCTTACACAGCCCTGGTAAAAAAAATCTCCTTTTGTGAAGCTGAAGTGGCTCAGGGAATTTAGGAACTGAGGCAGGAGCTTCTCACATTTTTGCAAACCCACTGTTCTGGCTTCTGCCTTTGAAAAGATATCTGATGTGTGGACACCTTTTTGATCTGCTAATGCCTGGAGCAGAACAAATGGAGGCCTCAGATACTGTGTTCACCATTTTTTCATCACACTGACAGAGTGATTTCAGGGTTTAAGGATCACCTTCCCTAGAGGATGTTGTTTCAAGCAGTCTTTTAGCAAGCTCAGAAAGACCCTGCTGCATCAGGCGCTGGTCTGAAGGTTGCCACTGCAATCAAAAAGGTTAGCAGTTGAGGCCACTCTCTGTTTGGGCTAGGTTCAGTCACCTAAAAATCAGACACCAGGTATAAGCTGTTTGCCTAAGCTGCTTCTGCAGTCAGTACAAGCAGGCATATTTCTCAACAACGTGCTTGTACCCATTCTAGGATGCATCTAGAAGGGGGGGGGATGGTTCTTCTAGGTTGTTGTCTCTTATGGTTCTAGAAATATGGAAATGGATAGGCTGAGTCTGACACCACTGTTCCAGCTAGGTGGAGCTGGATAAAATAATTATAACTTTGATGAGCTGATTTGGTTTGGTTTGGTTTGGCTATAATGGACGTCTAAACTCTGCCATGCCCAGGAGAAACTCTTACTTGGAGAACTGAAACTCCACCTCATCTGAGTCCTGTGTGTGCACTTTTTGGGTTAAGCCTAGCTCTGTCTCAACTGTGGGCAAAAAATTATTTTGGCCTGAAAGCTCTCTGGTGTTCCATGAGAAATGAGCAGGACACTGTCAGGCCATTTCCCATGAGGATGAGTCTGCCAGCCACAAAAACCCCATCCTCATAGTTGACAATCTGGCTCTTCTGATAGTGGTGGCTATGGTTACCATGAGTCATGGGAGCAAACATCCTTCTCTCCTCCAGAAGCAAGAAGCAGCAGTCAGGACTAGGACTGTGTTACACTGTGAGAAACAGCTTCCCCTGCCTTGACCCTCTGCTGCAGAGGGAGCGTGCTGCCCACACAGATCTTCTCTTCCCTCCCTGCCTCATCATGCCATCCCATGCTCTCATCCTAACTGCACCATGGTTGTATGCCTACAGGATGTCTTCCTGATCTGTTTCTCCCTTGTCAGCCCGGCATCTTATGAAAACGTCCGTGCTAAGGTGAGACAGAGTAACCTGGTCCATCAGGGGGCGAGAGGGGGGAGATTGGTGGTGGTCTTGCAAAGACAGTGGCTGTGGGAGGAGACTACCAACAGGACGTTTAGGTTCCAAGAGGTCATATCTTTTTTCTGTCAGTCAGAAGGAGCTAAAATATCAGCCTCCTTCAGATGCCTTTTCTGGTTCATCTCAAAGAAGGTGGCCAACCCTACTAATAGGCTAGTATTCATCTTGCTGGGCTATTTTGCTGTCAGACCACAGGCTTATATTCTGATGGCATCTTTCAGCCAAGACAGTCAAAGCACAGACATGCAGGATCAGTCCATAGGGTATGAGAAGCAGGTACCCACAGCCTTTAGATGGGAAGTGAGGGAGTAAGAGAGAGACTAATGAAGAGAAAAACAACACTATTTCCTTGCTACCACTTTCAGGTTCCTCCTGGATGGGAGGGTGAAGGGTAGAGAGCAGCTTGTGCTTTTGCTTAACAAAATTTGAGCTACATGTCAGGTTTTGCCTGAGGAGTCAGCAACAGGGGCTGGCCTGGACCAGGTTCTAGTGCCCAGCAATGGACGTGAGGAAGGACAGCCTGTCTTGCTGACATTTTTTCAGGAGTGCCTCTTTGTTTCCCTTTTGCATGCCCGGATGTATGACCTCTTCTCACATCTTTGCTATTTTGCTCTACTGGTAGTGGTTCCCTGAGGTGCGGCACCACTGCCCTAGCACTCCCATCATCCTTGTGGGCACAAAGCTGGATCTTCGTGATGACAAGGACACCATTGAGAAGCTGAAGGAGAAGAAGCTATCCCCCATTACATATCCCCAGGGCCTTGCTCTGGCCAAGGAAATTGGTATGTGTTTTGGGAACCATCTTGGACCTACTGAAAGCAGAGAGACAGAAAATAAGGGCTTCCCCTCAACCTATTAAGGCTTTTGTAGATGTATCTCACAGTGGAATCTCTGAGGGACACTGGAAGGCATATCAGGGGTCCTGGTACAAAGCGTACTTCGGGAGAATCAGGAAGGAGATCTGCTTGTTGAGGCAGATCTCAACCTGGCAGTCCTTTCTCTGGTCACCATCCTACACGTACACACACAAATACATGCTTTCACATTCCCCTCCCCTTTTACTCTGCTACTTCTATCTGGGACAACATTTTTCTGTGAAAGCCACAGCTGCCTTGTGGGCAGAGGCCTCTCCTCTACATCCGGATAGAGGCAGAAGAGTGAGGTTTTTAACACCTCTCAGGAAGAATTGCAACTGCAACTTCCCCTCCCTGCTTCTGTCTGGGGCTTATACGTGCAGCCCCAGCCATGAGCTACTATTCAGCTCAGGGGCATCAGCTCCCCTCCATACTTCAGGACTTGCATAAATGCCTGCTCCTCTCTTCTCAGACATGGCACACATATAGTACAGAGGGTGGGAGACATAGTTTAAGGGAGAAGTTTTCAATCAGGAGTTCAGTGGAGGGGATGTCTGGCCAGGATAACATAGCCAGCCGCAACAATGGCTCTGCTCTGGCTATAAAGGTGGAGAATAGGCAAACCTTGGTCTTGTACAGCTGTCAAGCTTCGCCCTGAAGTCAAGACTGTGAGTGAGTGAAGTGTGTCCTGACAATGCGTAATATCCTTGATCACCTGAGATGTATTTATTCAACTCAAGCAAGAGGCAGGTACCTTGCTTTCTAGCACAAGCAACAGAAACCTGGGTACCCCACTGCCTACCCCAGCTCCCTTCCTCCTCATTACACCACCTGGCTTCCTCCCGACAGACTCCGTGAAATACCTCGAGTGCTCGGCTTTGACGCAGCGCGGCCTCAAGACAGTGTTTGACGAGGCCATCAGAGCAGTCCTCTGTCCACAGCCCACCCGCACAAAGAAACGCGTATGCAGCCTCCTCTAAGCAAGTAAGTCTGACAGGGATTCCAGGGAGTGACGCCAGTGACACTTTCCTGTTCCTGGACCCAGATGGTCAGGGATACTGGGTTCCTGTGACCTGCTGAGCCTGGTGGAATGGGTCACCCTCAAAGAGAGAGAGGGAGACAGCAGGCCTGCTTGGGAAAAGGACAGGACATGGGATGATGGACCCCAGAACAACTTTCCCCTCCTTTCTGTTTGACTGTGGGCAGGTTTCCTCCCATCTCCTGGTGCAGGGCTGCCTAGGATTTTCCTCATTTGTCCTCATGGACAAGAACTGTCTGTCCTTCTGCCACAGAGGGAACTACATAGAGGCTGCCCTGGGGATGACCTGCTCTGAGAGCTATGAAGCCATAGCCTTTGCCTAGAGGAATGGAAAAAAAAAAAATCTGTTCCCTATTCATGGCAGCTGCCCAATGGTCCTTCCTCTTACCAAGCCCTGCTCACCTCAAGGGGGTTTTTGTGTTGCTGTTCATTGGCAGGCAGCAGCTTTTCCTCCAGAACTCCTTTACTCCTCATGTTGTCCCTAACTGCCCTTCCACTTCAGCTCAAGTCAGCAGAGGGAGGAGAGAGACTTCAGGATGAGAGGCAAAGCTGGCCAAAGCTTGATGGGAGAGAAGAGTGGGAGCTTTGTAGTTGGGACCCTGCCCCTTCATACTCCCACCATCACCAGGGCAGAGGGAAGGAGAGCATGAAAACAGCTGAGCTGGGATTAGGAGGTCTGTCGTGTTTTTGGCTATAGGTCCCGGCCCCATCCTGATGCCAGGTGCTGCCCAGCACGCAGGAGAGTGACGGCGCCAGCTTCCCGGAGCTCAGCACCTTGTGGCGGGCGGTCATTGCGCTTTTTTACTTCTGCCGGCTTGAAAGACTCTTGTGGATCTGTAGCACTGGTGTGTTGGTTTGCACAACTTCCCCACACTCGCCTCACCCCAGCTGCTCCTGCCCTTCCTCCCGGGCCCCTGAGGTTACAGAACAGTGAGTAAGACCCAATAAACAGACCATATTCTTGTCATGGCTGCGATGTGTTGCGCCGTGGGGGGACACAGCCCTGAAGCGGTGACCAGTGGCACAGCTGGGTGGAGGCACCTACCAGCTGTGCCCCTCCTTCAGCAACAACAACCCAGGCAGAACCACAAGGAGCTTGGTGAGCCCCAGCTGCTATAGGATGAAGAGACACGGCGCGATTCATTCACCAAGTTTGTCAGTTCTCAGCCAAGCCCCCTGCATTCCTCAGTAAAGTGCAAATATCATGTGCAGTGGGTGATTACAGCTTTGCTTTTGCCTTTCCTCTTCTCAGTCTCCATGTGTCCAAAGGGACAGTTGTCTCCCCTCCGAGACACACAGAGGATGGGAGGCAGGCTTTGGGACGGGACACCCAGACCCAGACTACTCTCCATGGGGACTGCCCCTGCAGGTTGCTGTGGACATCCTTTCACCACAACACTGCTGCATTAATCTTCCTAAGCTCACATCCCAAGGAGTCATATCAGTACAGGCATTCACTCACACTGCTAGGCACAGCCAGAGAGAGAATAGGAAGAGGGAGGGCAGGGAAAAAAATTAAAGAGGGAGGAATGAGTCACCAGTCCAGACAAATTGCCTCCAAGACACTAAAATTAAGCTGAAGAGAGTGGTCCCAGCGGTACTACGGATCTGGCAGCTGTGAGCACCTGCTTTCCTGATGCATTGCAGGGACTTGAGAGTAAGTGTTACAGGGTGGCTGCTACTGCCACTGCTTGCAGGAGGGAGGAGGGCTCAGGGTGCAATGATTGGCACTGCAAAATCCTGCAGTCCTAGGAGGGCACAGAGAAGCTATGGAGTTGAGCCAGATTACCACTCCTGGATGCAGCAACAGTTCTGAGCTTCAAAGGCTGCTTCCTGCACTGAGAAGGTGCATGGGTAGTGCCAGCTACAACCACCACAGTGAAGCCCCCGAGGTACCCTGCTGTCAGGGAAATTTCTGCCATTTCAATTCATGGTGGGATCTAAATAAGGCAGTTAATTCAGTGATGTGACACATTGCCTACTGATAAAGTCAGTGTAAGTCCAGATGCACAAAAATTAAGTCTCTGTTATGGGCATATACCTGTGGAAGGGCAAGGGACACAAAGCCCTTGAGAATGGTATCTAACCTCCTTTAAACATTTTAAGCATTACTCAAACCAATGTATTCCCAGTGGTTTATTAATTTCTCTCTAGTTTTCAAGCCTTGGCTTTTACCTTCTCAGTCTGCCTTGTTCCCAGCGATCTGGAGAACTGGAATTTGTGATCCTGTGACTGTGCTTATGCTAGCAAGTCCTGCAAGGGTTAGCAGGCCTGGGTAGAGCTCTGCTGTTGCTTGGCTCTGTTTCTTCTAAGACAGAAGCTCAGGGGCTCCTGCATGGTGCTACAGATACCTGCTCTGCCATGGGCAAAGAAAACCTCTGGATGCTACCCATACCATTCTTTCCACAATGAGGCCTCATATCTCTTGTGTGTCTCCAGATAACATTGTGGCCAAGTTCTGGCCTAAGGCAGCCTGACATCTTTGAAGTCCTGTTACTGCCTTCATCAGCTCACCTATGATCAACACTGGCTGAACATAAAGTTGCTCAAGAACCCTTGGAATGCCAGATTAAACCCTGTTCTGCTCAAAGAGATACTGCCTTCTTCCACTTAAGGCTGGAGCTGGCCCTAGGGGCTCAAATGCTCACAACAGCAGTGCCAAATGTCAAGAAGTGGGTGACTGCACAGCACAAGGAGTCACTGATGTTGGGAAGGGGGCGACAGAGAAAGCCTTTGTGCAGGGAATGGAATGTGAAAATCCTCATGTCCTTCCTGGGAGAACTGCTCACACAAAGGAGATTAATTTCTTTCCTAGACCCATTTCTTTTTGGTTTATGTGTTCCAGCAGAGATGAAATCTAGTAGGAGAGTTTGGGGCTGCTGAACTGGAGCATCTTCCCAATAAAAGTGCAAAAGACAAGAGATTGTTCATAGAGCCAGATAAGGGAAGGAGTTGAAACAGACAGTCCCCTATTTGGGCGTCTGCCCTCATCTCCATCCATCTGGAGGTGCTCATAGGGCAGAATAGAAGGGAGAAGGGTTTGTGTGCTCAAAATCTACCTCGATTTCTGAGCATCTTGCCAGCCAGAAGGTTTTGCCGTGTCCCTGCAGCTCTGAGCAACACGAGTCCTGTCTTCAAGACCCTCAGAACAGGGAGGCCGTCTCCTGGGTGCCTGCCTGGGGAAGCCGAGACGAATCGCCCCCTCCTGCATGCCACTCTTCCACCACATAGCTGCTCTCTCTATACCTCTTCTTCCTCTCCCTCTCCCCTGCACCGTCTTCAGCTTCTTTTACCTCACTCCTCATTCCTTCATCCTCCCCGTCTTCCACGCTCCCCTATCCCTTTGCCCCTCTCCTTGCACCTCTCTCCCCCCATTCTGTTCTCCCTCCCGGTGTCTCCTCCCGCTCCTCGTTCTCCTGCCCTGTCGTCCATCCCCTCCTTCTC
Source organism: Lophotriccus pileatus (assembly GCA_035583135.1). Classification (NCBI taxonomy): domain Eukaryota; kingdom Metazoa; phylum Chordata; class Aves; order Passeriformes; family Tyrannidae; genus Lophotriccus; species Lophotriccus pileatus. Next base: position 50,694,352 of record JAWWES010000041.1, read on the forward strand.
CTCCTTCTCCTGCCGGTGTTTCCGTGCGTGGCGCCCATTGGCTGCCGGTACCCGTCCGCCGGTGCCGCCGCTCCGCTCCTTCTGCCCGCGCCCCGCAGATGGCGGGGGCAGCGAGGGGGACAGACCCTCCGGCGTGGGGCTGAGGCACCGCGCAGCCCCGGCCGGCCGCCCGCGGGCACGGCCGTGGGCCCCGCTCCCACGCCAGCCGCGGAGTGGGCGATGGGCAAGTGCGGGAAGAAGGACTCGCGTCTCCGGTAGCGCACGGTGGGCGCGTCCCCTCCGGGACCGCTCCGCTCTACCGCTTTTAAGAAAGGGGAAGGGGAAAAACATGACACGGATTCTCCCGGTGAAGCAGAGGAAAATGTACATCCCGACGACATGTAAGTACCCGGCGGCTCTGCCCGCTCTTCCCAGATGTCACCCGCGGGCGTGAGTCCATGCAGAAGTTAACTCTGCAGTCCCAGAGAAGGAAATCTGCCGACCTCCCCCACCGGCTCCCTACCCTCTAACTCTGCCAGTCCATCCTGGTTCCTACTAGACAGCTCAGCCCCGAGGTGAGACGGTGGAGTCCTGAGCTCGAACAGGGCCGTGGGAAACCGGGGGGACAGGTGAAGAGGGGGACATGAGGGGCTGCAGGTTATGGTCTCTGTGGTCCCTCTCCGTTTCTATTCATGTATTGTAACCAAGTCGAGGCTCAGCTTTTAGCATCCACCTCCTCCTTTCATTCAATGCATATATATATATACACACATATATATATAATTTATATGTTTTTTCTAAAGGAAGCAGTAGCACCAATTTCCCATCTCATCCTACCTCTCTGCCTTCCTCCTGCTCTCCAGCTGCATGAGCCAGGTACATACTGGTAGCAGCTGTTAGCAGATCCCAAGCCTCTTGCAACAGGTGCAGTCCACATAAGGGACAGACTCCAAGTGGATGCCAACACATTATCAGTCTGAGGCCAAGGTTCCTCCCCAATTCCTACCTATGCCATATGCTGCCAAAGCAGCCAGCAGAGTAGATCCAAGCTGGATGAGGAACTGGTATCCAGTGATTGTTCTGTCAAACTATCCAGAAGGTGTGACATGGTGTCTGAGCTGGCGTGTAGTACTTGGCAAAGTTAGAATGGCAGAGACAGACCACACCTGCTTGAAGTTTCTTCGCTGCATCTGTCTGAAGAGAAAAAATGAGTTTATAGGAAATCCAGGGTTTTGCTGCATGCCCTAGCATTTTTTATATGGTTTCTAGGGCCTTGAAGCTGGGTTTACTATGTTGCTAAACCACAGCCTGAACAACCAGCTTGGAGGTCTGGACCCCAGTTGCTCTTCAGCATCAGGATCTCCATCCACATTTGATATTTGTAGGGCTCTCTCTCCAAATGTCTAGCTTTTTTTCCTTTTTAATTCATTTGCATGCAGGAGGAACATCCAAAGGAATTCCTATGTCCCCACCTTTTAGAGGATCATCTTTTTATGAATATACTGTTCTGGCCTCTGCCACCCATTTCAGGGATCTTGGTACCTAGAGCAGCCATTGCCCTCCTTTTTCCTCCAACAAGTGATTTGTGTGACTAGAACAGCACTGGAAAAAATATCAGAGGAAAGATCCTTCAGTTTAGGGTTTCAAATCACTTCCTACTCTGCCCATTTGTTACAGCCACTCAAGACATGTGGGACAACCCAGTGCTGCAGGACCTCAAGAGATGAGCTTCTATCAGGACAGTGTGTCACAACCCAAGGCACCTGCAAATAAAGGAAATTTAAACAATTCCAATCCTTCAAACCTCAAATGCTTCAAAGCAGGAAACATTCATGCAATAGCCCATAGAAATGGCCTTAAAACATACTTGCCCAGCTGTGTTTTTATGGGGCCTACCAGATGAGATTCCTTCAGCATAAGATTTGATACATCTGTATTTGATACATCTTGAGTTCATTGGGTTTGCTTGCCTGATATCCCATGAATCCATCTAAAGCTCAGGTCTCCCCTAGTGTTTCCAGAACTTGGTATGACAACTACAAAAAAAAAGAAAATAAAAGCTGTAATATTAAGATATTTGTGAAAGAAGTTGTAATGCCACAGAGAATCCCATTCAGGAGAAAAGTCTCTAGAGTGTTTCTGGCCTCCTGAAAGTAGTTAAGATTGGGAATCCTTTCCTTTGAGATCCCCAGTTTTATTTTCAATAGAAAAAGAGCTTCAGAGTCCTAGAAGATTTTTTGAGATAAGTAAAGGTCCTTGTTCCCATCTACTAAGTCATCCTCCCTTCCAACAAGCTAATTAATCAGGAGGATGACCCTGTCAGTCCACACATCCAGAAAATTTTACCAGACGTAGAGTGATCCTAAAAGCATCACAGATCTCCCCTGCATAAGGTTTCCCAAGGTGTCTCTGGTTTGTAGTTTGTACTGGACTCTGAATTTCACATACCCGGAGCCCTCATAAAAGGCTCGTCTCTGTCCCTTAACTGTCTCTTCTCTCCCTGCAGCTTCTCACCCAGTGTCAGCAGTGACCCTGTGGTGAATGGAGAACTTGTTTGCTCAAGGCTCTCTCTAAGTGAGCCGAGTGCTGTTTCCATGCCAAACCCTGACGTGATGGGCAATTGGGTACCTCAGGTTAGGAGGGCTGGGACACTGCTTTGGTGTTGCAAACAGGTGGGCAGGCAAAGCCTCTGTCATTAGCGGTGTTTTGCAGGGTGCAGAAGGAGAGGGAGAGGTGGGGAGAGAGAGAGAGAGAGAGGCAGGGAGAGAGAGAGAGGGAGAGGCAGGGAGAGAGAGTGAGAGGGAGACGTACGGGGAAAGAGGGGGAGAGAGAGAGAGAGAATAAGAGAGAAGATGAGAGAAAGAGACAGGAGAAACCTAGACTGATCTCTCTTGGTATACCCAAAATAATCTGGCACTTCCTTTGCTCTCAAACTGGCATAGCACAAAATAGCTACCCTCCAGCTCAGGTGCTGACCTCAGACTCTACTGAGAGTGAAGGTGCTTTTCTTCTGCTGGTCAGGCCAACAACAAACTGGACAGTCCAAAAAGAGCTTTAGAAAGGAAGAGAATACTCAGAGAATGGGGGAGTCAGAATTGGAATGCCTTTGTCACTGTATGCTTTTCCCTCTTTTGTTTCTAAGGCACCCGCCACTCATAAATGAGAATAAGGCCTCTGGTGACCATGTCCTCAGTATTGAGCCATTATTAGAAAATGAGAAATTTCTCTGCCCTTATCCTAGTCTGTTGTTCTTTTGCTAGAGGATCTTTCCCTAGAAGAGAGGATCCATTGGCCCACAGTGAGTCATATCACTGTTTTTCCCTCCATGCTCACTGTGCCTCTCAGGACTAGATGATTTTGATATTGTCCTAGATCTTCCAGTGACTGCCAGCATCCAGAAACTCACCTTGATTTCCCACACCTGTCCATGTCTAAAACACAGTTAATGTAGTGATTTTATCTGTGGCTTGTTCAGCTCTCATGTCCCCAGTATCAATGTGTTTTTTTTCTTCTCCTCTCATTTCCAGATTGCTAACTGATCCTGCAAGGACACTGCCCCCTGCCCTCTTCCCTGCCTCTGCTATGAACACTTCTGCTTTCAGCCTCCCCACACCGGCAGTGTCGGAGGAGGGGAATGCCTCTAGCAGCTGGGAAGGCTTCACCACCCCCAACGGCTCTGCCACCGTCAGCCCTGGTGTAGTTGTCAGCGGTGTCCTCATCCCCGTGGTCTACCTCATTGTCTGTGTGGTGGGGCTGGTGGGGAATTCTCTGGTCATTTATGTGGTCCTGCGGCACTCTGTGAGTGAGTCGGTGACCAATGTCTACATCCTGAACCTGGCCCTAGCTGATGAGCTCTTCATGCTGGGCCTGCCATTCCTGGCTGCGCAAAATGCCCTCTCCTACTGGCCGTTTGGTTCTTTCATGTGCCGCCTGGTGATGGCCGTGGATGCCATCAACCAGTTCACCAGCATCTTCTGCCTGACGGTGATGAGTGTTGATCGCTACTTGGCCGTGGTCCACCCTGGGAAGTCCTCCAAGTGGCGGACAGCACGGGTGGCCAAGGCTGTGAGTGCAACAGTGTGGGTGCTGTCTTCCATAGTGGTGCTGCCTGTAGTTGTCTTCTCAGATGTCCCCTTAGGGATGAGTACGTGCCACATCCAGTGGCCAGAGCCAGCCTCGGTGTGGAGAGCTGGCTTCATCATCTACACTGCTACGCTGGGCTTCTTTGGACCACTGCTGGTGATCTGTCTCTGCTATCTTCTGATTGTTGTGAAGGTGCGTTCCTCTGGCAGGAGGGTGAGGGCTCTGTCCTCCAAGCACAAGCTTTCAGAGCGCAGAGTGACCCGCATGGTGGTGACTGTTGTGGCTGTCTTCGTCCTTTGCTGGCTCCCCTTCTATGTCCTCAACATAATCAATGTTGTCTGCCCGCTGCCAGAGGAGCCGTCCCTCTTTGGTGTCTACTTCCTCGTGGTGGTGCTGCCGTATGCCAATAGCTGTGCCAATCCTATCATCTATGGCTTCCTCTCCTACCGCTTCAAGCAGGGCTTCCGAAGGGCCATCTTCAGGCCATCCCGCAGAGTCCAGAGCCAGGAGGTGCCAGCAGGCCCCCCAGAGAAGACTGATGATGAACGGGAAGAGGGCGAGATCAGCAAGATCACCCAGAATGGAAATGGCAGGAAGGAGCACCCTCTAAGCAGTGGAGAAGGAGAGAGCAATGAGCAAAAAGCACTCCCTGAGGAGCCTGTGGGATGTGAAAAGAGCAACAAGTTGCATGTCAGTTATTTATGATGAAAGGGATGGTGCAGGGGAAAGAGACATTGCAACATGAGGTCCCCTTCACCTTGTCTGCTTTTCCGCCTCAAAGTCAATGGGAGACATCGATACAAAGGCATATTGAAGTCCAAGAGTCTGCTTAAGGATGAAGAGTGCTCCATGAACTCATAGAAAAAGCAAGGCATTTTTCTTGGCTTTGGAAAAGACACCTGAGGTTTATGTGGCACCAGGTAAAGAATGGACTGCATCCAGAGGGAGCTGAAGAGGTGCTGGGCACTGACAGTACAGAGAGAGCAGGATCAGGCCTAGATTGCTTGATCTGTCCTTAGATGACCCAGCTCTGGAGGTCATCAGCTGCCATCTGATTGAGACATGTCAGGGAAGTTCCCAAATGGCATATACTACACGTAGGCATCCCAGTGCCCTGATTATCCTCCTTATAAACACGAGAAGTGGTTTACCCTGAAAGACAAGCAGGAAGGAAAAATGTCTGCAGCAAAGACATACCAGCCAGTTGCATGCATGGCTGGCCCCTCTCTAGCTCTTAAAAATGTCTTGGGGACAGACTTCCTGCTCATGCTTGTCGTGGCTACAGACCACTAATTGCTCAAAACCTCCTCTTTCTTTTCAAGGCTCTCATGGACTCCAGGCAGGCTGATGAGGCTTACCTAGGAGAAAAAAAATGGAACATTTCTTTCCTGCACCTCACATTCTTCAGGGTTTTCCTGGTGCCTCTGTACCCCAGTAGGAGGTGTAACAAAGGTAGAGAAAAAGACAATGTGACATGAATTGGAAGCAGTGTTTCTTATAAGCTGAAATGCTCTTTCCCGTTTCCTCTCCCTAAGCCTTATTGTAAATAAACAAAAAGCCTTTTGACTTAAAGGTCAACAGGGAAGAACCATTCTGTGTGTTTAGGGGAGGGGGTGCTACAGATTTGGCTCTCCTGAAAATACACAATGTCTTTGCGTTGAGTTGATCTCTGTATGGAGTACTGTTTGGCTGATACAAGAGATCAAGGCATCCATCAGTACAGGATGGGGGCAGGAAGCAGAGGGAGGTTGGGGGATCTCCAGTGTGTAAGGGCTATGATTGGAGAGAGTCTGTGCAGTGCCAGGAACTGATTCATCTTATGGGAAATGGTAGAGTATTTCGTTCAGGATGGTGAAGAAATGATGTTGATGTGTTTGCATGTGCACAAAAATTGTTGTATGCAAAAGTTTATTCCCTGGACTGTACATGTATGAGAATGGCTGCAGGGGATGGGAGACAGAGGAGTCAGGCTGGTGGGTTGGGCACTGATGCTAATCTCTGTGGTGTACGTAAATGTGTACATAAGGGGGTATGCATGTGTATAAGTGTATACTAACACAGATGAGGGAGTGTGTTGATGCAACTGTGGAATGTTTCAGTGCAGGTACAGTTTTGCAGGCATGCAAGTATTTATGGAAATGTGTGTGCACATGTGAATGCTTGGGTAAGAGTGTGAGAGTATGTGTGCTGCTGTGAGGGTTGGACCAGTGCTTGCTCCTGTGCATTGGTTGACTGAGGGGAGCTGTGGGTGGGTCCATGTGAGCGTGTAGGTTAGAACAGCAGCAATGTGCAAGGGTGGGTGGGATGAAGATCTCCTTCTTCACTTTGGCTTCATTCCTCCCACACCTTTAACTTCTCCATGAATACTATCGCTCAGCTACAGCCACCAAAATGGTCCTCATACCAGAGGCCTTGGTTATATTTGGGCACTTTTCTCTACAAATAATTTAGAGAAATGGGAAGGAGGGACCCATCAGAAGGAGACGTGTCTGCCTGAGATCAGGAGATGTTGGAGGAGGTAGTCCGTGGAGGGTCAGTGATGAGAGTTGGCTGCGTGATGGAAAGATGTCTCACAGGTCACTTGAGAGAAAGCAAGAGAAGTGAAGGGGTGGCATGGGACCAGGCGTGCTGGAACAGAAACCAAAAGCCCTGGGCTGGGCATCAGAACAAGCTGCAGCAGCTGAGGATGGTGGCAACAAAACCACTTTATGAGGAAGCAAGAGTCAAAGTCACACAAAGGCAATGTGAGAAGTGACGGCCTGGCAGGCATCAGGGGAACTCCAGTGCAGGGCACCTGAGTTCAGGAAAGGACTGTCACAGGGCATGAGATGAAGAGACATCTCTTAGACAGGTTAGATAGCTCAGGAAGGGAGGGAAGGGACTGCAAACACAACCAAAGACATTCAGCTGTGCGCTCAGCCACTAGTACTGCCATCACCTCCATGAGAAAGGGGGAATCCTACATCCTCTTGTTTCCTCTTTAAGCCTGGGACACCAAGCTGTTCATGCCTCCAGGCTCAGCTTCAGTAGCTACCAGTGATACCATACAGCAATTGCTTAGCTCCTCTTACAAAGTGCACTTGCTCCCCTGAGCATGGGCAGTCACCCAGGAGTGCAGGCTCAACTCACAGGGAAAAGAAACTGCTTCGTAGCCAGATTCTTGTCTCTGCTACCTCTTTACATCTCCTCTTTCCATCCATGCATCAGCTTCCCACACTGTGGGCCCCAGCGAGAAAAGCAGCCAAACTATTCATGGGTGTGGGATACAATCTGTTGGACTAAAAAAAGCCTCTGTTTTATTTTCTCGGGGAGCTCCTGCAACATCCACTGGATGAAGCACAGTCAAGCAGTCCTAGCAGACTGAGGATGGACTGCCAAAGCTTCTGCCTCTGTAAGGGGCAACAAGTGGTAGGAAGAGTAAAAGGTCTGACTACTAAGTGGTCAGATAGATGGACGACACAGCACTTCAAACAGGGGTCTGTGTTGCTCCTCTTGCAATGAGGAGTAGAGCAAAATGAATGCTGGACTCCACTGGCACAGCAATCTCTGTAGGATAGAGGAAAAATTATATTATTGGGGGAGCTCGTGGCACTGTTTGTGTTTGACGACCAGGCATTGAAGAAGGCATGTGACAGTGAGTGAGGACCTTGCAGGAGACAGCTCAAGTGGGTGGGGGGCAGATATAGGATGGGTTTCCTTATCCATGGAGCGGCTGTCCAGCTGCCGTGGGGAGATGGGGGAGTTCCCCAGCTGCCAACACACTTAACAGAGACGGTCTCCTTCACCACCAAATAGAGATGAGACTTCATTTCCCACGCCTTTGCAGCTCCATCTGCTGAAAATCACCATTCAAGAAACTCCATCGACTGGTTGGCTTCTTAAAATACTGACATCCCTTAGAGCCCAAGCACTGCAATGCCAGCACCAAGCAATTGCACCAAGGAGACATCATTTTGATACACAGAATCTGAGCGCCCACCAAGGCAGCTCTGCAGGGGAGCCTGCTGGGGAAAACAAAATATGTTCCAGGGAGACCAGCAAAAAACCCTGAGGTTTAAATAGGAGTTTAAAAGAAAAGAGACAAGCATCATATTTTTCCGCCCTGTGTTTTCTTTGCCCCCCTATGATGCATCCTATTTTGCAGTGACAAATTGGTGAAAAAAAAAAGAAGATGAACAGAAAATAAGACTGGAGGAGGGGAAAAAAAATAAAAAAGGTATTTTTTTGTCCAAAATTCATGAGGAGAAAACAAATGCTACAAAATTCTGCAAACTATCACCACTGATTAAAAGGTTGTTTTTCATAGGAATAGGCATTTGGAATGATGGACAGTACCCTGCTGCCTTCTGACCCCTGCTCTCTCCTCAGCTCTGTCTCCCTGTTGGTGAATCCCCAGCTTTTCCTGTAGTAATAGCATTAATCTGACTGCCTCTGTGATCCCTCTCTCTCTCCTTAATGATGGTGCAGTTGACTCCAGGCAACCCAGAGGCCACGGGGACTGTGCGCAGTGGCTAAGCGAAATTCTGGACATGTTCAGGGGGATTTTTTTCCAGTCAGATATGGAAATGGATTTTACTATTCTGAGTGCAGAGACACAGAGATAAGGGCTCCATCAAGCCCTGTGCTGCACAAAAGGTTTTATTCTTGTCACGTAGCGATCGGAGCTGCAAGACCAGAAAGGGCTGCAATGATTTCAGCAGCATTGTGCAATGCCTCTTCCCAGCAAATGTGTGATCATAAATGGGGGGTCAGAGCCACAGGGAACCCCGTTCTGTCAGCAGCTCAGAGAGTTTGTATGCACACCTCAGAGTGCACAAGAGCAGATACAGAGAGGCATTCCTATGCATTGTGCATCCATGCATACAAGTGAGTGTTTACATGATTGCATGCGTGTATGTGTGGGTGCATGCAAGTGTGTGAATGTGTACAAATATACGTACATATTCGTGTCTGTGGGTGCACTGATTCAAGTGCATAAAGATGTGTGTATGAGACCATATGTGGCCGCCCACACAGACGCATACATATCCAGACATGCACATACCTCCTCATGAATGCCAAGAATGCAGCACACACACCTTAATGCACACAGCCCAGGCACGGGCTCAAACTGGGAGATGACATCTGGACCTTCCAAATGACCTTCCCCACACACGTACCCGCCCACCATACCTGCAAACCCAACCACACAATGGTGGTCTGTGACAGATTTGGACCCACTCAGTGTGACCTTTCTACTCTGCGATCGATCTTCAGGAGAGAAACTGGAAGGGCAGTGAAAGGTGATGGCTGAGGGGCTTCAGTGTGGAGAAGTGAGGGTGCGTTCCAGGCTGTTACCAACACAGCCCACACTTAAAGTCATTTGGAGCTGTTGTTAGGGAGCCGCTGTATTTGTCATCAGCAGAGAATCACAGCAGCTCGGATCAGGCAACAGCAAAACTGTCCAGGCCACATTCTGATTCAGCTGTTGTACACAAATATGGAACAAGGGGGTGTGTGGAGGGGGCAGGAAGCTGTTAATCCATTGTTGGAACAGGGTAGCCTGTAGAGATGGGGAGATACAAGAAATGGAAACACCTTTGAAGAGAAGATGCTCCTGGTTCTCCTGAGGATCCAGCAGAGAATTGAAATGCTTTATCTGCTCGAACGAGTGGAAAATATGTAAATATTTGCTCATGAAAAATTGCTGTTCTTTGCCTTCCCAAGCATAAAATATGCAAACGCCACGCACAACGCAGCCGGCTCACGCAGATCTCACACTCACCACGTCACGCACAAACAGGCACACACGCATTCCCAGTACGTCAATGCAGCCAGCCAAAGACACGTGCCGGGGCTGCAGCGAGGCAGCCTTCCCTACACGACAAACAGGGCCGCGGGGCACGGAAATACGGATGCCTTGGATGACAAACTGAGCCGCGGCTCCCTGGAACCACCGCGGAACCACCGAGCGGAGCAGCCGCGAATCTGCGGGCAGAAGCCGCTACAGAGGCCGCTACAGAGGCCACCCCGGTCCTGACTGCCCTCGGGCTCTCGGGACACCCGCGGGCGGGACCCGCAGCTGGGAGGGAGGGCCAGGAGGGCCGGGAGGGGCGGGGCGGGGCTGGGCGGACGGGGCGCTGCGCTGAGCGCCCTGCAGAGGGATGTCTGTCCCCGCCCGGAGCGCCCTGCAGAGGGATGTCTGTCCCCGCCCGGAGCGCCCTGCAGAGGGATGTCTGTCCCCGCCCGGAGGGGTGCGGGGATGCAGGGAGACGGAGAAGGCGGCGGCACTCCTGCCCTGGTAGCGGGTGTCAGGACCAGGCTCAGGACGGTGCTACCAAGCGGCGATGGATCCCCTCCGTGCCAAACCCCCGCTGTTGAGGGGGACATGTGAGAGCATGAGGGGTGTGCGCTCGCAGCCCTGAGAGCCAGCCGCATCCTGGGCTGCGCCAAAAGAAACGTGGCCAGCCGGTCGAGGGAGGTGATCTTGCCCCTCTACTCCTCTCAGGTGAGACCCCACCTGTAGTGCTGCATTGAGCCCTGGGGCCTCCAACATACGAAAGACGTTGGATCGAGTCCAGGGGAGACCAAGGAGGAAAATCAGAGGGCTGGAGCACCTCTCATATGAAAACAAGCTAAGAGAAATAGCTCTGGGGAGACCTTACAGCCCCTTCCTGTACCTAAAGGGAGCCTACCGGAGAGTTGGAGAGGGAATTTTCACAAGGACATAGAGGACAAAAGGGAGTGGGTTTAAACTGAAAGAGGGTAGGTTTAGCTTAGAGATTAGGATGAAATTCTTCCCTGTGAGGATGGTAAGGCACTGGAACAAGTTGCCCAGAGAAGTTGTGGCTGCCCCATTCCTGGCAGTGTTCTAGGCCAGGCTGGATAGAGCTTTGATCAGTCTGGTCTAGTGGAAAGTGTCCCTGCCCATGGCAGGGGAGTTGGAATTAGATGACCTTGAAGGTCCCTTCCAACCCAAGCAATCCTGTGATTCTATGATTCTATTGTGTCAGTGTGGTTCCCTCAGTGGAAAGTACCTGTTACAGATTCAAGAGCTTGTGAGAGCTCTTAGCCACCAGCTTCTTTCCCCATCTACCTGTCCACCTATGCCACTCCTCCTCCACTGCCCCAACATCCCACCACAAAGTGTTTGCTTCTTTAGTGAGAAAGCTCATGGGTACCACTGAAGAAAGTTTTCTTGCCTAACCACTGTTCACATTTCTCAGCACTCTTTATGGGAGTTGATATGCTCCCCGTAGTGATCTACTGTCGATAATTGATCAGGGCAGGACTAGGAGTGTGTATAGGAGAGGACAGCACAGGAGTAAATACTTCTGCACCTACAGAGGAGTGGATGGGAAGCATTCAGATGCATTCAAATGCATAGAAGCAGAAGGCAGGAGGCTTGGCTGAAGGTTATTTTTAAGAACTGGTTCTTAAAAAAAAAAAAAAAAAACAAAAAAAAAAAAAAAAACAAAAAAAAAAAAAAAAAAAAAAAAAAAAAAAAAAAAAACAAACCCAAACTGGTTCTGCAGGTACCTGGTATGTCATACCCAGCCAAACTGCTGGCTCTAGATGCTCACAAGGCAGCAAACTTTTTCTGGTTGCAGTAGGGTTAGTCCTTGTAGTCATATGCCAGAGTTTGGGGTGGATACTGCAATGGTTTCTTGTCTGGGTGGTCTCACAGGCAGAGTCACAAGGTGGGGGTAAGAGGTGGGACACTCAACTGGAAAAGGTACTAATGGGAAAAGGAGCAAGCTGGGTGATGCACCCTTAGCTGTGAGACATCTCCAATTCATGCAGCTTGTCAGCCAGTGTCTGATACACTGCTCAGCTGTGGCTGGCAGACCCACAGTGTCTCAGACTGGCTGTGGGGGCACTGGTGGGAGACAAGCTTGTGCTTTCATGCTCATTAACGGAGACTACCAGGTCTAGAAACAGCCTTGCTCAAGTCATGAGTCCAGGTGAAGGGCTCTTTCAGCTGCTCATCAGCCACGTGGCATTTCAGCAATCCACAGAAAAAAAAAAAAAAAAAAAAAAAAGCAGAGGCTTTGCCAGGCCTTGATCTATGTGTGAGACAGTCCAGGCCGCCAAGCAGCCCACAGCAGAAATCCCTGCTGGCAGAAGTGCCCTTAAACTCAGCAGAAGTTTTCATAAAGCCAGGGAACGTGTCATTCCTGCTTGATCCAGTCCCCACACGGGCAGAAATCTCAAGAGAAATGTAGCCATACAGCTGACATCCAATAAGCCTGCCCATCCTCAGAGATGTAGAAAGTATTCTAAGCCAGTAATTTTGTACCATGTTAGTTCTCTTGAGTGCTAGTGCTCTTGAGTAACAAGAGCTGGCTGTTACACAAGCCTCGTGCACAGCCCTGTAGTCCACCAGCTGGAAAAGATTTGTCTAATCATAGAATCACAGAATATTTTGGGGTTGAAGGGACCTTTAAAGGTAATCTTTTTTTCCCACCCTCCTCTGCTGCCTGGTCAGAGATGATCAGTGATCCTGGTATGGCAGAGTGACAGCTGCTGTTACAGGATAACCTGAGGGCACCACAAAGTACTGAAGCATGAAAACACACTGCCACCTTTCCTTGTCTCAGATGTCCCCCTCCCTGTGTTTGCAGGCACTACAGAAGTGCAAGGCAAAAGCCCCCTGCACCAGTCGGGCTGTGATGGAGAGGAGGTGAGCACAGAGCCGTGATGCTCTTCACTTCCCAGCTTCTGAAACACACGTGAGCTCTCCTTCCAAGGGTAGCAATGGCAGTAGCCAAAAGCCTGAACTTGCTTCCAGAAGGGATCAGCTGTTGAGCTGAGCAAATTGTGATGCTGTGCAGGGTGGGTGGAAGAAGGGCGGGAGAAAGGGAGGGAGAGCCAAGCCTGACACGGGCCAGAGCAGGAGGGGAGGCACTCACAAAGGCCTTGGAGGCAGGATGGAAAAGACAGTAATTACATAAGAGCACTTGGCGAGCATCTGGCTGGAGTCAGCTGGGCCCTGCCGGCCCTCCCTCCCGCACTGCTAACCAGGAGCAGCTGAGGATACAGATAACTGAGCGCAGGACCCCTCCGGAGGGGAGCGTAGGTAAGAGGGTCTCTGCTTCCCCTCCCGGTTTGCTGTGCTCTTGGAGAGTGGGGGCAGAGGAGTGGGAAAAAGGGAAAGGAGAGACTGCTGTGGTGGAGGGGAAGACAGGAAGGGGAAGAGAAGGAGCTGTTTCTCTGCCTCTTGGTGTGAATGATATCTTTGCTCTGGAGGTTTTGGTGAGGGAGGAGCTGCGAAGAGTGAGTGTGTGGGTGTTTGTGGGTGGAGGTTGAGTAGGTGTGTATGTGTAACAGGACAGATGATCCACAGGTACCACAGGGGAGCTGAGCTGTACACAGGGACTAGAAAGGGGAGAAGACATCAATTTCTTTCCTTCTATACCTGTGGTAAAGAGGGTCAGTAAATGGATGCAGCCACTGGAGGAGAGTCCAGTTTTGTCCTCCTACTTTGCCTGTGTTGTGGGGGTTACAGGACAAAGGAGGAAATGTAGAAGGAGGAGGAAGCAGCTGCTTTTGAGCAGCGATTGTTGCAGTACAATCTGGCCAGTGCTTCCCTGGGATGCCTCCAAGGCAGAGTGTGTGATGAGGGAGAAGGAAGATTGTTGGACACACAATGTCTCTTCAGGCTTAGATTTCACTTAAAAGTGTGGCTGGCACAGGTTTACTGGATACAGTTCTCAAAATTTCCTGCAAATGTGGCTGCCCTGGCAAAATATTGCTGGTACAGACAGTTCCCTTCAGGGAACAGGGCAATATTACCCAGGCAAAAGTGTCTTTACTGGCATAAACTTCTGCCCAGCTGGACAATGCCACCAGGGCAAGTCTTTGTTTGCTGGCTCCCAGCGAGTCCCTACTGAGCCCAGATCAGACAACAAAGTCCTGCTCACTGCCCACTGTGAACTGTTCTTGCAATCTGATGAGACACAGGCAAAGAACCCAGCTGATGAGGTCCCCCATGAAGAACATCTGCTTGGCTGTGAGCAGCTCAGGAATGCAGATGGAGATGTGGGACGGAAATGAGGACAATGGACTCCCTGCTACCTGTTCCCCTTGGAAAGGTGGGGGAGGCCAGGCACAGGGCCAAGAACTGCAAAAGTGGGTAATGTCATGTTTGGAAATAAGCCAGGCAGGAAAACCTGAGAGAGTGAGGAACTGCAGTAGCTTTTTTGGAACAGAGAAGAACTGTCTTCAGTGTCAGTCTCTGAGTTTTCATGCACCCCAGAAAATTTATTTGCCTTTAATAGTACTGCCAGCTGCCAAAATCCCCACCAGCAGCAGCCAGGAGAAGACAACACAACTGATCACAAAACCCCACTTCTGTCAGTTGGCGAGGCTCCATTAGCAAGAAGTATTGACCTAACCTTTCCCCCTCTCATTTCTCAAAAGGGAAAAGAGAGGCACAGGCAGATGTGGGCAACTTGCAGTTTTGGGTTTCATTGCATGTCAGTGCTGGAGTGAATTTCTTGGTCCTCTTCTCTCCCAGCCCTGGCTGAGAGGCATGTTCACTCCATGTTCATTGAGCTCCAGGCTGACAGGCAGCCTGAGAATATCTCCAGGCCTCCCAGCCCCCCTTCCTCCCTTCCCTCCCTAGCTCACAGCACATATTTTCCCAGAGTTTTCCGCTTGCTTCTCCAGTGGTGCTGGGGTCCTGCCAAACGCCAGCCACTCTCTGGGAAGCGGGGCCTCCCATTCCCAAACCAAACAAATGGGAGAAAGGAAACAGAAAAAAAAAGTCCAAGCACACGTAGACACGCACAAAACCCTTTCCCCCTCTGAAACCTTGGAGCCTTCTCCAGCTTCTGTTGGAAATTGCAGGAGGCACAGTGCTGACTGGGCACTTCTGGCCCTTGCAGAAGAGAGCTGTTGTCCATTCTTCCTTCTACCTCCAAAAGATACATCTGTGCACACACACACACACACACACACTCACACACCCACACACACAGAGGGTATAAATTCACAGATCAGTTTTGCTACAGGGTAGAATCCTCAAATTCTCTTCCTGACAGATTCTGCAGTGTGAGAAAAGTCTCCCGTCTCTCCCACCCTGCAGTCTTCTGTCCTCCAAAATGCCCTTCATTCCCATGTTTTGGTGCAGCCACATCATGCTTACCCCAACAACACAAGCTCGTCAGCTCGGCGCCAGGCTGGGGGCAAAGGTCACATCCAGGGTTTGCTTCCAGATCCCCAGTTTTGCTGGCAGGCAGCTCCCTGCAGCCAGGCTGTGCTTCAGGTCAGGCACCCCTCCCATCGAAAATGCTCGGCCCAGGATCTAAGCAGGGGACGTGACCAGCAGATGACACGTGCGGGAGTGCAAGGCTTGGGGCTCTGCCCAGGCAGAGGGGATGACCAGAGAGGGAAAATACTGACGCCTCTCCCAGCTGGCAGATGCGGCTGCTACAAATATCATGCCTGGAGCAAGAGGCCACAGTGACATGCAGAAAAAAAAATGGGGGAGAGAATGAAAGATGAAGTCTGGGGACTCCAAGTGGGAAAGGCACAGCTGGGGAGAAAGCATGGCCAGCCAAGTGAAGGGCTAATACATGGGACAAGGGACTAGTGAAGAGGAGTGAAGGCAGGGTCCTGTAGCATCCTGCCTGAAGGAAAGTCTGTCTCTTGCATGGATGCGCCTCACCTTGCCCATGCTGAGATGCCAAGGGTGGGATGCCAAGTGGCCTGCTGCCTGCCCACCCTTTGCACGGGGTTCAATCTGTGCTGCCTGCATTTTGCTGTGGAGGGCTATGCTGGTTGGAAGCAAAAAGGCAGAGGAAAAGAAACCAACTCAACAACACATACGAGGAAAAGGCATTACCTAGGAAAGAGTTAAAAGGCACCGAAACCCAAGCCGGCTTGCGATGGAGAGCGCCCAAAGCCAGGGAGGGAGAAGGAGGGAGAGGAGAGGGGAGGGAGCCGGTCCAAGCCAAGATTGCGCACCCAGCCAGCGCTGAGCAGCGCCTGTGCCAAGAGCTGGCTTCCTTAAAGCCATGGACCCGGGGGCCGGCCCCGCAGGCGGAGGGGAGCCAGCGAGCAGGGGCTGGAAAGCAGAGAGGGGAGCCCTCGACCCCCGGGGTGAGCTGCCGCGCTGCGCCGGGGGGCAGGCAGCGGGATGGGGGGCACAGGCTGGGGCAGGGGCTTTCTCAGCTTGCTGGCGTGTCTGTCTTTCGTAAGCATACTTCTGTGCAAGCTGCCTGCTCCCAGCTCCACGTCCTTCACCCTCGGCAGCAAAGCAGCTCTCCCCTCCAGTCTGCCTGCAAAGGCTGCACTCAGGGAGCCGGCCATTCCCTTGGGAAGGTGCTGGGTTTGGCATTGGTGGGAGAGGGCTGAGGCACAGGGAGGGGTGGGATTGGGTGGGAGAAAGGAGGGGCTGAAGGTAAGATCGCAGCCCACTGGAGAAGAGGCCTCTCTGCCAAGAGATGTGGGTCAGACTGTGGGACATGGGTGTTGTTGATTTAGATTCCCATAAAGAGTTGAGGAGCAGTGACTGGAGGGTTGGAGAATTTTTTACAGCCCTTCCTGCAGATTCAGCAGCCTACCACAGCATGCTTTGGCTAAAGGACTGTTGAGGTCTTTTTCAACCTTAATGATTTCACAGCTCTATGTCTCCTTCTATCCCAGCTTGGGGACTGAATCTTTTAGTGGCTCCAATGGTTTGCCTAGTCAGCATTAAGCCTTCTTCCAGGGTCAGCATCTAATCTCTGACTGGCCTGGGCAGAACGGCATGGGGCATCCTCTTGAACCACGCGGTTTCTACTCAGATTGCAGCCTTGAACATCCAAGGACTACAAGCATGTAAATTCCTTCCACAGGACAATGCTATTTCAACCCACTCCTGGCTCCAACCACAGAAAGATGTTTTGTGATGACTTGTGTTTCATTCCTTGTGTCCTCCCCTTCTTATACCTCACCTTGGCACTTCCTCATATCTTCATAGGTCACCATGGACATAATTTACCTGCGCACATCCCTGACCTTCCTTCTTCTTCCTCTTGTGTTTGGGGCACCTGCTGATGAACCCAACCTCAAAGAACCAGCCCCTGGTGCTTGCAAGCGCTGTTGTGACCCACTGGACTCTTCCACAGATACCCGACCGCTCCCTACCAGCCACCACCACTTTCCCTACCCAATGCCAGAGGTCCGTCCCTATATCAACATCACCATACTGAAGGGTAAGTGCCCATCTTGGCCTCAGGATGCCAAGGCCTGCTCAGGGACTGATGGCACTGCACTGGAGGTGACAGCTGGATTGCTGGCATGCTGGTTATGCCTAACAGACTGCCAGGTGCCATCCTTGAGTGTGTGTGCCCAGGGTTTAGATGTTTTGTGCTGATATGAGGAGTAGCCTGGGGGGAAAGAAGTCAGTGCATATCCCTGCTGTGACCTCTGTGTCTCAGGGTGCTGCCTGCTGCCTGCTACCTTCCCTTCCTCCCTGCTAACACAAAAATGGCAGCGATAGCCTCTTGGCAAGCTGGGAGGACACCTTCCTTACCTCAGAGTTCCAGAGTCCTGTAGTGCCTGAAGGAAGGAGCAGTCCTTACTGAACTGCAAAATAAGCATGTTTGGAGGGTAGGCATTGGCACTCAGGAAGGCTGTGGGGAAACCTTCTCCACATCCATGGGTCACATGGAGGAGGGCAAAAGGAGGCAGCAGCTATTAGCAAGCACCTCCAGGCTAAACTGACAGTGACCCCCAGCTCATTCCACTCTGCAGTGGCTGGCTTGGCTAACTGGAAAAGGCTCTCTATTTTAAATCAGCTCCTCCCTTCAGGGCTCCCCTTTTAGCCTTTGCTGCGGGCAAAAGCATGTTCCCAGCTGGATGCTGCTCCACTCACTCCTTGTAGCATTGTGGTTCCTCTGGGTTAACTGGACAGATGCTTACCCTTCCCTGCCCAGCCTGGAAATAGCTGCAATCCATCAACATTCAGAAGAGTGTGCAGGGCACATAGGCCTAGACTGGGATGTTGTAGCAGGACCTGCAATACCATGCAGGGGCAGGAGAGAAGACAAACAGCAAGACACGAATATAGGGTGCTGTCACTTGTGCTGGAGGCTCCTCTGACCCCTATCTCTTCTCTCTATACACAAAGTACATTCTGGTGCTGGTTAGTCCAGCTTGGATCTTTTCCCTCTGACCCACCTCATTGTCCCTGTCTAGTCATATTTCCCCACAGGGGTTAGCATTTCTTTTCCTTCACCAGCCTACAGAAAGAACAGTGTGCATCTTACATGAATAATTGGGTCACAGGAGAGGTGGGTATGAGGGTAGGATCTGTGATAGCAGTAAAGGAGTGTGAGGGAGGAAGAAGAGGTCAAGAGCCCCAGTGGTATTTTGCACTGCTGAGCTCCCTCTCAGGCTGAAGTCTCCTAGGGACTGGTGCCTGGAGCAGGGCCATATCACTTTGGTGGGCAGGAGACTTGCAAGAGAAGAGAATCCAGTTACACCCAGAATTCTGCTAGCTCCTTTCCCATGAAGAGCAGTGATATCATGACCCTCAGGAGTGTTCCTTCTTCTGGCATTGCCCCATTCTTGTGCAATCCTCTGCCTCCTCATTAGGCTTTTTCACCACCACTTCTGGTATCACACAGGAATTGTGTCCTCTGCTTCCTCTTGTAGGAGAGAAAGGAGACCGGGGAGAGCCTGGAATGCCAGGGAAATGGGGCAAAGAAGGACCGCGAGGTGAGCGGGGTGCCCAGGGCCAGAAAGGCAGTAAAGGACAGATGGGCACAGCGGGAGACCCCTGCAAGCATCAGTACGCTGCATTTTCCGTCGGTCGCAAGAAAGCTCTGCACAGCAGTGAGGGCTTCCAGGTCCTGATCTTCGACACCGTCTTTGTCAACCTCTACAGCCACTTCGACATGTTCAACGGCAAATTCTACTGCTCAGTAGGTGGACTTTACTATTTCAGCCTCAATGTCCACACCTGGAACTTCAAGGAGACCTACATGCACATCATGCACAATGAAGAAGAGGCAGTCATCTTGTATGCCCAACCTAGTGACCGCAGCATCATGCAGAGCCAGAGCCTCATGCTAGAGCTTCAGGAAAATGATGAGATCTGGGTGAGGCTCTACAAGCGGGAGCGGGAGAATGCCATTTACAGTGATGATGTTGATGTGTACATCACCTTTAGCGGGTACTTGGTCAAGCCTAGCCTTGAATAACTGCCTCTCCTCTTCCTTGGGGCCTCTTTGGCCTTTTCCTTCTTCTCTCTGTCTCTCTGTCTCTCTGTCTCTCTCTCTCTTTACTGCCCACAAACACTGCAAATCACTTGGAAATGGGCCTGTCAAGTCTCAGGCACTTGCCACATCAGTTCCCACCTCGTGCCCTCTTGTAGACAGACTTGTGTCTGTCCACTTACATCGTGACACCACCATCTCTCACCCTTCACCTCCTAAACCCAGCTTAGGTTGTTGGCTTCTTCCCAGTCTGCCAGCAAGCTGCCTCGGGAATTTGAAGTCCTAGAGCAAGAAGAAAGCTAAAATGCTGCTCCTGGGGATGTGTCCCTCATTGGGGCTTTATTCACAAAGGATTCCTGTACAAAGGGCTAGAAAGTCCCCACTGCCCATGTACATCCTGGCTCCTCTCTTTCCCAACTAGACATGCCAGTTTTACATCCTGAAACATGGTCTTAATGTCACCTCTGAAACCTGTAGTCCAGAGAGCAGACTGGGGGGGTCTGATGGTCTCCTGTAACACAAGAAAGGTGTAGGACTGGTAAGAGAGGGTATTGTCTTTCCAAAAAGAGAACTCTTGATCTTCTGGAATGTGTCACTGGCTATCCTCGGACACCCTTATGTGACACAGAGTCCAGGTTGGCTGTCAAATCTAGGCCTGGTGGGATTGTCCTCCTCTGTGCCAACTCTATCTCTTTGAAGAGATAAAGGGCCAGACACTTGGCCAAACCCTTCATGCCCATCTGCTGTTGAGTCAGTAGAGCCCACCATTCTGTTACCACTGCAGATCACAAGTAAAGAAGGAGAGAGAAAGACAGAGAGAGTTAACCCTCAAAAAGCTCCTTCCCACACCTGCCCTGGTGTGCTACTTGGTCTTGGCTCCCCAGCTATGGAAAGCTAGTCCAGACAGTGAACCTGAATCCTCTTTCTTGTTTGACAGAGGTGCCATTTCGTTGTCCTCCTGAAGGTGGTTCTCCCACACTGGTATTCAAGGACTGCTGTTTCAAGACCTGAGCTTGAGGCTGGAGGGGCAATTGCAGTTAAGTCAATTCCAAACCTGAACAGGCTGCCACCTCTTTGCCTCTGTGATGGAAAAGAGATAGAAGTGAGAATACAGCACCTCACCCAAGGGTTAAAAGTTTCCCTGCCTTATGCTCTGTGCCCTTTTCTAGCAATCCCATGAGAGCAACATAGAAAAGCATGTGACTAAAACAAATCCTCGCTCTTCTTGTCAGGTTGGAGATGTTGCAGTGAGAAAGGAATGCCAGTGGTAGAGTTTTCTATTACTATTTATACTGGTGTCACACTGCTCTCACTCGCATCCCTCTGTAGGGTATGCTACAGTCCTGGGGGGAGCAGGTGAGGCTGGCTCAGCACTTTAGGAAACCTACTTCCACATGTTGTGATGCTTCCATAACCTCCCAAGAGTTGTCTCTTTTTTTGAGTCTCAGGGCAGGACAAGCAGGAGAAACTGTATTTCTCTTCTGCCCATCACTGATAATGAAATTTTCTGACTTACCTAGCTTCTGCAGTCTCTTGATTAGCCATGATTACTGCCTACAGCACCTGGGACTACCAGAGCTCTCCCATAGGAGATGTGCATCATTATACAGGACTAGGTCTGGTACACTCAGCCTGAGATGGCAAAGCAACAGAGACCCAGGCTAAATACTAAAAATTAACTTGAGAAAACTGCAGGACCTTTTTTCTCTTGTCCTGTTTACATACCCTCCCTTCCTTGCTAAGGAAGCTGTACAGACTGTAATGAGTTTCAGGAACTCTCTGCTCTGGATCCTCCCCACCATTGTCAGTGAGGTAATGGGTATAAAAACAAGGTTTCACTGAGGCAAAGCTGGTTTTTTTTCACAGGGAAACATTGATGATGGGATCATGGGAACTAAAGGAGACTGTGAGTTTCTTCCCCTCCCTTAGCAGGTCAAGTGTGTGAAATTGCTGAGAGAGAGGATTTCAGACAGCAGAGAGGAAGCCGCGTGCTGGCAGTGATGCTCAGGACAAATTTCTTTCTCTCTTCCTCAACAGCCTGCAAAGCAGATATTGTCTCTTTACAGTGTTTAGAGCCCCAATGCCTCCCTGAAGAGAAGAAAGTCTATCTAACACTGAATATCTCCAGAAACAAGCTTCCGTCTTCCTCCTTTTTCTATTTGGTGATTGAATGCCGGTGATGTGTTACCCATGAACAGCCAGATGGTGCCTGATGCACATGAGAGAGGAGGGCAGGGGGACCAAAGGGTGTGTTTAACAGGCTTCTTGGTGCTAAATAAGATGGCATTCCCTTGGTGCTAAATCAGATTTCAGGAGTATTGGGTGCTTTCTGGAAGGTGTAGTAGGCTGAGTTGTGATGTACTCTGGAATTAATGGTGCTTTATATTACAAAACCAAAAAAACTCCAAGAACTTTTGTATATATATATTTTTTCAGTGGTATTATTAAACTTTTTTCCTTGGTTGTTTTGCACTTAAATCTGTTTTTCTCTCCCAACCCATTCCTTCTAGCACTGTTTATTGCTGAATGGTGTGATGGAAAAGATGCTGACCCAAAAGAGACAGGTACAAAGTCTAAAGAGACAGGTACAAAGTCTAACTCAGCTCTGAAACTTCCCTGGATAATCCTTGGCAGTCTTGTGTCTGTTTCCTTTATGAATACCATTGCCTTTAAGATATTTACCGCCTGAACAGTGCTAATTATGACAACCCTCTCCTCTTTGCTGGGAAAACTTTAAGCAAATCCAAAGAAGGATTCTTTGGAAATTACAAAAAACGCAAGACAATACAATGGGTTATAGGAGGAGGCTTCAAGTACTTAATTATATTGAAGAAGGCTGGGCTATTGTGGGAGTTCTCTTAGGGGAGATCAGACCATTTATCTTGTCAAATTTTTAGCACATCCTTCTATCAAGTACTTAGTAAGCATCAAGTGTGTTTTCTGTTTTCCCTGTGTCATTTCTTTTTTCTCTGCCAAGAGCTAAAGTCCAGAAAGTACAGACATAAGAGGGACATTAGACTGCTGATTGAACATGTGTGCTTCCTAACATTGGGGTGAGTAGGATTTCCAGAGTTAAGCTGGACATGCATATTTGGAAGACTTGTGTGTGATGAGAAAGGCTTGAGGGTCAGGTCAGAGTGGAAAGGCAAGTGGTAATTGCCCATAAAGTTGGGGGGGAAAGGGAGACATGAGGGTGGAGTGAAGTATTGGAAGCTTGAGTGGAAGATCTAGAAGGAGTAAAATCCTAAGGACAGGGTGATGCCTTTTGGAGGTCTCAGTGCAAGTCAAAGAGGTACGTGGGGTTTTCTTTATCATCTTTGGACTGAGAGGACTCCAGCTGAGATGGGAGAATAAACATGAAAATAAGAGAAGGTGCCCATATAGGACATTCTCTTTTGAGTTGAATTTGTCTTCACATAGCTTCTCCTGTGGTTTGATGTGTACCAGACACTTCATTTGGCAACAGGTGAAAAACATAATCGTATCCATCCTTACAGGCCTCTTTGGTCCTGTGTCAGGCCCAAACCTAGGGCTATATATATCCTAGCAAATGCAATACTCTCTCAGGTCAGAGCCCAGCCTTATTCCTATTTTTTATTTATTTCTGAGGAAGCAGATAGAAATGTGTCCTCAGGAAGTGCAGTGGTTGTGTTTGTGCATGTTCTTGGCCCCTTGAGGTGAGATGATGGTAGATTGGGGAGGTGACTTTGTCACGCTTACAAAAGGTGAGCAGTGAGAGAGGAGAGGGGACGGGAAATGTGTAGCCAGACCTTCAAGAAAAGTTTTCTGTGGTTCAGTCTTGCAGCCTGCACACCTGAAGAGTCTCTTCAGCCAAATCCCTTGGGGCTTAGATGCACGGTGACAGTCATGGTCTGTAGCTGGTGCCACCCATCACAGCATGGATTCCTGACTGGGGAGTTACTGTAGGTCAGGTCAGGCAAGGTGGACCCTGCAATGCTGTACAAGGACCAAGATTTGGTCAGACCAGCCCTACTGCCCTGCACCCATGCAGTGCAGTGAGTGCACCCATGCCCTGAAGGCCACAAGACTTCCATCCACTTCATTCACCCCAGGTATGTGTTCTTTTCCATGCGGAGGAGGTGCCTTGGGGAATGTGATTCAGGGGTTGGTGACAGCTGGTATCTCTCTCCTGGGCAAACAAGTGTGCTCTGGGGTGTGCAGCTATAGCACTACATCTGGGGCTGTGCCTCTCTTTTTTCCCTGAAAGAGTGGTCCAAACTCTGATGCAAAGGGCTCTCTGGCTGCATTTCAGGCTTGTTCAAGGTATTTGCCACAGGCCTGGCCATTTAAATTGGCTTCCTGCAGGTTTGTGCTCTTGCAGGTATAAAAGGAGGAGAGTGAGAGAGAGGAGGTGAAGGGCATTATATGGTGCTCTCTCTCAGGAAGAAAGCACATGTCAGGGAAAACTCAGGAGAAGTTGAATAGCTCCTTGCCCTGTGATAGCTGTGGGAAAGGGGAAAAGAGAAGCAGGGCAAGAAAAGGAATATAAAAGGAGACATTTGACCCTGCTGGGGGCACTCAGATGGGCACAGGTGAATGCGCCTGTGCTCAAAGAACCAGGGAGAGCAGGGACACAGCATAGGAAACGCAGTCATGGGAAGCATCTCTGGCAGCCCCTCAGGCCTTTCCCCAGCTGCCAGCTATGGTGCAAGATTTGCCTCACACCGGTGCACTATTCAGGGGGCTGCCACACTGTATCATAGCAGGTTTTCCCTCTGCCCCAGCCTCCTCCTCTCCCAAGCCACCCAGCAACCTGCTTCACTTACAGCTCAGCCTTGTTTATCTCCCAGAGTCCAGGGATGGAGAAGGGGTGATGCAACACCCCAGACAGCATTGGCCAGTAGAGCCGCTGCCTCCCTCCATCTAGCAAATTGCAGCCAGATGCCAGCAGTGTGTTCAACGTTTTTCTCAAACAACTCCCTTTCCCATTGCTGGCTGGGAGATGCCATAGGGCAGGAAGTTAGACCCTGCTGCACGGGTGATGCAGCACAGCTGATGATAGCAAGCATTTCATTGCCTTGTGCGGCAGGGCCCTTCTCTGACCACAGTGAGAAAACAGACCTTTGCCCAGCCATGCCAGGCTTCAGAGGCCAGCTCAGTGCACACTCTGCTATGACACCCACACATGTGTACACGTACCAACCCCATATGGACATCTCTCACCTTCCTGCCAACGGAAACTGTTGCCCTTTGCAAGCCTGGCTCGCTCTGAAGATGCTATCAGGAGGTGGGCAGAGGGGGGCTGAGGCTCCAGGCCTCTTTGGTACAAGCACAGCTCCCTCACCTAATGATACGCTTTATCCTTCACCCACAAGCTTTCAGTGATCTCTCGACCTGCAATTATACCATGGTTGCGTGCCAGGGCAGAAGGTTTAAATCAAAGGCTTTTGTCAGTTTCTCATCTTTTTCCATCTCTTGAGTTTGTGTCCCTTAACTCAAAAATGACCTGGGAATTTTTGCAAAGTCTCACAGCTTTCCCACTCTCCCACTCTCTGTTTGCAACAGTTAAAATGGGAGGGAAAAGGATGGAGAGCTCTTGGCTTGGAGAAGCTAAGGAGTAAGGAAATCTCCATCCACCTGGGGAGGCTGGAAATCCAGCCCTGTGTGAGTAGGAGGCAGGAGACTGGGTTCTTTCTTGATTCATTTTAAAATACTTGCACCCATACCAGTGTGGGTGAGGATGGAGAAGTGAGGGCTGACCTGCATCACCCTCAGAGCTGCTGAGGTGCCTCACTACTGGGAAACCCAGACAGTGAGAACTCCAGTGCATCTCTGAGGGGTGAGATATGTCCACTTTGTGGCTTTAAAGTAGCCAGAGGAAGAAAAGGTCCATGTTAGAGGAAGGAGGACAATAGGTCTCCTATCAAACTGACTCGCTTCCTCCAGGCATCCTTTTCACTGGTCTGGTCCCCTGCTCTGAAGCCCTGACCACCTTTCAGGTGTTTGACACAACAATGTCCTAGAGCAACACCTGGGCAAAGCATCTTCCATAAGGTGCCTGAGGGTCACTGCATTCTCCTGTTTGCCCCACACATGCTTTCCTGGGCTCATGGCATTCTCACATTCACCCCTACAGACATTTTTTTTTTCTCCCCACATGTCCTCAGTTCTTCCCCTGAGGCAGTGGAGTGGGGCAGATCACATGTCCCAGGTAACCAAGTCCTGCCACCTTCAGTCACAGCCAACAATTCAGCAGATCTTTAGGGCCCACAGGATTATCATTCCACACACAGTCCAAAACACCTCCCAAGCCCTTGCTTTGCCCCAACTTCCACTTCTCTCTGTCTGGTGTGCTGGTGGCATTGTTTGACTCTAAAATACTTCCGCAGATTTTTACAGCTGTACCACATTTTCAATCTTGGTCCCTCAAGGCTTTAATATTTTTTTTTTTTTTGTAATTCCATTTGTTTGTGATACACCAGAGACTGAAGCACTCCCCTGACCCTCAGACAGGCTTGCTTCTCCTCCCTCATACCAAACGTGCCAGTTGTGGAGGCAGAACAGCTGAGCCTTCATTTCAATAGCTAGACCAGACAGGGACAGTGGTGCATCGGCTCAGCCACAACTCTTTTGTCCTGCAGGATGGCAACCTGAGTCCTGAGGAAATGGAGAGAGGATCAATGCACAGCTTTCTCTTTGCTGCAGAGCTTTTTTTTTTTTTACTCCCTCCCTCCCCCCCCACCCCCCGCCTTACATTCTTGAGCCAGCTCTCCTCACCATTTCGAAGCGCTGTGCAGAGAGCTCTGCGAGTGCAAAGTGCAGGGGAAGCAGGGGGAGGGTCAGGTGAGGACTGAGAAGGGCGAAAGGAAAAGGTCAGTGATGCAAGCCCAAAGCGATGGCTCTCAGCAGAGCTGCTCTGTTGTTTGTCCGTGGTGCGCTATTTCTACTCGGCAACAATTCACACATCTGGGGACCACAACTCCTTCCACCGCCCACGCTTTTCCCTCCCCCATCACGGGGGCTGAGGCAGGGGAGGGGGGAAGGAGGGAGAAAGACTGCACCAGGCTGCCAGCATAATTTCCAACACCACAGGGAAAAAAATCCTGACCAGTCCTTTTCATCAGCAGCCTTCCCTCTGAACATTAAGCATCTCTGATGAAGGAACCTGCTGCCTGCAAAAGAAGGTTGGGAAAGTAAGAAGAAAGAGGGGGATCTTGGGGAAAGAGGGGGGTCTTGGGGTGCAGAAAAGGTCAGCACTGGGAAAATGTAGTGACACCCTCATCCTTGAAACATAAAAGGAACAGTGCATGTTTCCTATTAGAATTAAGTCTCACCTGAGTAGACCATGGCTAAGGGAAAGGACCCTGCTGCCTGCAGACACATATTGTGCTTGGCCAGTTTCCAGGGTAAGCATTCGAGTGGAGCCAAGTGCTTGATGCCCTCTGTGCTTCCCCACTTGGCCGCAACTGCATGTATGTGTTTGTGTGCACAAATGTGTGCACAGGTGCAAGCAGAGGGCTGTGCCTCCACGGACCTTCCCCACAACCTGCTCCCAACTGTGGGGCGCAGCACCCTGCCTAGAATAGCCTTCCCATCCCCATGATGGCTGCAATTCCTCTTTGGAGCTGCAGGGAAAGGAAGGATGAAATGATGAACATCTTCAATGCTCTCTGCTTTTTCCCGCCTCTTAGGTGTGAGGTACTGGAGCAGCAGGTAATGGTGATACCCAAAAGGAGATTCGCCTCCTGCTCATGCATGTCAGTCAGGAACAGAGGGGGAAAGTGACACCCTGCAAATCTTTCTACCAGGGAACCAAGTCCCATTTCCCCTGAGACATCTACATCCCATTTCCCAAATACAGGCAGATGTGCCCCCATGGGGCAGATGTGGTGAGATGTGGCTTGGGCTTTGTGCTGTGGCAACAAACCTGACAGGTACCACATGTCCAGGGCTCTGTGTTGCATCTCTCAAGGAGAAACTACAGGCTCCTCAGAGACCATAGTGGTAAAATTAGTAATGTCCACACTGCTTGGGTTTTTTTCAAGTGGTTCACCAGGATCTGGCCAGTAATCTCCACTAACAAGCAGTCTTGCCTACCTGTAGCCAAAAAAATGGGCTTTTCACTTGTGTGCAGGCATATCCAAAAGCGTCATCAAGCTGCAGAGCTGCTGTGATACAGGCAGTTCACCTCAGAGTAGGCTCCCTAGGAGGAAAAGTCCTTAGAGGAGCAAGCCCACAGCTGAAACCCTGTCAGAGGTGGTCTCTCAAGAGCCCCTTGGGTTGAGCTGTTTCACGAGGTGGTACATCACCTGGGGGAGTGAAGTGCCCTCAAGTTTTTGGATCAGGTGGTGGACCTCAACATCATCCTTCCCTTCCACTCCTTACATCCAGGCACACTGATTGTGCCTTTCTCATCACACCTTCTGCCTCCCAAGGTGGGAGCAGCAACACTAGAGAGCAAATGGGGGGAGAGCTGAACCTGGAAACAAGAGAGCAGGGGGAAAATGGCTCTCCTGACTGAGCCCAGGTGAGAGACAGGAGCACAATTCCTGAGCAGAGAGCTGTAAGGAGACAGAAAGCTGTTTCCAAACAAGTAATTTCTGTACAAGCATTTTAATGACATGAAGTTAATAATTGCCGCAGTCACAAATCAGTAACCCTTGTAAGGGCTTAAGGGGGAGCAGGAGGTTGGCCTTTGGATAAGCATGACATCATCAAGCATATTTTAAAACAAAATCAACAATCTAATTAACTCCGTTTCTAGAAACTGCTCAGGCAAAGAGATGAAGAAAACAGAGGAGCAAGGAGAGCTCTGAGCAGAATGGGGGGGTGGTTGTAATGATTTTTTCCTCTAGAGAAGGAAGGGAAATGTGATTGAATTGGGACCAAGCCTCGCTAATCAAAGTACCTGAGGGTTTATTTTAAAGAATCTCCTTACAGTTTTGTGTCTTGCCTCCAAGCAATTTTGAATGTACAATAAATCTCTGAATTCTCCTCAATTTATTAGGTCTAGAAGCCATCATTGCTTCATATTAAGCTTGTCAAGCATTTGTATCCTCTAACTTTAAATAGAGAGAGATGTAACACATTGGCAGGCTGAAAAACAGAGCAGGGCTTTATCTCTTCAAGACTGCCCAGGTAACAAGGTAATGATTTCCCTCAAGGATGAGAGCAGTTGCTGATGCTGAATAGCAAATCAGGCAGCATTCAGCTCATTACCTTGCTTGGTCATAGATTTGGTGTAAGGCTGTTCTCCGAGTCCAGTGCTGCCTTCCTGTAGAACGTATAAATTGCACAGGCTCTCCCTTTTCAATACAGGTCTGTGAGAAAGTTCTGTAGACGCTCTAGCCATGTATCATCAACATTCCATGCCAGGAGAACTCTCAAGAACTTGCATAGGCATGTTTTAATACTAGAAGTCAATAATGGCCCTACAGACCCGGGCAGTGGACACCTGGGTGTGATGCAGAACCTGGTGCCTGTTCTGTGAATTTGTTTTTGAAGAAGATGGGAGGATGTCCTTTATGCCCCTATCTCTGCTGCGGAAATTGAGGTGCAGAGAGGATGTCAGAGCTGTACATACATGATGATAGTTCCATGGGTATGCCACCTTCCTTCCAGTTCACACTGCTGAGTTTTCCATCGCAGGTGTGCCAGGATAAGACCACCTGCATATACACAGGCACCATGATTACTCTGACAGAGATCACCTGCCACACTGGTGTGCTCCATGCACCACATCCACAGGCTCAGACAAGGGTGTAGGTACTGGCCTTCATGTTGCTATGCTTAAGGGAGAGACACAGAGTGACAAGCCCAGAGTGACAGTCCAGGTCTTCATTGAGTATGTCTAGGGAGGGACGCTGGGTCTGAGCAGCCCTTGTGGCACCACAAGCATTCATCAGGGAGGCTTCTAAGAACTTTCTTAAGGCTTGACTCTGCTGCTGGGCTTCAGCCTCTCTGACTGGAGTCCTGACACTGTCTAGTTCAACCCAAACATTATGAGGAGCCAGGGTTCAGGTCCTGGGTGGGGGCACCTCATGACTATCCTGTGCCCCTGCTCATGAGTTCATAGCAGCATTTTCACAGCCAGGCAAGCTAAGAGCGAAACTGCGTGAAAGTAGCATGCTTTCCCTCCCACCCTTGTTTCCCCACTTCTCTGGGCCTGTGGCCATCACTGTCAAGGAGTGAAAGTGAACACCTCCTCCATCTCCTCCCACCTGTGGCCCCAGACTTGCCTCAAATGAGAGTGCCTGTGAATGCCTCAGCTTCCTACCACTTTTGTCCATGTTCTTCTGTAGCCCACAGGGCTAAGGAATTTCTACTTTGAACATTTTGTGTATTCATGTGTATATTTAATGCCTACTGCTTTTATCAGTCAGATTTATCAGGACACCCTCTGTAGGGCAGAATCTGAAAGGGAAGAAGTGCAGGAATATCATCTGCTGCATAGTTAGGCTTAGTACTTGCTGTCCAGCATTGCTACTTTGTTGTAACCCGATTCCAGAACTTAAACTCTACTGCTTAAATGTCCCTCTACTTAAACACCATGATGGAGATTAACCTGAGGGCAGTGCTTAGCCTGTAGCAGCAATATTCCTAGGGATGATGCAGCAGGAGGAAAAAAACTCTTCCACGTCGGAGCAAGTTTGCCATTTTGATACAAAGCAAAGCCTCTCTTAGGTTGGTAATGTGAACAAATTCAATGAAGATCTCACTTATACACTAAACAGTGGTTTCCTGCAAGGCCATTTTCTCAGACTTTTTTCGGAGTAGAACTGCAATTTAAGGGGAAAATAACTGCTGGTGTAGAAAATGGCAGAGTTTTGAGAAACGTGCATATACGATTGGCAGGAAATTCAATGTAAAGGTTATAGTTAAAACAACATTATTTGGAAAGTACCAAAAATAACTTACAGAGCGTCTACAGATCTTCACAGTGTATCCTGTCAGGAAGCAAACTTTCGTGTCCATCAGGGCATCTCTGCTCTCATTCCTTCAACTCCTGCTGGTTCTGCACCCTTTCCACTGCTCCACTTCAGAGGGCCCTGTGGACAGGACACTGGGATGGATCTACTGAGCCCTCCACTGAGCTCACTCCTGGTGAGCTGGGTGGTTTACAAACCACAGGCAAGGCATCCCAGTTAACCTGGCATTCTGGTTCCAGCTGAGAACCAGCAAAGGGAAAGGATGTGCCCAGCCTAATGACACCCACTGAACTGATGAATTGTGGGGCAGTTTGACACCATGCAATACTTTTGCTCTTCACGCTTCTTCACTGTCTCTGTTTTCCTCTTCATCTCTGCCATTTTGTGTTGAGTCTCTGTGGGCACGTAACTGAAAATGAGCAGTTTCAGCAGCACCGATCTTCTCTAATGAAAGCAGTGTGAGGGGAAAAAAATAAGCTTGTGTGTAAAAGAAATGTGCGTAAGCACATGCCTCAGTCTTGAATATTTTTAAAACTTACATTGCCGCTGAAACGCCGATCTGGCCCAAACAACACCTTTAACCAAACCTCCATCACCACACTTTTACCTGACACTTTAACACTGAACAACAGTGCTGACTACGGAGTTTGCCCGTCTCAGTCACCATTATGGGGACAGGAAGGTAATAACAAGAACACCTCACATGTGTTGCTGATAGTGTGGTTTTGTTTGGCTTCTCACGTTACAAATGGCACAGTTCCTAACAATATTGTTGTAAAGGAGATAAAAAGTGCCAAATTCTCAGTGGCACAACATCTTGGGCAATCAAGTCCAAAAACTGTGCTGACAGCAAGCGTATTTATGTGTGCCAAAGGGGGTCTGGACTTAATACCATTATTTAAGCCACAGAGTTGTTGCTTTAGAACTTTGTAAACTGTGTTTCCAATTAAAATATGCTAAGACAGTCTTGTGTCTCCACACACTGGGATTTGGCTGTCTACTATCTGATCCATCGGACCATTCCTTCTCCCTTCACAATTTTGGAAATGTCAGTTCCAGCTGCCCTTGAGAAAGAGGTATACCCCTTACCACTGTTAAGCAAGGGTGGCTGAATAGAGGAGTTCTGGCTCTCCATCAGGAGCCTTATTGGACAAGTGTTCAATGTGACATCAGTTTTTACTAGATAGCAGAAAATCTGCATAAGTATCTATCATAAAGACATGGATCTATAAAAACCAGTCTTCAGCGAGTGTCTGACCAGACAAATCCTTTTTTCCACTGCTGGAACCTCTACTCTTCTATAGAAACTAACTACATTGTAAGTTTTCCTCTTCCACTATTTCAAGTACCACAGTGCACAACTAACCTCGTCTGATTCTTATACACTAAAAAAAAAAAATCAGTGGAGTTTTTTCCTTAATAAGCTCAGCAATAAAAGCGGGTGCTTTGTGGTCTTGCTTTCCCAAAGTGATCTCTGATCTTAAGGAAGCTGCAGATATCTCTAGTCTGAAGGATAAACAGGAAAACTTGTGGTTAACGAGTGCTCCTTTGCACTTGCAACGCTGGTGATACCAAGAACTTACAGTACACTTCATTGTTTCAGCTTAGGGCTTTGTGCCAGAATAAGCTACATCCATTTTAAAAGTTCCTGGGAAAGGTGGGCTGTGGCCTGATGATCCATGCCATCACTGCTCCACCCTGGTAGAGCCTCCAAGGTCCAATATACACAGGCAGTGATTATCAGAGCAGGAGAGTACACAGCCCATCCTTTCCCCTGCTCCTCTTCAACAGAGTCTGGCTGGTTCTGATTCCCTTGTTGTCTTCCCAAAGACTGGCCATGGCAAGGGTCTTCAGATGACTAGCAAGAGCATCCAGATGACACCTCTCAGACTTTTGGTCCTTGTGGTATGTGGTGAAGAAAAAGGTGCTGCACTCCAATACCGCTGGCTAAGTGAGGGCTTGGTGCTGGATTAACCGCAATGCTTTCCCAGAAATGGCCATGAGGATCCACTACTGCAACCTCCTGCAAAATGGCTCTGCTCATGTGTTCAAACTACTGGTTTGCTCCAACGCTATTTCTTTTTGAGGTTAGTCTCTGGTCTG
The DNA here is from genome assembly GCA_035583135.1 of Lophotriccus pileatus. Taxonomy (NCBI): domain Eukaryota; kingdom Metazoa; phylum Chordata; class Aves; order Passeriformes; family Tyrannidae; genus Lophotriccus; species Lophotriccus pileatus. Next base: position 50,726,594 of record JAWWES010000041.1, read on the forward strand.
GGTTTCTTGTGGCTAAAAACTCATCCTCCTCCCATACCCTTACCTGAATGTAAGATCCCTTTGTTGTTAAAGGAGGCTCCATTCTCCAGGTTTATAGAGTTCTCAAAAAGAAACTGCCTGGAGACTTGAGATTAGCCTCCTGCAACTTCTGGTCAGCAAAACCTTCTTGCCAGACCTGAGCATGGGCCTTGAGCTGCTCTGGCAGAGAAAGGTGAGGAGCACAGACTGCGGTGATCACTGTATATGTAAGAGGAGATTCTCATCATCTGGCCTCACACCAGCGGCCATCATCGTGTGGCCCAGACCAGACAGGAAATGTGATTTGCTGCACTTCAGAGAGTTGTGTTCATGTATGGAAAAAAGAGAGGGGTGTGGGGACACATATGCAGGTCCATACCTATCTGCGAACCACTGTAGCTATCAGACTGTGTTTGCATTTGTGTGTCTGTCTCGGCTTGGGATGTGAAGGCAAAGTAAGGGGTTGTCTGTCTGCAAAGGTGAGGGCACATGAAGCTTTGGAAGGCAGAAAATATTTTTTGCATCCTTGTCTGGTCTACTGAATGGACAAGCCATGCCAAACAGGCACTGCAGCTACTGCAGGGCAGTATTGCCTGTCTGGACTAGCTGCAAGTCTCGGGCAGGAGGGGGCGATTATTCCTTCTGTGGAGAGAGTGGGGTGCTTGGCTGGGTAGGGAGGCTGTAGGATGAGTGTTCTTGTGGTGTCACACCATCTCCAAGTGGGAGGGTGTGCCTCAAACTTGTTCGCACTCAGCACTGCCCTCATTCCACTCCTGCTCTGACGCAGGATGGATCCTCTGAAACTGGGACAGGGGCATATATGGTTGGGATAATATGGTTTCATTCTGATGTTGCTCAAGTCAACAACTCAGGTTATTTTTCACAAAGTGGTCTATGGTACTTCCACTGTACTCAGACACCTGTCCCCAGTATCAAAGTGATTTCTAAACTTGTGTAGACCCTGAGAGCGTGGAGTGATCAGTTTGGGTGCCTGAAAGAGGAAGCTATGGGTCTCTTGCCAGTGTCCCAAGAGGATAGGTCCTTTCCCTCACTCTTTTGCCTCACAGCAATGGTTTGAAACTGGTCTTACTATATCTGAGCACAGCAAGCTAACACCTGACCCCTCCACCCTTGTTTCTGCACCTATTGCTTTACCAGCAGGAAGTAGGACGTGGTTTGGGGCTTTTTATTCTTGGCCTCGCTAGCCTTTTCGATACTTCAGGGCCTTGTCTCAGTCTGACAAGGCAAGCAAGCTTCCTGTGCAAAGGTGTGAGGGAGAAGACAGAGAGAGACCATGAGAGGAAGAGCTTTGGAGCAGAACTGCTAGGCTGGAGGCACCTCTGCTCTTGTGGACATGCACTGAGCTTGGATATCTGCCTTCATCCCTCTCCCTTTTTCCCCTCGCCGTTCCCACTGACATTCAGCACTGGCTTCCATCCAACCTCACGACCCCAGCGACTCCCTTCATCTGGACCACTTGGTGACAGAACTGGAAGGTAAAGGGGGCAATGCCAGCTCTCTCCCACATGGGGGTGGCTGATCTGAAAAGCATCTTAGAAGGAGTTTCAGTCTGACAAACTGAATCTCGCCGTTGGGGAGGGCTGAGCACGTATTTATCTCCCCGTCTCTCCACAATCTTCTCAAATCATACCCCACATCTCACAACCACGCCACCCGCTTTCTCTCTCTTTCTCTCCCCCTTTGTCTGCTCATGTACTGTCATCATGTTTGTCTTCCTCTGAACCTAATCTTTTATCACAACAGGAATCGGTATTTATAAACCCTCTCTTCCCACTCCTCTGGCAGTCCCAGCAAGGTCCAGCGGGACTCCAACTTGTTTTCTCAGGTCTGTGTGGGCTCCAGGCTTGGTGAGAAGTGAGGGTGGTTTCTTCTCTTGTGGGCAGAGGCAGATCTCAAGATACAGGTGTCCAGGTGCATGAGGAGAGAGAGAGGCTTAGATGAGAAGTCTGTAAGCCCAGTCTGTCTAAGATGGAGCATGATCATACAGGCTTTGTATGACAAGGAGGCTCCCTGGGTGCCAGGGGGACATGAGGGGTGCTGTGGAGTTTCCTTATTACAAAGCCCAAATTTTCTGATATGCCTGAAAGCATGATTCCTTCCAAGGCAGAGCAAGGTCTACTTGATGAGGATGGTGTGTAGTTTGTGTATGACTATGTAAAGTTTTTTGATATGGCAAAGCTTTTTATTTCTAGAACCTGGCAAACTCTTTCTTCTCCCTGATTTCCTCCCCCCCGTCCCATCCCGTCCCAAACATGCTATTCAAAATCTGCGTCCTAAGCCATGGGCTGCGCAACTAACTTTTGTGAGTTACATCCAGAGACCCCTCTTACTCAGCAAGCACCTAGTTATTTCAGCCTTAGGGCTTACCAAAAAAAGAAGCTCTTCAAAGCACAAGACGTGCGCAACCAAGGCAGCACTCTCTACCTGAGTCAGCAAGCTGCCTGAAACAACACACACGGACTGCTGTGCACTCACTCACGCGTTTTCAGAAGGCATGATTCCTGCAAACAGCCTATCTGTGCTGCCCTGTGAACAGAGTTTCACTGCTGAGAAAAGCACCCAAGGCTGGAAAACAATGAGGTGCTGAGGGAAGAGCACAGACTCCAGCGTGGAAGGGATATGGGTTTCTGAGCCTAGAAGACTGGCAGTGGCTTTGAGCCCTGACCTAGGACAGTGTGTGCCTCCTGTGAGATGACTTCTTGACATCTTCCTTACGTTGCTGAGCTATGTTGTGGGGGTGTCTTCTCTCTTTCAGTGTGTCACCAGTACAGATGAAGCCCTCATTGCTGCTTCTGTCTCACCTCTGCCTGTTCAGCCTCATGCCTCCCTCGTGGGCATCGGACTCAGCACAAGGTAAGAAGCGATTCCTTTCTGCTGTGCCAGCTGGGTGGGCAGGGAGGGGGCTCGAAGGCATGTGTGTGCCATGGTATGTTGCTGCACAATGTTCTTGTAATATACAACCAGAGGAGACTGCAGGAGTTACAGGTCTCTTATGAGCACATCAGCCTCCAAGGACACAGAGAAGTGAGTGGCTCTGCCTTTCGTTTTTGTTGGACTTATCCAGCAGAGGAGTTATTTTGTAGTTTGGGATGGGGCAGAATTGTTTGGGGTGATGGCTAATGCCAAGCTGAGCCAAACTGCTGTCCATCTCTTCTCTGCCGGCAGGCACCTCCAGCCTAACTTGTTGGTATGACTCACGGGCAGCTCTCTTCTGTGACTGGGACCCAGGCAGGGACCTGGTTGAAGCACCGTGTCAGCTGGAGATTTTATCAAATCAAGGTTTTTGTGACAGGTAAGTGATTGGAGAGGCTGAGCAAAGCCAATGCCACTTAACAAAAATGTAGGCTCCCCCACCCCAGGCCAGGTGTAGTGGAGTCACAGAGCTGAGGTGCTTTATCTTGTACTCTGTCTATAACCCATGCGGAATAACATGCTGGCAGGCACTACTCAGTGTTTGCCATCTGACAGTCACAAACTGTCTAGCACAACCCATCTTCCAGCTCCATGGCTCTTATCTGTGCGTTATTTTTAAAAAATCTCTCTTCCTTGTTAGCCACCCTCTGGACCAAAAGACATTTTCAACAGAAAAGGAGGATGAATAGAGATGGGGGTGGAGAAGGTGAATTTGAAGTTATACTGGGGCCATTTGCCCATTGCCAGGAACAGCTGCAATGTTGCACCCTGAGTAAGAACAAATGAAGGAAAATACTGTCCCCCTTCTCTGCCGTGGCACTTTCATCTTTCTCAGTTCATGATGTTTTCCTTTTTCATATGCCTTCCAGCAGAGGGGAGCTGTGTGGCCAGTACCGCAGTGGAGGCTGGCTGAGTCCATATCATTTCTGAATAGGACATCTAGCCAAGAGGCTTACCAGCCTACCCCAGGACTTCCCTGGGTGCCTGTCATCAGGAGAGGCTCAGTGTGATTCTGGCAGTGAGTGGGTTATTTGTGACTGTCATAGAGAGATCTCCAATGGGGTTAGATGGGCAAGTATATCCTGTGGCCTGGTGCATGGACCTAGAAAGCTAAAATATTTATGTTGCTCCATGGGTGTGAATCACAGAGACTGGGGCTGGAATTTGGGCTGGATTTGTAACTGTGCCATTGCTTGACCAGGGCCCTAGGACAACACCTCTCCCCACTGTCAGCAAGTTCCAGGCCTGATCTGACCTTATAGCTGGAGCAGGGACCTGAGTCAGATACCCCCTCAGCTGCAGTCCTACAGATGCTCTCCCACCCTGCCCCCCCCCCATGCCACAGCTCAGCTTAGGCTGTCCAGCTGCTTGTCAGAGCAGAAGAGAGGCCATGCTGTGGTGCTGCCATGTGTGATGTACAGTCCTCACTGACAGGGATGTGAGTTGGTTCAGAAGGTACATCTCACTCAGTATCTGAGATCCTACAGGAGTGTCAGTGGCTTGAAGGAGACCCGTAAATCCTAGAGGGGCTGAAAAAGGCACGTCTTCCAGGACTGCATGGTGCATTTGTGGGCAGCAGGTGTGTTTGGGCCCTGCATGCCCTCTGATATCAACAGGACACAGAGAGGGTAGGAAGAGGGTTTTGTGAAGTCTTTGAAACTGGAAATCTACTGTTACCTTTGGCCTGAAATAACTGGGATGCACTAACGCTGCATGTGCCAGCATATAAAATTTATTTGAGTGGTGCAGTGGGGAGAGCAAGTAGGATTAAACCTTTGCTGCAACCTATTGAGCAAATACAGCAGGATGCAAAATGCTTTGAGAGCCCTTCAGTGTTACATAATGTTTGCCTAAATACAAAACAACCTCCCCAGCTCATTGTTATTCTCTAGCTTGAATCCCATGTCATCTTCCTTACCCGGAAAAAACAAGAAGGACTGTGAATTACTCAAGGCAGAACATAAGACAGGACTGAGGAGATGCATCAAGACCTTCAGCCACGACAGTAATGTGAGTAGTTCATCTGGGATGTCCTAGCTAATGACAAGGTGGGAAAGATTTGTAGGTGTATTTTGAGTGTATAAACAGTGTGATATTCAGGGCAAGTATAAAAAACCCACACCTAATCCCTGACTCCAGTTCTGGAGTTGGGCTTGGTGCTGTGTGTTGTTGACATGCATCACTCCTGTGGGTACCACTGCAGGAGAGACTGGCTTCGTTGTGAGCTGGGCCATGCTGTCCTGACCATGCAGAAAAGGTGCAGGACAGACAGATCATATGCAGTGTCCCATGTCTCAATTAGCTGGGTTCGGCCCTAACCCATTCCTCTGAGGAGGAAGGACATCACCACCAGCTCTGAAATCCTCTCTTGATCTCATTTTCCTTAAAGAGGTCAATATAATTTTCCTGATCATTAACTACTGTGAAGTCTGGTTAGATGTGTCAAATGCAAGATGCAACAGCAACACATCACCAGAGCTAATGGTGATGCCAACCTTCTAAGTATTATTCTTTATTTGAATCAATCTTATTTTAGACTGATTATGTACTTCCTTCAGTCATACCCAGAGTTACTGCAGTCCCTGTGATTTTAGAAAATGCCCACCCAAATATAAGCTAATTCTCCTTATTGATAAAGTCACAACCAGTTCTAATGACAGACAAGCTTTCTTACATTTGCATATCATGCACAAAGACAAATTGCAGGGTTGGTAAATAGTTCCAAAATCTTTTCTTTCTAATCAAGCTAATTTCCCTATTGCTTATTCAATACTGTATGATGCACGTGGCCCTTCAGTATCATTGCATTTCAAGTATAACATTTAATGCTAAAATGGTTTCAATCTTACCAGTGAACATAAAACAATTTAGTAAAAAATTTTTTCTCAATAAATGTCATTCATTGAGAGTAACTTTTTTTCCTGCTTAGCCAGCATATACAGGAATCTTAGCAAACTAGCTTATCACATTATTTTATGCCCTTCTTGCCAATACACCAAAAAAAATCCAAACACATATAGTATAAACCTTACATAAAGTATAAATCTTTGGTTCCTCGCTCGCCACTGAGGTTTATACCTTTCAGCCACAGATATCTTCCATATTTATTTAATAATAAATTTAATAATAAATTTTATTTATTACATATAAAATTCCTAAACATTTTGTAGGTAGGCAATGCTTTGAAATTCCAATGCTTATTCATGAGGCTTCATTGTCACTAGTGGTTAATTTTCCTTGCAGACTCAATGCTTCACCAGGTCAGATCGTCTTGCCATGTCTGTCCATTGCCAGATTGGAGAGAATAAGTCTATACCTGTGGAAATAGAAAATTTCAGTCCCCTTGAAAATAGTGAGTACTCATCTGTCTTCCAGTCTCTGAAACTTCCCCATGAAAGGATGGATAACTTCTCTTCCTCATCCATCCCTAAGCAATACCCACAACTGATTTTAGTCTTATGTCTTTTGCTTGTCCCCTGCTACAACAAGCACAGGTGAACCACACTGACTTCTGGAACGTGCACCTTTATCATGCAGTGTCATGCCAGTCCCATCCTGTCCTGTCCTGTATCTGGAATGCTGTTAAATGAGGGTGCTTTGCACTAGAAGTTCTGACTTCAAACAGGCAATGACAGCTCAGCTCCCCTGCCAAAAAAATGTGTGCTGCAAGAAGGAGTCTTGCTGCTCTTCCTTTGCCCCTCCTACTGAGTGTGTGCTTCCACCCTCCTTTAAGCCAGCTTTGGAATGCACCAGTCTTTTCTGAAAAGATTCCCCTCACTAATCCAAAACCAAAACATCTGCTTGGGACACTTTTTTTCTGTCTCAAGCATATGCCCAATAGAGCTGCTGCAAGACGAGGCATAAGAAGGCTTGGCTGGAGGCAAGGGTCAGGAAGGATCAGCCTAGACAGTCCATGTAACTCCATCCCCTGTGGCTGTCGCTCTCTGAAAGAGCATCTGGGAAGCAACTGTTTCCCCATCCATGTTTCATTCCTATCCATACAGTTGCCATGTGGATCACCCCTACAAGATAGGATGCTTGGCCACATGGATTGATTGCACTCACTGCAGGGGCCACTCTCACAGGCTCACAGGAGGAATTGCCTTTAACATAGTCCAGTGGGAACAGGTCTTTTGCAGTTAGTGACAGGAGGAACAGAGAGGGGGAATTCATGAACTCTCTCATGTGGCTGTGGCTTGCCAAAGTCTGTGAGCACAGCCAAGGCGCGAGCCTTGCTGCCGTGGGGCTTGACGTGCAGTCCTATAATGGACAGAGTGGAGATATCAGCCCTACTCCTTCTCTCTTTGCAGTAAAGCTGAGGCCTCCAGGAAATCTTCATCTGGTTAACATAACTGAAAACACCTCCAACTTAACGTGGAGCCTGAATATTTCCTCTCACTATTTGAATGGGGAGCGGGAATACCAAGTGCGGTACCGGAACATGAGTCAGTCCTGGGAGGTGAGTACAGACTGGGATACTGGAACCTATTACCATACTAATCCTGGTCTTCTTTATGTCACAAAGACTTGCTCCTGGGCCTCCCCTCAGGATGAAACCAGTTTTGGTGAAGCTGGAGAGCAGATGACAGCTGCCGCCCTTTTATCTGTGTCACCTGCTGCCAGTGTTTGGTGATGACAAGGAGGCAGATGGGGATCCTATTTTACTCAGTGCTGTCACAAAAACATTCAGACAGTTCCAGGACAGACCTGAAAGGGATGAAAAAAAGCAAAGAGAAGAAAAATTTCCCTCCAGGGTGAAAAAGCAGTGATCAAGGTGTAGCAATTTGAGACAGGTCTTCTCTAAGGGCTTTGGAAAAGGTGCCTACATGAGGCTCTAAATCAGGGTGTTGATGGTGTTCTACATTTGCCCTTCTCCCAGGAGGCCATGAACTTGCCCATTGAACAAGACCAGATGTGGGCAAATTTTGAGAGACTCTCACCCAACTCGAAATATGAGGCAGCTGTCCGTGCAAGGCCAAGTGCCAGAAGTACCTACAAAGGAGTGTGGAGTGACTGGAGCAAGCCAATACTGTGGAAGACACATGCTGACCGTAAGGATAAGTCAGGTAGTCTAACTTGGAGGGGAAAATGGGGACTCAGGGAAAACAAGGTAGAAGGGCCAAAGCAGGTCAGGAAGCTGAAGGAAAATGGGTAGGGAGGACTGTGTTGGCCAAAGAGCAATAGAAAGGTTGGAAACAACCTGTGCCTCCTAATCAGTTAGGTCAGACCAGTTCAGCATTGCTTAAAGGCAAAGAACCCCTGACCCCAACAAAACCCCTCTGACTTCCAGAAGCCAGGTAAAATTCACAAGGTATAAATTAAGGACTGCTTCCCTAGAGCAGTAAGGGCAGATGTTTGACCTGCAGAAGCAGTGGCCAGAACTGGCATTTTCCCAGATGCTAATGTTACCTAGGAATATTCATCCAGCTTCCTAAAATGGCCCAGTTCATTGGAGATATTGATCAGTGAAATGCAGTGAAATGCAGTGAAACAGAGTTCTCAGATCCTGAACTGAGTGACACCTGAGCCTAAGAAGCAGAGTCTCATGGAGAATGGAAGATACAGACTTAACATGCATGTTAAGTCCCTCTCAAAAAGGTCTGCTGAGACTTGCATCAGTCACTGCATGAATCTCCAGCCTTGAAAGATAGTGCCCTTTGGTGAGTCACTGGCTGTGGTCTCTGTCATTTTTTTTTTCCGAATTAAGCAGATAGATGTTATTCCTTCTCATGCCGCCCCCACTCTGCCCCTGATCAAGCCCTCCCTGTTGTGCCTGGTGCTGATATAAACAGAGGAGCTATGTTTAGAAAGGGCACTGTGTTGCTGTGGCAATCAAATTTTGACAGTGTGTGATGTCAGTGAATAGGATACAGCCGCAACCAGTTGTCATAGCAACCAAGACCCAAAGATAACCAGGATACCAGAGGCAGAGGAGTCAAAGTGATCTGAGTAGCATCTCAAGGACAAGCAAAGAAAGAATGGACTAAAAATGCCTCCTCCTCCTTTTATTTTTCTCTGCTCCCTCAAAACTACTCCAGAGATGTTCTGCATGCCCAGACCAAGGGACACAAGGGATGGAAATGAGGGGCAGGCAGGAGAAACTGTCACCAGAATAGCAAGACCAAACAAAGGTGCATTGGGGAGATATGTTTGAAAGGGACAGATTAAGAAAAGTCTGAGATGATGCCAAACAAGCTTGAGGAGTGCTGGCAGCCCTGGCACTGTGGGAACTCAGTCTCTTTCTCCTAACGCTACAGTCCAAGTACTAAAATATGGTGTAAAGCTGTAACCTTCCTAGTCTCCTAAAGCTTTCCTACACAGCTCTCTAGAGAAAGAAGCCAACCCCTTGATCCCTAACCATCCTTATCGTCCTGCCTTCTCAGAGACCTGTGAACCCTATGTCCCTGTCTCCCCCACTGACTCATAATGCTGTTTCAAGTCTCCAATCCCACTTTAGCTGGTTTTAGGAGTGCTTGCTTTCCCTTTGCAAGGAGACAGACAGGCTGATGGACACTTCAAACAGCAGACTGGCACCTTATAGTTGTGGCGCTATTATGAACAGGGGGTTCAAGCTCTTCAGCACAAATTATCTATTAAGCAATGCTTAGACTCTGAAACCCATATCAGCTCAAAGGCATGCTACACAACACGTCAGAACTCATGTATCTGACATGTATATTATAATTCTATATAATATAATAGTATATAAAATTCTAACAATGGCTCCGTTTGATCACCTTGAACAGCCATGAAAAGGCTACAGGTTTTACCTCCAGAATCCTGGTTAAATTTTCACAGCAATTTCCTTGTTATTTCTCATCTTGCAGAAACATCCTGGCCGGTCCTGCAAGCTCTTATAGTGAGCACTTTCCTCTTTGTGATCATTGGGACTGCCTTCCTTGTTAACTTACGGACCCTGAAATGGTAAATGAGAATCAAGTTTTCATCTCTGTTCCTTTCCTGTATCTTGTATGTATTGTCAAAATCTGGGTTATTTTTCACTTGGTAAGAAGTCAAGATAGAGATGACTTTGAAATATTGTTTATAGGCCAACCTTTTGAGGCTGACATTTGCCTGGGGACATACATCACCACCCAAGATGATGTGGCTTCACCACTATCATTGTATTGTGCCATGCTCCTGTGACCTGGTGCCATGTCCTGGCTACATTTGAAACAGCTACCTCAGCACATTTGCTGCCCAGGCTTAGAGTGGTGTTTCCTGGCAGGGATGCGTCAAAATTACCTCTTCAAAAGCAGGTCACTGGGTTGAGCACTCTTTCAGTAGCAAGGACCAAGAAAGGTTAGATACCACTACCCTCTCATTTAAACACTCCAGCAAGAGCTCAGGCAGGACATGGTGACATTTGGTCTCCGGGCAAAACTCCTGAGTGAGGAGGACAATTCTGCTTCTCCCTGGTCTGTGCAGTGTTCACACACTGATAAACCTCTACATGATGCTTTAAAGACCTCTCTGCCAGCGTTTCTACCCAGACACTGCTTTTATTCAGGATGGAAATTGTTCACAAGGTTACCCCATGCAATAATAGGAACAGTGACCTGTCAGCATGGTGTGGTTAGAAATAGCTACAGGTTTTCCCATCCTGGGTCAGAGGCAAAGAAGCAGGGTGCTGATGTTCATGACAGAGAGCAGGGAGAAATATTTTCAGGGATGAGGCAGCAGAGGCTGGATGGTTTCTCTGTAAGGAAAGACAGAAAACCATGTTGAAGGAAGATGGATACTGAGGACGTCACTGGTCACTGTTTTACCCTGAATCATAACACAGAGGTGAGGAAGTGCTAGCTGTACAGCACAGAGAGAGTTAAAAAGGCCTCCTTTATCCACAAAGTATACTTAACCTGGGGGAATTGAATGGAGAATAATGCTGAGGTAAGATGCAAGGAAGGATTAGACATGCATGAATAAAAATAGCATCTGCAATGATGTAAGGTAGTTTATATGCAAGAACTAGCAACTTCTAATGCTTCGGAGAGTACACTGATTGCCTCCAGAGGTCAGGAGGGTCTTTCCTAAGAGCAAAGTTTCAGGAAAGAGATAACAATATCAGCCCACCTCTCTGAGGAACATAGGAGCAGATTAGATCACTTCATGCTGCCCCAGGATGACAACACACTGGTTCCAGTAGAGCAGAGGCCTCTGTACTGATGCAAGATGTACTCATTCAGAAGCTTGCACAGCCAGTGTGCCCCAGCTGTACCATGCAGCATCCTGCTCAGAGGGCAGAGAGCTGTGGCAGAGCTTTGCCAGTGATGGTCCTGCTCAGGCCAGGTGGTCCTCCAAGTCATTGTGTTGGCAGCAAAGCAAAGAAGCAGTAGCTCACAACAGCTGGAGCTTGGAAACAAGGGAAACCTGCTCAGCTTGTCATCAGAACAGGGGCTTAAGGGGTCAGGTGAAGAGGTTAAAGTGACCAGCCAAGGCACAGGAGAAACCAGTGAAGTGGTAGTTGCCCTTCCCTGGAAAAGAGGCTGAGAGCAATGTATTTTCCAATGCCAGCTTTAACTGTCTCATCTCTATACCTCTCATTCCTCAGCTACTGCATGTCAGAACACTCGAAAGCAAGGACAGCACTCAGGCTTGTTCCTATTTTATCTCTCCCCCATATCAGGCTACTAACTGTGAGCTGCAATACTATCTCCTACCCCTCCACATTGACAGAGAGATCAGGATCAGGCCCTGCTTCATTTGTTCTTCTCCTTCTCTTTTGTCAAGGTTTAAAAAGATCCTGAAGATTCACATCCCAGACCCTGAGAAGTTCTTTCCCCCACTTGTTTCGCTTCACGGAGGTGACATTCAGGTATTGGACTGGGGGAGGGGAGCCATGTGGTTAGGGGGGAGAAATGAGGGGACAGAGTGTCCAGCTGCACATGCCCAGGACAGATAGCCTGTCAGACCTACACGTGCACACATGACATGGGTGCCTGTAGCACCAGCTGCTGGGTTCTCTGCTTGACTTCTATTTTCTGACCTTCTAAAACCTGACACTCAGCTGAGGCATCTCTAATTAGAGAACTGAGAAACGGCAAACCACACAAACCTCGGTACCCTGTTCCCGTAATGGGCAGCCTGAGACAAAACAAGGGACCTGCAGGAGAGAGAATCCCTTCCACCCCATTTTGGTGTCTCCCTGCCTGCCCTAGGCTGCCCAGCTCTTCCCCAGATTTCCTGCTGTGATCTCCTCCTCCTAGTTGTGAGCCTTTCCTCTGCTCCTAATGTGAAATGCTGTCACAGTGGATGGCACTTAGCTAATTTCTTCATTCTTGTCTCTTTCCCTTCTTTCTCTGCTTCACTTTTTCCCTTCCCCTAGTCTCACTGTATGGGCAGCTGCAAGGAGACAATTACCATTCTGTGCAGTATTAAAGGGAGTGTCAGATGCAAGACGTGGGAGGTGATCCCAAGGGGCATTTTGCTTTAAGAAAGACAGAAGCAAACTGCAGAGGGTCCAGAGACAGCAAAGCTTTGAAAAAACATAAGTGCAAAAAACTTCAGAAAGCTTAAACTACAGGGAAAGAGTGCAGAGTAGGGGAACAGGGGAGTGCAGCAGGCACTGAGGACACTTTATCAGTGCAGAAAGAACTTGAAAAATTTGCTTTATGGGCCATAAAGGCAATGAAGTTGAATGTCATCAAAACCAGTTTATTTTTAAGGATAATGATGCACTGCAGGATGTTGCCCACAATGAATGTGGAAATTAGACACAAGGGGCCTAAAAGAGCACTTTAGATGAGAAATCTGCACATGGCCATGTAGATGTATTAGGAACAGATTGGATGAGATGCACCTCAGTACTGTTTTTCATGTTTCCACCTTCACTTCATCTTATGGTCTTCTAAGGCTTTTTTCCTCCTTGTTTTTTCTTCCTTTCAGTTCAATTCTCCATCTTCCATTCCCTGCTCCAGAAATCTCAAAACATAGGCTTATAAGGTCCACTCTTGATTTCAAAGGGATAGAAAGTCTCTCTGATATTCCTGCAGAGGAGGCATCATGAATGTTAAACTGCCTCCACACCACCTCTGGTAACTAGTGCTTGGACAGAGAACAGATCACTTGATTGTTGTGGTCACTTAGAAAAACAAACTTTTTGTTCCTCACTGAGTACCATACTTTGGGTGTCACAATCTCTCTCTCTCCCTTGTTTCTTTTCAATTAGAAATGGCTCTCCTCCCCATTCTCCACATCTTCCTACTGTGTGAACAGCACAATCCCGGAGATCTCTGTGCTCGAAGTAATGCAGAAGAACGACCAGGAATCCCGGTTTCTACTTTCCAAGGGAACCCTGACTCCTGATCCTCCCTCAGAAACCAGTGTGCACTCTGTATCCAGCTGCTTCACCAACCAAGGCTACTTCTTCTTCCACCTTCCCAACTCCTTTGAGATTGAGCCCTGTCAGGTCTACTTCACCTACGAGCCTTTCACGCAGGAGAGCAGTGGCAGCAAGGATGGCAAGTCTCACCATGCTCTCCCCTCTCCAGACCTCTGCACACTGGCAGAGGACGTGACTGTGTTGCCTCACAACTTCTTTCACTGTATCAAGGCAACCCAGGGCTTCCAAAACAGCTCCATCATGAGAGAGACAGAAGATGAAACCCAGCGGGCTGTGGCTATTTCCGCGTCAAATGAAGGCACCCCACCAACACCAGTTCTGAAACAAGATGAGAAGGTGATGGACAAAGCAGTTTCACAGCCTGATGGGGCCCTGTGCCAGCAACTGAACACTGACTTTTCTGATCCACTGGACCTGCATGACGGCAATACTATCGATGCAACAGAGGGGAGTGGGAAGGCAGACCCTCCAGCTGACTGCTGTACACCAGCAGCAAATGCTACCTCTTCTCTCTCCCAGCCTACACCTCTAAGGCAAATACAGGATGAGGATCCATGCAAAACAGCCTTCTCCAGCCAGGTCCCAAACATTGATTCCTACCTTTCTTTGAAGGACCTCCAAAGCCAGTATAGCCATTGCTCAGTCTAGAGTTGTTCTGGAGGAAACCTACAAATGGTAAAGGCCACCTCTGCAGGGAAGGCTAGATTGGCAGTTTTTCTATTCAGGACAAGAATGTGACTTCAGTAGCAAACCTATTGGGACTGCTCATTAATGAGGCTGGAGAACATAGGCCAACAAAGACTAATCTTCTTAACTGAACCTGGTTTTCTGTTATTATTGGCTCTTGTGGTATGGAAAATCCTTCCCACAATGCTCAAGCAACACCTCAAACCCCACCACCTTGCTTTTCCCTTCCCAGCTCCCAATAGGAGGCTGTGCCAGAATTTCCATGCTCTGTGTCTTGGTGTAAAATAGCACTCAGCTTTGAGGATGAGCAGGCATATGGTCCATTTGCCTTATTCTGGCCTAAAAACCTCTAATGGGAGGGAGAAATGCCTGAAGAGGTGGATATGAGTTTTTGTACAGGGGACAATATCACTGCCAGTCAGTGCTGGGGCTGATGATGAAATGGATGAAGATGTCTCCTCCTGACTGACCAAGGGTGTGAATTTTTTCTATGATGTCCTCACTTCAGGTTTTAATCAGAGATTACATTCTAAGCTACCCAGTTCAGCTTTAGACTCAAGTCTCCAAGGTCAGCTCAGAGGCACAACTGTGTCAGGAGTGCAGTGTAAAAAAGAAATCCCCATTATTGGGTTAAAAATACTGGGGAAATCCCCTCCCCCTCTTTCTTTCCTCCAGCTCTGATAATGGCAGTGAAAAGAACTCACACAATTTCCCATTCTTGCTACAATATTTTTCATGAAATCGAAAGCCTCTCTGCCCTTCTGGCAAACTACAGTTATTTGACTACGTTAAAGCTGATTGCAGAATAGTTCATCCCACATCCTGTACTAGTGGAAAACATTGCAGCTGTGCTGCCCATTCCTTCCATTGCTCAAGAGAAACCATTGCCTAATTAGTAGCAAAGATGCAATGAATGAGATCAGAAAACTAACCCACAAATCAGCACCTTTGCTGAAAAGAAGACTTCAACCCACTTGTAAGGAATGGAGATAGCACAAACTTTGTTTTTCTTTTTCCTGTACATGCACTTATCTGGGTTAAGAAAAAGAAACACTTCACAGAGGAAAGGTGGCAAGGCAAAGGAAGACAAATTGTTCTGGTTACACAGATCCTTGTGTTCAACATCTGTACCATCTGTCCACTTTCATGCCATTTTTCTGGACTTTTCAGCAGTGGGAAAATACCACCCTGTGCTAAGAGTTCTTAGACTTCCTCTAAGAGTTCTTCTAAGAGTATTTATACCACAAGGCTCAAGGATATTGAACTTGTTAGTACTTCTGTCACACACGTGAGTGTCAACTAAAACTAATTCTTTCCTATCTCTGTTTGAACAAGCACCGAGCTTCCACTTTGTCCTGGTCCTACACTGTTTCCTGACCGTGCATTATGCATCCTGAATGTAATTAGGAGTCCCAGCTACAGGGTCACCCACTGGCTTGGATTTCCCCTCAAAAGAGCTGCTCAAAGATGTTGAGCGTGCCTGTAGCTGAGAGAGCTGTGAGAACTGTACCTCTCCTCTCATCAGCTTCTTCACTACTTGCCTCAAGACATGGACTGCTCTGTTGTCTCCAGGGGACAACAGGTGAAGAAGATCCCTCGGCTTCCCAGATAAGGAAGCACAAGGCTTTTCCCAGGTGTTTCATGTATTTTGAGAATCTTCCAAGATGAACTTTGAAAAGAGACACTGAATCCCTTGCCCCTGATAAGCAGTTTGCTATCTTACATGGGCCAAGGATCCTAGTTGAACTGATGAGTGTCTTGTCCCCATGTAAATCTTTATAAGCTTTTCAATTTTCCTTCATGGAATCATAGAATCATGAAGCTTGGAAAAGACCTCCAAGATCATCAAGTCCAGCCTTTGACTGAATACTACCATGCTCACTAAACCATCGCAAAGTGCCATGTCTACTTGTTTTCTGAACATTTCCAAAGATTATAACTCCAGCACTTTCCTAGGGAGCTTATTCCAATGTTTAACTACTCTTTCAGTGACAAAATTTTTCCTGGTACCCGAACTGAACTCCTCCTGGTGCAACTTGGGGCCATTTCATCTTGACCTACCACTTGTCACCTGGGAGAGGAGACCAACCTCTACCTTGCCACAACTGCCTTCAGTTAGTTGTAGAGAGCAATAAGGTCTCCCTTGAGCCTTCTTTTCTCCAGGTTGAACAACCCCATCTCCCTCAGCAGCTCCTCATAAGATTTGTGCTCCAGACCCTTTAGTAACTTCTTTGCCCTTCTCTGGACATGCTCCAGCACCTCAATGTTTTTCTTGTAGTGAGGGGCACAGAATTAGATGCAGCACTTGAGGTGCAGCCTCACCAGTGCCAGGTACAGAGGGATAATCCCTCCACTAGTTCCACTAGCCACACTATTTCCTATATAGGCCAGGATGCCATTGGCCTTCTTGGCCACCTGGGCACACTGCTGGCTCATATTCAGCTGGCTGTCAACAAACACCCCCAGATCCTTTTCCTGATGGGCAGTTTTCCAACCACTCTTCCCCAAGCCTGTAACACTGCATGGAGTTGTTGTTACCCAAGTGCAGGACCTGGCACTTCATCTTGTTGAACCTCTACAGTTGGCGTCAGCCCATCAAGTCAACTTTTCCAAATCCCTCAGTAGAGCCATACTACCCTCCAGCAGATCAACACTCCCATCCAGCTTGGTGTCATCTGCAAACTGACTGAGGGAGCCCTCAATCTCCTCATCCAGGTTATTGATAAAGACGTTAAACAGGACTGGCCCTAACACTGAGCCCTGGGGAACCCCAATAGTGACCAGCTGCTAACTGAATAACTCTCTGGGCTCAGTCATCCAAACAGTTTTTTATCCAGCAAAGAGTGCATATATCCACACCATGGGTTGCTAGTTTCTCCAGGAGAATGCTGTGGGAGACAGCATAAAAGGCTTTATTAAAGTTTAGTAGACAACATCCACTGTCTTTTCCTCTTCCACTGAGCAGGTCATCTTGTCGCAGAAGGAAATCACGTTGATCAAGCAGGACCTTCCTTTCCTAAACCCATGCTAGCTGGGCCTGATCTGGTTGTCCTGCACATGCCACATGATGGCACTCCGTGACCTACTCCGTGACCTTCTCTGGCACCAAGGGCAGGTTGACAGGCGTGTAGTTTCCTGGATCCTCATTCTGACCCTTTTTGTAGATGGGTGCCACACTGGCTAACTTCCAGCCATGTGGAACCACCCTGGTTAGCCAGTACTACTGGTAAATGATGGAGAGTGGCTTGGTGAGCTCTTCTGCCAGTCTCTCAATACCCTTGGGTGTATTCCATCTGGCCACATGGACTTGTGAGTGCCTAAGTGGCACAGCTGGTCAATTACTACTTCTTCCTGCATTATAGGAGGTTTATTCTGCTCTCTGTCTCTGTCTTCCAGCTCAGGGGGCTGGATATCCTAAGGACATCTGGTCTTTCTTTAAACACTGAGGCAAAGAAGGCATTAAGTAGCTCAGCCTCATCCTGGTGGCAATGTTCCCCCTCTACATCAAATAAAGTATGGAGATTCTCCTTGACTCTTTTTGTTATTTATGTATTTGTAAAAACATTTTTGTTATCTCTTATGGCAGTGACTAGATTGAGTTCCAGCTGGGTTTTCTCCTTTCTAATTTTCTCTCTGCATGGCCAAATGACATACATGTACTCTTCGTGATTACATCTTGCTGCTAAGATGAGTACAAAAGAAAAGGCTTGCCTCTTTGTAAATAAACACAATATTAAGTAATCTATAGTGTTCGTCTGTCCTTTGGGGTGGGGAGAAACAATTAACAGCTTTTCTATTTAGGGAACCAGGTAAAGCTTTGCTCGGACCAAAATACCTTTAGCTTTCCTTCCTTCCCTCAGCCACCTAAAACAGAAAGCAGAGTTGGAAGTGATCCTGCTGCAAGCCCCTGAGGACCATCCTGCTGGCTCTTCTGCTCCCCCTGTGAAAATAGTGCCAGCTTTCGCAGCCATGCTGGGTGTGAATGTGTGACACACTGCGGCAGGAAGTGCTCGATGTCAGATCTGGCGATAACCGGACCTTTCTTCCAGGAAGGTGAGGTCATGTGGTCTCGTATGTGAGTAACCTACGATGTGAATACCGAAGGCATAACACTCTCAGTGATTTGGGGCCCTTTTGCTTTTGGGTCCCCAAGAGCTCTTTGGAAATGTCACACAGCGAGCAATCCCTTCTCGAACGATGGTGCGTGGTTTGCAAAACCACAGAAACATGCTGCAATGGTGTCCAGCAGTACCAGAGGCAAACCAAAGCTGAGCAACAGCACTGAGTGGAAAATATCAGTGTGGAAAATATTGAGCTAATAGCCACAGACATGAGTCCTCTCTTAATCTTAAGCCCAGAGACAGCACAGATAGCTGTCACATCTCTCATCTCCTTCTTTCCAAGATATCTTGTTCATAAATAGACATCACTCTCAGCCTTCTCCCACAGCTCTCCCTCTTTTTTACTTGGAGAAACAGAAAGTAAAGGGTGCTTGCAGTAAGGGAATTCCTTTGAAGTCAGATCTGATCAAGGGTTTGGGTCCTTGGTTGATTCAAAAGCCTGTGGTGATAGATGTGGTATCCTTGCTTAGATAGATCAGACTGAGATTCTACATATTTTTGTTCTGCTAAAAACACCAGAGAAGGAAGATTCTTCTTTCCAGGAAAGTTGAATGCAAAAAATAAGCTCTTTGGCACTGGGAAATACCCTCAGCTGCGTTCTGACCCACTGTGGCAAGCCCTCTTAGTGTAAACTCAGCAAAGCTCTATTTGAATACATACATGCCTAATGATGCAGCTAGGTCCCTCATTATCTGTGGAAATTTTGGCTCAGAGTAAGTTTTAAAAGTGAAATCAGATCTAAAATCTCTTAAGCAGTTCTGAAAGCATTCCTAGTCAAACACTACAGCTTTTTATCCATACTGAACACTTATTTACTAGAATCCATCATGAGGCAACTACAGAAATGGTTTTTGGTCTTCATGCAGTCCTAGACTGAACATGATCTAGCCTGGCAGAGCTAAAAACATCTATCCCTGCCCAGTTGCCAAAATGAGCCCAAATGAGCCCTGGCCCAGGTCGATGTCACTGGCTGGAGCTCACCCCCTGGTCAAGAGTCAACCATGTGCCCATCCCCTCCACTCATTTATTGACAAGATAACTCTATTTACTCTGCTCGAGCTGCAGTGCTGCTGCTTTTTGTGAAAAACAAAGGGGCACGTAGAGAGCTGTGGGGCTGTAAGCAGAAAGTAGTGCAGGAAAAACATTTGAGAAGGACCTGGACTAGAAGAAAAGCAGATGCTTCAGGGAGGAGTGACTGGTGGTTCAACTGAGTGCGGGGAGCCCAGTGTCAGGAGACTGGGCAGCCAGAAGTGCAACAAGACTAGAGGGAGTCTTGCAGGCTGGGACTGAGAGGCACCGTGCTTTCCTTTCATCTGCATGACCACTGTGGTGACCAGACACGCTGTCTACTGCCATCTTCCCTCCTTCCATTGATCTACACCTGCCAGACAGAATCTACTCCATCCCTGTGCTGGGGAGCACACCCTGTGGTTCACCTCTCCTTCCAGAGGGAACAAAGAGGGTGGCTAAGGAATACAGCAGTTGCTCAGCAACTCCCTGTCCCCTGAGGAGGACAACATAAGCTATCTGTGCCAGCCTCCTGGGTTGTTCTTCTCTGCACAGCTGGGAGTTCTCCTGCCCTGACTTTTTCTGGACTCCCCCTGCTCATCCTGAAGATCTTCTGCCCCTGTAAGCCTCCAAACCCTCAATTTCAGAAAAGAAAAAAGGCGTTGTACACGGTGCTCTGATCCATCGTGGGCAGGACGGTGCAGGACAAAGGCCGAGCTGAAGGGGCATGACACCAGGTTATTGATCGCTGCAGAGACCTTGAGCTTGGGTAAATAGATATGCTACTTTCTCCCCCACTCCACGCATGTGTGAGCTCCTGACATAGGGGGTATGGGCCAGGTCTCACAGGAAGCAGCAGGCTTTAAAGGTAGGTCTGCAGCTCTGGGGGAAACCCCAGTGCCTACCATCAAATCTACTAACAAAGAGGCTCTTCTGCTGCTGCTTCCTGCCCTGCTCTCCCTGCCTCTCCATCTGTGGTTGTGCGCTTATGCCTGCTGCTTCTGAAGGGATGCTGGGATAGTGGAGAAGTGCCCGTGCTCTCCTGCACTGCCTGACTTGGCTCCTTGGGAAGGAGATCCTCCCCAGGGGTTGCACAGAGAGGCAATTCGCAAGAAGCAAGGGAGGGCAGCCTGTGCCGGGCCTGCTTGTGCTGCCTGCCTCTCTGGAAGTGTGTGTTAGAGCAAGAGAATGTGTGGCTGGGTTTGATGTTCCGGAGTGAGTTACCTGGTGCTTATGTTCTATAACTGGGGGAAAGGAAACTGAAAACTCCCTTGCACTTATGAAGTGATGCTCAGTGACATCCACACAGGGTAAAATGTACATGAGGCCAGCCATCTCTTCCCACACCTGTAGCAAGTCCCTCACATGCACTCCTGCCCCCAAGCTCACATCCACATGCACATACAGTGGGCACGAAGACAACTCACAGACACATAGACAGGACACAGGCATTCCCCAAGACTGCTGTCCCCTCCCATGTGGATGCATTCACATCCCTTTCCTCTCCAGGTACAGAAACACAGCGTGCCTTTGGGGGAAGGCATGCACTGGGTGGTGGCAAAGGAAAGGAAGAGTAAAGTGGATGAGATAAGCAGTATTAATGTGGCTCTCTTGGGCAATGGCATTTCTTACCCTCAGAGTCTGGGAGTGACAGAAGGGAAGCAGTCAGGAAGAAACAAAACAAGCAGCCTGGGGTAGATGAGGGGCAAAGGAAAGCAGAAGGTGTTCCCTGGCACAATGAGAGTGTGGTGGAGGGCTGAACATTAACCAGGTTTGCTCAGCTAGTGAATCACTGCCAGCATCAGCTTTGCCTGGGAACGTATGGTTTGGTGGGAATGGCAAGGTTTGCTTACTTTAAGGGATCAAGATAAAAATGGCACAGTGGGCAAAGTGCAACTTTGGGCTCCCAGGCTGTGGCTGTTTTGTGCAACTTCTGTGCACGTTTGAGGTCACAGATTTTCTTTGGCATTTGTTTCTGGATCAATGCAATACCAGGTTTAAAACCATTCCCAGCCTGGGAGGACAACACTTTCGCATTCAGAAAAATGGATTATTGTATTCATTTGTGGTTTTGGCAGAAGCAAAACCCAGGGAATGCCTTTGAAAACCAAGGATTTACCAGGAGGTGCAGACAGGATGGTGTCCTGGAAGCCAATCTCCCACTGATTTAGGAGTTTTACTCACATTAGCTCTGATCAAAGTCTTTGATGGCTGGCTCCAGAGATCTCTTGGGGCTATAGATCTTCGGAGAGAAGGACAGAGAAGACATAACACCTGCAGAGACAAGTGAAAAGGGAAGCACAAAATCCAGCCTGACCATGGCATGTTGTGTCACCAGATGCCCCTGATGGAGGCCGAGGAACAGGAGGAAGAATCCAGCTCCCTCTCAAATGACAAATCGGAGAGTAACTCATATCGCTGCCTCTGCTATGTGCCCCTTGGGATTGCCCTTCTTGTGCTGGCTGGAGCTGCTGCAGCAACCTGGTATTTCCTAGGTAAAAATTTACATATCTTTTCTCCCCTGCAGGAGATGGATGGGGTGTAGTTAAAGCAATGCCCAGCCCAAAGCATGTTAGTGACTCTGGGTGATTTTCACTCATACATAGGGGTAACATCCACTCTCCTCCATATCACCAAGGTATTCCAGTAGTGTCTTCTGTTGGCAGACTACAGACCGTGGCACCTGGAACCCTCCATCCTGCAGTTCTACTGTGGCAGCCTCCAGGTCCTCAATCGTCGGTACTCCCCAGACCTTGGGCACGTGGAGTCCAGAGCCTTCTGGCTGGAGTCAGCCAAGCTCCAGAACATGGTGAGGGCAGTTTCATGAACAGAGCTGGCCCTGAGGCCTTTCAGTTAGTAAAATTTGGAAGGGGTCAGGTACCCCCATCCAAGAACAGACTTGGTGGGTCTGTACAGCAGGAGGGATGAAACCCCGTATTGGCCGTAGGTTCCTTGCTACTGTAACATTGCATTACAGTTATCAGATGACATTTTCTTTTCAGCTGAAGGAACTGATTCGTGCCACAGAGCTGGGTCGATATTACAACTCGAGCACAGTGTATGCCTTTGGGTGAGTAGCACCCACAGCATATTTGCTTGTTCATGTGTGAAAGCTTCCAGTCAATTGTACTCTGGTTTCACTGAAACCTGGCCTTGACAAATTTCTGCAGTCCCCCCACATGAGCTCCATGCTGGGCTGGACACCCCAGATTCAGAATGGTTCCAGCATAACAGAGCTGAGGATAATTTGATGTTCTTGTTCATCCCAGGCCATGATGAAAAGCCAAAACTGAGAAATTTTTCAGAGAGGCAAAAGTTCAAGGGAGGGAAAAAAATTCACTGGGAAGAGATGAAAAAAAAAAATTTGGCTTGGCATTATCAGTAGAAACTAAGCAGCTGAAAAATAATTTGTCTAATCCAAGGAAGTAATTTTATGGCCTGATTCTAGGCACCATAAGGGAGAGGTCAGAATGCACCATGGAAAAGGTGTTCCAGCCAAGAAGCATGGACCACCTGGGAATAGGATAACAGTGGAATGGAACAGATGTGGGACTACAGCTTTGCAGATCATAAAAATAGATCATGATGGCAGAAATAACTTCCAAACTGATGGTCCTTTGCTTCTGATTTTTTTTTCTATGCACCCCTAAATTTGTCCTTCGCCTCAGAAAAATTCCAATTTTGATGTAATTCCATTTTCAACTGGGGAAAGAAAAGTCTCAGTTGCAACTTTTCCTCTAGCCTTTTACTGAACAAAGGTTTGTTTCAACAGCTCTTTGCCCTCCCCCACCCATTTTTCTCAGCCAGCTGGTTGAACAGAGCTTTCCCAGTCACAGTCTCTTGCAGCTTGAGCCTGCCTAGTATTAATGGGTTTCGCTAAGGTACTGAGTCATAAATCATCCACTTGTCACCACTGGGAGGTGAGACAGTGAAGTCTTGAGTGTTTCTTTTCAACCCCTGGTCAGTAGTATCCAAAGGTCATTTCTACCTGAAATGAGACTACTCATTAGACCAGTCCTGATTAATTATCACATTAATTTGAGCTCATATGGTCATCACTAAAGCCAGATGGCATAAAAAGGCCTCGTCCCACAAAGGACTATGATTTGACTCAAACCATGGGCATTGCAGCTCTCCTGCCCCACTCAGAGGTGTTCCTCTGGGTCACAGCAGCAAGATGGAACATCCACACAGATATGTCTGATTTGTGGAAAACAGCGTGGGGCGGGGCGGGGAGAGAGGGGGGAGGTGTTAATCTCTGGGTTTTGTCTCTCCAGTAATTCTGGAGTTGAAGAGAGAGAATATTTGACATGATATTTCCCTGTTAGGGAGGGGGCTCTGACCTTCTTCTTCTGGTTCACCCTCCAAATCCCTGAGAGTCAGCAGAAGGAAACAACTGCTGAGAGAATAAACACAGTGCTACACCAAGAGCTCTCCACCAGCTTCAACAGCTCGGGCAGCCTGTCCTACCAGACAGAGTACAGGGTCAACCCAGACTCACTGGTTCTCCTGGGTAAGTACCAGCTGCTCCCCTGTGGCCTGAACAGTCAGAAATGCTCCAAGATTTGTAAGGTTAAGAGTCATTACTGAAGGGGAAAGGGGAAACCTGAAGAAGAAATAGTAAGGATCAAAAACACAACTGCATTTATTTCTTCCTGATAGAGAAGAAATGAAGTTTGATTTTAGAAAAATCATTGTTCCTCTGAAGGACTAACTATTATTGGAGATACAGCAGTAAAGATTATTGGAGATACAGCAGACCATGATCAGCTAGGTAATTTTTTTTCCACCCGTTAGCTTTGGCTTCTCTGGAGCAAGATATTGGACAGGTCATGACTTTGATCAGCTCAGCTTGAAAATAGCAAGCAATTAGGTTTCCTACTTTCCTTTGGGAGATTATTGCAGACTATTTGATGGAGAGAACAAAAGCAACCGAGTCACCACTAAGACTTCCTCTGAGACAAAGTACTGTTGCCACTTCAGTACCTGACTGATTTTAAATCTGATGATTTTAAGGATTATTTATTGTTGTCCACAAAGAAGGTCCCAGCCTGTTTAAAAAGCTACCCATGCAAAAACTTCTCTAAAATAAGTGTTAGGAAAAGGACTAGGGATGTGTCTATATTCAATGTATCCAAGTTCAATGGAATTTGTATTTGGTTTTTACAATGAGGCTTAACTTCTCAGCCTGGTCTGATCCCTCTTACTGAGTCTCAAATCTCTCAGGTTTTAAAATACATTATGTTTCTTCTCTCCTCTCTGGAGTCCTATTTCCAAGTCTTCTCTTGAAATGTTGCATCCCAGTTTTTTTTTTACCTCAGACATGCTAACTTGCATTTTTCTAAGATGAAGCTTCTTTTATTATATCCCACCCATATTGTCTTTAACTTTTCCCTCAGCATCCCAGTTGTTTTGTGGGTCATTTTTTGGGTGTGTGTAGAGAAAATTCTGTTTCTTCAAAATGATTTTCACTCCCTTATCCAGACCATTATTTTAAGATCTTATTCTGAAGCTGCATTAGCATCTCATGAAGACATCTCCTCCCGCAGATACTATCAGTCCCTTCTACTTATGATTTGTTTCCAGCATACCAGACCTTATGTTCAGCCAATTTAAATGAACTTTCTTAACAAAGATATCATAAGGAAATATGCTTAGTCCTTCCAAGTGAGCCCATCTAGTATTTTCCCTTTATTTCCTCACTTCATAATGTAACTCATAAACAAATAAAAATGATGGTGCCATACTTTTAGCTATTCCCAGTTCCCTCTTACTCCCTTTGCATCTGTTTCACTGTTTTATTCATTTCATCAGACCACACTTCTTTCTATTTTGGGCTTAACACACCAGTTGCAATTTTTCCAGCTCCTTCTGCTTTCCCTAGTCCTTTCCACCTCCCTCTCCAATCAGAAGCACGGTCTAGCAGCTAAGGCAAAAGCCAAAAACCTCTTATATTGCTGGGCCAGGGTGACCTCAAGCCAGTGATTTAACCTCTGGCTTCCTTTGCCCTGTAAAATTAGAGTGAAAAAATAGCTAGCTAATAGCATGTCATTAGCACTTCATTGCTTTCTGACCGACTCATTTGCTGGCCTGTTTAGCTCTAAACATTCATTCTGCCTCGAGACACAGAGTTGCAAACCACTGACTAGTGCAGGAACATCTCCAGTGCTTTTTTTTTTTATTAACAGCCACGCTCTCCC
Organism: Lophotriccus pileatus; assembly: GCA_035583135.1. Classification (NCBI taxonomy): domain Eukaryota; kingdom Metazoa; phylum Chordata; class Aves; order Passeriformes; family Tyrannidae; genus Lophotriccus; species Lophotriccus pileatus. The sequence goes on from JAWWES010000041.1 coordinate 50,751,904, forward strand.
CAGGTCACCAGCTTCCCCTCTCCCCAAAAGTCTTTCAGGGCATCCTTTTCCCTACAGGAACTCAGTTATATTGCCTTCAGATATAAGAATACTTACTGTCAGCTCAGCACACACCCTTTCCCTACAGCACATGAGCTTCTCTAGGAGCCTGCCTTATGGCTGCAGGATCCTCTTTTCCATAACATCTGTTTTTGCTATGGCAAAACCACTCATCTCTCCCCACAGAGTCGCTTAGGAGCTACAAAAGACCAAAGCCCTGACCTAGGCAAGCCCCCAGCAGCAGTTCTTACACCCAACTGACCTCACAGTGCCTTTATTTTGGCAATTATTCCCAATAGCACCTGATCTCTGGCTGATTCCAGTTCAGCTGGGAGGCTGGAGAAAAGCCCAGCTCTCTTAAAAGTGCTGTCCACCCTGTGACTCTGTTTTGCACAGATTTATAGTCCTTGCTAGTGACTTTGACTTTCTGTGCATCTCCCTTCTCCAGAGTCCGACTATATAAGGATGTTGAGTAGCTCATCAACCAGTGGTCATCAAAAGAGATCTCCTTCTTCACCCTCATTAACTCCCGTATTTTTCAGTGGGGGTTCTTTAAACTGGGAAAGTAGATGATGAAGGCTCTGGGAAGCGGGGCTGTGCTTGTGGTATGGCTGCCAGAGGAGGGGAAATGACTGACTATCCCTCCCTCCTGGGAGGGGGTCCTGGAATGGCACACAAAAAATGGACAAGGGAAAAAGCAGAGAAGTCCGTGGTGGCCTGGAAAGCATGAATTGGGGCTGTTGGATTTGGGCCAGAGGGCAGAGAGATGGGCTGGGGAAGTCATGGCTGAAACAGGTCCCCAAGAGCAGACAGAGTTCTGGAGGATGGCCCGTGCCAAAGCTGTAAGTGAGCCAGTTACACAGGAAGGAAGGGAGTCCTCACTTCCCATGCTAGCCTTCAGATCCTACTAATTTATCTTTTTGTTTTTCTTCCTTTATATATTTTTTTTCTAACAGAATCCAGTGTGAAAGACATAGCAGTGCTGAAATCCACTCTGGGTAGGCTACCTTTTCCTTTCCTTTTGAGTTCATGACTTTGTGGGAGGGATTTTCACAGGGGACAGAAAACTTGTTGGCTTTCTGGACTTGGAAAACTTGGGAAGGGAAGAAGAGAGTGGGAGCAAGGGAGCACCAGTGCTGCTGCTGGGCCAGATGCAAACTACATGACTCAGCTGTGTGGTGGATGGCTCTGAGCACCCCGACAACTCTGCCCTGTAGGCATCCACTAGGCAGAGATATCAGATACCAGGGGCAGTGCACCCACCGTAGTCTTGTCCCGGTCCTAATGAGAACTGTCGAGTAGCTCGGTGTGCTGGTACAACAGTGCTATTCTCAGGCCCCATGCAGTGCTGCTGCGTGTGTGTGTGGGCGGGGGGAAGGTGGGTGGGGTGGGCATTTCCTGCGTGGCTCTGCACTGGATGTGCTGTCAGTCGTTCTGGAGTCTGTTGTCTTAGCAGTGTTTGAAGATGCTTTAAGTAATTTTAGGCAGTGTTGTAAGTGCTGTAGCTGGAAGCTTGCATTAGATATGGTATTAGAAACTCACCTTTGAGCTGATATTTACTCAAAAAATTCTGGTGTGAAAGCCTTCTGAAACCTGGAAATCGGATAAGGGAGATGTAAAGCCAGGAAATATATGGGGCTGAGAGAAGAAAAAGGTGAAAAAGAGAATAAAGCCAGTGGAAGAAAACTGTGCTGTGCTGATATTTAAAGCCTGACGTAGTATTAGCTTAACCAAGGATGGTTCTAATAGAGAGAAACTGTGGCAACCATACAAAAGGATCAGTGCCACCACAACACATGTAAATTTTCATTGGGGTTAGTCAGCCTTAAGCTAAAATGGGGCTCACATTGATGTCCCTAGCAATCCCATATCTTAATTTCCCTTACAACCAACCCTAAGCCCCCCTTTGCCTCCATTTAGATCACGGCAACATTTAAATCCCTCTATCTTTCCCTTTGATTCAGGTTGCTACAGGTACAGCTATGTCCAGGAGGATGATGTCCTAAGGCTGGAGGGCCCTGACTACCTGGCCTCCAGTTGTCTTTGGCACCTCCGTGGCCCCAAGGGCTACATGATCAAGCTCCACCTGGAGTGGACTCTCCCTGATTGCAGGGACCGCCTGGCAATGTATGACGCAGCCGGACCCCTGGAGAAACACCTCATCACCTCGTAGGTAGCTCCTGAGCTGGGGGAACACGGTGGGGAAGCCAAGCAGGATGGCGTGACACCACAGCAGGGGAAGGTGTTAGACTACATCAGAGGAAATTCTCTTTGATGCAGAACCTGCCTCTTGCTGATCAGCTGAAGCCAGTGATGTGGGACATGTATCGCACAGGCAGCTGTGCAGCACCAGCTGTCTCGCTGTTGGCCCTTTGTTAGGTGTAGTTAGTGCCTCACAGCAGGCATAGACTGTGTGTGGATAACACAGACTTCAATTGCCTTTCTCGTTCTTCTCTTCCATTTGTTTATGGCTTGCTGCACTCCCATCCTTTTATCTCTTTCCCCTGAGGATCTATGGCTGCAGCCGGCAGGAGCCCATTGTGGAAATCCTTTCATCTGGCCCTGTCATGTCCATCGTGTGGAAGAAAGCCATGTACAGCTACTTTGACCCCTTCATCCTCTCAGCACAGGCCGTGCCCCTCAAAGGTGAGGAAGGCTGGAGGAGGGCAGCTATAGGCACAGGAAAAGACATGTTATCTCCAACAACATCACAGCTCCTATAGGTTCTTCATCCCTACGAGGGGCAGAATTCACTCTGAATTGCAAGGGTAGAGGTGGTCAGTAAAAGGCAAGTTAGGTGTTGCTCCCTCACTTGTACTCACACACTAGCATGTGGTTCAACTTTTCCAGCTCAGGATCTGGCAGGCAGAGCCTGAGAGATCATGCTACTTCACGAGAAGGCCAAGCTGTCATGCATGGACAGACCAGATGTGGCCTGGACATCATATACACATGCACTCACAGAGAAATGTTGATTCTACATAAGACTCTAAGACAGCAACATCCATTACTGTTACCCTTCTCTGGACAAGAGGAGGATGCTAAAAGTCTTGCTGGGTAGAAATTGCCACTTGAAGGGGGATGGCAGAACACCCCAGTCACCTTCAGCATCAGTCCCTTTTATCCTCTTCTCTAATGGGCTGGATACATGGCCTCTCCATGCTGAGACTGAGCTGACAGAAGGGTTTTGAATGTCTGTATTTACAGCTTGTGAAGTGAACATAACTCTGCAGGAGGGCCTGGAGCTGCAGGGGAAGATCGGCACCCCACATTACCCCAGTTACTACTCGCCCAACACGCAGTGCATCTGGCAAATGAAGGTAAGAGCCAGCTCCCAGAGGAGCACCCAACCCATCCCCGAAACCTGGGCAGCACTCCACACATTGTGGGGGGTACCACCATTTCTCTGAGTCAGATCATCATGAGAAGCAAGCAGAAGGAGGCCTGCCTAGCCTCCACATAAGGTGTGTTTCTGAAGGGTAAGGAATCTAATATTGCATACCAGCACAGAGATGCATAGCTGAGGAGGAATCTGAAGTCTGGTCTCCAGAGGAGTTCTTCAGAGCAGAACTAGAGTGCTAGGAATTGCCAGGCTTTGACACCAGCAGCAGAGCCACCCTGGGCTACAGCATGATCCCAGTTTAGAGAGTGCTTCCTTCCAACCTGCAACGTGGCCAGACACATCTGGTCTTCAGATCTACCGTGCTCATTTCTGATTTATGGAGTGTGCTGCAACACTCATAGGAGCCATCTGTCCTCTGCTTTGGACACCCTTGTCTGCAGGTCCCTTCCCTCGACTATGGAGTCACCCTCTGGTTCGACGCCTATGCACTCAGCAGACAGAAGCACGACCTGCCCTGTACCCAAGGCCAGTGGATAATTCAGAACAGAAGGTGTGTGTTGGGGTCCTGGTTTCTGTCTCTCACTTCCCACCTGGGATTAAACTGCTATTAAACCTCTGCAGCTTCCCTGCTCACTTCAGCCACCATACCTGAGGAAGGCAAGCCTACACTCAGTGGCCACTGTTTCTGCTGGTGTCTCTTGCTTTTCTGCTTTTTCAGCTTTTCTTGTTCGCTGTCTCCCCAGTGAACACATTTCTTACAGATTTGCTTCGAGCTACCAGGCTGCTTTCTCTGTCTTGCTGTTTGCATTAGGCTTCTTAGTTTTCTCCTGTGTGTGTAACCTTGGTGTCCTCCCACATCTCCTGTGTTTGCAAATCTGCCTGTCACCACCTCTGCAATATTATCTGTGTGTGCCATTGCCTTGCATCCACCTCCGTACAGATCTTCCCCTTAGCTCCATATCCTCCTGCTTTGACTGCAGCCACTTCCCCCTGCAGGACTTCCCAAAATTAGCATCCATATTTAGCTGGGGCTACATAGCTGCTCACCACTGCCCAAGTACAGAGAGTGGAGAGCTCTTGTGTTCCCATCTCCCCAAAGCAGGCTCTGAGATAGATGGACTTACAGCTTTTGGTTTTCCTCCCACTTATTGCAAAATTGCCATTTTCCCTCCAAAACTTCCCTCAATCCATCTCATTACTGTCTTCTCCACTGTTCCTGTGGAGGTAACTTATTTTTCTTTGATGGGTCTGATCAAAAAGCTATGTTCCCCTGGCTTAGGATTTCAGCTTTTTCTCTCCCTGCCTTCAACTCTTTAATTGTCAGTGCCACAATCTCTACAACATGATTTCTTCAGGAGGATGGCAAAGAAGAATCTTCTTACGTTATGAGAACAGAGCTACTTTGCGTGGCCTGAATTCAGTGCTTGCCAGAAAGCGGGAAGTGTCCAGAGATAGTGAGATCACTCTGGAATCTCTATCTCATGCATATTGAAGGCATTTTGCTTTCCTGGTTTCCCCCCCAACACCCAAACTGTGTGGCCCTCTTACCAACCCAGCCCCACCAAGCCCCCTTGCCCCACTTTGTTGTCTTCTCCTCCCTCCCTGTCCAAGCCATCCTGCCTGTGTTTGCTCCTCAGGTTGTGTGGCTTGCGGACCCTACAAGCCTATGCTGAGAGGATCCCAGTCACATCTTCTGCTGACATCACCATCACCTTCACCTCGCAGATCTCCTTAACTGGCCCTGGTGTACAGGCAGCTTACAGCCTGTACAACCAATCTGACCGTGAGTTCAGGCTCCTCCCTGCTCCTTAGTGGGGTGGCTTGTGCTAGGAGAAATGCAAGGCACATCCCGTGAGCCCTACGTGCCATCCACCCTTCAGGAACATGCTCACAAGTCAGTGATGCACGCGCCACTGCTCCCCCCAAAAGAAGAGGCATTTATGTGCAAAGCTGCTTCTGCACATGTGGCCCTGCCTCATGTTGTCAGAGCACCCATGTGACAAAACCCAAGGTCAGAGACTTGTCTAAAATCTTACCCTCGTGCCCACATCACGGCCTGGCCTTGGGAATTCAATGAGAAATCATCTCTGCTTGAAGCAACGTTTGTTTTGATTATGAGAGCTCTTAGAGAGAGCATTTTCCTGCTCACCTTGGAATCTGTGCAAACAAGAGACAAATAGAACTGCACACAAATACACATACACAAATACAAAAATGCTGTCCATAGTCTGCCTTGCCAAGGTTTCACCATCTCCCTCCTAAAGGGTGCCAGTAACACATACCAGTCCCTGAAGACATGCACCTGCCAACAAGTGTCTAACCCAAACCCTTTCAAGGTCCCAACCATGTTTTAATAACAACTCCAAAGAGCCTACTTCAGCTTTCCCACAGCATTCAGGAGACATGACAGAGTACTAATCCAGAGGTAGAGTATACCAGGCAGGTGGTTATCCTGGCTACTGCCCATTGGTACAATGCAGAACAGGGAAAGAGCCAGGTGCATAGCCTGGCTTCATTTGCCCTTGTTAAGAGCAGATGACGAGGCAGATTTTGGGGAGCACAGTGAGTGCTGCCAGCACACTGCAGCAGCACTTGTGCAGTCAGAAAAGTGTGCAGCTCCCTGCTTCACTTTCAAGCTGTGGTGCTCTGCTGCACAAGGAGGTTTCCAGTCACTGGACTCTAACTACTCTCTGCTGGTTTCACAGCCTGTCCTGGGGAGTTCCTGTGTTTGGTGAATGGCTTGTGCGTCCCAGCCTGTGATGGGATCAAAGATTGCCCCAATGGACTGGATGAGAGAAATTGTGGTGAGTGATTTTTTTTCTCCCCACTGGTCCTCTGTCTCAGCAAGACACAGCCACTTGCTTCTCCAAAGGCAGGGAGAGTTGGGAAAGATTTGGTCAGCCTAGGCACAGCCTCTTACCTCCCCTCTAGGAACTTAAACCTTTGCATCCTCAAAAGTCTTATCCCGCTGCTGTCTGGCTTTAGCCTGCCCTGGAAGGAGCAGCAATTTCTGGCTCTTGTGCACGGCACATCCTTCCTGGGAGAACCCCCTAGTACCCACACACCAAGAGCTCCAGGTAGCCTGAAAGAAACACCATACCCAGGCTGTCCCCCGCCTTGTCCTGCTTTCCTCCCACCCAGGGTCTACAATCAACCTCAGACCTGGCCTACAGCCCGCTCTGCTGTCACACACTCAGCATCCCCCTCCCAGTTCACACCTACACAAGCCCACCTGCTGCCCTTCTCTCTCTCCTTTCCCCCCAGGCCATTTTTGATGTTTGATCTGTACAGATCCTCACTCACATATTGTGCCCCAGTTTGGGAGCATCAAAGTCCTTAATAAGTCTCAGTCAGTTCTTCATGCCAATAGCAGTCAGTGCTGACACAAACACCATCCTTAGCATCCCAGCACTCCTGCAGAGCCCCATTTTTTAGGAATAGGGATTTAGGAATAGTGACAGGTTTAGACATGACACCTAATTCATCTATTCTCCCATCCCTGGTGCGAGGGGGCAGCTCATCACGTTGTTGCCCTAACATCACTAACATTGCATCACTAACTTTCCATTAGTTGTCCCCTAAGCCTGTTTTTTTTCAGACAAAGATCCCTGAGCCACTGGAGACAGTGGCCAATCCTGAAAGATTTGGAGGACTGTGTAGGAAAAGTCTAAACAAAAATGAAGGAGAAATTTCTCAAGGAAGTTTTAAGTCAGTACTAGAAAGGCGAGAGCTCTCACAGGATCACCAAGGTTGCATTTTGTATTGTCTGCAGTCTTGCTGACAGTGTTCTCTGTCCCATCATCCATCTGTCTGACATCAGCGTTTGTGTGCTTCCCTCATGTAGACATGTATACATTTGCATCCTTATGAATATCTAATCCTTTCTTGAAGCCTGGTAGCTTCTTGGCCCCAGGGATATTGTGTCATTCTGTTCCGTAGGTTGACACAGACCAAGACTGACAAAAAAAAAAACTTTCTCAGTGTTTTCAAACATCCCCTCATATTTGAAAAACAAAAGAGAAACATCATGATTTCCTTCTTTTCTTATACTGTTGCTTTTCCGGTTATTCACTCCATGTCTGTATGGAACAGTCTTCAAAATCGATGTTCAAGTTGCCTCAGACCTTCCTGTGCCTTTATTCATCTGGAATCCTCATGATAATTAATGATGAAATTGCAGCCACTGCAATAAGAAAATGCCCAGGAGATACTGGCCCATCATGTTCAGTGTTGCACATAAATACACCCAAACACAGGATAAGTTCCTACTATGGAAACGTGTGATCAGAAGTCAAACTCTGTGATGGACAAGCATCTTGGGCCCATCTCCATCCTGAGTGGCCATCAGAGCTCGTGGTCTCCATTGCTGTTCAGGACTCACCTGCAAGGGGAGCCACTGGTCTGCATGGGATGGTGATCCATGAGCTGAGGAACAGGCAGGAGGAACAGTGACCTCACCAGACAGGATGCAGTCCTACAGAACCCTAACAAGGCAAGCAGACTAGGTCTGGTGATGGTAACTTAGGAGTTCAGTGACCTCAAAGCAAGTACATAGTGCTGAGGGAGGTCTGAGGCTGAGAAAGAAAAGTTAAGTCAGCAACAACACAGTGTAAGACAGGGTGCAGGCACACCTACAGTGTAGGTCAGGCAAAAGCTACACATCTGCACTATACCAGAGCTGGTCTTAAGCACAGCTTATGAGGTGTGAGAAGAGTCTGTAGAGACTACTGGCGCACTGAGGACCCTGACCTCACACCTTGTCTTGCATGTCTAATTCCCATGTCCTGCCCTTCCATGCAGTGTGTCCTGCAAAGTTCCAGTGCCATGAAGACAGCACTTGCATTGAGTTCAGCAGGGTCTGTGACCAGCAGCTGGACTGTGTCAATGGGAGTGACGAAGAGCAGTGCAGTGAAGGTAGGGAGGGGACAATACTGGCATGAAAAATTACTTCCCCTACATTTGAGCCAAGGCTGTTGGAAGCATAATTCCTTCATGTGACATAAGGACACCAGCTGGGAATTAACTTGCCTGACCTGCTCACAGTGTTTGTGAGCTGTTTGTTTGTTCAGGAAATTCCCTGTCATCATTTATGGAGTTCCCCCAAGCTCTCTGCTGGCTCTTCTGCCCCAATTAAAGGACTTCAGGCCATGTCTACAACCAGCTGCCCTCCCTCAGCCTTGTCTCCCCTTCCTTTTTGCAGGGGTCCCCTGTGGTCCTTTCACCTACCGCTGTGAAGACGGGACCTGTCTGAAGAAACCCAACCCTCTGTGTGACAGCACAGCAGACTGCAAGGACCTGTCCGATGAGAAGCGCTGTGGTGAGGAAATGATTGGTTGCATGTCCCCCAGGCAGGCTCAGGATGACACGCAGCTGCAGGTTGTCCCCTTTTCCCCCACCACCCCTAAAGAAGCACCCACCCTCCCTTGTTCCACCACCTTCTCCCCACCCCAGTCTCACAGTATCAGTGCTCCAGCTCCATCCTGAGGTGGCAGGGTCAGCAGCAATGAGCCAACTCTGTGCTGAGCTCGTCTCCTTCAGGCAGAGGCATCAGGCCAGATAAACCTGTCTCACAATCCAGGTTCAACCCACAGGCTTCCTGTTGGCCCCCTGTGTTGGCTTATGTGAAGTAATGCCATCGTACAAGGCTCCAGCCAGGAAAATCACCCATGTCTGCATGGCCACTGACAGGGAGAGAATTTATGTTTTGATTTCTCTACTTGTTTTTTTTCTGGAGCCTCAGTAGGCAGTGAAAGGGAATGAGGAATGTCTGCAAGGGTTTCCTGACAGCACAGTCAGCGTGCTGCCCCAAAGGCATGCCCAGGCTGCAGCTGGTGGTGGGGAGCACTGTGCAGGCATCAGCAGGGACACACACTGGGAGGGAGTGCTCACTACACCTGTCTTGGGCAGTACAAAAAGCATCTGCTGGCTGGGTAAGGCAAGGGGTTAGAGGTCAAACTCTTTAGTCAGCTAAGTAGGAAACAAAGGGAAGGCACAGTATATCATGTTCCCTTCCTTCCTTGAAGTACCTGCCGTGTCTCCTCCTCAGAATGCGGGATGCAAGCCCCTCTCAGCAGGATAATGGGTGGTCTGAATTCTGTGGAAGGGGAATGGCCATGGCAGGCCAGCCTACAAGTTCGGGGCCGCCACATTTGTGGGGGAACACTCATTGCTGACCGCTGGGTGGTCTCAGCCGCACACTGCTTCCAGGATGAGAGGTAAACGGAGAGGGGAGGGCTCTGGAGAGAAAGATTTGCATTGCTTGCCGTGTTATGCATAGTCGGAGACTCTTCTGACTGGTGAAAATGTCATGAGGGGCACCCCTGCCATGCTTCTCCATGGCTTGGAACAGGAGAAAGGGGTATGGATACGTGCACTAGTATTTAGTTGTGCGTGCAGGGAAAAAGAAGCAATGTTGGGATTCACAGAACAGCTTTGAGGGGGCAATTTTAGCAGAAAATGCTTCACAGCTCCACCTTTCCTTTGGCTCTGGCATGTACCCATGCTGTCATGGCTCAAGTCATGGAGATGGGGTGGGATAGCATTACCAGCAGAGCATGCTCTGTTGGTCCCATGCTTCTCTGCTGCATCCTACAGGCTGGCCTCCCCCTCCATATGGACTGTTTACTTGGGCAAATACTTTCAAAATGCCACCAGCCATACAGAGGTGTCCTTCAAGGTGATCCGACTCTTCCTCCACCCTTACTATGAGGAGGACAGCCATGATTATGATGTGGCCCTGCTCCAGCTGGACCATCCTGTGATCATCTCACCTTTAATCCAGCCTATCTGCTTGCCTGCTCCTTCTCACTTCTTTGAGCCTGGCCTTCATTGCTGGATCACTGGCTGGGGAGCCCTCAAGGAAGGCGGTAGGTTTAAGGTCTTTGTTGGTGATTACTGTAGCAGTACCAAGGCAGAAACACAGGTTCAGATGTGTGGTAGGCAGAACAGGCTTTTGTTCATCCCAAACATGCTTCACTCCTTTTAATTTTGAGTAACAAAATAAAGTTACCTGTTGAATGCCCTGAAACCTCATTTGGAGAGGCAGGCTTGAGAATCTGGTAATCTATATGGGAACAGCATGTGTTTCTTCATTCAAAGATTAGAATAGTCCTTCAGGTCAGTTTAGTGCCTTTACCCACTCACACACTTGCTCCTATTGCTTCCTGAGTGGAAACACTCAGGAGACAATACACTGGATACTCCTGGTTTGCATACTTAGACAGAAAAGCTTAACACCTATTTCAATGAGAAACAAATTCAGGACTCTTGAGAACCCAGAAGTTCCCCCAAACCAGAATCCCCCCTGTCCCAAAAGCTGAAGTGCCCACAAAATATTTCTGTAAGGAAAGGCTTGAAAGGGAATTTTGCTCCTTCCATGAAGGTGAAGTGCACTACTAAAGGTCAGAGATTGTGATTCCAGTGGAGAGCAGAATAGAAATTACAATGGCAGGTTTCAGCATCCAGCGAGATAGGCATAGGCTGGGGGATTGTGGTAAACTGTGGGAAGTTCCACCATAACTTACCTGCACTGCTTTTCATGCTCCACCTTTCAGGGCACATCAGCAATGTTCTACAGAAGGTGGACGTGCAGCTCATCCAGCAGAACATCTGCAGTGAGGCCTATCACTACATGATTACTCCCAGGATGCTGTGTGCTGGGTACTACAAGGGCAAGAAAGATGCCTGCCAGGTGACAGAGGAGCTGTGGGATCAGGGTTGACTGCCAGAGGTGGGGTGTGTCCCTAGTCTCACAAATGCAATCCACAGCCTGAAATGAGCGTTAAAAGGCCATATATTGTCCCTTCCCCAACACTTCCTCTGATCTAAATGGCCAACAACAGCTCTCAGGGCCACTTCTTCCCTTAGACAGTATCCAAATAGAGTTAAACATATCCTTTTCTCATTTCAGCCCACTCTCCACTCTTCACCAACTACTTTCAAGTCAGGTGTCTACATTAGTCTCTTACAGCCTCAGCCTCTTTAGCACCTGTCACACACAGTAACCTGTCTGTTCCTTCATTACTATCATTCTGCAGGAATTCTCTCCCATCCCTCCCAGTATCCAGTTAAATTCCACCAGCTTCCTTGCTTGCCACATATTTGGAAATGCCATATGGAGCAGAAGGAAACAGTAGAGCAATCAGCTTCTTGGGATATGGCTGAGTGGGAGGAATTTGCATGATGAAGGAATGAATGGTTTAGGTGTTTTCACTGGAGACTGTTTTTGACATCTGCCTAAGGTACAAGGAATTCAGTAGATGTCCCAGGCATGAGCTGAGTGGATACAGGAATCTGCATACAGAGGGACTCAAGGACAGTGGAATTACGCAGCAGGAGAAGCTGGTGGATCACCATCACCTCATTTTACTTTTTTTTTTTTTCTCTAGGGCGATTCTGGAGGTCCGCTGGCCTGCAAAGAACCCAGTGGCAGATGGTTTCTGGCTGGTTTGGTCAGCTGGGGAATGGGATGTGCACATTCAAATCACTATGGAGTATACACCAGGATCACTCAAGTGCTGGGCTGGATAAACCAAACCATGAGCTGAGAAAAGTGCATCTCTATCTTCTCCCCATCACACCCACACTCACATGGCACTCATTTCTGATCTTGCTCACTTGCCTCTCAGAGAGTGTGGGATGTTGTCAGACCCAGGATGCTCTTCTGAATAGGGTAAGAAAAGGCTGCCGTGGGGATTGTGGAGAAAAGCAGGCAGACCCTCTTCCCTATCAGTGCTTCACAGGGAGCATCCCAAGGGGTTTTTAGGCCATCCATCCAAAAGAGGGGGGAAGGGAAGAGGGGGAGGAGGAGTTGGGGGCAATGACATGACACAGCAATAGTCCCAAGTTGATGGTTTCTGAGAAGAGGAATAAGGGGAGTTGAACTTTTCATGAACCATGTGATTCAACCACAGTCTTAGGCTGGAACATTTGCTGAAAGAAAATGTGACTGATGTAGTTAGAGATTCCAGTAACTGTGAAATCAATCTGCCTCCCTCTTCCTTCCTGCTGCTTATCCTTCATCCCCCTTCCCCTCCCATCACTCCTCCTCTTCCATCTCCCTAATTGCTTCTTTTCTTAGCTGGCGTGTGCTGTTCAGTGTGCTGTTCAGCTCAGCCAGGCAACTCTTCACGTCTCACTGACTCCCAGGCACGAGTCCAGCATTGCACCCCCAAGCACGTGTCCTGCCTTCCTGCTGGAGCAGCACCCAGCCTCCACTGCTGTACTTCCCTCAGTAAAAACACTGGAGCAGCCTCCCATCCCCTTCTCTCAGCCCTTCTAAATACCATTAACATAAGGGTGTCTCAGTCGCTTCCATCTCCTATCTCAGGTAATGCTGGAAGTGAAAGAAAAGGCTTCAGGGCACAGTGCTTGAAGTGCAACTGCTATGGGTTTGGTTTTTTTACTAAAGATATACATATGTGTGTGTGTGTGTATGGATATATACGCAGTGGACTGCTCTCTTCAATTAGAAATAAAATTAATTTGAGGATTTTTTTTTGGCTCTAGTTTGCCTCACTTTGTTAAAACCTATCTCGGGGTTTGTGTTTTTCGCCAAGCTCCAGTCCTGGCACTGGCAACTGGCAAAAGTTTGCACACCCCTGCCCACCCACTCACCTCTGGTGTCCCTAGCACAGTGGGGTCAATCCTTTAGCTAGACAGGTGGTCCTCACTTATTGTTACGATTTAGGGATGCAGATACCAATAAGCAAACCTGCTCTGTAGCCCAACTGCCTACACTGTGGACGCAGCACAGATGCAGTGGGAAGTACCTCCAGCCCCCAGAAGACAGGCACAGCACAAAAAGCTTCTGGTGGCTCCAGATGATGAATCCAAACTCCTTTTCTCCAACTCCCACCCCATTTTACCAGCAACGAATTCTTGCCACTTGAAATGAGAGGCAGAAAGGAGGAACAGACTGTGAATTTTATTCAGGAGCCTTCAGACACAGCAGTGAAGCAAACGCCCCGCTCCCCAAAACAGGGATCTCCTGGTGCTGGCTGACATATCAGGTACCTGGGCAGCACAACTGTCTCCTTCTCACCGTGCTGACACGGAGCTGCTCTGGGGAACAGGGAGGGAGGCACCAAGGAGCATGATGCCCAGCATAGGGACACCCCCGAGCAATGCAGGTGGCCCAGAAAAGGACTGTGGCTCTGTATTTACCCTCTGGCCACAAGCCCAGACCAACTGCCTGCAAAAGCAAAAGGGCAAGGACTGGTCCTTCTGCAGTTGCCACCACCTCGGGTTCCCGTTCGCCTCCGGGGTGCTCAGGAAGGGACCGCAGGCTGCAGTGGCTGATTGCTGGTGTCCCCACCAGGGGCCACTGTGACACTAAGGAAAGCCACACTGACAGGCTTAGGAGGGGGCCATGGGCTCCAGCTCCTACAGCAGCTCAGGGGCTCCATGGAGCATCTGCCCTCCTCCAGGGCTGGAGGCTCAGACCTCTGAGGTGAGTTTGTAACAAAAAATGGCTGTGTGTGAAGAGTGAAGGGGGCTGGAGGGTGTCACTGTGGGGCAAGGGGCTGCCATACACTGCAGTACAAAAATAAAGATATAAACGAGAAATGAAAAGGCTGGAGTGTTGAGATCACATCCTCAGATCTCTGGCTTGTAACAGCTATAGAAGGAGAGAGAGAGAGAAAGAGAAATAAAATCAATGATAGGGAAAAGAGCAACTGAGTATGGAGGGGAGAGTGAGAAACAAAAAAAGGGAAATGACAGAGGAAAGGAGAACAGAAGAAAAAGAAAAGAAGTGTGGAGTGAAGGTGGAAAAACAGAGCAAAAGGAAGCAAAAATCCACGAGATTAACATACACTGACTTTTAAAATAATAACACACAGGTCCCACAACCATGGACAAGGAGGCTCTCAAAGAGAGGGAGTGAGAAACGTCAGCCAGCTAGAGAGTGCCTGGAACCAGGACAGATGGATAGTGGCACTGAGCACCTTCAGCTTAACTAGAGCCCCACAGATTTTCAGTACGGAGAGGAATCCTCCTTCTAAAGGTTTCCATACCCAGTCCCACTCATGTCAGCCAGACAGCCTTCCTAGTCAGCAGGAGGCAGAGCAGAGAGGCTCATTTTGCATGCAGCTGTGAGAACATCTGCAGTGGGGACGAGTCATTTCTGCTCTTCCTTCACCACCCTTTCCCACTGTGCTCACACCCTGGCAGTGGGGGAAAAGCCCAGGGAAGTGGGAGCAGGGAGGGGAAAATAACAGGCTGCCTTCTGCAAACTGCTCTCAGGCTGGCAGGCAAAAGAGCTGGGGACGGCAGTCTGGAGAAGCGATCTGGCATGCGTGTCACGAAGACACGTGGCAAAATTCCCCCCCTTCCCTGAACCACCCCTGCCTGCTTTGCATTCACTTCCACCCCTCTCACAGCTGCACTCTCCTTTCTGCTGCCAGAGCCTCTGGTCCAGAGCCATAGGATCTGCTTGGCAAGTAAAAGCACACATAGGATGAGAATAGGTAGAGCCACCTTAGGGATGAGTCAACCTCCCCTCCCTCCTTCCCCTCCCCAAGCTCTACAAACCAGGGCCATACCCACAAGAGGGAAGTGAGTCACTCATGCAGAGCTCAGGCTGGCAGGAGCTGGGAGTGCAGACAGGTAACATACCTGCAGAGGAGGAAAAGTGAGGAGCAGAGAGAGACAGGGCCCTGGGCAGAGACCACTCTGAGCCCTGGGGGACAAAGAGAGCAGAGGGAAAGATGCTGGAGGCTGGAGGCTGGCGAGTGGGGCAATGTGGGAGGTAGATGACAGTGCTGGGATGGACACGGAGGGGAGCAGAAGGGAGGGTCCGCAGGAAGAGAGTTTAGCGCAATCCCGAATAGATGGACAGTCTGCAAATAAAAATAAAACCGCAGATAAACCAAACAGTTTAAAATACAAAGCAGCAGCCATGGTAACAGGTCTCCCCTCTCAGCTTTATCTCCAGAGAGACTCCAGCTCCTGGAGAGGACAGCCCCCACACCCCACACCTGCTCTAGTCCTTCCCTGCCGCTAGCTGTGAGCTCTCACCAGAAAGGTGGACGGGTCTATGCCTGGGGGGGTTATTTTTATCATTTTCCTCAAGGATTTGCTGCACCTTTCTCCTCTGCTTCTGCTTCTGCCTCTGCCTCTGCCTCTGCCTCCTCCTCCACCTCCTGCTCTTCCTCCTCCAGGTCCTCCTCTGTGCTCTGTGGCCCAGCATGCAGGACAAAAGGAAGAAAGAGTGGAGATACTTGCAAGATGACCCATGGCAGTTCTTTCTGACACACAAGGGAATAAAGCAATTGTCATGACACTGGAATAAAAAGGGACCTTTCCCCACAGCCCAGACAATTCTGGGTCAGGGAGCAGAGAGACCTTTTTTTCTTCTGGAGCATCACATCAGAGGTATCTAACCCACTTACAAGTGCTGTGACCCCACTGCCCAACAACTGCCATCAATTGCTAGTGTTCCTTCCTGTATCCTAGGTGTCTGCAGGATGTCATGCACTGCCACACATTTATGTCCTTCCCTCAAAAGGGGAGCAGGAGATACTGGCCCCTTAGGCTAAGACTCAGAGAAAGAAAAGAGAATGCCGCAAAACCTTCAGGGAAACAATGCCCTAAAGGCAGTGATGCACACAGCATGGGCATGAGGAGGCATGAGGGGGATGTTAGAATAGCATGAGAAGTGCCAGGGTCACTTGCTAAAGCCATTTGCCACACACAGCCAGACACCATCTCTCCAACACACACACTCCTCCTTTTGGGCAACGGGTGTGTAATGCCATGGTGCTGAACACCAGGACAGGCCCCTATTTCACCACTGAGGTGTCCCATGGTCACAGGTGAGAGAGGCAAGAGAGAGGGAGCAAAGAAGAGTGAAGGATCTCATAGGGGAGTAGTGCCATAGCAAAGTTGATCTCACCTTGGCTTTGTGGCTCGGCTCAGAGCTCAGGCCACTGGGGGAGTTGTACAACTCTTTGGAGACCACACACAAGAACTCTGTCTGATCCTCATTCCCATAATTATAGGATGAGCCAATGTTCACAAGCTAAAAAAGACGAGAGCAAGAATCACAAGGACATGTTCCTGCAAACATCTGGGGAGCAAGGCAGAAAGCCCACCATGCAGCATGGAGTCCAGTCCATACCCACAGCGGAAAGTCCTTAAAACTAAGCTGAGGAGACAGCACAGAGAACCAGAAGTTAGCCAGGATGCAAAACAGTTTGGCCTCACACAGTATCCTCTAAATCTCTACAAAAAGGGCAAGAGAGAGCCAGTGTGATGGCTCAATCAATGACTTACCCCATATTCTCAGAGATGGAATGAGTCTTACCTGGGGACTGTATGATATCCATGATCTTTTCCTAAAAGGCAACTCCTTCCCACCCTGCTCCACCTTACCCATACCTGTTCAAAGCGCCATCCATCTGACATAGTGGAAACCATCTGAGTGAGCTCCTCTTCCTGGCACTGTAGCACACGGTAGACATGCTTAGGAGGCACCTGACAGCAAAATTACAGAGCATGTTGACGATGGTCAGATGCTAAAGGCTGTTGCCCTCCTGCAGAATGAAGTGGTAGTACCCCTCCTGGACAGACCTGTCCTCTCCCCATGTCCCCAGTGAAAGGAGAGTGGAAACCACAACCCAGCTTTTTACTGTGATGTCATGAGGAGCAAGAACAACTCTCCTGGAAAGAAGGGATTGAGCAGAGTGCTTCTTGCATTGTCCTCAGAAGATACTGGACTCTTTTGATAGAAAGTTTGCACTTGTCGTTACAAAATCAGTTTTGCAAATGCCACAAATGCAGATGGGGGTTTGTAACACTAAGTGGCTGTGTTGCTGGAGGCTCACAACCTGAGGCAGACATGATGAAAAGTGAGATAGCAGCCAATGCTCCTTCAAAGGCAGATTTTCAAAGGTTTCCAGTCAAGACAAGGTGTGATTTTGCCACAGGATGGATTCCTGGTGACTCACTGTCTGCATTTAACTCTTTCATAGACATCTCTTCACCTGTTCCCTTCAGGTTTCCCTACAGGTATCCCCATGCTCTTCACTGTGATTACACTCCCAAGGCTCCCCACACCAGAGCCCTCCTCTCCATAACACCTTTGCTCTCCTCACATTCTTCTTTATTCTACAGCAATCAGCTTCCTTTTCCAAACATTAGAGGAGCTGATTTAGTTTCAGGGCCTATATCCAGCATTACTTCTGGGGAGGCAAAACAAGCCTGTAACTCATTTATTATAATTAAGTTGGTGGTAGCTTGTCCCATTCAAGATTTTGATGTGTAGGGACCGGCACATAATCTCTAATTAGTTGCTGCTTTCCATTCCTTGCTGCTTCTACCAAGTCTGCTCTCCCTCTAGACTCATCTCTCCCTTTCTATATTCCCTGCTTTGCCACCCCACTCTAGCTTGCCATACCTGAGTGACTGTGTAGTCCTTCTCCTCCATTCGATCCTTGATTATTCGGATCAAAGGACCAATGTTATAGAACTCAGCTTCTTCTAAGATCCCTGAGAAAGAAAGACAAAAGGGTCACAAAGACAAAAAGTTAACCATCCATCTCCATTTTTTTGATTTGCAAAAGATCAATTCTGAGCTTCCCAAGGTCCATAGGGAGAAATTACACAGTAGCCTCACTTTTTAACAGGTTTCCACTGCTTGAAACTCTTACTGCAGAGAATTGAATCTTGGCTCTCCAAATCATGTTTCTAATGCTCACACCAATTTCCTTGTGCTGCCTGCTACTACAGAAACAGGCACTGCCAGTGAAGGCCTGTGCTGAGGACTGCTAAAATCTTTCTCAGATAATTGGACAAGGAGAATAAATGTAGGCTCCAGCCTCTCTCAATGACCACTATTTATCACCTTGCTTCTTAAGGCAGAGAACCACAGCTTGTAGTTCTGACAAGTCACCAAAAGACCCTGGAAAAGGCTGGCTTAACTCCTGAGACACTTGGAGTCACCACCTGTGACTTTAGATGATCTTTGGCTCTCTTCCCTGTGCTTCACCTCAAGGCAGGTAAACAGAGAAGTGTTTTGGTTTTTTTCTCTATGGTGTCTGCCTCCATCACCTCTCCTGAGGCTCACCTCTTGGCTAGCAGGCCTTCAGGGAAAGGAGGTGGTTCCCAGAGGGTCAGGGAGGGAAAGATGGCTAGGAGCCAACATTCTCATGTCCCCAGGACAGTACACAGATAATGCAGGTGGAGAGATTGATCCTTCACTACCTGACACACTCAGACCTCTTTTGAGTCCCTCATTCAGCACTGAATTGTCTAATGGCTTAGTTTTATGCCAGCTTGAGTGTCTGCACCAGGAGCAAAAGGCAATGCTAAGCTATGAACTGGACTCCCGTTTATATTTTAGATTTGACATTAAAACCTGCACATGAATTCTGTCTGATGTCAGGTTTACAAGAAATGTCAAGAAAGAAATATCTCAGAATTGTGCTCTTTATAATCCTGCACCATTACTTAGATATATTTTTGGAATTATAATTGATAAGACAATTCTTAAGAAAACTTTCCTTGCTTTAGGTAAAAATGTGTAAGAGAGGCAAGAAGACTAATGAACATGCAGAAACTGTGCTTGGCAAGGGCTAGACAGCACAGCCTGTCTTTGGAATCAGCTCCTTATTAGACTCTAGCATCCAAAAAATAACAAGGCATTGGGGACTGCTGGCTGGTAACATTGTGATGTTACCGAGTTATCCTATTGGACCCACTGTCACCCTCAAATGAGGGATTGCTTTGTCTGGCTTGCTTAAATGGAACTGCTGCAGTCCACAACTCATCAGAGCACAAGCAGCATAATTGCATATAACTGATTAATGATGGTCTTTATTACAGTCAGTAGAAGAGATGAGCTTGGTTTTGTTTGGTCTTCTGGGTTTTCATTCCTAATTAGAAACACTTAGTCATTAACAGAAAACTCAGTCACAGAACCTGGTTAAAAGTGGATCTGGAACAAGTAAAAAATGGTTTATTGAGGCTCTGAGATATTTCCTACTTATGTCCTGGTGACATCTCTGTTGGACAAACAGTCGTGCAGTCACAACACTTGTGGCATGCCTTTCTCACCCAATCCCCATTAGTAAAGGAGACATAAGTATGCTTCCCAAGAGCTGCAGGAACAGCTCTCTGAAATCCCCCCCACGTGAATTTCCAAAAGGAGAAAAAGAGAGAATCTGGTTGAGAACAAGTCCTGTTGTGTCCTGGCTACAGCAACAATGTTAAGCATGAGGTTTCTGAGCTCTAAGACTCACCCTCTTCAGCCATATCTTTATCCAAGACCAGCTTCCCATGACGGAGGAAATTCAGGATGGGTCCAAAGTAAGTGGGGTCCCGGTCTATTAGGTATGCACCAGTCTCATCCTAGCAGCAGAGATAAACCACAAGGAGAAAATACCCAAGGGAAATTTGTAACCAACCCTTGAATGACCTAAACTGTAAGAAAATACAAACCTAAGCAAAAATGTCCACTATTTTTAAGTTTCCTTGGAAATCATGGGCACCTGAGAGTCCCTAGCCAGCTTGGATTTTAACTCCTGTATTGATCTGTTCTGCATGCCCACCTCAGGATGGATCAACCCAGTTAAAAAAGCCCAAAAAATAGGCCTCAGTCTCCTTGTGCAACTGTGCATACAGGCCTGGCATGAGAGAGCAGAGATCCCCTAACAGGGGACAAGGCTGGGTCAGGCAGACACAGCCGGGAAGTAGTCCCAGCATGTGGAGTGACAGAGAGGCAAGAGAGCAGGAATGGAGGGGATATGGCCTCTCTTTTGCCCAGCTCAGGAAGACAGGTGCCAGGCTACAACACAGCAAGGTGGGATCTAGCAAGGGGAAATCTTTCCTGAGAAAAAGCGCAGGCATTCCTCACTCAGTTGCTCCTGCATCTGTCGGGGTCTGGCTCCATCCCTGCATCCCTCCAGCCCTCCCCATGCTCGGTGGGGCACGGTGCGGGAGGCAACCCAGCTGCCTTACCCGGTCCGACTGCAGCTCCTCGCCCTGGCACAAGCGACAGAGGAAAGATTTCTGCTCCCGACACAGAGTCTGCCTGGTGGTGAGGAAGACGGTGCCCCCCACATTGAGCCTCACCCACTTGGCCTGGGTGCCAGCGGGTGGCGGGATGTCCCAGGTGCAGCGTAGCCCCACGGCGCCCTGCATCTCCTCCCTGCCCTCCATCCTCATTCTCACCCCCACCACCCCCACGGCGTGCAGGGACTGCCGCAGGTGCTGTCTGTCGGAGAATGCCGGGATCTGTAGTTTATCTGCCTCTCCCTCCGCAGCAGCCGTGTTTCTTGGGGGGCAGGATCTTCCCTGTCACCACCAAGGGAATCCTGAGAGGAGGAAGGATGCTCGATGGTGGAGGATATCACTGCGGCTATTAGGGGTAGGCAAAACCACAACTCCACAATGCTGACACCTCCTGGCTTTTCCCCTATTCCCGTTTTCACAAGCCAAAGGCAGGCCAGCACCCTGGAGGTGCAGTGTTATGCAAAAATCGTCGGCATTTATTTCCATAGACATCCTCTCTGGCTCATTAAAAGGTTCTGGGAAATGTAGTTTCGCAGGGACGTGCACAAAAGGGTGATGGGAACTGTAGTTTTCCCAGCTCGCTGTTCCTGCAATTAGGACGCTGTAACGAGGTGGGCTGCACTGCACTACGTGACCCCGGCTGGTGCTCCGTCTGCTTGCAGTGCTGGGTCTTGTCTGCAAGCTTCCTCGGAGACAGGAAGAACAACCTGCTTCCCGGTAGTCAGCAGATTAAGCTCCTCGGCGTTGTGCTTCACAGCATTCCCTTGAAGAGATCCATTACCCCAGGCTCACAGCTCAGTGCTGCATCGGTCGCCATGCTTTCTTGCAGCAAAATATGCAGTTGCCTTCTTGCTAACATATGTAGGGACACTTCTGGGAACTGTATCCTGAATCTGCATGAAGTGCTGGCAGAGGTCAGGAATAATTTTTCTTCCAGCTCAGAAAAGTCACTGACTCAGCAAACTTCCCCCACTGTGCTGCCCTACCAGCACAAACCCATGCCAGGCACAGACCCCCTGCATTCTTCTCCTGTGTTCCTGCCATCCCTGTGTCTGAGCAACAGAGAGCTCAGATTTTAACTTAGCTTTGTGTGGAGTTTTACCTCTGCCCCAGGCGCATATCACCTGCTGAGGCCGATGTGCCGATCCCACAGTACGGAATCCAGCCCTGCCTCTGTTACTCGCTCCTGCCAGGCCGAGCCTGGCGCTCAGCAGCCTGTGCCCCATGGGACTCTGGTCAAACACATTCCTGGGCATGGACACAACCTGAACAAGCTCCCTTTCTGGCAGCTCTGCTTTTGCCACTCCCATCTAAGCACAGTCGTGCTTGCCAGCAGCTTGAGCACACTAAGAATGGAAAGGCCAGTGTTTCACCTCTATGTGGCCGAAAACCTTCCTTCATTTAAGTAGCTTCCCAGTTCTTCTTTGCCAGGCAATGCAGCCCTGCAGAAGCACCGTGGTGCCTTGCAAACACTTCATTGTTCTTGCATCTAGAATTTCGTGTCTTTTTTGGGGGGAGATTATTGAGGGAAGAGGCTGTGTAAAGAGAAACATTATGTTTTACTCTTACATTCCTTTTCTTCTTGCCCTTCCCTCTTCTTTCACTTGCAAATTACTCCCTTTTATTATTACAGGACATGAAGGCAGTGCCACCCTTCCCTTAAATTATCTGGGATTTCCTTCACAAAGACTGTGTGTGTACTTTGCTCCTTCTGTGAGGAGTGCAAAGAGGAGGAGAGAGAGTGTAACACGGAAAAGGTTTGAAGATTGATGACCTTCAGCTAATTTAAGCACAGGAACAATTCAGCTGCTCCAGGGTGTAAATTCAAATAATTTTGAACCAGCACTAGAGTGAAAAATAACAGAGGGAGAATGAAAAAATATTTTTGCCCACCTATATGGGGCAGACTCTGGCCAAAATTAGTGCCCAGACCTTGGGCCAGTCTCCACTGAGCAATAATGTGCATCAAAGATTCTCAGACTAACACTGACCTGAGCTGAAACATCACACAGTGCAACACAGCTCTGGGCTGTCAGACTGCTGCTCTCCTAATTCTGGCTGCAAGTCAACCCTTGGCAAATTGGAGACCTCTGCCCTGGAATGCAGGACCCTGTCTGTACTGGCTGCAGCTCCAGCACAGAATTAGGGTGAGGTCTGTGGCTGTCCGATACGAATGCAGCAGTTGGGTAGCAGCCTACAGCCCCTTATCTCCCCCTCCAAGAAATCTGCCCTGCCTTAATTTTCTTCCCTCTTTTAGCAGCGGTTCACCCTCCTCTTTGCCTCCTCTCATAGCCCCTCACAGCCCCTCAGATGGACCCCCTTTTTGGGTCCATCTTTTGCTCTCAACACCTTTTTCTCCAACCTCTCCCATGACAATGCTGCTCATGAGTCCAGAACAGTCTCTATTCAGGGCACAGTTTCTTCCATCAAAACCAGCCTCAAGTCTACTCCATGGCTATGGGTTGAGCAATTAATTGGTAAATTTAAAGAGGTATATTGTGAGTAAAAAAGATGTCAATGAACACAATTTCCAATACCAGAGCCCCCTCTTCTGCAACATACAGCACAAAATTTTTTGGAAACCCACCAGGGCAGGGATTTCCCCACAGTACATGAAAGTCCTCTTTAGGGAGAAGCAAGTCTGCGCTGAGTTACCAACTGAAATGCTCCGATGAGTTGGTGGTGTGGGCTAAATACAGACCTGATTGCACATCACCAGACATAGTTCTGAGATGCAACTAGTGTACCCTTGTTAAGGTCCATTAAAATCAAGCAACAGAACAGAGGAGAGGTAAGTTCAAATAATCAGTGGAGTTCGGACAAAGGTTGCACTCGATGATCTTGTAGATCTTTTCCAACCTTAATGTTTTATGATTCTATGGCTGTTCCTCCTGCTTTGATGATAACTATATATAAAACACATCACAGAAACAGAGAGAAAAGAGCAAGCGAGAGCATACATGGGGCTCTGTGATTGTGTAACACTGTACAGCCCTGCTAAGTACCCAGTGAAATCACAGGGACTATTGCACAGACAGACTGGAAGGAGGAAAAACTTGACAGCCATCAGATAGTGGACTGAACAACAACAGAAGACAACAGAGCAGGGAGTAAACTGAGAGTTTCTTGGTTCAGCAGCCAGCAGGCCTGCAGTGCAATCTTGCAGACAGCTGCACACACTTCAGCGCTCTGTACCTCCATTGGAGCCTGACAAGTCAGCTGTGTGCACGGCATACGATGCACCGCTGACATTGTGGAGCTGCTCTTAGGGAATCACTGTATTGCGGAGCAGCAGTGGGAGCAGGGATCACCGTGTGTTTGCACAGACAGTGTCACCACTCTGACAGGCTGGGAACACACATCTGGGATTATGTGGCATGAGGAACCAAACAAGAAATTAGGAGGAACTAGTCAACATGTCCATGTAGGATTGGTGCCACTCTCTTTTCTATAGGAAGCAGAGAGGGGAGAACAAGTAATGATCTGACATTTTGCCATTGAGCCAACATGAACGGGCAAAGGAAACTCCCTACACTGGACTTGGAGGTGGGAAGAAAACAGTTCACTTGCAGACAGCAGATTGCTCAACAGCTAGCTGAGCCAGGCATATTGGAGCAGGAAGAGAAAGGCTCCATGGCATGCAGGAGAGCTAATCTGTCTCCAGCTCCTTGTGCTGCATGAGGTCTGTAAGCAATGTGCCTTTAGTGTGTAAAGTCTGTGTGCATATGAGCATCGCTCAGTATGTTTTCTGGAAGAGTGCTGGGAGAAGAGAGGATGGTCATGTAGCATCCGGTTGCAAGCTGGGACCAGGAGAGATGGGATGAACATGAAAAATCCCTGTAGGTAACAGCAATTACCATTGCTCATGCAGTTGTTGGGACAGTGGTGCTGAAGAAGAAGGGCTGCTTTAGAATCTGGACAAGTTTGCAGGGGAACAAAAAGTTTACTGGGAAATGAAGTGTGAAATAGTGCAACCTGACTGCTAGGCAGCAGTAGGGAAGGAAGAGGAAGGAAGGTGACAAAGAAGATGTGAGGAACAGGGGACTGTGGGATTAGTCTGGACCAGATCAGACTATTTCCACAGAGTCCAAAACTCTTTCAGGACAAAAGTATTGCAAATAGTAAAATTTACCAGTAAACCAATAAAGAGTTTAGATGGTGGCCTGGAATTCTCAAATTTGTATAGACAGCTGTAAAAACTCCCGTCTCAAGTTAGCCACAGGTCAGTGTAACCTTCCTCTTAAATCATGGCTGTTGTTCAGGCTACTCTTTGGTCACCATGAGTCCTATTCCACCAAAGATATGCTATTCCCATTTCCCTGTGGAAAATTTGCCTCAGGAAAGTAATGAACATTACTGATTTGCATTATACTGACTTCTCCCCAGTTTTCAGTTCCCATAGGAAACCCACCCACTGAGTCAGGAACATAAAGATCTGCAGAACATTTATAGTCCTGGTGCAAGTCCCCTCAGCTGTTCCATATGTCCAGTAGCATCTGTTACAGCTCAAAATAGGTTTTTGCAGTCTCCAGGCTTTGAAAACATTGTCTCGGTCTTCACAACATTCCCAGTGCTTTGCCTGCATCACAGGAACAGATCTCAGCTAAAGGAGGGAAAAATCAGAAGACACCCTTGGATAGATTTTTGATACATGATGTAACAGGGCATACCCCAGAAAGACAAAGTATCTTGCTGTGGGAAAGAAGTTCTCAATTTCGGCTCTGGGGGTGTCCTAGTTAGAACAGCTGGGACCAATTCATCACTGGATGGGTGTAACCCAAACCTGTGTATTCTATAGCCT